>JAOWCC010001210.1:17016836-17725586 GCA_030867875.1 Actinernus sp. WN-2022 | reverse complement strand
AAGTGTGCTTATCTCACACCGCCGGTTCACACGTACGTTTGTGAGATTATAAATATTATTAAGCACCACGTTATACGGGAATAGGAGACATCAGATTGAAGTTTCCTCAAAGTACGAATTGTGGTTGAGTGGTCATGTCTTATGTTCGTGGGAGAAAAAAACTTGATGCTTATAAACCTCTCTATTATCTTAATCTTCTGTTTGCGTTGTACGTGTTAACCAACCCTAAATGAATACGTTACTACAACGACTAGAGCAGATTTAGCTGTACGGCACGCCGTGACATTGAAATGGTTTCCCTATTGTTGTTGTCGTACTGAACCAATCAAATTACGGTGGGACAAACTACAGCATGTCCGTAGCCATACTCATACGAAATCTGCTGTATGAGATAAGGCCTGCTGTAGGGCCTGGAGCTCCTTGTGACGTCATCAGCGTGACCACGGTGGGAATTGTCAGGGAATTTAGGATTGGGGCAGGGAAATCCCAAATTTGAATGAAAAGTTAGGAACGTTTTATTTTCCGGCTTCACATATTTCTTTGGGCTGTTCTGTTCAATGTTTCTGTCTCAAAATAATGATTGAATATTTGGAAGAAATACAAACGTGCGCTGGAGGACAGTTAATAATGCTTCTTGGTTAGTGAAAAAGCAAGGGATTTTTTCGTGCAAATATGTGGGAACCCTGGTGGTGTAGAAGACTAGCATTGATGATAGTGGCATTTCTGTTTTCCTACTTTCCTACACGGTCACTATCAGCGATTCTCATATGAACTGACGAATCTCACGCACATGCGGGATGGTAAAAATCAAAGTAAATATTCAAAAATAACTAATAAACTGTGTAAATATACAGTATTCAAGTAAAATAATGAAAATACTTTCAATTAAGCATTGAAGTAGGGGGGTTTAACTGTTTAACCCACCAATCGAACACTTGACTCCACACATGCGTAGTACCATGACATATCCCTTTAAACGACAGGAGGGTGGACTTCAAAACTAATGTCACGTTCGATTGACCGTCTTCCAGAAAAAGAATAGATGGAAATGAATAGTCTTTGGAAATGACTAGTTCAGGCACATTTCGCACTGTAGGCTCCAAACGCTTGCTGGCTTGATATTCAGGATACATTTAGTGACTAAAATAATCCCGATAAATGGATGATTTGTAGTGATAATTCTGTGTATTCTTATTCCGGAATACAGCCAGTCAGGTGAAACGCACCTTAAGCGACAACGACAAGCTTACATTGCTCTTGTTTACCTGTATGTTGACTGTTAAGCAACTTAAGACTGATTGTCCAGCTGTTATCTATATTCGTTGCAGGCGATTCTTGCCAGGCTTCTTATCGCGTACCCTAACCAGGCTGTGTGGATGATGATGGCCGTGTCCAAGGTGCGTTCTTCCTTCGTTTGTTTTTCGTCTCGGTATTTTTCGGGCCTCTCCCTCTGTTTTTTTACCGTCTTACCACGTTTTAAGTCATTGGTGTTGCTTCTTTCTTTATTTCTTCTGTAAAATAATAAATAAATAGTTTATTTTGCATCGATAGAGGGAGCTGTTACTGGGTTTCCCAAGTATGTGGTTTGTAATTAAGTATTCAACACATTTCAGGGTTGAATCAGAATTTAGGTTGGTTTTGATGAGGGAGGAAAACGGGAGAACCTGGAGAAAAACATTCAGAGCAAGGGCGAGATACCAATATAAACTCAAATATGGAACCACAATAGGCACTTTGCAGCTAACAAATCACGTGGTTGTACTGGAGAGCAAACAATATCTGACTTCATTTATTTAAAGGCCTTGTACGAGATCGGTAGTGTTATTAGCAAAACCTGTTTGTAAATGCTATTTTCCACCTCCAATCGATTGACGATCTCTCTAAAACTGCGTTTTTGAAGATAACTTGCTCTCCAGTATTCATGGCAACGCCTTTCCCATGGGGATCACGAGCTCAGTTCATTCGTTAATGAAGTATTATATCAGCACGTGACTGTTAGCTGCAAAGGGCCTATCGGGAACTGAACCCTCGTCACAGAGATGAGAGGCGAAGCACCACCCCAGTTCTCATTCCACCGTGGCTATCATCCCACCCCTATCTCATCCCACCCATGCACAACACATCTCACCCCACCCATACACTACACATCTCACCCACATCTCATCCCACTCATACACAACACATCTCAGCCCACATCTCATCTCACCCCGGCTCTCATCCCACCCACATCATCCCACCCACATCTCATCCCACCCACATCTCATCTCACCCACATCTCATCTCACCCACATCTCATCTCACCCACATCTCATCTCACCCACATCTCATCTTACCCACATCTCATCCCTCCCACACACATCTCACCTCACCTTACCCACATCTCATCCCACCCCGGCTCATCCCACCCCAGCTCTCATCCCACCCACATCTCCTCCCACCCACATCTCGTCCCACCCCGGCTGTCATCCCACCCACATCTCATCTCGCCTACATCTCATCCCACCCACATCTCATCCCACCCACACACATCTCACCTCACCTTACCCACATCTCATCCCACCCTGGCTCTCATCCCACCCCAGCTCTCATCCCACCCCAGCTCTCATCCCACCCCACATCTCATTCCACCCCGGCTCTCATCCCATCCACATCTCATCCCACCCCAGCTCTAACCCCCCCCCCCTTCCCACATCTCACCCCTTCCCACCCACATCTCATCCCACCCCAGCTCTCATCCCACCCACATCTAATCCCACCCCGGCTCTCATCTGCTCTGTCTTGTTTACCAGCTTGGTGTTTTGCCCTTGTTAGTTCTAGTGGTTCTCTTGGCCAATACTTATCATAATATGTAAATGTTTCTCACCCTCCAATATTTAACATTTAAGTCATCCTTCCCGATGAGGTGCAAGCGATGCCACAACATTTTCCACAAGGCCAGGTGAGCTGTCTGTGCATGTGTTGTCTGCCAATGAGAATCGAGGAAGAGAACAAAGGCACGTTTGATTGCTGGCTGCCAACTGAAGAAAGTTTATTTGAATAATATTTGTGTCGACTTAATCAGGGTTACATCAAGTTACGGCAATAGTTAAAGCAGGTCTAGATATGTCAACTAAATGTTACAGTACAACTACTGTAACCGACTGGGGCCACTTAGACAACTAGACACATTGCAAAACGAAAACAAAGCATTCCAAAGTACAACACCTAGAATATCCACGCGATTTTCTTCTTTCGAAAGGCTTTGACTTCATAACAAGTCCACCAAATTTGCCTTTTACCGGATCGAAGCTCGAGCAAGTTGAAGTGCTATTGTCTTGTACTCGATACTGATTGGCTCAAATAACCGTAAGTTGGAATGCTTTAGTTTCATTCTACAATGTGATTGGTTCTCGTTGTGTAAATGGTCCCGGTTACAGTAGTCGCACGGTAATAGCGTTGTAAGCTAACTGTGTCATTATTGGTGCTTCAAGCGTTACTTTTTTTCGAAGAGAAAGAGTGGCTGACGAATGGGTCTTAGGCTCTGGCGCACTTTCCACGATTGCACTTGCCTTCAAAGCTGAACTTTGTTGAATGTTTGTTTTACATTTTTTATAGGAAGCAAACTTCAAGCATTGGAAAGTTTATTGATGTAAGTAGTTTGGACAGTTTATTGATGTTAGAAGATCCCAGGGCTTGCTTTTGATTCTAAAATATGGAGGTGCATGTCTCCCCTGTTTTCCAAAAAGGAATATTGGTGGAGATTGCAAAATTGCGCCGAAGCGCGATCACTGAGAGCGCTCTAACATCACTTGAACTATTAGCATTCAGCGAAAACCAAGCGTGCTTAAAGTCTTGGTCAAAGGGTTTCAACCAAGGAGGATTGAAAGGGCTTCCCGTGGTACTTTGAGCGCTCACATGGTATTTTTACAAGTTACAGAGATTGAAAGGAGAGGTTCGCGCAAAAATTCCCTTCTATTACAAGCGATTTTTCTTCTCTTTTAAGAATTGAAGGAGAATCTTTTATATACCCATCGTCTCTTTATTATTCATATTACGTGGTACAATGGTTTTTTTCCAGGCAACTGTCGTTGCATTAATTAATGCGAAGTCGTTTTGTTATGCTTGAATTCATAATAGCGTCCATTGTTCAAAGTTCAAGGTGACTGACCTTCTCATGAATTGAATTTTCTTCCTAAATCACTGAATACCTTAGAGATTTTATGTATCAGATATCTTATTCAAGTGTTCAACAATACTCGGTATTCAAATGTATTCTAATGTACTCACGTTCTGCTGGAGCAATCACGTCTGCATTAACCGTTAATATTTGGCGCGAAACGGATATTCTCAAACCACCGCTGCGAATTCACGGTCGAATTCACTCACGATGATTTCGTAAATCTTTGCTACTTGTGAAGGGGAATCTGTTTGATTTATCCTTAGGTGTTAATATTCAAATGCATGAAGATAATATTGGTAAAAAACCACATATTGAAAGTGGAAAATCAGTAGCTTCTCTCTCGGCACAAAACTCGGTAGCAAACTCGGTAGACGGTAGTCAACTCTCCGGCCGGCAGCAAACTCGGTAGTCAACTCGTTTGGAAAACTAAAAATTAACCTCCAGACATGGAAAACTTCGTACTGGGGTGAACTTGTTTGTACTTTGATCCATATAATAGATAAAATAGACATAAATAAGCTCGCAAGTGTCAAATGGACTAGCAGAGAACGGTCTTATCCAAACGCCAGCCATCTCAAATGAGCAAGTCACGTGAATTTTGTCGTTGATAATATATTTTGCAAAGGATCATGGGAAGCCCTTTCAATCCTCCTTGGGTTTCAACATAGGCACAACATTTATTGAAACCGTTTGACATGGCTTGTCAATATTGTTAAAAGATGTTGAATAGAGTTTGAAGATGTTCAAACTTTGATTTGACATCTCTCCAACACTTAAGGTTACCGTAGACCTTCAGGGTACGTTTTTGAAACAGTTTCACTGCGCTCCGTTTATTAACCGCACATTCCTAAACCTACCGGTATATATCATTGGAGAGCTTATATAACTGGCTACAAGGCTGCAGTAAATTTTGGTTGGATTTGTATTATTTTTTTATTCTAGCTCTCCTGATTCCACAACATAGCATTCCAATTCGAAAAGCTAAAGCGCCATAGAAATTTGAGGATTTGGTTTCACGTTTGATGTGACATTTGTTGCTTCAAGTTGAAAGCTGTTGAAAGCATGGATGTCAAACAGTTTCAACATCAATTCAACAATATTGGGTAAATAAGTTGCAAGATACCTGGGAATGAGAACCAGACTGCTCTCATCCACCTTGCCACCATGGGTTTTGAGACCCCCCCCCCCCCCCCCCTTCCCCCCAAGAAGTCCGGGAAGTTCACCCCCACCCCCTCCCCCGGGGTTACTCTATCAGAGATTTTCCAATATCTTTTCTCTGATATCAGGATGCGACACGGCTAGCTGACCGCTTGCTGGAGGTGTGTAATAAGGACTTCAACAGGAACCTTGCTCGAGATAACAAACTGAGCATGAGTCACGACTTCTCTGTACTCAAGAGGCTCGTTAGTGACGGGTGAGTCTAAGGCTGGGGCAGTCTTTTTTGTTTTACAACAACTGCCAGTAATATCCCAGCTTGTCAAAAAAAAATCTACAGCCTACGTTAAATTCCTCATGACATAAAAGAACACAACAGTGTGGCACAACTAAAATAATTCTGACCGACTCCAATTTTGCGATCTTTGGGACAGCTGAACTGGCTCTGATACCACATCCACACTAATCTTTGTCACCCTTGATCAAAAATAGTGGCCGTCCCTTCATGTAGGACGACACGAATTGTTACCAAATTGTATTCTATTGTATTGTATTGTGTTGTGTTCCGTTCTATTATTGTATTGAATTGTATTGTGTTGTATTCCATTGTATTTTTGGTAAAAATTCGTCTCGTCCTACATAAAGGGATTGCCAAAATAGTACATCTGGAAAGCATACCTGTTAATATGAGTAATACCATGATCCCCTCGGTTTTTGTTTGTTCAGGGACATTTAATCTCTAACTTCCCTCATCAGCATACATACGTGTTCTAATTTTCCCTCAGTGACATGCAACAGGGAACTGATTCGAAGGGCGTGCACGTTAATGAGGGAACACTGGACTGTCCCTTGCACACCGGATTATGGCACAATTCCTGTACCCTACCTATTTTGTGGCTCAAGAAAGTTCTTCTCTTCATTTCTCAAACCCGCTTCTTCCATGTGGGATACTTAACCATAAACGTGACGTAATTAAATTCCATGCATGCTCTTTGAATATTTAGTCAACCACATAATTACATTGTATTTTAGTGTTATTTTTCTCAAAAACAACACGCTTGTCTCCAGGGGAAGCCAGGGTCATTCAATCAGTGGCGCGCAATCAAGCATAATAACAAAACGTTTTCGAAAGCAACTCAGCTGCGACGTCTTTAGTTTAGGCAGAGAAAACTAAACTTCTCAGAGATTTGTTCCGTTCCTCGGTGACAATAGTATTACAAAGTGATAGCATGGCATTTCGGGAAACTAATGATTAATTTCCCCTCACCTCTCGGGGAAATTTAATCACTAATATCCCTCATGTCATGCTATTACTTATATTTGTCTTTGGTCGTAAGAAGTTTTGTCCTTTTTTGGGCGACAGCCCCCGTTTAAAGGGGCATTGTCAACCCCCAAATGATAACCTTTCTCATAACAAAATACAAAAATAACTACTCAGATTAGCAGAGTATGCTTTCCAGGTATACTGGAGAAACTTTGAGGCAATTCTGATGAAGGATGGCAAAGATTCGAGTGGATGAAAAATACTCCTTTTAAAAGAAAGTTAGAGCCACTTGAAATCGGTTCACTGTAACCGAAATTAAGTCTCTAAAATAAGCTATTGTAACCACTTTAATCTTTTCCATCCTCTATCGAAAAAGTTTGAAAAGCATATCAGAACATTCACATGGTATTTCTCTTCTATCTCAGGGTGTTATTTTTGTAGTTTTGTTTTACAGAAACGTGAAGATTCAATTCGATTGACAGTGTCCGTTTAACCATAGTGTGTTGTTGTTTAGTGGTTTCAGCCAGATCATCGTGCCCCAGCAGTCAGCTATGACAGTTACATTGCCCTCAGGAGCTGGCACGCATCTGGATCACGATCCATTCCCAGGCACCCTTGCGTGCATCGTTGGATTCGACGACACTGTAAGACTTTAAGTAAAAAAATTCAAATTCTGCTACAAGTTTCGACAATCGCTAATCTTTAAAGGGGAACTGAACCCTAAAATCAACCCAACGTCTTTACAAAGATGTATTCGAAAGAAATAAGTTCAGCTATTTTATGTTTCTGTGTTGTGCGTCTATGAGGAGAACAATCTATATTGTGTGGCGGGCTCAATTCATTGCAAATTTCCCCATAACGTACGTCACACATACCAAGGGAAAACGATCACACCTCTAGCACAAAGAAAACACAATGGTCCGCAATTAGAAGCCATTAGTCCTGCTGTTCAATGTCGGGGACAGCATGGCAAAACTAATTAATTCCCCGTATACTACGTCAGAAATTACAAGACTTGAGTCGTCTGTACATAGCGGATGTTGTGAGGAAGGTTTTCGGATTTTCTCTTCCAAGACGCGCAACACAGAAACATTAAATAGCAGAACCTATTTATTTCGAATATATGTTTGTATAGACATTGGGTTGATTTTAGGGTTCAGTTCTCCTTTTAAGCAAAGAACGGGACATCAGCTTTGCTTATCGGTATTACTGTTAGTACATGGTTTGAACGGGCCTTGAAAAGTTCGTGAAATAATGCCAGGACCTTGAAAAGTCCTTGTATTTTAACAGATTAGGTTTTCTGCAGGAAAAGACCTTTCATGTTGTTGAAACCTCCTTAGATGTTTGAGAAGAGATTGAAACAACCTTATTTTTGCCTCCAAAAGATCGTTAGAGCAGCACTCACCTGATTCATTCATCGTGCAAATAAGGCAAAGTAAGGGTCTAATATCGGGTCCGCTAAATTGCATAGAATTTTGAGGTCATTAGTGTGTGATCCTGCGTGAAGCAAGTCCTTAAAAATTGTGGATTGTCCTTGGAAAGTCCTGTTGACATTGAAAATAGTTTGCTCAATTTTTTCACCTCATCATGATCAAATTTCTTTGAACTCCACAATTTCTTGTTTTCTATATATTTGTTGTTGTCATTACTACCATAAGTATTAGTATAACTATCATCATCCTGTCATCATTATCGTCATATTGGGTGGGTTCACACTAGACTACCAAGTCCACATAGGGTGCTTTCGATTGACCGTATTCCGGAATAAGAATACACAGAATGATCACTATAAATCGCTTATATCGGGGAATTTTTAGTCTATGGAATACTAAATGTATCCTGAAAATCACATTTCAGCAAACGTTAGTAGCTTACAGTGCAAAATGTACCCGAACCAGTGATTTCCAGAGATTATTCCATCTATTCTTATTCCGGAATACGGTCAATCGAACGCGCCCTTAGATGGACCGTTAGAATTCATTCCAATCAAATCTGTCACCGTGGAATGACGGTGATGCAGTAATTCATTTGTCTGATTTTTATATTAAAAATCCAGACATGTGATTGTTGTTTATGTATAATTTGTCTGATTGTAATAAAAAAACAGACATGTGATTGACTTTCACGTCAATTAATTCACTAAGCAAGCCTTAATTGCGTTTGATAAAAACTTGAGACATTTCGGCATCTGTGATTTGGCGATACACATCAACCTCGTGACCAGGACTCCGAGAAAAGACCCTGGTAAAGGCTGAATCACGTCACCAAAAATCTCCAGAAATCCTGAAGATTTTAATCACGTGATGTTGATGTGGTCATCCAAGATGGCGGCCAAACTAAATATGGAATATTGCATCACGTGCCTACAAACCATAGCTATCCCAATCTGGAGTGACCGAGATGCGATTAACGGTATTTCCACGCGGCGTACGATGCAGTGAAAACAGGTCTACTAAACTGCTACCAGGATGTATCTAAGCTGGAAGAGAATCCTAAAAAGCCGTTAATTTTCCGTTAGCGCTGAAGCGAAGCGATCAATAGCACATGTTCAGATTTAACGGCTTCTACTGGCTTTAACGCTGATGAAACTTACCAGAAAACTACCCAGTAATACACTTCATCTATTGCTCTACCTACACAACGTGTTTAAGGTCATTTAAAATCGTTTTATTGATAAAAATTTGAGCAATCAATCAAAATACAAGTTCATCTCTCTGGACTCAGTCCGTTGGACCAATAAAAAGCATTGTAAGAACAGCTCTTGCGTCATAATCGAAGAGCCAATCGGTATACGTGACCGTTCAGCCTTTAGCAGGGTCTACTCTCGGAGTAGCGGCCATCTTGGATCTGACCGAGAAGACCCTGGTGACGAGGTTGGGTTCACATCTGTTTTTTTCACTAAGTCGACTTGAGTCACATACTTAGTGGTCTAGTGTGAATCCACCTGTTATCGAGGCCCTTTTAGAGTAAATTCCGACTAAGCGACACGGCGTTAAAACAGCGACATGAAGGACATGAAATAACGACGAACGTCTGAAATTGCGACAGAGAGAAATAAGAAAACTAGACCGCAATGAATCTTGGAAAGAAAGGAGTGTTTAATATGACGTCATTATAAAGTAGGCAATTATTTTATCATTTGAAATCCGCCCACCCCAGCTGGGGTGGCGCAGTGGTTAAGCGCTTTGCCTCTCACCTCTGGGGCCCAGGTTCGATTCCCGGACATAGCGCCATATGTGAGTTGAGTTTGTTGGTCTCCGGTTTCCAACACGCTAAATTCCAATTCGATCTGTGGATAGCCATAATCGGCTAACAGGTCACGTGGTTTGAATTGGGTGTTTACATCAGCCCCAAAACGAGGCTCCCTCATAAAGCTTAGTCGAAATGGCGTCGAGTCCTTGTTCTCGTTGCAATAATCACGTTGGCTGTTGTACATGTGCTTTGACAGAAGGAGTTACCGAGTGGTCGAAATCACTTCATGAACTCTCGAAAGTCAGTCTTGACACGATTTCCAAGTGGTTGGATCACGGTGGAAAGAAGAATGCGGGCGAGAAAAGTTACAAGTATTTTCGAGAGGGATGCGTATACGACGTATATACAGCCGCTCGTGATCCACACAGCTTTGTGAATAATTAATGAGGATGCAAACCAATCCCAGCTCAGTATTCGGATCACATGCACAGTACTGTAAATCCCAATAAAATTATTAATGAGTAAAATAACTTTTGATAAAGATCTGTAATTCCTATGGGACATACATGGTTATTTCAAGCTATATAATTAGAATAACACAGAATCACATAACAATAATGTGCGTCCGATCTTTATGATCATTTACAATGGCTTGCCGAAGTGGCTCGCCATTGTAAATGACCATAAAGATTGTCTGCTCATACATGTATTGTATCTACCACTAAAATGTCTTCACAGTCGTTAATTTCCTTTGTTTTTGCTTTATTAATTATTCATGAGTTTTTTAAAATAAAGTATAAATACATACATAAATGCTAATACAGGTTAATCAAGCACAGGGTTATGAAAATTTGAAAGGAAGCAAGCAACTGACCATATCTGATTAATGCTACCAAACATTGCTACAGGGATTTCAGAATGCAAAATTCGAAATCGTCTAACTTTGCCGATGGCTCTTTCAACATGAATTCTGTGTCTTGCAATGGTTTGAGTTCTTATCACATCCCTCTCATCAAATCCAACCTTGTCCTTGAGAAAGGGAGGGATGTTAAGCTGTAATTCAAGTTTATTTAAGTCATCCGAGATATCAAACCCTTTATCTGCCATCACAGCATCTCCTTTTTTAGGTTCTCCAGTTTGCACTTTTAGTTTTAAAGTTTCCAGGAATCCAGATCTGTCAACTATCTGTTTATCACTTATTGATCCCTCGTACAGTTGAAAAACATATATTATCTCTCCATTGGCATCAACACCGATGAAACATTTAAGTGTAGTGTGAGACCTATATGTGCTGTACCTCTCACTATGCTTCTGCAGTGAACTGGGCACCTGGATTTTCAGTTCAGTTGCATCAATTATAATTATAGTATTAGGATACTTCTTCAAGAATTCTTCCGGTGAATTCTTTAAAATTACATCTCTCTGTGGCCAAATCTTGAGGCTGCCAATCGTTACAAATATGTAGTTAATCCAACTAAGAAACACATTGCTCACAGTACTCTCAGCCACACAAAATCTCTCTGCCAGGTCAATGTTTGATAGCCCCATTCTGAGCTTCATGAGTACAAGTAGAAACTCGTCTTCCACTGGCAGTTTATGGGCAGTTAAGGACGTGCCATAGTTGTATCAAAAATGTCTTCATCGTTATCACTGTCATCCAGCTCAGTTTGATCGTCTTCAAATAGCTTTTCTGTGTCTATAATACTATAGATTTACCAGCCTCACTATCCCAGTATATCAGTTGTTTTCTATCGAGACCAGGCAATACAAATTGTAATGTTCCCATAAAGTCAACATAAGAATTCAAACCCGTGAAATGAGTGAATAGCTTCTCTTCTTTGTTTGGCTTTGTGCACTTTGATAATAGGTGGGATACTGACAATTTGTGTGAACAAAATATTCTGTGGGATTCATCTTGTAAATCATTACAAAAATCATCCTCAGATGTCTGAGTTTTGCGAGAAGTCCGTGCTTGACCAGACACAATTAATTCGTCCCCCTTGCCTTCAGATGCGGTGTCCGTAGCTTCGTCTTGCTCGGTTCTGTAATCTTCTAGCTTCTTTGCCGCTGTTCTCTCCGACCTCTGTGGTAAATTCTTTGTCCAAGCAAAAATCGAAGGAACTACATTGCGTTTCAATCGCTTTTTCCGAGCCTCGGGATTGGTGAAATCCTCTGATACGAAGTGTGCACTGCAGATTTTTGTGTGCTTGTTGACATTAAAATAGTTGGGATTTCTGTGCATTTTAGAAATCCAAAGAGACAGCAAAGGCTTGTCCTCCAATGGAAGTCCATGAAATGAAAGGTCTTTTCTTTGGTCTGAGCTATTTTCGCATTCTTCAGCGCAACAAAATTGAGGCATCGCTTCGTTGAACGCACGTGCGAACTCTGACCTTGGCTGTTTGTTTTGATTCAGCACCCATTTCAGGTCACGTGACAACATCACGCGAGTTAGCCGATTATGTCTATTAGCCGGGATCTGGCTTAGATCAGCCCCCATGGTTGTTTCAGGTCTCGTTAGAAATTCAGAAATTATTATTAAAATAATTACATCATAAGAAATGTGACATCATTTTGAAATTATCTCTAAAGGTTGAAGTCCTGATGTCCCTGCAGCGCCCCAAGAAGATTACTATCAAGGGTAGTGACGGGAACTCTTACGTCATGATGTGTAAACCTAAGGTAACTGGGGTTGTTGTGTCTTTTGTTCGCTCTCTGAATTATTGATTGACGAGCTAAATCAGCTAAGGGAAAACCCACGCTGACAAAGTAACAACGGTACAGTAGTGTCGTAAGATTATTTTTCCCGAGTTCGATTCCTGCCACGGACCGGTTCGATTCCTGCCACGGACCGGTTCGATTCCTGCCACGGACCGGTTCGATTCCTGCCACGGACCGGTTCGATTCCTGCCACGGACCGGTTCGATTCCTGCCACGGACCGGCACATCCGTACCGACTCTTATCTGATCCATGGCCAAGGAGCTTGTATAGTTTTGAATGCCCTTAATCGAGAGCTCTGTCAGAGAAGGGGGTCAAGTTTTGCACCATCTGCCTCCTGGAAGAGCAGTCTGTTAGACTAAAGGGGCAACCGATGATAAATATAAAACTTAATTTTTAGTAGCAACCAACTAGTTGTTCAATCTTAATCTGAGAAAAGAAGACGTTTACCGGTAATTTGACGAGGTGGTGGCCATTGTTTTGCTTTTGAAAACCGGCATTTTCGCTACTCACTATCTCGCCAAGCTATTCACTATCTGGCCAAGCTATTCACTATCTATTTGTGATAATCAGATTACAGGTTTCGATTATACTATAAACAGTTCGATATGCGCGCTATAATTGGTTGGTAGCCATGTGTTATTGGGGTACAGATGAACAGAAATGATGCATGAAATAGTTTTGTATCCCCCTTCACGAATTATTGTATAAAACCAGTAGATGCCGTGGGTCTGTCTCTTATAGATGCACAGATGACGTCACAACGTGACAAGAACATCAGTCACGCCGCTCGACTACGTCTCGTGACGTACTTTGTTCTCGTCACGTTGTGACATCTTTGCAGCTATAAGAGGACAGGCACACGGCACTATGACATCTGTGTTAACTGTACCACTAAAATCAACACACAAGATCCTTGTTGACGATATTTGTTTGTGGTAGGATGATCTTCGGAAGGACTGCAGAACCATGGAATTTAATGCACTGATCAATAAGGTACTTTTGTAGGATTAAGTATAGTATTACAATACTTAATATCCTTGTTCTCGTTATGTTGAGAGGCTACTGTATGTACCCATTCAGCCATTATTTTGATTACACGACGTTAAACTGTGACTTGCAGTGCTTGAGGAAAGATCCCGAGTCCAGAAGAAGGCAGTTGCACATTCGAACTTACGTAAGTTGTAATTTTGTTATTACATTTTGCTTCTTCAAGTCATGAACACTATCATCTCATCATATCATCATCGCCACTATCACATCATTACATCATCACATCAAGCTATCATCATCAGCTTCACCATCATATCGCCATCATGTTCATCACTATCACATCATCATCGTTACTATCACATCAGGACATCATCGTCATCAACATTAATACTGTGCTATCACGTCATCGCCATCATCGGTATTATTGCCTGTGGGTCTCCTCTATTTTACAGGCTGTAATCCCTCTGAACGAAGAGTGTGGTTTAGTGGAGTGGGTACAGAACACTCATGGTCTGAGAAACATCCTTGACAAGTTATACAAGTAAGTCTTGCTTAACATCCTTAACAAGTTATACAAGTTAGTCTTGCTTAATATCCTTAACAAGTTATACAAGTTAGTCTTGCTTAACATCCTTAACAAGTTATATAAGTAAGTCTTGTTTAGCATCCTTAACAAGTTATGCGAGTAAGTCTTGCTTAAGGTTACCGGATACCTTCAAAACGAAAAGGATGGGAAAATATTTTTTTCGCACAGAAATGTAGTTTTAGTAGTAGTGTCTCGTATACCAAAAACTCCGTTCAAAAAAAATTAATATTGACGGAGAAATACCAAAACGAAGTTTTTAACCGGAAGTAAAAGGTTCTTTTTGATTGACAGCAGATCAATAGTGCTCACTCGCCCGTAACGTCGGTGTGGTGAATAACACATTCAATTCATTTCATATACCACACACGATTCCACAATTCCATCGGTTGTTGGCCTTATATCTTACAAAAAGCAAGCAGGATGCCCTTAGCTTGAAAAACAAAGAAAAAAGAAAAGAAAAACGAGGCCAAACAATGCATACACTACAATTACAAAGCCAACCCGACAAGCGTTCGTATTTTCACTTTCAGACAGAGTGCCGAGTGGTCCACATCTGAACATAAAGAAGAATTGATAAGAGCCAGCCGAGAGAATATTTGTTTCCAAGAAAGCTTAGATGGAAACGTAGTCTGACGGTGACCCTGAATCGGTTGAACCACGATCTCGCTATTGCCGTGCTGTTTCAGACGCCTGCAAATCGCGGTCTCCTCTACAACTGTGCTGGCATTCAAGACGTCTCTATAGGTGTTCACCTTGCCTTTGCCCCTCGAGGTCTTTTTGTCTTTCCCATTTTTCTAGCCTGGGAAACCAGCCGACTCTTACCGCTACCATTTTTCAAGTCACACACAAAAAACATTTTCTCGATGCGGCGTGTAGCTTTGATCGGAAATCAACATTGGCGGGAAATCTCGACAGATAGTTGAACTGTGATGAGAAATGATTGGCCAAGAGCTTGCTAATTGTTGGAGAGGCGGGGCTTCAGATTCACGCACGACAGACGGCTAGATTTTTTTGAAAGGCTATTTTCTCGCTTTCGATTTTCAATCAAAATAGAGTTTTAAAAAAGCTCCCACTCAAGAGGAATTTATTCGATTTGTGCCAAATTTTCACAAAATGTCAATTGATATCTCAGCTGCAAAAGGGTGTCGGGGAATTGGGAAATTCTAAAAAAAGAACTCTTGACGACGTTTCCCGCATATCTACTCGGATTATTTTTCGCCTTTTCACGGAAAGCATGATAACTTTTGAACTAAATCGAATTTTGAAATTCCCCGACACCCTTTTGTAATACGATTCCTCTGAAATACGACAAAGCAAACAGATTTTTATTTTTTTTAATATTTTCGGAGTCGGAGCTTCTGAAAGCCATCTCACTAGATCGAAGAAACGGGATGGCGGAAAATTCGAGATTTTCAAAGAACTCAAAACTTTTTATTTATTCTTGTAGCCAATTTTATAAGCTTTAAAATGACACATGAATGATTTATCTACGATGTTTCCTCGAGGCGCTACATAATTTAGACTGCAAACGCATCCTGAAGGTATCCGGTAACCTTAACATCCTTTAAAAAGTTATACATTTAGTAAGTCTTGCTTAACATCCTTAACAAGTTATACAAGTAAGTCTTGTTTAGCATCCTTAACAAGTTATACAAGTAAGTCTTGCTTAACATCCTTTAAAAAGTTATGCATTCAAGTAAGTCTTGCTTAACATCCTTAACAAGTCATACAAGTAAGTTTTGTTTAACATCCTTAACAAGTTATACAAGTAAGTCTTGCTTAACATCCTTTAAAAAGTTATACATTCAAGTAAGTCTTGCTTAACATCCTTAACAAGTCATACAAGTAAGTTTTGTTTAACATCCTTAACAAGTTATACAAGTAAGTCTTGCTTAGTATCGCCTGGCTGACATAGTTAAATGAGATGCTAACAACGTTTTGTAAATAACTAATCAGCACCCGCATTACATGTCGATCAAGCATCTGAAAATGTCTGCCTTGTGTGCCCAAACTTAATCAACTATTTCAATAGCAGGTTTATGTGTAAGCTAAGGAACAAACTTAATCAACTAATTAAGCTACTAGAATCCGGGATACTAACTATGCTAGCATTAGTATGAGGGGGATCTGATAACCGATCACTGACCTCAGCTATCCTGGACCGGGAGAAACAGCAAGGTAGAACGCCTGTCTTGATACATACAGACCGTCTCACCAATGTGGGACCTGATTTTGTGTACACTGCGCATGTCCGTGACGCAACTATAGTGCCAAACTTATATCAACATTTCAGAAACATTTTCATTTTTATATAGTTAATATCATAAGTATATTACAATATGAGCATCCGAACTGTATCTGATATACAATGGCTTGCCTAACCGCTCGCCACTGTATATCCCATACAATTCAGTCGCTCATATTGTAACTAGTAACAAGAAGCTGTACACAGCTTGAACTCCGGCGTATATCTTTTTAACGCGGACGCTCTCGTATACCTTCGTGTTTGGCACATTACAAACGCACAATCTGATGCGAAAGTACGCACATACAGTCGATTCCATCTAAAATTTCAAACGAGTCAGAACATGAGTAAAACATAGGGCCCCTAAGTGCAACTCGTGGATGGTCAGTGAGCTATTTTGGCATATATTAAAAGTCACGTGAGCAATGACGTCATCGTTACGTCATCACCACTAAGTGAATCGTGGGGAAACAATACCTTTAAACTGTCTGCCATTAGAAATGAGGGAGATATGGGCATGTAGTTAAAATCACATGACCGATGACGTCAACGTTACGTCATCGTCGCTAAGTGATTGAAAGCAACCCAGTACCTTGTCTGTCCAGGTTTGTGCAAGCTGACATTAGAAATGAAGGAGATATGGGCATGTACTTAAAATCACGTGACAGATGACGTCATCACCACTAGGTGCTTGATAGGGACCCACTACCATGCCTGTCCAGGTTTGTGCAAGCTGGCATTAGAAATAAGGTAGATATGGCATGTACTTAAAATCACGTGACCGATGACGTCATCGCCACTAGGTACTTGATAGGGACCTACTACCATGTCTGTCCAGTTTGAGCGGGCTGGCATTAAAACGAGGGAGATATGGGCATGTACTTAAAATTACGTGACCGATGACGTCATCGTTACGTCATCACACCTAAGTGATTGATAGAGACGCACTACCATGTCTGTCCAGGTCTGAAGTGTTTGGCATTAGAAGGGCCCGTCAATAAATCTTCTCCAGCATGACCAAATCTTTTCGAAACCTTCCTGGCCGCGTATCATAAACATCCGTACCATATCTTCGGTAAATCAAACGTCATTCGGAAAGCCAACGGCGAGTCGTCGATCAACAGGAAAAAACCATCAATAAATTATCTCACTCGAAGTCCACAGGAAATACCTCGCATCCACATAACCCCAATAACTCGTTCTTCACATGCGTGCATCCACGAGTTAAAAACGAGTGAACACAAGTAGAACACGAGTGACTGCAAGTAAGCTAGGTTACCCTAGGATAACACAGGTAGCTCAAAATGCTCGGATGCAAATACTATTGTTAATCTGTTCTAACTCCACAGAACACCAGTGAACACGAGTGTATAATTGTTCATTATTTAATTTAACACTATAATTAAAAGAACTAAGAGAAACAACCCGAGGAATCAATAGACCTCATTTCCAGTGGTAACGAGTTCCATAAAATAAGAGCAGATACCAAAACATCCGAAGTCCACATGATTTCAAATTATACTTCACGATCTTGAATAAATGCTGACTTGCCGAGCATAGCTTCGGGACTTGTCGAACTAGTAGCTTGTTGAAGAAATTAAATGCTCTTGCAATTGATTGTTTATTTGTTTCATGAAAGAAGTACACGTGCTTTGGGTAACAAATTTCATAATTTCTACCGGATTAAAAACACAATCAAACCCATGAATTTCCCCGGTGCTTCGAATATGATTTGACCTCGGCAGGAAGCCAGTAATATTCGTTTAGGACTTTAGATTCAAATTGGATTTACGAAAGCACAAGCAAACAAATACTCTTGGTAGCTTGAAATGTACCAGGCATCACAGACACATATTAAATAGAGCGATAATTAGAACAAAAAGCAATTAACAGACAAACTGAGAGGTTTTTTTTCACTCATGAATGCAGTTCGAATTTATGAGTGAAAAAATGTGTCTGTACCAGGCTATGTTTCGATTTCCAAAGTCTTATCCTGTTCAGTTTATACGGTTTCCAATGACAAATCCAACTTCTAGTAGCTTGTCGAAGTAAAATGCTCTCGTTGTTTATTTGTTTCATGAAAGAAGTAGACATGCGCTTTGGGTAACGAATTTCATTATTTCTAGCGGATTAAAAACACAATCGAACCCATGAATTTTCCCCGGATGCTTCGAATATGATTTGACCTCGGCAGGAAGCCAGTGTATTCCTGTACGAGTGGAACTTTTCACAACCACGCTTGGTAGTTTGAAATGTACTCGACATCACAGACACACAGACTTTAAAACAGAGCGATAATTAAAATAAAAGAACGAAAAGCACAATAACAGACTATAGAATCCTCGTAAGTCTTGCAACGATACCGAAACACGATCCCGTAAATTTTGAATGAGTAAGTCTATTGAGTCTTGACAACACAGTGACAAGTCTTGAATAAAATCCAGTTCGTTAAGTCGAGTTTTAATTTAATTGAGGTCTGGCACACAATCTTGGCCCGTAGATAATTCCGATTTCTATCCTTTGTCGTGAAACTGTCAGCAGAGTCCGCTGAAAGTGGGTGGACAATCTTTAGAGAATTCTGAAAAAAATAATTACAGAAGACCCGGCAAGCAGGCTACTTTGCTTCCCGTTCGCCGAAGTACTAGATTCGGCTACCATGTATATTTATGTCATATGCAGATGACTTTAAGCCACCGGTTTTGAAAATCATCCTTATTTTTCAATCGCTCCAAACTTACCAGAGTTGAAATACAGTGTACTTTGTTGAAAGTAATCCCAACGAACACTCTTCTTCCCCGCCGAACCACAGACAATGATGGACTTCGGCCGCAAAGCTAAACAACACGAAACTCGTCCGCTTTGATTTTGTTTCAGTAGAGCCATTTCCTCCGTTTATCAGCTGTAACACAAGCTGCTGGGACGTTTAGGGTTTCGAGACCTTCATCAGTGCAATTAGGGAAGAGATATAAACAACAATAAATACTTTCCGAGACAAACAGACTTGACTGTATACGCGGCGTGATGGCGATAATTTCACAAGTTCACTTGCGCTCGCGACGAGTTGAGCCATTTGAAAATTCAAGGACCCTGGAACTAACTGAGAAGGCGGCTGTATTTCAGGCTAGTTATCAAACTCAATGCAATGAGGGTTTCTTCAGTTTTCCCCATATTAACAGACATGTAACAGTATATTAATGTCTCTCAATCTAGTAGAAAGACTCTCTAAGCTGTGTAGTTGACCTGACAGTTCAGTTACCCATTGACAGACGGTGGTATTGCCTAATTTTACGGCCGGGAATAGATTTCTGACAATGACTCATAGAAATCGATATCTCCTTGTCTCGCCTTGTCTGAGAGCTTTGACCTTTGTTATCTGAGCGCGCCTGACGAAATCTACCCTGAGATTATAATTCGATACCTTTTATATCTAAACGTGTTTAGAAACACTTAAGCTGAGATTGTATTTCGCTTACATTTTTATATCTGTCCAGACAGCGCAGATCTAATGTATTACGTTGTTCGTGTATTTTTAGGTCTATAACAGTTCTTTTACAAGAATCAGAAGATTAAAAAGTAGTTAAAAAGAACTGTAGCGCCTCGAAGTCTCACGTGTTGCTCATTTCACATTCCCACAGTGGTAATTATACGGTGATGATAGTATGTGATGTAAACAGTGTTAAATAAATCTATAACGTTTAATGCGCATGCCTCCTGCTTTATCACTCGATCACAGCGTCTCCGACCCACATTGTTAGTTGCAAAGGTCAGAACTGATCAAAATTTTTACAAGAAACATTAAAAATAAAAATAAAAAAAAGACACAGACTGCATTTTAAGACTCCGGCTGCTGCCATAGCAGCGCCGGAGTAATTATGTTATATTCATGCCTGTAGGTTCCAGTGTTTGTTCCTTAGCTTACACATAAACCTGCTATTGAAATAGTATTCTGTGTTATTTGATACAGAATACTAATAGGGCTAACTACAATCTTGTATCGAGTTTACGGGGGTATGCATGTGACTTGAGTTGAATGCTGAGTTTAGATTGGTTAACACCCAATTACTAATGAATATTATAAGAATTGTAAACAAGCTCTACGATACTGTATTCCCTGGTTTTCCACTCATTATATCCTCACTTAGTGTATCTTTATCTCGTAGTCTCACATTCATATTTCTAAGTTTTAAAATGTGTAACGTTTTCTTATTATACTTGTGTATCCTGAATGTATATTCTTCCCAAACCGTATAATCAGTCATGCATCTTGTTTTGGTATTCGTCAGTATTATTTTGCTGATTAGATCCCATCCAAGGTGATCTGGTACTTGTCCTTCATCCGTTGGCCCTTGTATTTTAGTAGTCTACATTTATGTGTTTACATAGTAGTATAGGAGGGGCCGAATTATCATGGGTTTTTTTTTTGGGGGGGGGGGTGAATACATAATTAGGGGTGAATAAATTATCTTCAATGGCGTCATGGATCTATTGTCTTTGACTCATGAATACATGATTATGGGTTGAATAAATAATCTTCACTGACGTCATGGATCTATAAACTTGAAATAGTTGTGGAAGCACCAACCACCTCTTAGTGAGTTTTTCCACAAATACGATTTGCTTCATCATAAATGAAGGGACGTGTGCAACAAGGGCGTAAGTAACTCCTGATCACATTCTAAATTCTCCCTTAGCAAAAAGGAATTTGAAGGAGAATTTAGAATGTGATCAGGAGTCACTTATACCCTTGTTGCACACATCACTTCATTTGTGGAAGAGTAAACATATATAGCCCACTCTCGATATATGGTGCACTTCTCACAGACAAAGGTTTCAATACGAGGCACCGGGAATAAGTAACAGTTATTCCCGTAAATGGAGGTGAATAGTGGTGGATATTTACCGCTAGTCACTGACACCGAGGGGAATAATTACCAGTTGTTCCCCTAATTGGAGGTGAATAGTGGTGGATATTTACCGCTAGTCACTGACACCGAGGGGAATAATTGTTTTAATATATACCATACAATTGAAATAGCCAGACTCAAATTAGGTAAAAAGTTCAAAAAAGTTAATATTTCACATGCACCATTTGTCTCAAAATCAGGAGGTGAATAGCAAAGTATATTCACCTCCAGAGTAGCCAGTCAGAGCATGTGAAAAGCAGTATTCACTTGTGTGGTATATGGAAATAAAAATATATTCTATTCTTCTGTCACGAATCACTCGGCATTATTCCCCAGAGCCTCGTATTGAATCCTTTCTATGTGACAAGTGGAGCATATATTGGAGCATTTTCTCCATGATGGGTTAACAAGTTGTAATACTCTAGCAGACGCGCATATTTCAAAGGTGGTTAAACAAGAAGTTCCAGTATAACAGGTTTAGCCCCTTCTCTTTTCACGCCAGTGGAACTCGAAATTTGAAATTCAAATTGCAGAGCAGCCATGAAAACAAACGAGCATATCAGTCCTCTCCTGTTAGAATTCTCGATTTTGAAGTTTTAAAATCAACCCCAAAAACCTGAACAGAGGGAAGGCAGTTCGTTAAAGACTGCCAATGGTAGTTTATGACTGTGTACGAACTCTGTAGCCCTTACTTTGAAGTTAAACATGTATATTTACATTAAAAAATCATTTCGCGCGATAAGCAATCAGTAGGGAGCACTCAAGCGGAGCATCTCGCAGATGTTCACTCCACAAAGGCTGAGTGACAACTGAACGTGTCAGTGGCCTGGCCATGGCCTTTTATACCGGAAGTTCCGGTTTAAGTTACTAATTGTGAGAGGCTTCTTATTCCCAGAGAGAAAGACATGTTTACAAAAGTATCAGAATTAAAGAGGCTTGTCGAGAGGGCAACCAGCGTCGAGTACGTATTGATAATTCCCATTGATCCTCATGTAAACCCTCATTGCATTGTAATACATCTAGCAATGTTAAGCCGGGGGGGGGGGATTTGACACGCATGGGTACCCCGAGGGTGAGGATTTTAGACATAGACAACTTTATTTATCCACGGAGATCCAACAGTGTAATACTCAAGGTTTACATGGATGCCGTGCCATAATAAAATAGAAGTAGATAAAAAACAGGTGGTTAAAATATAATTAGCCGGACATCAGAAGGCTACACGGTCATTCCTTAGACGGGACTTAAAAGCCCGCAAACAGACACTTAATTTGCCGAGTAGCTTTTGGCAATTCGTTCCATAAAGAAGCACCCTTGTATCGTAGGCTCTTTTTCGAGTTTGACTAATGGTCGTGGGTCGTGGGTACATGTCGTGCGTCGTGGGTACAAGTCGTGGGTACAAGTCGTGGGTACAAGTCGTGGGTGTGGGTACAAGTCGTGGGTAGGGTTTTTGTCTTTACTACCAATATTAAATATTATTTTTATTTTATTAAATTCTGTAAAAAAACTGCGGCCGGTTTTCGCGAAAAAGGGCCATACTTAATTCTGAGTCGTCTAAATCACGGAATTCGGCATCTTTTTTCACACAACAGTTGAAATTAGTCAAACATCAAAATTAATTCGCGATAAATTTAAGTAAACAAGAATTGGATACAACCCATATATATGTTGTTGCATGTTTTCTAAAACGACTTAAATTGCCAGGTTTTGGCCTGTAGTCTGTAGATTTTACTGACCACCGGTTTTGATTGCGACTCGCAACAATTTGGTCAAAATACATGTACATCAAATCAAAGTTACTTGGTAACGAACTAGCTGTCGGTGTTAGGTGAGGTGGCCTGGGGAAGAGCGTTACAGAGAGGACGACAAGAGTTCAATATAGAAGATTCATTTATTTGACTCATTATACATACACAATTAGTAAGATAAAGACAAAAAGCTAACTAGAATGACAAGAATACGTTGGAAGGCAAAAAAATGGGGTGAGAACAAAAAAAGGAAGGAGGGGAGGGGACAGGAGAGAAGCATGCCCGCAACTCAGTTATTTAAAAAAAGTCTGGGTTTCTGATTGGTGCGGTACTGGCAATATTGATTGTCACCAGTCATTCATTCGTCAATATCGAGGCAGACTTCAGCGAAGAAGACTGAAATCACGCTAAGAGAGATCGATTCTTGTCAGCTTGGGGGAGACTTACTTGCTATTCTTCCAACGGGTGTTTTTTCCCTAATCTCAGATTTAACAACTCATGATGTCAGAAGGGAACTTTAAAAAAAGTTTGAACTTACATCAATCTGATTATTTGCCAGGTAATCAAACACGCTGTCCTTAACTTTTTTCCAGTCAAGTCCTAGCTGGAAAGCAGCGGCGCGATAGAAGCAATTTCCATCTGCTTCACGGGGGTCAAAACTTAACATACCGTAAACTCCCGATTATAAGCCCTGCATGGGCTAAACTCAGAATTAAGTATGGTTGAAATCCGGGTATGTTTTCATTGCAACTACCTTTTTTCGCGAAAACTGGCCGCAGTTATTCAGTACAGAATTTAATAAAATAAAAATAGTATTTAACATTGGCAGTAAAGACAAAAACCCTACCCACGACTTATACCCACGATTTGTATCCACCCACGACTTGTACCCACACCCACGACGCACGACATGTACCCACGACCCACGACACACGACCATTAGTCAAACTCCTCTTTTTCAGATAATATGTTTTGGGGGCAGGCATTGCTAACCGGTTTGGACATATGCTGCCTGCCCCAGGGTGAGGTTATTTATAGAAAACATAAGGAAGGTAGGGCAGTGGGGTGGGGAATTGACCAAACGCATTGTCCCAAGGATGAGGAATTTTACTTTTTTGGGGGGAGAAAATCTCCCCACCTCTTGCCCCCCTCCCCCTCCCCCTTGGGCTTAACATTGATAGGTGCATAATCCTACATTTTTTTAAGTAACTGATGTGTTTTTTTTGCTTTGGTTTACCTTATTATTGTTTTCTTTCTACTCGCAGAGCAAAAGTACGGCTTTTTACGGACGAGTTACTCCCAAGGTAACAAATCACTTAACTGCAGTGTTTTTGCTGTTAAAAAGCCCTGGTCCGATCGCTGTCCGAACATCGGTTCAACATCGGTTCAACATTTGTTGAAGGATGTTGAAAGCATGCATGTCAAACAGTTTCAACATTAATTCAACATTGTTGACTAAATAAGTTGCGAGAGACATGGGAATCAGAACCAGACTCCTCTCGTCCACCCAGCCACCTGTATTCAACGAATGTTGAATGAAGCGGTCAACGGTTTAATGTGCTACTACGATCATATTTTGAGATAGTGATTTGTTTGCGTATTTCTAAAGTAAAGTTGCTATATTTTTCCTGCCCAAACCATTTTTTTATATCACGAAGGGAAGTCTTATTTATTGGGATCCGAATCTTGAGATTTCGTGTCTGGCATTACCCGTTCCTGTGACAGAGCGGACGTGACGTAATTTTCTCAACACAACAACATGCGGGGTTCGTTTCACACAAACTTTCGCACGAACTTATAAGTGAAGTACATGTTTCTACATTTTTTTTCCAAAATGGAAAGGAAAGAATCAAGTTTTAAATGGAAATAAGCAAATACAAGAGCGACGCGTTGAGAAGATGACATCACGACAGCAAACCGCTGGTCGAAAATCACGAAGTATTTGGAACACACTTCAGTAATGGCGGATGTCATTTCGACGGTAAACTCTCTGCAAAATTAATATTTTCGACACTGTGTATCATTTTGGAAGACAAAAAAAAGTAGTAGCACTTTAACATGAGTCCATATTTCCGAGAACAATAAAAGTTAATCAAATCAAAGTTTAAATGAAGGCAACCTCTCTTCGACATGCTGTCAACCTCTTTCAACACCTGTCAACCATGTTGTACCGATGTTGAAACCATTTGAACCGGGCTTAAGGTTAACAAGTCACATTAATCTTTGAAATAGTTTGCAGGGACAAAGGTCTGCACCACAGCTCAGTTTTAAACCTGCCAGGGCCTCGTACAGTCAGGGCCTTAAAATTTCTGTAGACGACACTGTTGTCTCTCTTCCATTAAAGTATCCAACAAAATTTACATGGTATTTCCAACATATTTCCATCTGTTGGGGTGTGCCGAAAACCATGGAAATTCAAACTTCCAACTGTTTTGCAACATAATTCCAAAAAACTTCCATCCCATGAAAAATGTCCAGTTTTTCCAGTGTACACGTGTGTCGTGAGGCCCGGTATAGACCCCCCCCTGCCTCAAATGATGGCGTGCTTACAACAGCCTGGAATCGAGGTTAAATGGAACCTCAGCTGAAAAACAATGTTTACTCTCAAATGGTGTTTGTTTCCTGTAAATTGTACACTAGGCGTCAGTTATGGGATCGGGTGGAACTTCTCGAAACGAGCGACAGTATTGGCATACCCAACAATAGAAAACACCCTAACCTTTAGAAAGTGCAGTACAAAAACAATAGAAGTATAGTATTATGGGTTGCAATCAGAATACAGGTCTCGAGAGGTTCCGTGCTACTCCGTCTGAGAAGTGTCTATCGTACGACCTCCTTATAAAGAAGCACAATAGACCGCCATATGTACGTGTAGAGGATCACTAAAGTACGTGAGGGAGTTCAACTGATGTACGTACAGGAGACTCCTTATAAGGAAGCACAATGGGCTATTATCGCACTTCGGCCATCTTGGATTGAAAGCGAGGCTTCCGGGTTGTCGGTTACGTAGCGCTTACTATTTGCTCTGTTGTTGGTCGCGAGTTTGAATGAAAAAGCTACTTCATCTCCACTTCTGTAATTCCAATTGTACAAATAATAGTCAGAAAAGAAGATATAGGGATTCTTTTCACATATTTGATTCCAATAAACAGCCCTAAAAGCGATGGAGTTTGAAAATACGCGGAGATGTCGACCCATACTTCAGAGTAGAGTGAGGGGAAAAACAAGTAATACTTCTTCGGTTAAAGTGTCACAGGTTCCCTCAGACTCACAGCTAGCAGCGGTCTCTACAGGTAAAATAAGAAGAGAGAAACCTCACCTAGCAGGGCGAATGGAACATGTTAAGTTATTGTTCTCAATAAATATATATACACGTGCACCAGCCACCCTCTATTATTATATTTTGATAATTTTTAATGCACATGGGACTATTTTCACGTTGATCGTTATTTTTCATTTTACGAATAAGACTTGTGTACTTTGCACACCACTAATAATAAATTGGCACTAATTTTGAAAGTGTCATGACCATCATATTAAAGTTTTAATGTGTGAATAATTTTTTTTATGTAAAATATATTATATATCATATGTATTTGTACTGAATCAAAGGGAAATATTTTGGGAGGTTTTATTAGAATGG
This sequence comes from Actinernus sp. WN-2022, assembly GCA_030867875.1. Lineage (NCBI taxonomy): Eukaryota > Metazoa > Cnidaria > Anthozoa > Actiniaria > Actinernidae > Actinernus > Actinernus sp. WN-2022. The sequence continues at coordinate 17,698,981 of JAOWCC010001210.1, read as the reverse complement.
TCATGGGTGTTATGCAATGATATTTATCACCGTCAAATTTCTGGTATGAAATGAAGGTTTATTTATTAGTTAATCTGGGATTTTCATGTGTGATTTTCTTAGTAATACCACGATTACCTCGGCTTTCTTTGTTTGTTCAAGGACATTTAAACTCTAAATTCCCTCATCAGCATGGATACTTGTTCTAATTTTCTCTCGTTAACATGCAAGAATGAAAATTAGAAGGGCATGCATGCTGATGAGGGTTATGGCAGGTCATTATAAAAATTAGTCCCTAGCAGAGTGCATGAATGCCTGTCAACCCTGTACCCTACCTATTTTATGGCTCAAGAAAGGTCTTCTCTTCATTTGTCAAACCCGCTTCTTCCATACATGTGAGATAATTATACTTAAAACCACAAACATGACATGATTAAACTCTATGCGTGCTCCTGGAATATTTAGTCGGCCACATACTACATTTTATTTTTACATTTTACTTGACATTTTATTTATTCTTCACAAAATCAACACACTTGCAGGGTCCAGTTCAACCAATGGTGCTCAATCAAGCATAACAAAATGTTAAAAAAACTAAACTATGGTAACTTTAGTATAGGCAGAGAAAAACTAAAGTCCCCTGAGATTAGTTTCATTAGTCAGTGATAATAGCAGCTAGTATTACAAATTAATAGCATGAAATTAGCTAGTGATTAAAATTCTCCCTAATCCCCCTCAGTCATAAATCCTCCCTCAGCTCTTGGGGGAAATTTGATAACTAATTTACCTTATGCCATGCCATTACTTATAATAATAATATTTTGGAGTTTGGACTGATTTTACTTACCAGTAATCTGACTGTTAGGTCTATTCGATTTTATTAAACAGGGTTAAAAAAATCTGCTCTATCTGTGAATAAATTCAAATCAAGCTATCCTCCATAATTTCTGTGCCTTGGCTTGGGAAAGAAATAATATTAATTATAATAAATTGATAAAAAGGATGTAAATGATGCTGGAGTACCCATCCAGCTAGCAGCTACATGTAGGTTATAAAAAAACAGTTGCATCATTGCAATGATTATGGCAGAAGAAAATATATTGTACAAAATGTTGTAATATACCAAAACAGACAACTGAGACAGTGTTGGGGTCTGGCAGTATTTATTATCATAATATAAATTATTATTACAATATATTTTAATATGTTACAATTTATTTACATGATTGAAATATAATATTAATAGTGATACAAAAGCTGGATGGTATATTGTTAGTATGGCTGCTCCCCTAAAGCACGAGATAGTTGGTTTACAAAATAGTTACTACCGAGACATACAAGGCCTAACCCATTGGCTATATCCAGCATGATGATAATTTTACAGTATTGCTCAACTAAAAGTAGGCTGTACCCTGCCAGACTCCAACCTGATCAGCTGATTCTGAATATCTAGATTAATATTCACTTCAATTATAAATTATGGAAATTAAAATAATTGTACAAAGTTTGAAAACTAAAGTTAGGTGATTTAAAAACAATTAGGTAGTCATTGTTGCAATTTTTATTGCCATTATTAGCACTGTCATCAACATCAATATTGTTTTGCATTAATACCATCACCAGTACCATTTCCATTGTCACTATCATCATTGTACATGGTCAAATTACCCATATCTCAGTTTCTCTACAGGTAATTTTGGTCAATTTCCAAGTAGCCATTTGTTGATAATGGCCCAACATTGCAAGTCAGTAATACTGTCATTATCATCATCTTAACATATACTACCTGGTATACATATGATATATGTATCAGGAGCCATATTATGTATATATGATATAGTTACAGTACCAATGCAATGTTATCAGCCATACATCCATGCAAGTGAATCATTTTGGTTCATTGATAATGCATTTTCTCAAATCCTCATACAAACCTTCTAAAAACCTAACCCAAAATTTGCCAAAAACCCTAACCATTTCCAACCCAAATCATTCCTAGAACGAGTACACCCAAGCTATAAAATTATGAAGGATTTTTCGCAGGTTTTCAAGTGATCATTTGAAGTGGCAGGGTATACTGCAGTGAGGTTTCTCTTGTTTTTTTACGTGTAGAAAATGGACTTCTGCTATCTGTTAGTCTGGGGGAACCTGTCACACTTATTTAAGCGAAGAAGTATTTTATAATCAGCTGTTTTTTACTCACTGGATATTTTATCGATGTCTGAAGTATGGGTCGACATCTCCGCGTATTTTCAAACTCCATCGCTTTTAGGGCTGTTTATTGGAATCAAATATGTGAAAAGAATCCCTAGATCTTCTTTTCTGACTATTATTTGTACAATTGGAATTACAGAAGTGGAGATGAAGTAGCTTTTTCATCCAAACTCGCGACCAACAACAGAGCAAATAGTAAGCGCTACGTAACCGGGAAGCCTCGCTTTCAATCCAAGATGGCCGAAGTGCGATAATAGCGAATAGGTCGCCATATGTACGTGAAGAGGATCACTAAAGTACGCGAGGCAGATCACTGATGTACGCACAGGAGACTCCTTATAAGGAAGTACAATAGACCGCCATATGTACGTGTAGAGGGTCAATAAAGTACGCGAGGCAGATCACTGATGTACGCACAGGAGACTCCTTATAAGGAAGTACAATAGGTCGCCATATGTACGTGTAGAGGGTCACTAAAGTACGTGACGGAGGTCACTGATGTCCCAGCTTTCGATTGACGAAATGGCGTAGGAAAGCGGCCATGAATCATTTCTAGTCCCACTCGTTTAATCAACCATTTTGAAACTGTCAGCCTCACGAACTAAGTAGAGACTTATCCCCTATTACCGAAACTTCACAAACACTAACACTAAACCCTAACCCGTAACATAAACGTAACCATAACCTTCAGTAAACAAGTTCCCAGGTAAACGACGAGGTCTCGCCCTCCTAGAGCTAGAGTTCACAGGTAAACAACGAGTTCACTGACCTAGGGCTAGGATTTATGGGCAAATGACGAGTTTAAACCAAAATATAGAGGGGAAAACATTCCAAAATTGAGGGGGGGGGGGGGGGGGGGAATCGTTGAACCCGAGTCCTCAGATTGTAGACCAAGTGTGTTAACCACTACGCTAAACGACCATTGGTGCTCGGTTTGTGAGTAATTTTAATAAGTAACACTACCCGCAAACTGCGAGTCTTCTGTGCATGCGTACATCAGTGACCCTCAACGCGTACACTGTACATCCTTATAAGGAGGTCGTACGACGGATACTCTTGCTCCATTCATGCACCGATTTTCCTGTCCATAAAATTCATTTGAATTTCCAGGGCGCCGCCATCTTGGATGTTATGACGTCATAGTGTTATCCCTATTGTTAGAAAACTAGCTCTTTTGTTGTGTAACAATAGCAGCAAGATCCAAGATGGCGGCGGAAAGGAAATTGAAACTAGTTTTGTGGAGGAAAATCGGTCCATAACTGACATCCAGTGTACAATTTACAGGAGACAAACACAGCGATAGATTTAGGCAGCCATAAGGAACATTTGAGAGCAAACATATATTGTTTTTCAGCCGTGGTTCCCTTTAATAGAGTCTTCAAAAAAACAGCTACGAGTTCTTCCTTCAGTTCCACACGTCTCACAGGGGGAGACCACATCTAAGAGCGTGTCGGTATATACTTCATGGTAGGGTTTCGTTCCATATAGTCTCCCTGCATAATCATTTTCTCTACTGTTTTACAGTATTATGCAGGGAGACTATATGGAACGAAACCCTACCATGAAGTATATGCCAGCGCGTCGTTACGATTCGTTATTATAATCTAGAGGTAGACGCCGACGATCTCCGTGGCAACAGTCAAGTTGTGTTTTTGAATTTTTGATTTTTAAACCAATCAACGGTAGAGCGCCCCGCTGGGTGTGGGCTCCCTGTGCCCATCTATTGCAGTACAACACGTTCCACGCTAAGCCACTGTAAAATAATTTCACTCCAGACATCCACCAGTTTTCCACGAGTGGTTCCTCAAGACATTCCCTAACCCGACATCTTGGTAAGTTGGCCACATTATGAATAGTAGTAATTAGCAAGAACGCGCGGTTTGATTGGCTACTAAGTTAATACGTAAGAACGCGCGGTTTGATTGGCTACTAAGTTACGTAAGAACGCGCGGTTTGATTGGCTACTAAGTTATACGTAAGAACGCGCGGTTTGATTGGCTACTAAGTTACGTAAGAACGCGCGGTTTGATTGGCTACTAAGTTACATAAGAACGCGCGGTTTGATTGGCTACTAAGTTATACGTAAGAACGCGCGGTTTGATTAGCTATTAAGTTACATAAGAACGAGCCGTTTGATTGGCTATAAATATAAATAAAATAAACAACTTTATTTACGCGTCTCATCTTCTAGCTGACCGTAGAAAGGGTCTACTAATCGGGAACACGAATTCCTCGGTGGAATTGGAATAAGGATTGCAGGACCAATATTAAGCAGTTTACCATATTGTAACAAGGCCCCAAACTTTTGAATTCTTTGACTAGTGCCAAAAGAATGTTTTTCAAATGTTTGTTCAAGCATAACTACAAGAGAGATTTGAGAGAAACACAACATCATGGGTATTTTTTTACAATGTCGTAATATTACATACTCAGGGGACGCCTAAACTTTAGGGACGGCAGTGACGACGGGACGTAGAAAGAACTTTCTCCCGAAATTTGGTGTTTATTATTTCCCTTGTTCGCCTTCAATTGTTTTTCACAACCAGATTTTCGAAAAATATAATGACTATAAAGTTACGATCACGCCGAACGAAAAATGATTTTATTTACTTTCAACGTTCGCGTTGTCTTTAAAACGTACAATTTGGGGTTTTCACGTTCTGTTTTTGCAGAGAACGGTGAAAATGTAGGCGACTACGTGCATTTTCACATGCACTTCTTGTATTTTGTAATTAAGGCTATTGTTTTATGCCGTCGTCCTAGACGTTGCCGTCGTGGTTGCTTAAGGTCAATAATAAGCCTTACACACTACGGCAAAACATTGAACTCCGCTGGCCGAAAGAACGAAGGCTCTGGAGTTCAGATACAAGTTTCTGAGTAAACTGACAGTGAATTACAACTTAAGAAAACTTTCTTTTTGCTTAGCTTTAGCCAATCATTATTACTCTTCCTTTTCCACATCACTATGTTAGCTTATAATACGTACGTACATTCTCTTTGCTGTTGTTATATTTGAACATTGTACCAGAAGCTTAAAATTAACGTAGTTTATGTCTCTGAATTATAACGGGACTAGAAACAACCGTAGGGGCTGATCATCAAAGTCAGGACCCGGCTAAACCACAGATCGAATTGGAATTTTGCGTGTTGATTTTTGTGGAGGGAGGAAAAGTGGAGAACCCGGAAAAAAACCTCGAAGCAAGGGCGAGATACCAACAACTGAACTCACATATGGCGCCGCGTCCGGGAATTGAACCTGGGCCACAGAGGTGAGAGGCGAGACGCTATCACTGCGCCACCCCGGATTCCCTTAACCATACTGATCTGTACTTTTATTCTCTTTTACCGCAACTAAGAATTTATACCCACAGGGTATAATTTTGAGCTGTCCAAAGAAAATACAGTATATGGAATGAAAACCAAGCTCATCCACGGGAGGACGTGAATGAGTTGCATACACTGAATTATTTTATTTTATTCCTCAAACATATTACAAACATGATACCTAAAAAGTTAGCCACACCCAAATCTAAACTGTAAGTCTTAAATAAATGTACATATTTCCCCTTGTCCTTTTTAACTGTCCTTTGTTTTGTTGTTGTAATATCTTTTCTCAAAGACCAATCATAACCCATCAAATATTTTCTCTCGCACGTGATTGGTGGACTGCGTCGCGTGACCCGATATTTTGTCTCCGCCAGACGACACACATCAGCGAATTGATCGGTTGCATTGACGTCACACAAAAAATTACCTCAAGAAAAAACTTATATTAGTAAAATATTTTTAATGCTCTGTATAGAGCAGGTAAAAATATAGAAATGACCGAAAGTTTGGAGCAACAGAGTACTTCGTAACCGAGCTGTCGGCCAAATAATATTCGAACAATTTAGTGTAATTAGTATGCGGCGGCCATGTTGGTGTACAGCTTTAGTGCACCAAGATGGCGGCCAAAAACGTACTCTACAAATAAAGCTGTTTTCCCCATCAATATGATTAGCATTCACTTCAAAACACTTTAGATATCACTTTTAAAGGTTTATCAAGTCTAAAATTTGAAATTGGCCGAAATATATGGATTTCCTTGACATTTAGGAAATACGCTGACCTGGGCTGTCACAAAATTCAAAGTACTGTAACTCAACGACAAATCACCGTATTGACGTAATTTTTTCGGAGAATACTGAGAATACCGATATCTAAATCATATTAAAAGAACAGCTTCATATATCTCATAGTTTAGATTTTAGAATTTTGATGACGTCACATGCATGTGAGCGTAAGCGCGCCTCAAAGAAAAATGTGAAGGATGATAACAACAATAACCTACATTGTAGCGTCAAAATATGTCCTGATATTTGTCCTTGGACACTCTCTGATCCTCGCAGCTCACAGTTACCCTCGAGCTTCTCTCTCGAGAACTGTTCTCTTCTCGGAACAGATAATATCCGCGGATGAAATATCAGGGTATATTTCGACGCCACAAATAGGTTACTGCTAATATAAATCAGGGGAAAATACTGATCTGTATTCAGGTATCAGAGTCGTCTAGCATACTGCCGCACTACAGCTGTAATGTCTATGGTTGGTTACGTGCTTGGGTTAGGCGACAGACACGGAGAGAACATACTGTTTGACGCCACTAACGGAGACTGCATACATGTGGACCTCAACTGTCTCTTTAACAAGGCGAGTTAAACGACGTCACTTTGGCATGATTATAACAAGGTTTCTATGAACTGCATATATATGAAGATGTCCTAACCTTTCTACCCAAACATGTTCCTTCGTCCTCTACATTTCCCCCACCCCCTCTCCCCCAGGTGCCTTAAATAACGAGCCTCGACCAACATGCCCTGCCCCTCCCCTCCCCTCCTGTGATAAACACGTAGTCAGCTTTGTTATTTGTTATTTGTTTTTCTCTCCAGGGCGAGACTTTTGATTGTCCAGAAAGGGTTCCCTTCCGCTTGACTCATAACTTAGTGAATGCAATGGTAAGGTTCTTTTCATCATTATCGGAATTCACGTTTTGGCTAGCCTGAAAAATAGCGTTGCGAGCTCACTTCCCAGTTCACGTCCCATCAGAAAGTGAGCTGGTGATGAGATACGGCTGTTTTCTCGAGCTGCGTTTTGGCCAAAATGAGTGCAAATATAAAAGCGATGTACTCGGGACCAGGTTTGACTGGCTAGTCGTGAACACGTGAATGGCTTTTTCACAAGCCAATAGAAATATGGCTGTTTTCAATGACAGCCAATCAGCTTTCAGAGCACGTCAGCTTGTATAAGAACAAATCAACATTGCGAAGCTGGGAAGCGCTCGCCTCTCACCACTGTGACCTGAGTTCAACTCCCGGACGTGACGTCATATGTGAGTTGAGTTTGTTGATACTCACCCTTGCTCCGAGGGTTTTTCTCCAGGTTCTCCAGTTTTCTTCCCTCCATAAAAATTGATTGAACGTTGAGTGCAGAAAACATATCAATGTAGTAAGGGGTGCGGAGAATGCTCGGATCATTCGCAGGATCAGCTAGCGGCCTAACAAGCCTTAATATCCTAGGGTAAACAAAATATTTGAGATTTGATTTAAACAAAATAACTCGTAGTTATCAGTGAGTTAAACTTGTGTTTACTAAGCAGTTTTACTGCGGACATCTCAGACATCACTTCAAGCAAAATCGTTTGACGGATATGCTCATTGCCGCAGCCTATGAACCTGTACCACGCGACGGCCATCTTGGAATAAACCTATTGTTAAAGGAGATCTGAACCCTAAATCAATTCGACGACTATACAAACTTGTATTCAAGAGAAATACGTTCTCCTATTTTATTTCTTTGTGGTGCACGTCTAAAAAGGGGAAATACGTTTTCAAGGTCGCAAAATATCAGCGATTCTCCGCTGATAAAACCAGTTTGTGTGGCGGCTCAATTGAGTGTTTTTCCCCCCCATATCTTACGTCATGCACACTAAGGAAAAACAACCACACCTTCAGCACAAAGAAAGCACAATAGTGCACAATTATGAGTTGTTAGTCTATCTATTCAAAGCCGAAAACAACATAACAAAACTAATTTATTCGTATAGTGCGTCACAGATTACAGGAATTGAGCCGGCGTCTACTTTTGGAGGAAGTTTGGGAGGAAGATTTGCAGATTTCTTTCCTTTGACGCAAAACACAGTTAAATAAATGTTGGTATGACTCTTTTCATGTTTAGATCTTCTCATTGAGCTAAAGTTGATTTTCGGCTTCAGTTCTCCTTTAATGCTTACCCAGCCTCGGTCTCAGACGTGTTTAACCGACTTGGAGGCTGGGAAAGGTCTATAAATGTTTTTCTATCGTTCTTAGGCGAATCATTACTTAGAGGCACAGTCAACCACAGTATTCTGCGCACTCCTGCTTTTGTTTTATTGAATAGACTATATCGCAACCCCACCTCGCAGTGCACTCTGGGATGGATATCTCAAATCCAAGATGGCCGCCCAACAACGACAATCAACATGATCTCGAATTGGCCGCTGAAATTACGATAATCGTAATCCTCATGACCAGTCAAAGATAAACGTTTGTCACATTCCGAACGGCGGTAGGCGGTCTTAGTGTAGTGGTGATGACCTCTGCGCTACACTGCAGTACACGCAAAGGGTCATGAGTTCGAACCCCAGTAGGATCGCTTGAAAAGAAAAACTTTCTCTTCATGTTCCCGTCGTTTACCCGTGAACTCATCCGATGGTTAGGGTTAGTTTTGTGGTTCGGATTAGCATGTCAGTAAAATTACGATTATCGTAATTTCAATCTCGAGAACACGTTGCAACAATGGAAAACTGAGATATCCATCCCAGAGTGCACTGCGACGGCGGGGTTGCGATATAGTCTCTATCGATTATACAGAAAATGGCTGACAAGACGACTATTATCTCTGCACACAAAGCACTGTGTTTGACGGTGTCTTTCGTAGAGGTTATTTTCAGTGCTAAACTAGTCTTGTTGCACTCTAGGGTCTTCTCGGATATGAAGGAGTGTTTCGTCGTTCCTGTGAAGTGACGCTTAGGCTGATGAGGAACCAGTGTGACTCGTTGCTAACGTACGTACTGTGTTTCTAATGAACAGTTGTTTTTCTATGTGGAGAGGAAGGATTTGCAAGTCGATGCAGATCAATTGAAATCTAGTTCACATGAGACGTGTCATCCCCACCTCACCCCTAGATGGGGATGCTCGGCACGTATTTTAGGGGTCAAAATTCCCGTATTCTATTTGTATCCTGTTGTCCTAGAGAAGAAGAAAAAAAATTTCCCCTAAATATTTAGTATGAGAATTGATGTGATAGAGCAGATTTCGTATGAGTGGGACATACTACGGCACTGACTACAGCACGGTTACCGTACTGCATGCCGTGACATTGAAATGGTTTTCCATTGTTTTTGCCCTGCTGATCCAATCAAATCACAGAGTTACAGTACAGCACGGTTACCGTACTGCATGCCGTGACATTGAAATGGTTTTCCATTGTTTTTGCCCTGCTGATCCAATCAAATCACAGAGTTACAGTACAGCACGGTTACCGTACTGCATGCTGTGACATTGAAATGGTTTCCATTGTTTTTGTCCTGCTGATCCAATCAAATCACAGAGTTACAGTACAGCACGGTTACCGTACTGCATGCCGTGACATTGAAATGGTTTTCCATTGTTTTTGCCCTGCTGATACAATCAAATTACAGAGTTACAGTACAGCACGGTTACCGTACTGCATGCCGTGACATTGAAATGGTTTTCCATTGTTTTTGCCCTGCTGATCCAATCAAATCACAGAGTTACAGTACAGCACGGTTACCGTACTGCATGCCGTGACATTGAAATGGTTTTCCATTGTTTTTGCCCTGCTGATACAATCAAATCACAGAGTTACAGTACAGCACGGTTACCGTACTGCATGCCGTGACATTGAAATGGTTTTCCATTGTTTTTGTCCTGCTGATCCAATGAAATTACAGAGATACGGTACAGCACGGTTACGATAAGTTTACGGTAAGGCTTCGGACATCCGTAGTTTCTGATCTGCTGTAATACAATTTGTTCACAGGGTGCTGCGCACGTTTATTCACGACCCGCTGGTTGAATGGCAGAAGAGCAAAGGACGAGACATGGTGGTGGATTCCTCAAAGAATAAGGAGACAGGAGACGTCACCAATCAGGAGGTTAGACAACAATAGCCGTTATTACGGCTGAGCCAGCTACCATGAAATGGTCAGCGGTTTCACCCATCTTATCGGGTCATCGACTCGTTTGAGGCTGTTTCAGCTTTGAACTTGTTTGAGTGAAATTTTCCATGAAATATCCTCGTTTTACTCTGCTTCAGTTATCATTCCTGTGTCTTCATTCGATGCACTAGTAGCGATTGTAAGACGCTGAGTGGCCTAAGGATGGACTAACCGATTTCTGAATGGAAGGCTGAATGCGAAGAGTTATCGTGTGAGTTGTTGACTTTACGGACCCAAGAAGCTTCTGAAGACAAGGCTTGTAAAAAAATTCTGTCAAATCATTCCAGTGGCCAAGGACAGACACCGCTTAACATTTGTTCTTGCTTTTCTTTAGAAAATAATCGTTTGGGGCATCATCTTCTTGGTGATCTCCGTTCAACGTGACTCCATCTCTGTACCATTTTGAAATGGTCGACCCGAAAGCCTCGCTTTCATGAGGACTGATGGGTGAAACCGCTGACCATTTGGCTCAGCCATAATAACAGCTATTAGTAAACATAATGTTTATGTACCTTATTTATGTCTCATGTCTTCGCCGAAACAGTCTGGTAACAATGCAGTTGTCCCACAGATCGCAAAATTGGAGTCGGTCTAAAATGTCTCAGTTTCTATCGTCATGATACCGCACTGTTATGTGTCATAAACGGTATTTTCCGATATCGACTGTATATTGTTATCTTCCTGTGACAACTAGCCTCGCTTTGATGCAGGAGCCCATAATCAGGAGCGTCCACTCCGCTACTAGGTCTGTCACAGCATTTTCCCAAGTTCGGTTATTTTTAGAATGGTTTCCCTCTATTCTTGGGTTGCAATCAAGGGAAGGGAATAGCAGCCATGTTGGTTGGTAAAACAAAAGTAGCTAATGGTGCAACCCACCAATTGGTGGTGGAAATAATCTAAAAATAGCCCAACTTGTAATGGGCTGCTGACCTGAATAAGGTCAAATCACTCTCTTCACCCGGTGGCCATTTTGGATTCAAAGCGAGGCAATCCATTGTTTTTTTTCTAGGCTAAACTGATATCCCTCAGTGCGAGGCTAACCTAGCAAAAACAAAGGATTGCCTCGCTTTGTATCCAAGATGACCACCGGGTGAAAAGAGTGAATACGGCACAGACACTATACCGACATGGCGGCTGTAATTCGACCACAATTCCTAGAAATCATGAATTCCCATTAATAACGGCGCCAGGACAGTGTAGTGGCTTGGCAAGAGCATTTTCACTCCCGCCTGCAGTTAGTAATTGTTATCTCATCAATCCATCGTACACGGTAAACTAAAACCAAAGTAATTACAGAGCCCATCACAGGAGCAAGTAAAAACGCAATGAGCCAATCACGAACTGGAGTAATCCGTGTTTGGTTTTACTTGAACCAGTCACGAGGAAAAGTAACGCAATCGTGGATAACTCTCCCTAAAACGAAAATTGATTGCGTGACGGACCAAAACAGTGTTTACTTTTAGTTTAGAACCTGATTGGCTAATAATTACAAAATATTTTTCACAGCCTATAGAAAAGCTAACCAAACGCAAAGCTAAAGCAATCAAAAACCTCTATCAGTAAACATGACTTAACAACAACAACAATTTATGTATTCGTTTCCTCTTAAATATACATGTTAGTTCTAGTATTGATAAATAAAAATGAAAGAGATTGAGGAACACAGCTACTTAAAAATAGCAGAGCTAATCGAGTTAAGTAGCTGAGATCAAGCGGTTTATAATTTTGTTATTTTGACAAAGAGAGGACAACAATACTACAATACAAAACAGAAAAAGAAAAAAATATATATATATAAATAAATAAAGACATGACACAAAAAAACTTACAAAGTGACAATATAGGGCATATGTCAAAGCAGAGTGCATCAGGTATCTATATAGCTACTCAGGATGGAACTCGTTAAGAGCTTCTTAACTTGATTCCGTATTTTTGATTTTAAATCCTTTTGGATTGAGTTCCATAATTTAGCGCCTAGAAAACGAATGTTGAATTTGCCGTAGTTAGTTCTGACTTTGGAAATGTAATATGAATCTTTAGCAGCTAGTCGAGTATTATGGCGATGTATCCTATTTATAGGTGTAAAAAAGTCATGAAATATAGTTGGCAAAGCATTTGCATGAAAATCGTGCATAAACAAAGCATTGTTAAGATATATTATATCAGTAAATTTGAGTATCCCTAAGCTATGGAAAAGTGGACTTGAGTGGGCTGAATATTCAGAAAAAGTAATTATTCTAATTGCTTTCTTTTGAAGAAGAATCAGAGGTCTAAGTGTAGTTACATATGTATTTCCCCAGGTTGTCACTGCATAGGACAGGTATGGGTAAACTAATGTATAGTACAATTGAATTAGAGTAGCTACAGGGACAAAATGCCGAATCTTTGATAGCATGCCAACACTACGTTTGATTTTTTTGGAAATATGCTGAACATGGTATTTCCAGCTGAGGTGACAATCGATAAAGACCCCAAGATACCTAATGCACTCTACTTGCTTTATCTGTTTCCCATCAATAACCAATCTGATTGCATAGTTTACAGGTTTTTGGCAAGGTCGAAATATGATAAAATTTGTTTTATCAATATTTAGGGAAAGCTTGTTTGAAACCAAGAGAGACTGTTTTTTTCATTCGAAATTCGGCGTATGGCCCAGTTTGAGCATCATGCGCAGTTGTACAAATGCTTTGTTTATTTTGCGGGCAGGCACATGTTAAACAATAGGTGACCCGCCAGTCACACCGCGGCAAAACGTTACACGCATGCGTATTTGCTATTTCTTGTCGGCGCGCGGCCGCCCCCATGGCCCAGTTTCCCGCGAAAACTGAAATGAAACAACAGGCACATTCCCGTGATTTTAAAATTTCTGCTTAAAAGTATCCATTTGTGAACTGTTTTGTCAAAAAATAAGAAAACTACTTAAAAGCTAAGCCTAAGACTTTAACAGGTTGAAGTTTTCTTAATTTGTAATTCACTGTGAGTTTACTAAGTTATAAAATTATTTACTAAAAAAGTTGAAACCTCGGTAATTTGTATTTGATAGCAGAGCCTTCGTTCTTTTGGCCTGCGGAGCATACCGTTTTGTCGCGGTGTGCCCGCCAGTTGCATTGCACATGATCTTGAAAGTGGCTTATAGATGAGTTTGTTCATTTATCCATCCGTCCTTCTGCTCATTCATTTAATTCCCGTTTGTTTGTATTTAATTTCTTTGGCAGGCCGTGAAAATCCTGAAGGATATCGAACAAAGGCTGATAGGTTATTGCAGCACGAACAAGATCATGATCCCACTCTCGATAGAAGGCCAGGTCCACAAGCTGATCACGGTTCGTATGATTCAGTATGTTGCAACAGGGATGGCGTTATTTTGTATGTTATAAATTTCTAAATGGCTTATCAAACGTCTAGGTGTATAGAGTGGTGTTTGTCAGTTATTTTGGCGATATGACCCATTTCGGCCAAGAAAATTGAAGCAAACGTTTATGCAAATCGGGACGAATCTGTATCTTTTGCTCTGACGAAGCGCTCGAAACGTCAGCTGCTACTCGCTTTCCACGGCGATTAGCATACCTCCATCGACTTTAGTTGATTATACTAGTGCGAATCCGTATCAGCTCTCGGTTTCTCTTTTTCTGATTGGTTTATTGCCATTGGAAATAAGAGGATAAACCACAGATTGCGTCATCGCTCGTGCCATGCTGTTTCTCGTTTGTTGTAGTAAAAACAAATGTACGATAGTTTACCGTGGTATGTTTACCGTGGTATGTTTACCGTGGTATGTTTACCGTGGTATGTTTACCGTGGTATGTTTACCGTGGTATGTTTACCGTGGTATGTTTACCGTGGTATGTTTACCGTGGTATGTTTACCGTGGTATGTTTACCGTGGTATGTTTACCGTGGTATGTTTACCGTGGTATGTTTACCGTGGTATGTTTACCGTGGTATGTTTACCGTGGTATGTTTACCGTGGTATGTTTACCGTGGTATGTTTACCGTGGTATGTTTACCGTGGTATGTTTACCGTGGTATGTTTACCGTGGTATGTTTACCGTGGTATGTTTACCGTGGTATGTTTACCGTGGTATGTTTACCGTGGTATGTTTACCGTGGTATGTTTACCGTGGTATGTTTACCGTGGTATGTTTACCGTGGTATGTTCACTCGGCTATCGCCTCGTGAGATGACACAAAACGTGATAAATAAGAGGACCATACTACGTCAAATGTGTTAACTGAACAATGTACAAAGCTAATGCTTTTTCAAACATTTTAGAAAACGTTGGCTTTACACAATAACGCAGGCATTGTATAGGATCCTATAAAGAGCCTATATTTCAAGAAATCCTCCTATATTTCCTATAAATAGGATGTATGCTGAGTGATTCATTTATATTTTGCACTTTTTAGCATTTTTGTTGTGAATTAACAAAAGCAATTTTTTTTCCTATCAAAAAAAAAAACAGGTTTGATCAAACACATTAAAAGTTAACATGTTTTAAAAATTGTGTGTTTATTGTTTACTATTTATTGTTTGAAAGCTATTTTAGCTCCTATAAAGTGCCTATATTTTGGGGGGAAATCCAATATTTTCCTATATTTAGAACTTGCACAGCCTATATTTCCTATCAAATTTGTCCAAAAAGTGGCTGGGATGTATGAATAACGACAAAATAGTGTGGGGGGAAAAACAAGTACGCACTCGGCACAACTTAAAGTGCAAATAATCCCTAGCCAGAAATCGTGGATTTGGTGCAGTAAAGTGTTTTAAATCTTTTTCAACTATCTTTGGCCGATTTATGGTCGTAATATGCACTTTGACCTTTACATCAATGATAACTGGCTAGGGTTCATGTGCACTTTGACCTTTACATCAATGATAACTGGCTAGGGCTCATGTGCACTTTGACCTTTACATCAATGATAACTGGCTAGGGCTCATATGCACTTTGACCTTTACATCAATGATAACTGGCTAGGGTTCATGTGCACTTTAAAAACATGGTTGCTTTGTGAATTGCGGAAAAGTAAAGAGTGGTCAGGGTGTCAATACGACATCGAATCAACCCGTACAGTAAACTGCTCCTGGTTCTTGTCCTCCTCTTATATGGGCCCATTTTTTTCCCAGGAATCAACGGACGTCGAAAATCTGGCACAGATGTACATTGGTTGGGGTGCATATCTATGAGAGTGTGCAGGGAAGGGAGAACATTGCCGAGGACACACTAAAATGAAGAGGCGCTCGAAGAACAATATTCTCCGCGTACTTAAAGTACTTAGCGTAGGTTCTGTACGTAGTGCGTGCGTAGTGGTATGCTCTGTGCTTATGTCACTAGCATGGATCAGACTTAAAGTGCCTATAAGCCCAATTGTTTTATCATTAAAATCGATTTTACATCAAGTAAATAGATGTTTTGTAAAATATTTCTTGATTTGACTTCCAATATGCTAATTATCCGATGTCACAGGAGGCCTCGTTTATTATACAAAAACGTATTGGGCCCTTATATCAGTGATTCTGTAGGAAAATCACATGCCTGACTAGGTAATTCCACGTTAATTGCACGAGAAAAGATATCGATTTTTGGAGTGCAGTTTAACGTGAAATTAGAGCCGCCATGTGATTTTTATTGAATCGCATAGTCCGATGTATTACTTGAAGATTGATTACTTCCGTTGATATTTTGCTAAGTTATAAATAGCGCGCGTAGTCTACAGTGGTGATTCCACTCTGAATCACCCCTCTTCTCAACCAATCAGCGTCTGATTTCGCAAACGCACTTCGCACGCGATTCAGCTATGAGTATGCGATTCTACCAGATATTTTGTATAAATCAGAAATAGTTTCATTCACAAGAAAGAAATGATGGTCACCTTTTGTTGGCCTCCTGTGATATCACATCATTAGCATATTGGAAATATAAACCTTCATAACTCATAGACACAACAATCAAATCAAGAAATATTTTACTATTCACCAATTTACTTATGTAGAATCGATTTTAGTGATTAAAAAATTGGGCTTAGAGCGGATTTCCATTGAGTGTCGGAAGTGTTTTGGTTTTGCGTTTACTAAGGTCTCCTATTGGCTGAGAAAGTAAACCAACCAATCAGAATCCAAAGTAAAACCAAACGCAAATTGGTTTTGGTTTTGCTTTGGTTTGTCATTGGCTCACAGGGAAGCCATTTATGAGTTACTTGTGATTACTTGCTCCTATGATTGGCTGGCTGTGGGTAATTTGCGTTTGGTTTTATACACTCAACTTAAAACCGCTCTATAGACACTTTGAGACTTACGTAACAAATATTGTTTCTGTTATTGTTGAGTCAAATATTGAAATAAATTTTGAAATTATATACAAAAGTTGCTGAAAGGACTCAGTGGTATTTGTTGTGAATTTGACGTGTGTGTGACGAGGAATGATACTTGGCTCACGTATTACTAATACACTTATCAATTGAAACCCCGACCCCCCCTCCGTGTAGATGGGGATATAGACATAGATTTATTTAGACACAGAATCTCGTCATTGCCGCAAGTGTCCCACAATAATCAAAGTGTGACTGAACGATTGAGTGGTATATCTGAGTCAGAGTATCCCTGGGTACTAAATCGCGAATACGCCATAATGCACCCAGGCCTTTCGAAACCTTTTTCTTAATTACATTAATATGCGACTTCCAACTTAGGTTTTCGTCGATGATAACACCTAATGACTTAGTTTCTTTTACGCGTTTGAGCTGCGTATTACCCAAAGTAACAGTGGGATCTGTAATTAAATTACTCAGTCGATTCCGTGATACCACAACTACATATTCGCTTTTCACGACATTAAGTCGATTTGATTTGAGCCAATCGTGTAAACGATCTAAATCGGCATATAATTTATCCTCGATTATGGTCAAATCTCTGTTACTATAGGTTAAGGATGTGTTATCTGCGTAAAGATTAGGAATGGAGTCCAACAGGCAGCTCGGGAGGTCATTGATATAAACAACAAAAAGTAAGGGTCCCAAATTTGACCCATGCCTTGTGGCACTCCACACTTCACCACCCTACTGTCTGATAGCACTCCATACACGAAACAGTGTTGATTA
This sequence comes from Actinernus sp. WN-2022, assembly GCA_030867875.1. NCBI lineage: Eukaryota > Metazoa > Cnidaria > Anthozoa > Actiniaria > Actinernidae > Actinernus > Actinernus sp. WN-2022. The sequence goes on along the minus strand of JAOWCC010001210.1, from coordinate 17,681,438 downwards.
TGCTTTGTCAAGTATGACTTAAACCAAATATTTTCCATATTTCTAATGCCCAGACGATTCAACTTTTGTAAAAGAATGTTATGGTCTACCGTGTCGAAAGCTTTTTTTAGATCTAAAAACACAGCAATGTTAAAATCGCCCTCGTCCATATTTTTATACCAAACCATTGTTGCCTTTAACATAGCCTGCGTTAAGGCCCGTTCAAACGGATGCAACATGTTGGCACAACATCATGCAACATTGTTGGATGCAACATGTTGGATCCGTTTGAACACCCTGTTGGACGATGTTGGATGATGTTGGACAATGTTGCATGAAGTTTGAAACTAGTCAAACTTTTCATCCAACATTTCTTTTGTTATCGTGATCGATGAAGCATGTCCCAACATGTTGGATCCGTTTGAACGGCTTTCCCAACAATGTTGGACTCGCGCACGCGCACTTGATTCCTCATTCGCGCTGTATCCATGGAGATTTGATTTTGTTTACTAACAGACGATCATTTCAATTTGCACCATGAGGCGGAGAGTGAAGTACTTTCAGAAGATTTTGAGCAGGAAAACGGGAGCAAAACTCCTAAAAATGGAAAAAGGAAGGCTGTAAACACAGGGAAAGAAAGTGCAAGACGAAAAAGTGGTAAGACGCTGAAATTGACGAACTACTAGATCTGTTAGAAGAGAGAGTTTGCCTTTGGGACGTTTCAAGCAAAGATTATCACATCGGGAACAAGAGAGAAAGGGCCTACGAAGAGATGGAAGAAAGACTAAAAGCCAAAGTAACAGGCTTACAAGCTCAACTCGGCCGAGAAATCGCGAAGACGAAGGCGAACGTAAACAGCACCGGAATCCTTTGCGATATCACAGTACTATCCAACATGTTGGATTGACGTTGGATCCTTTGAACACCCCCGTCCAACATGTTGGACGATGTTGCATCCGTTTGAACAGGCCTTTACGGCTCTGGAGTATCGGAGCGCAGCAAGCGGAGATTATGCGCTCTGATACCTCAGAGCCGCAACGCAGGCTACCTTCAGCAAGGCAGTCAAAGTTGAATGGCCTGGGCGAAAACCTAGCTAATGCTCAGAAAGAAGATTATTTTCCGATAAATATTCATAAAGCTGTGCGAATATCAATTTTTCGAACACTTTTGAGACAACCGACAGAATTTAAATTGGTCTATAATTACTTCGATCTGACCGATCGTCGGCTTTAAAAACTGGAATTACTTTGGCTATTTTCCATTGGTCTGGAAAAATACCAAGTAAAAGGAATTTGTTAAAAATATTAGTCAAAGATAGTGATATAACCGGTGCCGCTAACTTCAAATCCCTGACTGGAATTTGATAAATGTGGGGGATTTGATGGTTATTGAGCAGTCTTTGTGGCCCCAGGGTTCGGGAGTTTTACTTGATCTGCTTCAAGTACATGTACTTTCAAAGTTCGTGGGAGGGGTGGGGATTTGACTGGAGCCCAGTTCATCTGTGGTGGCGATCGTAAGGTAACATTTAGCGGTTGCCATATACAATGAGAAATACATTTTATTTCAGCAACTGGACCATCAATGTTCCAGCGTGCATGGCTTTCTCAAAAATTCCAGCTGTACTGTTTGTGCCGGACACCAGATGAAGTAAGTGCAAGGATTGCATGTGACAATCCATGATGCAAAATAGTGGTTCCGGCCACTTTCAGTGTGTTGGACGTACACCTCAGGGAAAGTGGTTCTGCCCCACCTACAGGCAAACTAGTTGCAATTGAACAGTCTTTCAAATGTCCATCCACGCTAGCCTGCGAACAGGCTACATCCACACCAGTATTTTGTGTTTCATTAAACACGAGAACTTTCAACAATCAAGCCTCGGATAGCATATTCACGTTAGTTTTAGTGCTATAAAAATTTACAAGAAAGAAAATATAGTTCTAGAGGTGGGGATTTTGGTTCCATTTTACTGCATAAAGTGCCCCAGGGGGCTTCGGGGTTTTCTTACATTGGGGCTTTTTCAAATCAAATCCCCATTCTTTTTTTTCTTTTTTTTTTTTGGGGGGGGGGGGGGGGTTCGGAGTTTCAATTGATAAGTACATAATACTATAGACCACTTTCATAATGGCATCCTAATTTGCATAATTTGGAAGATTAATCTTTAGAGGGAAACTAATACTTCCACATGAAAGACCACATTAAAACTAGCAATACTGAGTCCAGTTTCGTATTCGAAAATTACCGCTGAATGCAATGACTACATTCATAAATACCAGCGAGAAGGTGGCCTATTCACAACTCTGCGTATTGTTGTAGTTTCGCATTTTGCACCTTCTCGCTGGTATTTATGAATGTTTAACTTCAGAATGAGGCTAAACCTGAGTACATGCGTCTGTAGTCATTGCATTCAGCGGTAATTTTCGAATACGAAACTGGAATATTATGTAGAGTTAGAGCAATACGGAGAATTGCTGTTGAATTATACGTACCTGAAAGTGAGGCTAGAAAGGCTTCCGTTGATTTTCTCATGCAAATCTCTCTAATTTCAAATGGATGTCACTTCATTGCTTTTCATGCTACAGCACTGAAACTACACTAATTCCGACATGCTCTTTCGCGTGACAATGTCCATGTTGGCTATGCGTGTAGATAAACTATTGAAACGGGAACACGCAGTTATGAATAAAGTAAAGTAAAGCAACTATTTAAAGAGATACCCGAGTGAAAAACACATTTGGGCTCAAAAGAATCTTTAATATGTCCTTTGTTAAGAAAATGTATTAAAATTTGATAAAACTTTTTTAGTGTCGAGAACGAGCACCTCAAAAGTTGGCCCCGCGAAGACCTGGGTGCCGCCATCTTGTTTACATTTACGGAAGTGACGTTTTTTACGTCACTTCCACGCTGGAGCCTCGAGCTCACTTGTTTCTTTGTAGGATTTTCACACTGGCTATGCAGCCATTTTTTACTAAAACAGAACTATGGTGAAGACAAGATTGTGAGGAGATTCAGAAGACTGGGAGGATGATGAAATCCATTTGGAAGGAGAATTGACCAAAGTTGGTGGACCGCTTGCTCGTACGCGTAGCGTGTTGACTGAACAACAAAGATGGTGCTACGATGTGAGACATCGCTGTATGGGTTTATAGTTATATTGTACGGAAATTGCTAGCCTTGGACAAAAGACGAAAGGTAAATTATTTCTGTTGAATTGATCCGATTCGATCTGTAGACCATTGGATAGTGTGAATTGTAATATCAATGTCGTACGACTGACGTCGTCCAAGCTCTATGCACTTGTCATCGGCTTCCCCGAGGGGGGAGGACCCCGGGCTGTAGGTGGGGAAATTGGGGACTTTGTAGGGACTTAGTAGTAGTAGTAGTAGTAGTATAACTTTATTTAAGCACGCTAGCCCTGTCAACAGCAGCTGATTTACACAAGGGGCGTGACAGAAATATAAAATTTACAAAATATAAAAATATATTATGAATATAGATAAAAATAAAATGTTTGAATATTACGTAATAATGATTAAATACTTTTATAGCTGGTATTTGTGAGCGGCAATTTTAGTCTTGAAAGAAGGGAATGAGTTGGAGTCCCTAATTTCATTATGGAGCGAGTTCCATATTTTAGCCCCACTGTACGAGAAACTCTTTTTCATACTTTCGGTTTTGGGTAAAGGTAACTGCAGAGTAGTAAGTAGGCCCTGTATAGATCATATACCCTCTCCTGATTGGTCGAGAGCAAATCTGTGACGTCACAGGTTGTGTGACGTCACAGGCCCCGCCTCCTCGGTTATAGATCCTAGGCAGGCCGCGGATTGGCTGCCGCTGTTATAGATCCAATACAGGCTCCTGATTGGTCGGGATTATAGATCCACTACGGGCTCCTGATTGGCCGGGATTTATAGATCCAATACAGGCTCAGGATTGGTCGGGATTATAGATCCACTACGGGGCTGGGATTGGTCGGGATTTATAGATCCACTATGGGTCGGGATTGGTGGGGATTATAGATCCAATCCAGGACGGGGATTGGCGAACCGGGAACTACCCGAGGCGTATAAAAAAGTGAACCTTTTGGGAGAAGGCATTCATGTTGTTTTGGTTGTTTGCCTTGGTGTCTATGCTCTATCGAGAGTACCATATAGTGTGGACTCTTTGGGAAGATGATCCAAACGACGAAATTCCTATCGGTAGACGAAGTGGATAAAGCGAGCCGTGAACAATTTAAAGTGTTGACCCAACATTTGTACGTGGCTTTGGTGACCGCCGACATTTCACAATGGAAAACAATTCGGCCGAAAGAGGGATTCGCCGAGAATTGGGAGAAAGCTCGCCAAGGTTTTTCGCCGGAACACCTGAACGAATTCCTGCCCTATTTTGGGCAGATGTGTGCGTTACCCGTCACGCAAGAGATGAGGGACGAGGTGATAGCCAGCCTGAAACAGATCACGGCCGACCAGGCGTATGTCATTTTGCAAACGTGGCAAAGCAAACTGTGGGAAAAGGGGACGGACGACATGGCCCAATTGTTTGGAGGGTTTCTGCAGAAGATACGCCTCATGAAGACCGAGACGAGGCATAGCGACCTCCCTCCCATGAGTCCGATGCACGTCACGTTGGCATCCCTGTACATGGCGGTGGTCTCCTACGCGCACGGGGATTGTTTTCAGAGGGTGCAGCAAGGGGCCCAACGGGAGGGCAAACGCAAAGCCTTGACTTTGAAGACTTCCGGCTATAACGCGGAGGACGCGTGGGTGATTAAGCACGACAGCAACAACAAGATCATTTTCAAGTACAAGGAGGATATGAGGTGTGTGTGCGTGTACCTTTTGGGATACCTCTACCGAGACCTGTTGGCCGAACGGGAGACCTGGAACCGGTTGAAAAGAGCACAGGTAGTGAAGAAGGAGTTCCCTGACTTGAAGAACGCGTTGGAGGAGAGGTACTTGAAGGAACTGGAGTCCATGTTGATGGGGTGTTTGTCGTATTGGCTCAGCCTAGATGTGCTCCCCGAAGAGAGGCTAGAGATAGAAGCGATGATGCTTGACATTGCCAATGAGGAATTCGCGAAAATGGATGCGATGGCCCTGGAACATCAGTTGAGCGAGGAAACCGATTGGCCCCACAGGTCCTTACGCCACAATTTCCTGAGGGACATGGCGAGGTTCTTGTTCCGGTGGCTTCCCCTGAAGCAGGGTCTGGGAATGATGTGGTACGAGATATGCGAGACTCGGCTTTGTGAGGACCTGGTCTGGGGAACGCAGGGCTACTTGAGCCGTTGCCGTACCCAACGGGCCCTCCCCCGTGAGTTTTGGTACCACGCCGAAACATTGAATGCGGAGGGGTGGGTAGCAAGTAGCCTTATCACTTCCCCCTACATGAACATAGATTCAGCGGCCCGTGCCCATTTTGACAAAGACCACCTTCCCCCGGAGCCCCACTTCTCGGTAGTGCAAGACCCCCGGTACAAGAGAGAGCGAGACCTCATAACAGAGTACGAACACTTCCTAACCTACCTGTACTTCCATCTGTGTGTGCGGTACTCCCAGACCACCATGAAGTTGGACGGCTATTCCGGTATCGGACTGAGCTTTAAAGAAAGTAAGTTCCAGGTGAAGCAGTATCACGCGGATGCCATCAAGCAGTTACTCCCCCATGTCACGAACCAGCTCCTGAAAGAACAGTTTGACCTTCTGTTACCTATCTGGGACAACTACACCTTCCGGGTATGGCAGCAACTCTACGACTACTCGGAGTTTGAGTTGTACGACTACGTTCAGGATTTGAGGGCTAAGTCCCGGCAAAGCAACCGGTTGTACCGTATCGCTTACCACTTTGGCGGTAGTATGGTCACCTCGAGTAGGTTCTATCGTCAACATCATGCTTGTGACAGTCCTGTGACGAAGGGGGATAACCAACTGATCCCTGAGCAGAACCATTTCAATGCCTTAAGGGGTCACATGAACACAGCCCTATTTAAGTACGACGTGGAAGAGAGAGAAGAGAAGGATGAGGAAGAAAAAGAAGAACAAGTTTCCAGCAAGAGGGTGGCCGAGATAATGGCGTTGATCAAGTGTGACGATGACGTCGACGACGACGACGATGATGCCATGGAAGAAGGACTCCCCGTCCAGAGCGAGAAGAGACAGAAGGGGGAGAAGAGGAAGGAAGAAGAGGAGGAGGCTGAAGAGAGGATGGCTGAGAAGAGAAAGAGGAAGAGGCCCAAAGAAGATCTGACTTGGTTCGTGACAGCCGTGCGTTACTTTGTGGACCGTCTGACCTTCCATATGCTGCAGATGCGGGGGGTCAACTTTTTCAGACCTCATTTTACGCTGACCCACGGAAGTACGCCGACCATGGACGATTTGTTCATGGAAACAGAAGAGGGGAAGGCGACTTGGCTGGTGATCCTGGAAACCACCTTCCGTGCGCATGTCCAAGGAACCTACCACACTAGGCAGAAAGAGTTGGTCGCCACCCTGATCACCCATTTGTTCCAGAAACGGAAGTATGCGGTCGAGAACAATCCCCTCTACGACAAAGTGAGACGTTTTGGTATGGATTACGTCACTCAAATTCACGACAGGTACCCCTCGACAACCATGGAAACCCTGGTGCGAGAAGAGGATCCCATGGCGGACGGACTCCTCCCTTACCTCAACACTATGGCCCACAGTTTTGCGTGTGACCTGTTCAAGGAAAGGGAGGAAGGGGAGGAAGACAAGAAGTTGACCATGCCGTACGCGCCAGGATTGTTGGAGAAGGCCTTGAAGACCATCCACTTGGATCTAACCAAGGGGACCTGTATGATCAAGCAATCGGCCGTCATTTTCACCAACCCCCTTACCTACACCTACAAATTGTACGAAGACAGTGGCAGGAGGTGCACCTACGACAGCAAGTACCCTACGGTCCAAGAATCTCTCAAAGACGTTCCCCTGTCTCCCTTTTGCTTCGTGTAAAAAAAAAAACAATAAAAATATCCAGGGAAAAATGACGGTGTCTGTCTTTTCTAGGGGGAAAAAAGTATAAGGGAGGTCCCGCGCGCTAGACTCGGGGAGAGTACAGAATGCCCTGCGGCGGAGGAGGAGGTCCGTCCCTCAAGTGCCACGGCATTTTGAAACGTGTCCGTTGTCTCTTGGCGTGTTGCGGAGGAAAAGTGATTATCCAGGACTCTCATTTTGAGGATTATGGGGCGAAAGAAGGAGAAGAAAAAGAATCCTTCCGCGCTGCTCGAGGCGTTGTATTACGACCCCAGCAGCCCTGCTGCCTTTGGGGGTGCTGCCCGTCTGGTGAAAGCGGCTAGCGAAGTGGGGGTGACGCGCCCCACCACTTTAGCCTGGCTGAAAAAACAATTGACCTTTACGTTGCACCGACCTTTTCGAAAAAAATTTCTGCGAGGGCGCGTGCGCGTCATGGCCCTGGACGAGCAGTGGCAGGCGGATCTGGTGGACATGCAAGCCACGAGTGCCTTCAACAAGGGCTACAAACACATTTTGACCATCATCGATGTGTTGTCCAAGTACGCGTGGGCGGTCCCCCTGAAGAACAAGACGGGAGAGGAATTGGTGCGCGCCTTTACCCAAGTGTTCCGCGAACGGAAACCGTTGCGGTTGCAGACCGATGCCGGGACAGAATTTACCAACCGCAAGTTCCAGGCCTTTTTAAAAAAGAATGACGTGGCCTTTTTCGTGACGTACAACGAGACCAAAGCCCAGATTGCCGAGCGGTTCAACCGGACGCTCAAGGGCCGCATGTACAAATATTTCACGGCCACCGGGAAGAAAGAGTATTGGAAAGTCCTCCCTCAATTGGTGCTCGGGTACAACCGAGCCGTTCACAGTAGCATTCGGCGCGCCCCCATCACCGTCACGCCCCCATCACCGTCACGCCCTTCAACGACCACGAGGTGCGGGCCGTCTTGTACCGGGAAAAGGGACCGCCGTTAAAGAGGAAACCGAAGAAACCGCTGTACCGTCCCGGCGACACGGTACGGATTAGCAAGACCAAAGGCCATTTTGAAAAAAGCTATCTGGCCAACTGGTCGGAGGAAGTGTTCACGGTGATAAAACGGTTGGACTACCGCACCCCTCCCGTCTACCGGTTGGAGGACTTGAGCGGGGAGGCGTTGCGGGGAACGTTTTACGAAAGTGAGATGACACCGGTGGCCGTGGAAAAAGAAAGTCTCTTTATCATCGAAAAGGTGTTGCAACGCCGCCCCGGCAAGAAGAAGAACCAGGAAGAAGTCTTGGTGAAATGGGAAGGGTACCCCGCTAAATTTAACAGCTGGGTCCCGGTCACTCAGCTCCAGACCCAAACGTATGGGTGAAAAAAGAAATAAAAGAGTGGGTTGTTCCGACGGACGGAGTCATTGTGGAGAAAGAGAGGATGGAGGAGGAGGAATTTTACATTACCTTAACCCACGGGGTGAAGTCTTACGTCTCCACCTACGTCAATGAACCGTCCCGGTTCCGTATCCACCTCTATAAAATGTACACGTTGTCTCGAGACTGGGAAATGGCGGTCACGACTCTGGTCTTCCCCAGTCCCCAGAAGAAGACGACCTTGTACATGTACTGTGATTTGGTGGAACCCAGTATTGTGGGGGATACGAAAGTCCCCTTGTTGAGAGTCCTTTTTTCAGGGCCAGGGGACGGTGAGGTCTACGAACGTAACTTTGCCCCCCTGTACTACAGACGGTTGGCCAAGACGGTGTTTGAGGATTTCGAAATCCTTATAACCGACGAGCAAGGGAAACTTGTTTCATTTCCACAAACCTCCAAGGTGGAAGTGACCCTCCATTTCCGGAAAGCATGAACCCCGACCGCATCTGGATGACGCTGCCTAGCGTGGCCAGCCGGGATACCTTTCCCGATAACACAGGCTCCCATTTTCGTATCCGGCTCCCGGAGATGTTGGTCTTGGACCGGCAGTGGGAGATGGCCCTCTGCCACCTGCAATTTCCCCGCGCCTGGGATGAATTGTTCCCCCAAGTTCAAGATCGCCAATTCTCCATGATCCACGAAACACTGGATCCAGAAGTAGAAATCTCCTACGACCTCCTCCCAAACATCACCTTTACTCCACAGTCTTTCGAAACGGTCACAGAACTGGTCAGAGCCATGCACTGGGCGATGTTGCAAGGGGGCTACCGAGCGATCATGAAAACATTTAGCGTCCGAGTGGAATCTTCCAATAATGCCATGGGTAAAACCGTCCTGGAATTGGTTCAAACCCCAACGGGCGGCTACATGTTAGTCCTCCCCCCTAAACTGGCCTACATGATCGGCTTGGAGGACGATCCCAAAAGGGCCACCGCACATCCTGCACACCTGTTGAAAAAACCGGGCCCTCGCACACCGTTGTTGTCCAGTTTCGTGAAGACGACTATAGGGGAGTCGCAGAATGTGAAACCCGTCCTGATCCTCGCCTCGGTTTTGGAGAGAGAACGGACTGTGTACTACATCACTAACGCGAGTACGGGCAAAGGCGCTAACTTGTTTAGAGGCCATCGCAAGATCGCAAAATCCTTTGTGGTACCGACCGGGAACTACGCGAACCTCATGGCCGTCCAAGCTACCCTTCCGATGAAAGGCCCTGATGTGTTATGGCTTTGGTACCAGACTAATGGAACCGCTACGTTAACCCTTCAACTCAAGGAGGAGACCCAAATTGCCATGAGCCCCTGGCTGGCCAATCTGTTTGGGTTTGGGCAAGGAAAGCCCGAACACTATCCGGCGGACGACAACACACCCCTGGTGGGGTACCAGCCCGAGTGTTGGTCCACCTACTATTCGGGTCTAAAATTCCGGACGCCCACCCCCTACCTGCTCACCCGCGATTTTAAACACCAACCCGTACGCAGTTTGTACGTGTACTGCGATCTGATCGAACCGCATATCGTGGGGGATGTGAAAGCACCCTTACTGCGTGTCGTGTCGGCCCAGGTCGCGTACAACAAGGTGGTGGAACGAGACTTTCCGGTCATGCGCTACTTCCCGCTCGCCAAAACGGTGTTTGACACGCTGGAAATCCTTATAACCGACGAGTCCGGCCAACGCCTCTCATTCGCCTCAACAGCTACCGTGGTGGCGACGTTGGAATTTGTGAAGCGTGCTCTGAAAAAGTAAGAATGAATGGAGCGTCTGCGGAATCTATGGCACTGGAGTCATCTATGGGGGACATGGCTGGCGGAGGGTCTTCGATCCCTGTGTTCCGTGCAAAACCCGCACCCCCCACCACTCGACGCATGCCCTCCTCCATTCCTGTCTTCCAGGGGGGTCGCGGACAGCAAGGCGGTGGCGGACTCCTCCCTATCCGTTGGAATGAACTCGGTCGTTACGAACCGGTCACCAATCAAAAGGGTGGACTCTTACCCTTGGCGCTAGCCCCCTTGGCCGTCATGGCGGGCAAAGCGTTGGCCGGGACCGTCGCGGGGGCGGTGGCTAAAAAAGGAGGACAAAAGATACTCGCTAAACTGAAATCGAAATTTGGCAAGAGGGTGGTGAAACAAATCGTGAAGGACACGAAAAAAGGAACAGCCCGTGTGCTCGGCAAGAAAACCAGCAAAACGTTGATCCAAGGCCTGGAAAAGATAGCGGGGATAGCGCCGAAAAGGAAAAAGACGAAGAAGCCGGCCAAAAATACGAAGAACCCGGCCAACAAGAATAAAAGAAAGCAAAAACAGTCTCCCTCTCTCATTCCTTCAACGACCGTCAAGCGTGCACGTGTGGAGAGAGATATCTTTGACGACGATTATTGATGGCGACGGTCGCAGGCATGGGCAAGCCGCCCCTGCCCAACATGATGGGCGGCTACAACACTCATTTGGATTTTTTCGGCAAGGAATTGGCCCAAGCGGTCGAAGAACGAGGCTATTGGTCGGAGCACGCTCCCAAATCGGCCCTCTTGCCCGGGTCGCCCGTGGAATTTTACCTCCCGGCCAGTCCCTATTACACCGTGCTGCCTAGAAGTTACTTCAAGGTGACGGTCAACCTCGTGAAAGCCGGCGGCGGGAATTTGACCGCCGGTTTGGATCTGGGACCCGTCAACAATTGGTTTCATTCCCTCTGGTCCCAAGTAGACATGGCCTTGAACGGGGAATGGATGACCATGAGTACCAAAACCTACCCCTACAAAGCCTACCTCAACACCCTCCTCAACTATACTCCAGCCGCCAAGAAATCCTACTTGACCTCGGGACTGTACTACAAAGACATGGCCGGCTCCATGGATGTGTTCGCCATCGCCGGGGCCAACACAGGGTTGACTGTGCGGGCGAAATACACGGCGGAAAGCAAAGTGGTGGAACTGACCGGGATGTTTTGCATTGACGCGGCCTTCTCCAACAAACTGCTCCTCAATGGGGTGCCCCTGGAATTCCGCCTCACCCCCGCCAGCAACGCCTTCGCCCTCATGGGGTACAGTGCGGAGGCGGAAGTGACCGGGGCTAAAATCGTGCTGAAGCGGGTCACTTTCTTCCGCCGTGTCAGTGTTTGCAACAAGGACTTCATGAAGAGCATCGAAGTGAAACTCGTGTCCCAGCCCGTCCTCTACCCTTACAACAGCGAGGAAGAACGGATGTTCACCATTTCCCAGGGCGACACCACCTTTGAGAAAACGGATTTCCTAGGCGGTCGCATCCCCCGACGCATGCGCATTGCCTTGGTGGAGAGTGGGAGCAGTTTGGGAGCGCTGAAAAAGAACCCTTTCCATTTCCAAAGGTTTGGGATGACTCGCGCGACGGTCACGGTCGACGGCACGCCCACCCCCTTCTCCCGCGTCGAATTTGCGGACGGGAAAACCCTGGACGGTTACAATACCCTGTTCCTGGCCCAAGGCGCCATGAACGCCAACCATGGGATTGACATTACCCGGACCGATTGGGACAAGGGCTACGCCATCCTGTGTTTTGACTTCACTCCGGACGGCAGTGGCAACGCGGCGCACATGAACATACAACAGTACGGGACGGTGGGCATCCGCCTTCAGTTTGCAGCAGGGGTCGCCCAGACCTTATCGGTGTACGTGAACTGCGAGTTTGACGCCGCGTACGAAATCAGCAGCAGCCGAGAAGTGAAAAAGTTGTAAGATGACCACCTACACGTCGCAATTGACGGTCTTGGCCCGCCACGATTGGTGGCTCCGCGCCTCGTTTCGGGGTGTGTTTCCCATGGACCTACGGCCCCGCCTCGTTCATTCTCAATACCGACAACGCCGACGGACCAGGCACCCATTGGTTGGCCTTTTATTTTCCGCGCCAAGGCCTGAATGAATTCTTCGACAGTTATGGCTTTCCCGCCTCTTATTACGGGTTGCAAGAGTACGTGAGGCAGGGGAACGCCCAGCATAGGGAAAACAGTGTGATGTTGCAAGGGAACAAGTCCAACGTGTGCGGCAGTTATTGTCTGTACTACCTCCTGCGCCGAGCCCACGGTCGATCCCTGGCGGAGGTCCTGCAGAACCTCCAGCAGTGGAAGACCAAGTCCACCAGGGACCGGGCCCTCCAAGCCTGGCAACGCCAGTACCAGCGCCGGAGTGTGGCGCGGTGGCAGCAGCAGCAAGACCTTCACGATCAATGTGTTATCAGTTTGAGACAAAGTGAAAAATAAAATAAAACCAGGAAACCCACCTCTCTGTCTTGTTATTCTTGGGAAGGGGTGAGGCGTGATGGATGTCCGTTTCCAAACGCCCTGCAATATCTTGATCACGGGGCAGAGTCAATCGGGCAAAACGGTGTTCACCGAAAGACTTCTGCACCACGCGAAATCCCTTTTCACCCAGCAGCCCCTCACGATCGTGTACTGCTATGGCAGCGCTTGGCAACCCCGGTTCACTGCCCTGCAGAAACAATTGGGGGTGAAATTTGTGGAGGGGCTTCCCGACGACCCGTACGCCCCCTTTCGCGGCAAGCCGGGTCTCTTGATCCTGGACGATTTGATGAAAGAAGGCTCCAAGGACGAGCGGGTGGTGGACCTGTTCACCAAAGGCTCGCACCACCGCAACATTACGGTGCTGTACCTGACCCAGAACATTTTCCCCCCAGGCAAGTACGCGCGCACCATTTCCATCAACGCACACTACCTGGTGGCTTTTAAAAACGCTCGGGATTCATTGCAAGTCCGGAAATTGGCCGAGCAGGCCTTTCCGGGGCAAGTACCGGCGGTGATGCGGGCCTACCAGGACGCGACCCAACGCCCCTTTGGCTACCTCCTCTTCGACCTCCACCCCCGGACCCCGCTCCAAATCCGGTTGCGCACGAACATTTTCTCCGAGGAGGGACAACAGCATCACGCCTACGTGCTGGAGGAGGATCAAAAGGGGGTGGGCAATGCGCTGGACCTGTTGAAACTCCTCTCCCAAACCCCCAAGGGGGTAGTCCCTGGTTTGTCCTACCCCAAGCTCTACACCAAACTACAAAAGCATCTCGTAGGAAAGCCGCTGCAACTAAGAGAACAACGAGGGGGTATTAAGAAAAAGAAGACGGTAAAAAGAGTCCAAGAGCTTCAGGGGGCCGTGTGGAAGAGACCCAACAAATCCCCCTTCCATCCTCCTTTTCTAGGCCAGAGACAACGTGCTTTACGAGCCCAGAAGTCCCTGGAGAAATCGAATTGGGTTAGCTTTATAGCCTAAGTCCCGCAGGGAAACCGTTCAGTTGTGGTGATGGCATCCCCCTTGCTTCAACGTCACGCGCTGTTCATCCGACAATTTGCCAAAGCGGATCTCGGTCAGAAAAAGAAACTCATCCGGGCCGCGAGTCACACTCAAATCAACGCCGTCAGTGAAGTGGTGCACAACGCCTTGCGTGGAACTTTTCCGATAGGGGCCCGCGCCAAGAAAGTCTTTGCTCCCATCAAGGTGAAACTTCGAAAAATAGCCAACAAAACCCTGCCCCCGGCCGTGAGGAAAAGGATTTTGCTCTCCTCCTCGACAGCGGTGCAGAAAGCCAAGCTTAAAAAGGCCGTGGGCCAGCGAGGAGGCTTCATTTTCACGACCGCCGCCCTCATTGCCGCCGCCGTTTTTGCTGCCAAAGCGGCCGCCGCCGGAGCTATCAGTGGAGGCGTGGCTTACGGAGCCAAGAAAGCTCTGGATCAAGCCGGAGGTTATATTAACCCAAACTACTCTAACCCCTACCCTTCCCCGCAAGAGTACGCCCGAGAACTGAGTCAGGCTCATCTCTGGTCCTGAATGGTCCAACCCATCCGCAACTGGCCGGTACCCGAGGGTACAGACCCGGCCCGGTGGCAGTTGTTTCTAGCTCGCCTGCGAAAAAGGCAACGCCAAACCCTACCGGGAAAAAAAGTCAGCAGGACCGTGAGGGCGGCGAAGAAAATCCAAAGAAAGTATAAGACGCGACCGCCCAAGAAGAAATCCCAGACAGGGAAAAAGAAGCGGACCCCACACCACCCTCCAGCAGCAGCCCCAGTAGGAATTTCCGTGACGCGATGGGAAGTGAAGCGACACAAACGAAAAAAGCCATGAAAGAGGCCGAGGGGAAGAACCCTATGCGCATGGTCTTGGTGCCGGAAGAGTCCATGCGGTGGTTGGAACAACAGCTTCGTGTGGACACGACCAAAGGGGTTAAAGTGCTCAGTCAGTACCAAACGGCCATGGCACAGGTCCTAGAAAACCCAGAGAAACCGGCCAGCGCCGACCAGTTTCAAGATTTACTCCAAAAATACGTCCGGCGTCGTGAAACCCTTGAGCCTAGTCCCTTCACGGCCGTGGCGGCCAAAGTGTTAACCCAGAGCCAAAGGGGCGCTTTGCGAAAAGTTCCCCCCTCCAGCAAACCTTTAGCGTCGGTGCTAGTCAATCTGTTGAAGTTGAAAGGAGCCCCGAAAATTACCTGGAATGCGCAAGGGGAAGTGAAACTCTATGGGCAAACCCTACCGGGCAGTCAAATTTCCGATCTGATTAAAGAAGCGGTGCATCCTTCTTCCACCCGCACGTCGCCCGGCTACCGTGATTTCATGCAATTTCTAGCGGAAGAAAAAATTCCTAAAGATCTCGTCCGCCATCCCCGGGATCTCATCTCCAAGAAGAAAGAGTACACGCCCCGGCCTAAACGCACCGCCACCGCCTACCAAGAGGATCTCCCGCCCCAGCCCTACAAAGATCTCCCGCCGCCCCGCCGAGAGGAAACACCGTTCTCCAGGACCCCCTACAAAGCCTTTTCCCGTGGGGGTCCCCGTGGGGGTCCCCGTGGGGGTAGCCGTCGCCTCTCGTTTGGCCCAGGTTCCGCCCAAAAACCGCCTTTAAATTGGCGTCCTTTTTAAATCCCCCTTCATTAACGCCATGGCACGAACCCTAATGAGACCCGCGGGGATGGGACAAGCCCCCTGGCAACGCCGTGTCGCCACCGCAGGGAAGACGATGGCCCGGAAGAGGTTGCCACGCCATACCGTGGTGGGTAAAAAACCCAGCAGGACCGCCCGGGCGGTAGCGCAAATACAGAAAAAGTATAAGGCGCAAAAGAAAAAGAAAACCCAGACAGGAGGGCTGCAAACCGTGCGCAAGATCACGAGCCGAAAATCGAAAGACGGCCGTACCGAAACAACGATCCGGACGACGACCACGTCGGGCAAGCGCCAAGGCAAGAGTATCAGCCGGTGGACCGTCAAACACCTGAAGAAAAATACTTAAAGAAAAAATACAGACACAATTCTCACTCATTACGCGTGGCTCTTCAAACGGTGACCATCATGGGTCTAGATATTACTTTCTATGGAGCTGAGAAAGGCGGCGGCGGTTGCGATGTCATTGTGGGCGAGTGCCACATGTGCTATTCTACGTTTGGGAACTGGATGGAAGAATACCTGAGCGAAGGCGAAAGGAAGCAGTATGTGGTGAGCGACTGCGAAGGAACCTATTATGGACACTATGTGATGTTGGTCTATCATATTTGTATTTGGGAAGGATTCCTGCGCAAGCATCCAAGACTCCAGCCTTACAAGATGGAGTTCCTCTAAATAAAAGACTGAGACTTTAGTATCACAGCTCAAAGGAACTGAACCATTTATTGCAATAAAAATATTTCCTCTAGAGTCTCTTTGTTTTTCTTTAGTAGCCGTAAGGGTAGCTCTGGTAGCCGTGGAGAACCCTCTTGTCGTAGGTCACCTTGAAGGTCTTGGTCTCTGGGCGGGTGTGCAACGTCCGGTCTTGGGTGTTGCGGTGGATGGCGTGCGGCGTCACCACCGTCCGTGTGGGTTCCCCTTGCCCTTGCACCATGGCTACCATGGTCTCGAGGTTGACGATCGCCCGATTTCTCACATTGAGGCGTAGTCCTTTAACTTTGCAGACGGTATGGCCTTGACTCGTTTCATACCCGTAACTCTTGGGCCCGGTACAGGCAAAACGGACAATCTGTTCGCCTTCTTTCAATTCGTTGGTCATGTCGCCTAGAAATTGACCGACCGGGGGCGCCACTTGGCCTGCTTTCTGCGTGAAGTAAATGCTGTCCGTATCGTGGTAGACGATACGGTCCTTCAAGAGATCGAGGTAAGAATACAATTTCAGGCGTGCATGGGCTGTCGTGTAGGCGGCAAACACAACGTTGGTGTGGGGGTTGGAGTCGATGTACTGCGGCTTCGCGGTGTAGTGGACTTGCACCATGTCTTCGTGCACGAACAGAATGTCTTGGATTTCCTTCTCTTCGCTCATCATGAGCTCAAAGTAGCGGTCCAAGTCGGTGACGTACTCCGTCTGCCGAGGGTTCTGTTTCTGGCCGAACTTGCCCCACAAGGTGTTTAGGATCCATTTCGCCAGGGCCCGCATCCCCGCGTTGAACGCGATCTTGGCCCACTCCAGCAAGATCCCCGTGTTCAGCAGATAGCTCTCTATAAAAGCCGCTTTCTCGGCGTCGGTGTGACACCCGGGCGGCCAGCCGCTCGCCTCTTGCTTCATCTTAAGAAAGGTGTTCACGTAGTCGGTGAACAACCCCTTGGTGTCGGTGGCGGGATCGTATTGTTCCGACTCTGAATAATGCCACACACGGTAGACTTCCAGGACCCGGTAGCCGTGGCGCAGGGCTGCATGGAGTTCGTGGCTTACCCAGGTCCCTGTCAAAGCCCTGGCCTCGTCCTCGTGCGTACAGGGTTCCTGGTTCTTTTCTTCGGCGCAGGTCCGGCTGAGGGCAAACAGAAGTTTTTCTCCCACATGGGTTGGGAGGACGGGGAAAAATAACCGGCGTGGCGGTAGAATCTTGAGGTGGATTAACCCCTCGTAGGGTAGGGTGGGGTCTAGATTCTCGGTGAGGATTTCTGGATGGCCCAGCGGAAACCGTTTCGTCTTTTGTACCCAGGGGTACAGGGAGCACACATCCAGCGCCTCCATCCATTCTCCCTCCTGGGCTTCCCAGTAGGTCCTAATCCCATTGGTACGCCCCCCAAAGAAGGCCTTCTTGGGGTCGAGGGGAAGCTGGGCTTGAGGGATGGGTGCGAGGGCAGCGATGGTAGGGTCCAAGGCCATGGCCACTCTGATGTCGCACTCTCTGGTCTGGACCACGCGGTACCCTTGCTGTTCCAAGTACGCGACTTTGTCCCGGGTGCGGTCAGCCAACGTGCTCATGGTACAATGAAGTAGGGGATGAACTCTGTTTTGGTGGTTACAACGATCACAGCCATGCCAGAAACAACCGTTTATTTCGTAGGCCGTGTGGGTGGCTGCGTGGTACCCATCCAGTTTGTAAGGCCCCACGCGCTTCTCTCCTTCGTTGCCCGCGTGCTGGATCTGAATTCCGTCCCGCCGCTCCACGTGGGCCAACCATTGGAGGGCCAGCGCCGACTGCACATCCTTGGGGCGGTAACCGAGCCGTGGCAAGACCGCAATGGTGTTAGGGCGTAGGAATTTCTTTCGAAAAACCAGGTTGCACATAGAGGCGAGCGTTACGGTCCTGGTAAAGGGATCTATCTCCGCCGCTTTCATCATGATAGCCCGGAACGCTAAACAGGCCCGTTGTAAGATGGCCACATCCCGGTGACAGTAGAGGGCCAGTTCTTTCTGGAAATCAAACACCGTCCCCTTGCCCCGTTCGGTCGCGTGCCAGGCCACTAGTTCTTGTTTGCCTTGAGGACTCAGTGAATCTGGGTCGTAATAATGAAGGTCTGGTAGCGGTCCCACGTACTGCTGGTGTTCTGGTTTGTTAAAAAAGATGGGAAAATCCAGCTTGTTGAGGTTTTCTGCTTGGAAACCGAACGTGACGGGGAATTGTTTGAGGGCTAGCGGGATGAAGAGCAGAGAGTCCTTGAGGACGAGCTTGTAGTCGGGGATGGTCACCACCATAGCCTTACCGCCGCGGAAGAGCACTTTAGGCTTGACGGCATTCTTGAACAAGTACTCCAGGATAGGGTAGGAGTCGTACCCCATGGCGTTGTGGGCCAGGCACACGTAATTTTCATGGTCCCCCGAGAAGAGCCAATCGCAGAATTGGGTGAGGGCCGTGGGGCCTTTGAACTCTATTTTCCGTGGACCGCATTGAGTGCAGGTGGGTAAATCTGACGTCACACAGAGCTCACACACTTTGGAGACTCCCGCAAAGTTGACCCTGTGCTGACCCTCCAGGGGCATGGCTTCGAAGTCGAAGAAGAGGTACCGGAACTTGTCCTCATTCCCCTCGTCTTCCGCAGCGGCTCTCTCCGTCCCCTCTTCTTCCGCCAGGAGTGCCGTGGAGGCCTCTTCTTCTTCTTCTTCTTCTTCTCCTTCTTCTGTTTCTACCCTGGGGGCTTTCTGGTCAGCCACTTGCATGTAGCACAGATGGTCCGGGGGGACAATAGTGTTGCAGCTTCGGCATTGGTATTCCCCACACACGTGGACCCCTGGTTGTTGACGGGTCCGGCACAGATGGTCCACGGTCACCCCACACTGGACACAACGGGTGTACCGCTCGCAAGAGCTCCATTCTCTTGTGCACAGAGACCCTCGACCCGACCGACGGGGTTGGCGACGGCGGTGGTTCTCATAACATCCTTCACTCTTAAACCACCGATGGCAATGGTCACACTTTTTCCAATCCCATTTCTCTCCAGGGGGGAGGGGGGAACAATCCTTGACGCCGCAACAAACACAGGTCGTGTCACAGACGTGATGTATAGGACTATTGTAGGTCTTCTTACAGAGGGGGCAAAAGTACTTGGCGTTCAACAACCCACACATGTTGGTGATGACGTCATAGTGGTGGTCCTCTGTTTGGTACAGGTAAAGGCGGTGTTGTGCCTCGGGGAGGTGGCCTGAGTAGATAAGGCTGTTCATGTGGGCACGGGAGACCAGATTTACTTCTACACCTTGAGGCCTAAAAAACTCCTGGAATTGCTTAAGCTCTGGTAGCCCACACGGTTGAATAGGCACCCCCCGCCTGACGATGGAGTTCCACAGCTAGATTCCTTTGCACGGGCCTCCCCAGTCTTATGTATTGGTACTGTGGATGTTGTTGTGCCTTGGCTAGGGATGTGACCAATCCCTCTGCCATACACATTTCGTCTACATTTCGTATCCTCAAAATACTTCTTTTAATTTCTTGAATTTCTCAAGTCGGTAGTAGAACAGCGGGCCGAACGACCCCTTCCCGCCCTCGGTATTTCCACGTGAAACACGTGGACATGGAAGTTGCCCTGAAGGATGAACTCTTGGTTGGATTGTGTGAGCTCTCCAATTCTGGCCATGACCAGGGCGGGGGTGAGGGTAGACCTCATCAGGTAAGGAAAGGAAAGGGGTAGTCCAAGCGTGGAGCGTCTAGGGTAAGCCTAACCCGATCTTCTGGGTTTGCGGTCCCAAGAGTGGTGTCCAGGACCCTCTCTATAACGGCGGTCACGTCTTGAAGAGCCTGTACAGGAAAGAAAAAATCATAAATAAATAAATTTAAAATAATTTTTTTTTTTTTAAAAATTAAAAAAAAATTAAAAATATAAATAAAATGTTTTTTATTTTTATTTTTATATAAATGAATAAAAAATTGAGGCTCACTGTAGTAAGGGAGGCGAGAAAGAAAGAAAAACAATTATAAAAAAAAAAATAGGAAAAAAAAATCCACGCGCGGGGGTTTGAACCCGCTCCTTTCCTTTGAGATTCCAAACAGGAGAATTAGAGCCATGCGCCACCGCGCGCGCGGTCATGACAGCCCCTCAAAATTAGTGTAGGTCTTACTTTCGACTTACCTCAGCCAGAGTCGCGCGGGCCCGTGTCTTGATTTTCAGTTCGTAGTCCTTGCACGTTGTTTTGAATTTTTTACAGGCTCTCGATTCTTGTTTGACCAGTTCAAATTTTTCTTCGTCGTCGTCCTCGTCGTCCTCACTTTCTTCACTTTCTGGGGCGCTTGTTTTTGTCTTTTTAGCCGCCCCGCCACCCCGTTGTTCTGCCATGCGTTTCCGAGTTGTGGAGGGAAACAGTTCGTTTAACCAGGCGTCTGCATCCCAGAGGGGTTCGGTCTCCTCGGAAAAAAACTTCGGCAAGATCTTGGTTACTAATTTTTTCTGGTAGCTCGGCGGGGAGGGGCCACGTTGTGATTAGTTTCTCGACGTCCTCTTCAGTTATTCCGCCCAACTCTAGCGACTCCCCCTCGGGATGGTAAATGCCTCTTGAGAGAGGAGGACGGGTTGTCCGGGGAAACTCCGTGGCTTCGAGGAACGCGTACGTAGCGTCTTCGCTGTGCCAAGGGTTCACGTCTTCGTACGTTGGCCACTCGTTTTCTTCTACGGCTATTTCCTCTACGGGAACCGAAGCGGCAGGCGGGAGAATTTCCTCCGACTCCACGGGGGAGAGGGGCTGTGTGGTCTGTAATGATGAGGCATAGGGATTGTCCACTTTTTCTTCTTCTATGGTAAGGGTGACTTCCCTGCCTTCCTCATCTAGGTAGTTTAAGGTGGACATCGTGGTGAAACTAATCCAAACCAAAAGCCGTCACTCACTTTTATATTTTTTACACTTCTCTCTGAGTGGTGCACTTTTCTCGGTCTGGGATTGGTTCCCCTAGAATGAACACCCCTCATGATTGGTGGATTTCGATCCGTTTTTGGTTCTAGCTCGACTCTCTTTATTATTTTTTGTAAAAGAATTCCCCCAAACACCCCCACCCCACCGCTTATTCTTCCGAATTTTTGTGGGCCCTCCCCCGGGAGACCTCACTCTACAGGCCTCTTCAAACCGTTCTCTCTTTCGCGCCAAGGAAACTAGCGAAAAAGCCTTCCCAAAACCGTCCCTCCGAACCAACGTCCACAAAGTGGACCCGAAATAAGAAAAGGGCGCGCAAATATAAGCCTCGGCTTGTGATTGGAGGGTTTAGGCTCCTTTTAGGTTCGCGCCAACACTCCACTGGTTTCCCGAGGGACGCGTTGGGGTTTCAGACGGTTTAGGAGCCCTTGCTCGGAAAGTGTGAAAGGGAAAACAAAAAAAAAAGGGGGAAAACTAAGAGGGCCGTGAGAAAAGGGTCTGTAGAAAATTTTAGAAAATTTCCCCGATGTTTTCAGGATGAATTTGAGCTTCTTGGACTTCCCCCAAAAATTCTGGTAAACAACCTTGACCCGAAGTAAGAAAAGGGCACGTAAACAAACTACGTCACACCTTGTGATTGGTCCGTCAAACATCCGGTAACGTTCAACTGGTTTCCCAAAGGTCATACAGGTTTCGGGTCTACAAGAACACCTTTCCCGGGTCGAAGGAAGGGGGAAAAAACGGGGAAAACTAAGAGGGGGTTGAGAAGAAGACCTCCAGAAAAAAAATAGCCAATTTCCACGCTGTTTTAGGGTTGACTTTGAGCTTCTTAGGGGCTCAGAAAAAAAGTTTGGCAAAAAACGTCAAAACCGGATCGAACGTCCACCAATCCTAGAGCCCGTGGCGTAAAACGGGCCAATCAAAACCCGAGAAAGTGCCCCAATCAGGAACCAGTATAGGATCTATAAAGGATAGGGTTGAATGAAGTTCGGTGCCTTTGCCCCTGACGCCTCGAGAAGGTAAGTGTACACGGAATTCGCTCTTGAAATTCAACACGCTTGGTTACTAATCTTTTTTTTCCTTTGGTTTCCTTTTTATTTCTACAGCTTACAGAACACACAAAAAGAGACGGAGGATGGCTTACCGAGGGCCTCGTAGGGATAGAGAGGTACGGTCCTGCGGACTTGTTTTTTATCTTGGAACACAACCACTAACTTTTTGTTTTTGTTTTTATAGAATGTACACGGTGTGGACGTAATAAACATGGAACCTGTAAGTTCTTCTCCGTCCCGTCCCCCTAAAAGACAGTGTGTAGCGTTCGGACTCTGCTTAACAGGACCGTTCATTTTTATTGGCAAAAAAATCCCCCGACGCACAATAATTTGATTAATTTTTTATAGGTTTTCTTGGAGGTCCTCTCGGGACCTGCCCGCTCTCGGTAAGAGCGCCTCTTCAGAAACGAATTCCTCTAAAGCATTATTCATACCGTACCTCTTTTTAATTTTTAATTTTTATTTTTTTCTCAGTCCCGTGTTCACATTCATTTTTATACGCATGCTATGGTGTTGAGGATCACAGGCCTCCCCACAGAGATCCTCGCAAAAATTGGGGAATACGTTTGCAACCAACAGAGAATAGACCGGAGGAAGGCCGCCCATCAGAAGGAACTTAACCCCAGTTTATTCCTCTTAAAACATTTGACCGCAGTTGTCCGGGGAAACTACTCATGGGGAAACTCCCGCCAAACCATGGAGTTTGTACGAAATTTTAGCACGTTCACCGGCCCCCGCGCGGCCATGTACGTGGAACCCCTGACCGAATACACTTTTAATTGGTGCGTCTATTGCCGCTCGAATATGACTGTCGCTCGTATCCACTGTAAGGAGGGACTCGTTTACTTCCGTTGCCCCCACCACCTAGTCTATTTGGATCTGGGAGACTGGGATGGTTGGGGACGCTTTCAGTGGCGTAAATTGTATTTTCACATTGATTCATAGTTTTCTATTTTTTATTTTTATAGTGTATATGGTGTGGTGGTGGTGGTGGACTCGACCATGTACCTTTACCCCCCATGCCCTGTTGCAGAAGTGTATACTGCAAACCCTGTTTCATTTTGGCAATCGCGGATGCCTTAAAGACTAATGAACATCCTCGTTGTGGAGTCTGCTTTCAAAAAATGTGGCACCGTTTTTTTATTAGCTCGGGGAGCATAATTATTTTTAGACATGGCTCGACCTTAGCCAGTTTTCATTTGCCGTTATCTTCCTCGTTCCGAGAATATTATTCTTATATTTATCCACTGAAAGCTTGGAAGTAGGGGAGTCTTATTGCCATGGAGAAAAATGTATTATCCTCGCCAATCTTTTTATTTTTTATTTTTATAGTGTATTATCTGTGGAGACCTCCCCAACAACCAGCTACCATCCCTCCCGTGCTGCGGGGAACAAGTGTGCACTCCCTGTTTTATAAGATTCGTAGCAAGGTCTCTCAAGTACGATAGGATACCTTTGTGTTATTGCTGTTTAAGTCGGATCGAGCATTCTTTTTTTCTTAGGGCAGGCTCCATTATTTTATTCAATCACATGGACACGTTAGGGGTTGTGACGTTACCCTTGCCAAGACATCACGCAACCCGTTACAATATGATTTGACATTTGACATTTTTCTCCATGGCAATTTCCCTTTTCCTATTTTTATACATTTTTAAAACAATTTGCTTATAATTAAAATTTTCAAATATATTTCAACTATAATAGGGCAATGGCCCAACTCATTGTAATTTTTTAGCTATAAAATAGGGCGATGGCCTAACTCACTGTATTTTTTAATTATAAAATAGGGCGATGGCCCAACAATTCATGTCAAATAGGGCAATGGCCCAAACAAAATACCATGTAATTTCACTCTCTCTCTCCCTACGGGGCCCCGAAATAGGGCCCCTTGTAAATAGTGTATATATTTTTTATTATTATTATTATAATATTATTATGAAAGATTTGGAAACAAAGTTGTTTTTACCAAACACATGCCTTTTTTATTGTCTCCAATAGTGGTTGAATCACATAAAACCATAAGGTATTATTACATAGTGGTTGCTTCCTATAAGACCACAAGGGTAAAAATCCCGGGGGTCCGGTTTGTCCCCAAAATCTAGGTCTTCTCGGCTCCATGGGTCCCGGGCTATCACTAGGAGGGGGGAGGGCGGGGACCCACGGTCATTGTACCCACAGGGGATTCGTAGGGAAACAGGGGTGTCAGTGTAGTCTCTGGGGGACCCCCAGGGGCGCCCCCAGGGGCGTCCCCGGTGGGGTCCCCGGTGGGGGGCCCAGTGGGGGTCCCTGTGACCTCTCCGCGGGGGACTCCTGAGCCCGTAGTGGATCTATAAATCCCAACCAATCCTGAGCCCGTAGTGGATCTATAAATCCCAACCAATCCTGAGCCTGTATTGGATCTATAAATCCCGACCAATCCCAGCCCCGTAGTGGATCTATAAATCCCGACCAATCCTGGGCCCGTATTGGATCTATAAATCCCGACCAATCCCAGCCCCGTAGTGGATCTATAAATCCCAACCAATCCTGAGCCCGTATTGGATCTATAACAGCGGCAGCCAATCCGCAGCCTGCCTAAGATCTATAACCGAGGAGGCGGGGCCTGTGACGTCACACAACCTGTGACGTCACAGATTTGCTCTCGACCAATCAGGAGAGGGTATATGATCTATACAGGGCCTACTTACTACTCTGCAGTGAGGAATTGGAGCCCCTAAGATTGTATTTCGTGACCTCAGATTTCTGTTTAAACAGATCTATAAGACAAATTGGGGCTTGACCATTTATGACTTTGACGTGCCCTTAAGCATGCTCTGACACTTTATCATTTGGGGGTCGACATTGCCCCTTAAAATCTTAATGACTGAAGAAAACAGCTTCCAAACATTGTTTGCCAAAATTTACATGTAATTATTTCTCGATTGTTGTTTTGCAATTCAAAACGAACAATTTCATAGATTCTGTAAGGTTTTCATTCTGTAAGGTTTTCAACAATTCCATTCTACGTTCCCAGGAGTCCATTACCAGGAGCGTCCATATATACTATACCCGTGAGTCAGCGTATGACCGGTTTGAGATATTTTTAGAACATGTTTCCCGGGTAACTGCCTTCTGACTCTGCTGCGATCGTGCATATGCTTGCCGTAATTATCGAGATTAAGATTGATCTATTGTTCTTTGAGGTGATTTTACTAACGCTGCATTGTCGTGACTATGGGCACGCGTGAACTCCCGTGAGATCTGTTCTAAATATAGCTCAATCCGGTCATACGCTGACTCACAGACCTAGTATGGGAGATGGACGCTCCTGGTAATAGGCTCCTGACGTTCCTGATTATATCTTAATTTCGTGTTGAGTTCCATAAAGCGCAATTGAAGATACTGTGTACATGATCCAACACGACCCTATTTCGAGCTAGGTGGTGCAGCGTGTGTACAAGCGCTCTCCCCTCCTTGCGAGCAGAGCCTGGTTCGAGACGTGATGTCATGCTCCGAGAGGGTTTCTCGGGTTCTCCGTTTTTCCTTCCTCTGTAAATATCAACATGTGAGTTGAGTGCAAAGAATATATGAATGTAGTAAGGAGTGTGTGAGGAGAATGCTCGGATCATTGGCAGGATCTGCTAGAGGCTATTATACATTTTACTCACTATCTTAATCCTATCGAGAATTAGCTGTGTGCTCAGCCAATCAGCTAATCTCGTTCCCAGAGCCCGCGCGTTTTTCGGCCAGCGGTGTAGGTATTATCTGTAGGTTGTGACGTCACACTACTATTATCTGTAGGTAGAGCTCGATGCTAAACAAGTACGACAATTTTGCGCTAGAAAGTAGATACATTATTTCGCATTTTTGTGCCATTTTAAGCTATGTTTCCAGTCTTTCTTTCCCCTAAACTTGTAAACAAAAGCAATTTGTAGCTCAAATGAGAAACAAAAGATCTTGAAATTCAATCGTAAACAAACCAATTTATGGCGTTTCATTTAGCTTCGTTTTCGCTAGCTTTCTTTTTTGCTAAAACGTTTAACATAAATTGTATAACAAAACAAATATTGAATTCGGTTTTCGCTAGGCTCGGTTTCAGCCGTTGGGGTGTCGTTTCTCCAAAGCCTCCCCCCACCAACGGCTGGGCGCGCGGTCAACACACCGTGTCCGTGACGTCATCTGATTAAAATTCAATATTATTCATTTATTTGCGTGTTTTGACAAGCAAATCTGTTTACCCTTTCATGAGCGTAGGTTCGATTCCGCATAAACTTTCAAAACACATTGGAATTCTTTAAACTAAAACTCCAAGTGTAAAACTAATTATCAAGAACAAACGCCATTTAAAATCATTGAGAAACCAGGCTACTTTATTTCTTACTATTTAATATTTAAGTGTCGATCAAGACTCTCACTGACAGAAATCAAAAGCCGAAATTTACGGGGATAAAGTTCAGATGTTATCTCGGACATTAAAAAATTGACAAACTTAGTACATAGGACTTGAGGAATTGTAAAACTCGTTTGATGCAGCGTTTTTCAAGTGAATAGGCCCTTTGCAGGACCTGGTCACGTGACCTTTTTAGCCTGTCAATCAAAATATTGGCGCTAGAACAACATGAATGCCAGAAATGTAAAGAGCAAGCCAAAATTAGTATAAAAAAAGCCCAAGTTTTAGGTTCATATCTTTATAACTGAAGGAATGGCAAATTTTTGAAAACTCAATAATTTAACAGAGTTTGCGAGGCTTTTTTGGCTGACTAGCCTGCGTACAGCATCCCCTACTTGAGGGAGAACGGCGATTTCATCGTTTCCGTTTCTCCCCATGTAGGGTCTGCGACTCATAGCCCAAAACCGTGTCCGTGACGTCACTTCCAAATTTCTGGTAATTAGCTATTTATGCATAAACGAAGTCAAAACGAGATGGCGATTGAAATGAGATTTCGAAGTGTAAAGTCTGTCGCAGAGGAAATTTCTCTCAAATTTGGAATCCCATCTCTCCAATGTGAACAGCTTAATGCTTTTTGTAACTTTATTCGTGGGAGAGATGTGTTCGTGAGCCTTCCAACATGCTCAGGAAGGTCACTGATATTTTCAACTGGCGGCCCCTTCAAACCAACTCGCGGCCAGGTTCGGGCTTTTTGAAGAAAAATGCATTTGTCATTGAAGTTACTCCGCTTGTTGCCCTCATTAAGGATTTACACGGAGGTCTTTATTAACAATGTTGTTTGGAGGTTGGGGAAAAAAATGTTTTTTAGTTCTGCTATGTTTCTCTCTCCCTGCCAAGAATATAATAGTGGTTCGTACCGAGCGAAACTGTAAATTACATTTATTTATCTCTGTTCAGACAATTAAAATCCCTGCTCAAATATTCACCTTAAACCCACGACCAAGTAAGCGCTTCACTTGATCCTTCATGAGGGCAACAAGCGGAGTGACTTCAATGACAAATGCATTTTTCTTCAAAAAGCCCGAGTTGGTTTGAAGGGGCCGCCAGTTGAAAATATCAGTGACCTTCCTGAGCATGTTGGAAGGCTCACGAACACATCTCTCCCACGAATAAAGTTACAAAAAGCATTAAGCTGTTCACATTGGAGAGATGGGATTCCAAATTTGAGAGAAATTTCCTCTGCGACAGACTTTACACTTCGAAATCTCATTTCAATCGCCATCTCGTTTTGACTTCGTTATGCATAAATAGCTAATTACCAGAAATTTGGAAGTGACGTCACGGACACGGTTTTGGGCTCTGAGTCGCAGACCCTACATGGGGAGAAACGGAAACGATGAAATCGCCGTTCTCCCTCAAGTAGGGGATGCTGTACGCAGGCTATTGGCTGACTGGCAAGCAATGTAAGAAAATCCCCACCCTGGATTGTCACATTCAATCATTGCACTTACTTCATCTGGTGTACGGCACAAACAGCACAGCAGGAATTTTTGAGCAATTTCTAGGTCCAGTTGCTGAATAAAATATATTCTGTATTTCTCCATGGTATATGGCATTTTTGGATAGAAACGAAAAAAAAAACACGGCTCAAATCTTACCTTACGATCGCCACCACTAGTGTTAGTGTACTATGTGTTATGTCATATATGTCTCTTGTGCTGTATACTATGTCCTATGTACTAAGTGACTGTAAAAATGCATCGAGCCAATCAATTAAGAACTGAAGTAATTCGCGATTGGTTTTAATTGAGCCAGTCACAAGGAAAAGTATCGTGGATAATTCTTGCTAAAAGAAAAATTGATTGCGTGACGCACCAAAACAATGTTTGGTTTTAGTTTAGAACTTGACAGCCAATAAAAAAGATCAGCAAACTCAAAACCGAAGCATGCATGTTAGACCAGTTTTCAGTTGAGTGTAGTAAAACCAAAACCAAAGTAATTACATAATAGAGTCCGCCCTATTATGTAATTACTTTGGTTTTACTACAATTTTATTTCAATTGAGTGTTGGAAGCGTTTTGGTTTTGCGTTTACTAAGCTCTCCTATTGGCTGAGAAAGTAAACCAACCAATCAGATTCCAAAGTAAAACCAAACGCAAATTGCTTTGGTTTGTCATTGGCTCACAGGGAAGCCATTTATGTGTTACTTGTGATTACTCGCTCCTATGATTGGCTGGCTGTGGGTAATTTGCGTTTGGTTTACTACACTCAACTGAAAACCGCTCTAGCCAATCACAGAAGCAAGTGAAAACACTGAGCCAATCACGAACTGAAGTAATTCACGATTGGTTTTACTTGAACCAATCACGAGGAAAAGTAAGCACAGTCGTCAATAGATGGTTTTCACTCAAGCTAATGAAGAATCTATTAAAGGTACACCAAAATGGCCGCCGTGACGTCATGTGCAACCCATCTATACTGTCGCTAAAACAACCTGATTGCGTGATTGCGTTTGGTTTTAGTTTAGAACTCGATTGGCTGATAACTGGAAAACATTTCTCACAGCCAATAGAAAAGCTAAGCAATCACTTGTTGCTTTCGATACTCAATCGAAAACCGCTCTATCAATATTTAATATATTATTTATTTTCTTCTCTTTTCTAGCGGTTCCTAGCCGCAAGATAGGTCTCCACATCCCTGAGGAGTAGCCGTTCAATCCTCACTTCTCAGTCGGCATTTAGCATTAAACTCGCAAACTTTAGTATACCATCAAAGGGGTTATTAAGTCATAAATGCTTGGAGATTCTTTTTGCTTGCTTTACGCGATTTCTTTGAAATTATAAACTGCTTTAAAAAGCTCTTAATAATGAGGCGTTTAGGAATACAATAACATGATGATTGAATACAAAACCCGGTTTCAAAGCACCAACAAGAGGTTGTAAACTTTAGAAAATACAAAGAATACAGTTCAACAAATCATGTCTGAGTGGTTGTACTATAGTTTTATGTAACAAAGATGTACGGAAAATTCTAAGACACCTTTTTGCTCAAGCTACGAGGTCCTACGGTTTATTGTCAATATCTGAGAGACTTGAAGGCTTGACCATTTCCAGTTCAAGATGAAAATTGTTTTGCAAGGGCCGGCGGAAACCAAGCCTAATACACTTACGGTTTCTCTAAAGATTGATATTAAGTGTACCTAAATAAAATACAAAGAGGTTATTACACGGAAAGTTGTGTAATACGGCTGGGTATTTTTACGAGCCTGAAAGGCGCTCAAGCATATTAAGGCCTGACTCGCCTGTTAATTTGACATATTTCTATTTAAAGGGAGGCTTCCATACAATCTTTGTGAAACTCGGTAGGCTGTTTGTTATCGGTATTTGTAACAATATGAACAACTTGTATCTTTCAAAGTGGTGTCACGTGACTTGAAAACGACCGTTAACGGTTGAAACCTTGGGACAAAAACGGGGTACGTAAAGTGAACTTAAATGAATCTTTTTTCTTCATTCTTCTATGACTCATGAACGATGCACCTTTTAATCATGTCCAGATCATAACGGAAGTAAGTGATTAAAGGAAACAGGTCACGTGACATAGTAAAAAGTAAAATCTTATAATATAAGTGACCGATAATACCTTAAAAGGCGCAAATGCAATGCAATTGTCATTTTAAGCAATGTGATAGCAAAACAAAGCCACATTTTCCTGTGTAAACTTCCCCCATTTCAAAGAACTCGTTTTATGACGTCACCAACTGGGGAATGTCACGTGACACTAAAGGAGACTTCGGTCTGATTAAGAAAGTCAAATATTAGGTATTTTCATATTTTGGACAACTTACATATAAATATATCGACGGAGAATTGAAGATCTTTAAAATCTCTGCTGGGGGTCTGTTGAGGACGAAATTCTAGGCCTTAAGTTACTTGAGCGAGAAAAAAATAAAAATAAATTACATGGCTGCTTGGAGATACAGAATTTATCTTCGTGTTTAACTTGTTAGTATCCAGCTAAACACGAGAAGATAAATTTTGTATCTTCGCGTGGCCATGTATGTCTTTTTTTTTTCAAGCATAAAAATGCATTTTTGATGGAGAAAAAAAACAAATGAATGCTGTGAGCGACAGGGCGAAATAACTAGGGCGCATGCGAGAGCTGATGCGTAAATTGGTGGGAATTACACCGAAAACACTGTTGGCCCTGAATCTCTCGTGTTTGAAGGCAATTTTATCCCAGTGTCCAAAACTTAACTATACTGTCCAAAACAGGTTGTTTCTCAGTTTCTGGAGGAATGGTATGAGTATTTGAATCTTATCCTTCCAGCAAAACTCTTCCTCGCTGTGAGCAACCAGGAGGTTGAAGTGTAAACACTTGACTTTTCTCAGTCTAATTTTGGCTCGATTCCTTTATCCGCTCTTCTGTTTACCGCGCAATGGGTTTCTGGCGCGTGGCGGGAATTTCAGCGAGACTTTCAAACTGAATATATTGTTTTTTAATATATAATTTTCGATGAAATACCAGTGTATATCTCTTTCTAAAAAGTGATATCTTCACGTGTGAAGATATAAATGATATCTTCACACGTGAAGATATCACTTTTGAAAATATGACTTGCTTTCACAGATTTCTAGCCTTTTTTGGGAAGATATTGAAACTGGTATTTCATCGATAATGATATATTAAACAGAACATTACATGGTCGCTTGGAGATACGAATTTTATTTTCTCGTGTTGATGAAATATCTTACTCGTTCGCTGCTCTCACTCGTAAGATATTCAATCAACACTCGAAGATAAAATCCGTATCTCCGCGCGGCCATGTAATATCCTCTATATAATATATATTTTCATATAACTTAAAATTTAAAAATAGGTAATTTCAGGAGCGTCCATCTTCCCCATTGGGTCTATTCCCAGCACAGGAGTAGATGTGGCTATACTGATTTAGAATTGCATTTCGCGCGAAATAAACAAAGGCCATGTTGTCTTAGCCAATCAGATAGCTAACGTCACTTCTCATTATTATTCATTATCATTCTCACTTTCAACGCGGGAATTCGAATTGCTGATTTTCACTCAATCCCCATAGATTCAAAGGGCATGGCGGCCATGTTGGTGCCCCAACAAAAGAAGCTAACGAGGAATCTATTGTTTAAGGGCACCAACATAGCGGCTATGACGTCAAGTGAAAACCAGCAATTCTAAATATAGCCACATCTACTCCTGTGCTGGGGCCCATGACATAGGAACGCTCCTGGTAATGGGGCTTCTGGTAATTTCTCTACCAGCATGTCGGTGATGACATCACATCATTAGCATATTGGAAATATAAACACCCAAACCGAAATATTCTACTGTTGGTTGTACAATCGATATCAAGTAAAACTAATTTGGGCTTATATGCAAGCTTATGCACTTTAACCTTCTCTTCTTGTTTACCTGTGAACCCTAGCTCTAGCTGAGTGAGAACCTGTCGTTTACTCGTGAATTGGACCGGTGGTTAGGGTTAGGTTTGTGGTTCGGGTTACGATTTGTTTTAGAATGAACGATCATCATTATTTCAATGGAAACATTTAAGGATAGTTGTTAATTCAACAAAGGAATGGAGCTAGTAAAATCCCGTAGAAGCTGGAACCGAATCTGTAAAAAGGCATCGTGACGTTCACTGAGCAATGAGCCAAAAATACATTGGCGCAGACTATCATAGGGTACGGAGATCAATTGTTTATAGTTGTCGTTTTTTACTTATTCCCCCTGCATCTTATAAGTCAACGCATCCTCGCTCTACAATTACCAATAATCAGTAAATGGCAAACACGCTTGAAATACCGATTATTGGTAATACTACGACAAATCCTAACCCGAACCATACACCTAACCATCGGACGAGTTCACGGGTAAACGACGGGTTCTCACTCACCTGGAGCTAGGGTTCACAGGTAAACGAGTAAAAAAAAAAATTTAGCGCTCCTACTCGGGCTCGAACTCGTAATCGTTTGGTGTTATGCTTGGCAGTGCAGGCGTCACGACCACTACACTAAGCGAGTCTACCGCCGTTTGGATTTGTTCAATTGTTTATCTTTATCCTTGACTGGTTTTAAGAATGTCATTGTTTAATTTGCGTTCCAGAATTAGCGATTATTGATAATTGAAGAGCAAAAGCCAATTACTGATTATTGCTAACTTATGTTGTATAAGTCGAGCCGCCATGACTGTGATGGACTGGTACTCAGCTGGGACTTGCACCCAGTCCTCGCAGCTCACTGCCGCGCGTGCGCTGTAACACCACTGAGTAGTTCTTTTGGTGTGCATAACGGCTCGAAAAGACAATGCCAATTGAAAAAAAAGTGCTGCCAAATTGAATCCAAACAATAGCCTAGTTACGCGATCATGTGCAGTTGTGCAAATCTTTTGTTTCAACTGGCGGGCCATCTATTGTTTAACATCTAATAAACAAAGCATTTGTACAACTGCGCATGATCTTGAAACTGGGTTACATCGAAGACCAAAATTAAAATATCCAAGGTGGGCCAAAAACAAAAGACAACGAGATGATCGTGGTGAAAACGCCGTAAACCTGCGTAATTAGGATGCCAAATATAAACCGAGTGGTAAAAACGCGTAAACCTGCGTAATTAGGATGCCAAATATAAACAGAGTGTGGTAAAAACGCCGTAAACCTGTGTAATTAGGATGCCAAATATAAACAGAGTGTGGTAAAAACGCCGTAAACCTGTGTAATTCGGATGCCAAATAAGAAATAATTGTGGTAAAATCGCGTAAACCTGCGTAATTCGGATGCCAAATATAAACCGAGTGTGGTAAAAACGCCGTAAACCTGTGTAATTCGGATGCCAAATATAAACCGAGTGTGGTAAAAACGCCGTAAACCTGTGTAATTAGGATGCCAAATAAGAAATGATTGTGGTAAAAACGCGTATACCTGTGTAATTCGGATGCCAAATATAAACAGAGTGTGGTAAAAACGCCGTAAACCTGTGTAATTAGGATGCCAAATACTAACAGAGTGTGGTAAAAACGCGTAAACCTGCGTAATTAGGATGCCAAATATAAACAGAGTGTGGTAAAAACGCCGTAAACCTGTGTAATTCGGATACCAAATATAAACAGAGTGTGGTAAAAACGCCGTAAACCTGTGTAAATTCGGATGCCAAATAAGAAATGATTGTGGTAAAATCGCGTAAACCTGCGTAATTCGGATGCCAAATACTAACAGAGTGTGGTAAAAACGCCGTAAACCTGTCTAATTCGGATGCCAAATATAAACTGAGTGTGGTAAAAACGCCGTAAACCTGTCTAATTCGGATGCCAAATATAAACTGAGTGTGGTAAAAAGGCCGTAAACCTGTCTAATTCGGATGCCAAATAAGAAATAATTGTGGTAAAATCGCGTAAACCTGCGTAATTCGGATGCCAAATATAAATCGAGTGTGGTAAAAACGCCGTAAACCTGTGTAATTCGGATGCCAAATAAGAAATGATTGTGGTAAAATCGCGTAAACCTGCGTAATTCGGATGCCAATTAAAGCCAACATGTGAATAGTAGACAAGTGTATGCAACGAACTAAGGGTGCGTTCGATTGACCGTATTCCGGAATAAGAATACCTAGAATGATCACTACAAATCACGTTCACTGGGATTTTTTGGCCACTGGAATAATAACGGTATCGTGAATATCATATATCGGCAAGAGTTTGTAGCTTACAGTGAAAAATATGCCCGAACCAGTGATTTCGTGAGACTATTCCATCTATATTCCTATTCCGGAATACGGTCAATCGAACGCAGCCTAAGAAGGAAAACGAAGATTATTCGATAACTCATAAAGCATTAAGTAATGATCCGGATAAGAACTGTAGTGGAATCCATTGTTCTGCGGCAATGAGCCTCCCTCATACGATTTTGCTTGAATATGCCTTAAGTGCTTTAAGATGTCTATAGTCCAAACTACATCTCGAAAATAAAATTGTTAATGCTATTCGCTCTTTTTTCTGTGAAAACTCGGAGAAGCCACCATCCAGCGAATCGGATAGAGAAAACAAAAGATTTTTCAATCGCAAATTTGAGAACTTTCCCCACATCCGATATTCTTCGAAATTAAACCAAAGTTAGTTTGATCAAAAATAAATTCAAACCACACAAAAATATCAACCAATGAAATTACGAGAAATTACAGAAAATATCAGAGAAAACCGAGAAACTGAACCGAGATGTAGGTCGAGCAAAACCAAGAACTGAAAGTGTCGTAGAAATCCTAAGAAAAATCACAAGGAAAAGAAAACAAAATGAAATTTGTTCTGCGGATTATATTTATTGCGGAACACGTACAGTTCACATATCTCAGTAGAGACCTTAAGCAACCAGGACGACAACGGCTCTGACGACGGAACGAAGAAAAGTTTTTCTCCCGAGATTTGGAGTTTACTATTTCCTTAATTTGCCTCTGTGCCTTTTATAACCAGATTTTCGAAAAATGTGATCAACAGTTCCGTTCAGGCCGAACGATAAACGTGTGATTTATTTTCTTACGTTCGCGTTCTCCTTTGAACGTAAAATTTGGAGTTCACGTTTTGTCAGTGAACGGTCAAAATGTAGGAGACTCGTGCATTTTTACGTGCCGTTATTGTATTTTGTAATTAAGGCTATTGTTTTATGCCATCGTCCTAGACGTCGTCGCCGTCGCGTGTGGTTGCTAAGGTCTCTAATGAACACAAACGACAAGCACCCCTGAACGATAAAAAAAAAGGTATGTTAGTATACTGGTACTTTAAAAGAGTCGCAGAAAACACCAAAAGAGAGAGTCGCAGAAAAAACAAAAGTCGTAGAAAAACCAAAAGCGAGTTGTAGAAAACCAAAAGGAAAACGCAAAACACAATAAAATTGGTTCTGCGAATTTTACTGATATATTGCGCAACACGTACAGTTTACATATCTCAGTAAACACAATCGACAAACACTCTGAAAGATAAAAAAGGTATGTTAGTATACTGGTACCGAAAGAGAGTCGTAAAAAACCCAAAGAGCGAGTCGTAGAAAACCCAAAGAGCGAGTCGTAGAAAACCCAAAGAGCGAGCGAGTCGTAGAAAACCCAAAGAGCGAGCGAGTCGTAGAAAACCCAAAGAGCGAGCGAGTCGTAGAAAACCCAAAAGAGCGAGCGAGTCGTAGAAAACCCAAAAGAGCGAGCGAGTCGTAGAAAACCCAAAAGAGCGAGCGAGTCGTAGAAAACCCAAAAGAGCGAGCGAGTCGTAGAAAACCCAAAAGAGCGAGCGAGTCGTAGAAAACCCAAAAGAGCGAGCGAGTCGTAGAAAACCCAAAAGAGCGAGCGAGTCGTAGAAAACCCAAAAGAGCGAGCGAGTCGTAGAAAACCCAAAAGAGCGAGCGAGTCGTAGAAAACCCAAAAGAGCGAGCGAGTCGTAGAAAACCCAAAAGAGCGAGCGAGTCGTAGAAAACCCAAAAGAGCGAGCGAGTCGTAGAAAACCTAAACTGGAAAACACAAAATATAAATTTAGTTCGCGTATTTTATTTATTTTATTTATTGTGCAACAGGTTACATCAGTGAACTGACAGACGACCAACAACCTGTTAGTATACTGGACCACAATAAAGAATATAGTATATATATATTTATATTTATAATATAACCCAGATAGTACGCGCGCTCTGATTGAGCCGGTAAACACGGAAATCGGCACGCCTGCTTTCGTTGTGTCTTACCGTATTTCCTCGATTAAGCGCCCTGGGCGCTTATTTCAAATTTTGTTGCCAAGGGGGGCGCTTAATCGAGGGGGGGCGCTTAATCGAGGAAATACGGTATATCATATGTTATATCATAAAAGCAATAGACCACACATTTCAATGTTTACTGGTGAAAGAATCACTTGGGATTTTGGGAAAACACTTGAAATGCTTGAAAATCACGCGCCTTCGGCTTGCGATTTTCAAGCATTTCTTGTGTTCTCCCAACATCCCGCGTGCTGTATTTCGCCAGTAAACACATTGAAATGTGGGGTCTACTGCTTAAAAAAAAATTATAAATATAAGATTAATAGAAATGGCAAAGACAGTCAACCCATAACTGGAAAAGAAGTGACATTTAGAACGTTTCGGCCATTCAGCCTTTTTCAACGTACATAAAATGCGTGGTACAAGCGAATGATAAAAGATCCGTATAAATACCACTGTGTGTACAATATTTGTAAAAAATGACAATGCTATTGTTTAGAACTACAATAACTAAAAATGCTGTACAAGGTACATGTATTTATTTAACTATGAAAGTGCTAACCTATTGTGTTAAACGCAAGCTAAAGAGTCTGTTAAAAGTTACGTAATTGTCCTTTGGGAAACCTAGAAAAGAAGCTATGTTAATTAAGACAACAACAACAATATATTTATTTATACTCATAAGGGTTTACAATATTATGAAAAAAAAAGACATTGAATTAAAATAAGTTTTAAGTAGGAGCTAACCTAGAATAACCTGCAGGTTAATCGAGCTAGGCAGCACGTATAATTTATTTAAATGTAGTTAATTGGTTGGGCTGTGGACCAAAAAAAAGAAGACACGAAAAGGAACATTGAAGTAGTTCCTCATTTACTATAAGGACAAAAACGGATTATAGAGAATTATAGACAATGAAGCAGGAAACAAACAAGTGTTTGCAAGACAATGACCGGGCAATTAAGTAAAGAGTGATAGAAAAACAGGTTATGAATACAGTAGAGATATAATAGTCTAGTAAGACTAGGAGGTAGTTTATTTAACGTAGTGAATACGGTTCTTTGATTTGTATTCTTGCCTTTTGTTAAAACCGTAGGCTGCAGTGTAAATAACTGGGCACTCCAATAGGCCTCTCTAGTAAGAAGAATGTTGTGATTCTTTCAGCACGCTGTTCATTAGTAATAGCTTGAATACAATTTTTTTTTTAAATCCGCGAGAGAATGTTGTGTGTTGTTGAAATGGGTTGCTTACTTCACAGATCTTATTAGTTTTCATGGCAGACTTAGTTTCTAAATCTAACCTGAAATTCAGTCGTTGAGCCTACATACTGTAATTTGCACTTATTACAGTTAACAAGGTATTAGATTTTAAGAATATTCCACCATTTCTCCTTATCTGGAAGCAAAGGAGAGGCTTATCAAAAACCGCTGCATAATGAAACCGAGGAAACCCAAAGCAGGTTTGCGAAAAGCCAAAACAAATTCCTTGAAAAGGCGAGGAAATTTTCAAAAAAATCAGCAGGGCATTGGTAGAAAACCAAAAGCAAATAGAGATCCGGAAAGTCATGATCTTAAAGTGCATATAAGCCCTGGCCAGTTATGCTTTTTTTTTTTTACAGCTTAGACCTTAAAAGATAAGGAGGGATGAATTTTTGAAATAAAAATGTTCAATTTTTTTAGCGACTTCCAAATGTAGAATAATTTCCGCGCACGTTTGGGGACTGGGACGAGAATAAAACCTGACGTCATCAGCAGAACTCGTTTCTTCGCGGGTATAAGGCGTTGGCTTATTTGCAAAATAATTGAATAGATAACCGAGAAAGATGATAATATCGCGCTAAACGTTTCGGAGAGCTTTATTCGGCAAGACTTTAATGCAATGGCGCATCGAGCTTGTTCTGTTGATGACGTCAAAACTAGACGCAGTGCCAAATTTGTAAAGCGCTCTCGTGCGCCTTATTTTCGTCCACAGGCAACCCAAGACACGTTTTTGGGCAACTTTGAACGGCCAATACACCATAACAAATCAATCAAACTTTTTATTTCGGAGTTCTGTGTCTATGGCCTCTAGTCTCTTCGTATGAAATATAATTATCCAGGGCTTATATGCACTTTAACATGCAAGACAAGATTCATCATAATCATGGTACTTATGTACACGTGTCTGTAAATATATGTATGTCTGGCAGCAGTCTTAGGGGACTTTCATTAGTTAACGTTTATGCGAGTAAGTGTATGTAATAGTCACATAAGTAATCGGGTGAACGAGAAAATCGTAAAAAATCCTTGTTCTTGGTTAGACTGAAATACGTTAAACGTTATTTTAATGGAATGCATAAATAAATAAAAGAGAAAACATAAAACCAAAACAGATTCCTCGAAAACCACCGGTAGACTTGAAAACCACAGGAAATTCAAAGCCTGGGAATCCAAAAAAGCCATGGGCAATAGACCGATTTAGCTTGTACCTTTGTCCCAATTCAGGTCACCTGACTTTTCCCTTGAGTATGTTTCTTGTTCTGTATCCCAATAGGAAATGTACAAATTTCTCTAATTGGAAACCAAGCACTGAATCCTCTGGAGGGCTGTCACATGATCTGATTTGGGACAACAAACAGACAAGCTAAACCGGTCCATTCGTTGAAATACTCCCACCAAAAAGGTTCAATCAAGGAGTTTCAAAGTGATGGGGAAAATATATCTAAATTAAAACTTGAAGAATGGAGGTTGGTCAGTTAGTACTGAATTTAGTGTGTTTGCAATTACAGTCACCAAATCAATTCAAGTTCATTGTCAGAAAAAGATCAGAAATATCAACGACGACTCCATATTATAAGTATAGGTAACAGTCTAGAGTTTACTCCACCGACACCATGCGCATCAACAAGCCCAACTAACATATAGGCATCCGAAAGAGTGCGGGGGGTAATTAAGAATCTACGTAAATATTGTTCTAATTAATAAATATAAGAGAATTCTTAACAGTTCAAGCCACAGAATCGAGTCGGAAGTAAGACTATATGTATAGTTATACCATGGTAGCCTCGGATTCTTTTGTTCTCCGAGGCACATTTAAACCACTCATATATTCCCTGATGGGAGGGATATTAAGAAATATGCATTGTCTCGAGACAATGCATATTTCTAAATTTTCCCTGCATGCGTAATGAGGGAAAATTAGAAGAGAATGCAGGCTGGAAGTGAGAGGGTCAAAAGCATCAACTCCTGCTCCCCTCTGGCACGACTAGACCTGCGCACCCGGGTGAAAGATACTGAATCCAAAATGACCTGTCTTCATCATACCCGTCAACGTAATCCATGTGGGATGAGCTATTTCAATCTGCGCGTTATTCTCTTCATTTCTCAAGCCCGCTTCTTCCATGTGGGATACTTAAAACCATAAACGTGCATGCTCTTTGAATATTTAGTCCATCGCATTTTAGTTTTATTCTTCTCAAATACAATGCTTGTCCCCAAGGGAAGCCAGGGTCGTTCAATCAATGCCGGCGCTCAGTAAAGCATTAAACAAAACGTTTTCGAAAGCAACTCAACTGCGACGTCTTTAAGTTTCGGCAGAGAAAACTAAACTTCTCAGAGATTTGTTCCGTTCCTCACTAATACCCCGAAATACCATGGTATAAGTTTGTTATACCATGGTATTTCGGGGTATTAGTGATTTAAATTTCCCCTCGAGCCTCGGGAAGATTTGTAAAAGTCCCGAGGCCGCTTTTACAAATCTTCCATCGGCTCTCGGAGCAATTTAAATCACTAATACCCATCATGCCATGGTATAACTAATAAATCTACACCGTAAAACATTAAGTTAAATGTGGGTACGGATATTAAGGAGAGACGATCTACGATCATTCTACAATTCTCGCCAGTTATACCATGGTATTTCGGGGTATTAGTGATTTAAATTTCCCCTCGAGCCTCGGGAAGATTTGTAAAAGTCCCGAGGCCGCTTTTACAAATCTTCCATCGGCTCTCGGAGCAATTTAAATCACTAATACCCATCATGCCATGGTATAACTAATAAATCTACACCGTAAAACATTAAGTTAAATGTGGGTACGGATATTAAGGAGAGACGATCTACGATCATTCTACAATTCTCGCCAGTTAAATTAAATGGTTAAAACATTATAGTTGAATTACTCTTCTATTAAGCTAGCTACCGTTTATCAAACTACAAAATTAACGAACGTCAGTTACGTATGTTCTAAATACCACACCGCAAACCCACACATACAACCAATACAAAATATTTATTATCAAAATGGAGCGAGAAAAACCTATAAATGCTAAATGTTTCTTTAAAGCTGAATGACTAATAGATGACCTGAACTGAGTTTTCAAAAACTGACAAAATCATAGAATAAATCTTTTAAATTAAGTTTATTATGACCCCGACATTGAAATGGGTTTCCCATTGTTCTCGTCCCTCTGATCCAATCAAATTACTAAGTTATGTCAGTCACATTACAGTCTTGCCTTATTTCTTTCCTACTCGCTCACACGAAATCTGCTGTAATGTTAGCCAAAGTAATCGATATCGAGAGCCGAGCCTAAATATATTACGAAATCATTGTCTAAACGAAATTCGAAGCTAATGATCACCTCGAAGTAGTGCCCTTGCACTCCCCACCCCTCCCACCCCCACCGGATTTATAGGTGGCTGTAGACGGTCTACAGCAATATGTTCTAGCTTATATTAGGTTCTAGACACAACATTGTCAAGAACTGTACCTACATGCATGTCAGATCATTTGTTCCATGGTTATTTTATCGAAGTGCCTTACTATAATTTAAAAAAAAATATATTCGACCTTATACCAATACAAGTACATCGGCACTAATCACAGTGATTATATGTGTAATACGAAATATCTACTAATTAGTAACCTATTTTACACTGATAAGGCTGTTTGCTAACTCCAGTAAGTCATAAAAATATTTTGCACATATCCTAATCACCGATTTTTTTATTATTATATGAAATCCTCAAAACGAATCTATTCAAAAGTTCCTAAGGAAAAAATTGGAAAAATTTGAGGACAAACTGGAAAGAAAATGAAATTGATCGAAACACTTAATAAATAACGTCAATCCTCAAATAAACCTGACTAGAACAGGTTGTTTTTGTGATATCGAATTAAGCCATCATGTACCGGAATCGAATATTAATCGAATTTTCTGACAAAGTTAAAGTGGCTCGAGAGTATGACAACCGCGAAGTCAGGTCGTTTTGAAAAACTTTCTAACATTTTTCCTAGACATAAATAAGTGTACTACATGTGTTAGAGAATCTAATTGATCGAGAAAATAATTAAACCAATAACCATCTTGTTTACGTTGTTTCCTCATTAGCATGCATCAAACTATACAAACAATTTTTTAATTTTTTTAATGTTTAAAAACAGCCATAATCGAAAGAGGTTGACACTTCATAAGCACAGAAAATTTGAGAG
Organism: Actinernus sp. WN-2022; assembly: GCA_030867875.1. Taxonomy (NCBI): domain Eukaryota; kingdom Metazoa; phylum Cnidaria; class Anthozoa; order Actiniaria; family Actinernidae; genus Actinernus; species Actinernus sp. WN-2022. Next base: position 17,639,894 of record JAOWCC010001210.1, on the reverse strand, counting down.
TGATGATAAATATATTTTGAGGAATGAACGTTTAAAAACATTAAAATTTACAAAGAATGTATGGCTGTCGCAACTCTTGCTGACCCAGCCCATTTTACAGTTTTGAAAAGTCAATTTCTCCGCAATTATTTAACAATCAATCTCAATTTTTCGATGATTAAAATTTCAACTGATGTAGCCTGTTTGTGTGTAGCTTGTAGTTTAATTTATGCTAATGAGGCAAACATGTAAACAATGACGTCAGTAAGGATTCACCTAGCGACCTCAAGCAACCAGTACGCTGTGACGACGGAACGAAGAAGTGTTTTCTCCCGAAATTTGGTGCTTACTACATCCTTATTTACCCCTAGGTGCCTTTTATAACCATATTTTCGAAAATATGACCAGGACATAGTTCCGTTAAGGCCGAACGATAAACGGTGCGTTCTCCTTTGAACGTAAAATTTGGAGTTCACGTACTGTTTTTTTTTTAAGAGAACGGTCATATTGCAGGTGACTGCAGCTGCATGCATTTTCACGTGCAGTCATTGCATGTATTTTGTAATTAAGGCTATTGTTTTATGCCGTCGTCCTTTTCGTTGTCGTGGTTGCTTAAGGTCCCTAATGATGACAACGTGTGGTTCAGAGATGAATACTGATCAGTGTCGAGCAATTCCAGTGCCATCGGCTGGTATTTCTCAATTCGGATCTCAGAGAATTCCTAAACTTCAGAATGGAGGCATTTGTCTGTTCTTGGCAAACTCGTTTGCATTCATTTTAGTCGTACTTAAATAGTGTGATTTTTTAAATCCAAAATATCGCACTTAATTTCTAACGGGTCCTCAGTGAAGCAACCATAAGAAGCTCATCAAAGCCAGGATCCGGCTAATTCACAGATCGAATTGGAATTTAGCGTGTTGGTTTTTGTGGAGGGTGGAAAATCGGAGAAAAACCTTCGGAGCAATGGTGAGATACCAACAACCTACTCACATCTCGCAATTCATATTCCAACACTTGCCTCCATTCTGAAGGAACAAACCTAAGAAGCTGCCATGTCTAAGAAAGTCCTAAGATGAAGCTCGATCCTCTATGATGCCACGAGTTGGTGTCCTCCATGTACTGCAGTGCGACTACTATAATGCTATATACCCTCTATCAAACTACTTTCTATACTTTACTCAGTAACAAATCCGAATTTCGGAGCTGAATCAATCGAAGTACCGCAACTCGAAACCGAACTACAATACCAACCCTGAACAGACCGAGTGTGCAAACTAACCTGCTGAACAACTTGTTTTACGATTTTTAAGTCCACATGAATATGACCCTCCAGTACAGCATCACAATGATGCCGGTGTGAATTTCATGATAAATGGCGCAGTAATTCATCAGTTAAAGTGTCCGGCAGGTTTGTTTTGAACACCCTGAGTCCCTTACTCTAGGTTACCATCCCAAAGAGAAAGGTCATTATGAGACCGTGATGCAGGCAGGCCGATGAAAATCACAAAAGTAAAATAGATATGTAAATGATAACAGCCAGTCTTTACTACAAAATTGCTATTTGTTATTCAAGGATTTTCACCGTTTCCCAATCATACTATAAAAATGATTCGTTTGCAAATATTCCTTGCGAAATCACGCTTTTAACAGTCGTAAGCCTGCCTATACCAGAGTTATATGGTGAGTACTGGGCGGCGCCTAGTAGATACAGGGGTGGTCTTATTCTAACGCGCGTGTGGGCTGTGTGTGAACCGATCAGATACTCGATAAAAATAATGACCAGACTCTTAAAAACTAACCTACCCGTCCTGCCCTGCCCCGGTAGACATCAAACAACTCAAATATATTATCTAACTAAAGGGGCTTATTTAGTCTAGAAAACAAATACCAATCCTAATAACTTTGTATCTTTCTTTCAACGTCGAGCTCTCATTGATCATGAGATCCATCTTCCCGGTTCCAATTACTTTCTTGTCCAGTCCTAGTTTTACTACTTTGCGGTCAAATGAACAGATGAGTTTTTTTTATCCAAGTAATTTTTATTTGGAAAATTTCTCCGGCATTTGTATTTTTAGAGCCAATAGATTTGTATAATTGTACACTGTTGTACCGTTGAAATAAGACATTGAAACTCCTTTGACTTTTTAAACGGGCAAGAATTCTCAAATAAGTTTAAGAAAAACTGAGGGGAGGGAACCTCGGTCCTCCAAATGCTCCAGCGACGTCCAGCGATGTCCAGCGTAGTTCTAAGCGAACGGACCAATTGATCCGTAAAATTTAGCTACCGGACCGATTGATCCGAAAAAAAAAAAGGTCTTATACCCACAAAAATATTGGTGGCAGCTTCTTCTAAAAAAAATTGGGTCCAACTTCGGTTTTAAACCGTTCTTCCAAGGACCCACTTAAACTAAGTCTGATTTAATGTAATGTATTGCCTTTCATTTGAAGGGGTCTTTGAAACTGTTTACCATTTGCTAGTACGAAGGTCCAGCGAATGGTAGTTTGACTATGAGACCACAGTCGCCCTTCGTTTCAGGATTGCTGTTGAAGTTCCATATTCGGTTTAGGAACGCGGTTGGTTTCCCCAGCTAAATGTATACCATTAAAAACAGAGGGATATTTAAAACGAAGGAAAGATAGCAAATCTGTTCAGTAAAAATGATGAATACATTTTCATATTGGATAGAACCTAAACATAGTTGGCCACGGCGTTTAAAGTAATAATTAATATAGTTTTCAATCGGGACTTCCTCGTTTGAAATATATACCCTCTGTAGAAAAACTCACTGTTTGGACCAGTCGTCTTGTAAATAAATGTGTTCATCACAAGACAGCACTTTGAACTCCATCCCTTCATGATCAGGTTTCCTGTGGCTTCCATGTTTTCCTGTAATGGACAAACATACTGAATCTGTTATTTAAACAGCAGAATACAGTGCTTTTTTTATCATTTCAAAACAACACTTGAAAACTACACTAAATTCTTAATTATAGTTCAGATGTATTTAGAATCGTTCTATGAATGATTTGTATGGGGTTGGAATTGTGGGTAGGTTTTTAGGTTTGCATAAAAATTGGAGAAACTGAATTATTAATAAACCGAAAAGCGCACAATTCTGCAATCGCTCCCAATAATCAAGATTAAATAAACTGCTCATGCAGTCAAGGACAATTTCGGCGTTTATTTTAGTCCTCAGTTAGGTGGTGGTTTTTGGTCAGTGCATGTGCGGTGTTCAAAGCTGACAGCTCAACCGGTGATAGGAGGTATAAAAGACTTGTAAAATACAAGTGTAAAGTTTATAGAATTGACCCCAGTACTAATATGTCAGTCTCTGTGAATCATGCATGTAAGAATATGTTCTCTATTTAAAAGAATAAGAATATTTTCTCTATTAAAAGGGAAACTAAGCTGAACAGACTTTTCACTAAAACAGTGTTTCGCTGAAATTCCGACTTGGGTTGCAATCATTCCTAAAATCGGGTGGCGGCCATGTCGGTTGGTAGGAACACTGAAAAGTAACTATTTAAGTATGGTTGCAATCCTACGAATGATATAACAATTTCTCACCTTGTGAGAGAGCCGGTTTGGAGGTAGCAAGGGTCCGTCCGATATAAACTGTTCCATGCATCGGACAGAAGACATACTCCTGTCTCGTATACACTTCTACTTTCCTTGGACCTACAAAGAGAAAATAGCAAAAAAATTCAGTTGTGAATCAAGTTATATCGAGAAGTTTTCATAGCTATTTAAGCTTAGTACGGCCATTTTGAACGCCAGCCACGTGGGCAAGCCTCGTGTGCAAATCGGCAGTTTACGTTGTTAAATCGGTCTTTCAATTCTGTGCTTTGAAGCTAGCGCTGCCATAGCAGCTTCTAAACATTGTCTCCAAGAGAACTACTGTACAGTAGAATCGAAAACTATACACTTACAATAGAACGGCTGTAAATATTCATGTTTTTGGAGAGTGAAGCAGTTTACAAGGTGCAAAACACACAGCCAAAAACTTACACAATCTTCCACGGTTCAGAGCTATTTTTAAGCAGTTAACTTCTTCAGAACTCTACTCAGCTCAGCTATAACTTCGTCCTTTTTCACTTCTGTGCTGGTTTCTTGTCATCAAAAAGAAGTTCTCGCCTTTTTCACTGTCTTCAAACGATGTAAAGTTTGCAGTTTAGCAAGAACACAGTGAGCGCGAAATTTGAATGTGCCGCGGGTTTTGACATGGAATTTTGGGCTGCCAATCCAAATGGCCTGCCCAATGAAACTCTAATATATACAAAGAAAAACAAAACTAATTAACATATGAATCATGATTGGTCAAGACCAGTAGCTTGTCCGAGCCGGCATTCCTTTCTCGATTGCCACACACTGACAATATTTGCATGAACGCAATCACGTGATTGTACTGGACAGCAAAAAAAACTGACTTCATTTAATTAAATGCACTTGTACGAGATCGGTAATGTTATTAGCAAAACCTGTTTGTAAATGCTATTTTCCACTTCTAATGATTGTCGATCTTTCTAAAAGATAGCTTGCCGTCCAGCATCCATGTCAACGCCTTTCCCAACGGGGATTACGAGATCAATTCATTCGTTATCGAAGAATTATATCAGCACGTGACTGCTTCCTGCAATAGAGATCATTCTGTCAAGTTTTGCTTCCCGCGAAACTAGTGTTATTTGTGTTGAAAAACGTCCTTGTTGGAATTTTTGCATTAACAATAAGAATGATTTAAACTTAAGATTTTGAATGTAGTACACGCATTTCTAAATGCTTTATTGACGTCACTCATTTTCTTTCCCGTGCAATCTCATTGCCAACTGAAGGTCAACTTTATAGTTTTTGGAACAGTTGGACTTCACTGTTTTTAAGGTCGTATCCTATTGGACTGCACTGATAAAGAATCCCATTGTTTTAGGGTTGGGGTTTGTATTGTTTAGGGTTAGGCCGTATTGTTTGGGTAACCAATAACATTTCAGGTTGCAAACAGTGAAGTCTGCCCGTTTTGGAAAGCTAATTCTGATAGGTCAAACATCGAGAAATGAATGTCTCTCTCGGACGAGCCAACACGATCTCCCCGTTGAATTAACAACTATCCTTAAATGGAAAACACGCTTTAAATAATGATAATCATTATTCTAATGAAATTCTTAAACCAATCAAGGATAAAGATAAACAATTTTCACATTCCGAACGGCGGTAGACTGGCTTAATAATGTAGTGGTCATGGGGTCTGCACTACACTGCGTTACACGCAAAGGGTTACGAGTCCGACCTCGAGTATTTATTTTTTATTTTTTATTTACTTACTTCGGCCATAATAGAAGATACAAAATAGAATAAAGTAAAATATACAACAAACAAAACAGAGGCCAGGAGAACCAACACAGCGTTAGCCAATTACGTTGGTTTCCTATGAAAAATCAAATTACAATAAATGATCTAATTACAATACCTATTTCAACCTAAAAGCAGCATTTGAGAGGTGCGGTTAACTGTCTTGCCTGGTGACATTTCAGACATACAGACTTCCAAGACCTAGGGTTCTCGATGTCAAATACAGAAGTGATGGCAGACACGTAATATTTGAATAGTAATGATCTAAACTTAGGTAAAGAGATATCTGATTTACGCAGTTCGTGTGGAAGTGTATTCCAAGTTCGGGAAGCTCTTATAAAATAACTATTTTGGTAACACAGGGTCTTGACATTAGGAATCTGATAAGTAATAAGATTAAGTGAGTTATCCATCGAACGTAGAGAGATGCTTAAATTCACCCTGTTTACAAGCTTTGGCAAAACATCTGGAGCTAAGGTTACTAAAACGTGTTTTGCCTTATACAAGAAGATGAGGTCAAGGTATTCATACCAGTAACATAAAGGTAAAAGCTTTAGAGTTAAGAGTCTAGATTTGTAGGAGATGTCTGTTTGGAAGGGCAATAGGAGAATAAACTTAGTAGCCCTCCTTTGTGTTCTTTCTATGTCCTGCATCAGATCGACAGTTTGTGGGCTCCATACTTGTGAGGCATAGGCAAGGTTCGACCTAACCAGGGACAAGTACAGACATCGACGGGCGCTAGTACTTCGGACTTTGACGGCAGAGCGTCTGAGTAGGCCAAGCAACTGGTTCGCCTTGGTGATCTGTTGACGAATGTGAATGGACCATGTAAGGTCGGTACCAACGGTCACGCCTAGGTCTTTTTCGCTAGGAACGTGGTCCAAAACTTGACCATCAATGGTATAGTTAGCCAATAGGGGACTGCGTTTCCTGGTAATGGTTGGAACTTTACATTTCTTCGCATTGAACTTCAGCCGCCAAAAGCGTGCCCAGGTCGCCAAATTAAATACCTCACCCAGAAGAATGGAGACGTCTGCTGCAGATTCCACTACCGAGAAGCATTTGGTGTCGTCAGCAAACATTGTCACCTCGACGGAGGACGAGATGATCGATAATGGGAGGTCGTTGACATAGATCAAGAACAGAAGGGGTCCCAGAATAGACCCTTGGGGAACACCGGAAGTGACTGGAAGCGTGTTCGACATGGCGCCATGAACTGTTACACGCTGCTGGCGACCAGAGAGGTAGTTCTTGAACCAGTCTAGAACTCCACCTGTGATACCGAATCGGCTAAGTTTGCGCAAGAGTAGTTTGTGGTCAACTGTGTCAAAGGCTTTAGAGATGTCGAAGTAAAGGACGTCGGTTTGTTTGCCCAAGTCCAGGTTTTGACCAATGCGATGGAGGACTGTCAGTAGCTGAGCGGTACAGGATTTGCTTTTAAGGAAGCCGTACTGAGCTTCAGAGATCATATTTTGAAGGTGGTCTATCAGACGATTGTAAATACAACGCTCCAGTACTTTAGCGACTGTGCACATCAAGGAAATGGGTCTGTAGTTTTCTACATAACTCTTATTTCCTTTCTTGTGGAGAGGGGTGATGTTGGCAAGTTTCCATTCAGTAGGGAGAGTTCCAAGCTTGAGTGACTTGTTAAACAGGTGAGTGAGGGAGTATGAAATACTTGACGCGCATTCCTTTAGTAGGCGGGTAGGTATGTTATCAGGTCCCATAGCTTTGTTTGGATTTAAAGACTTTAACACTTTAGATACTTCACTGGGTAGTAAGATTATCTCCGAGACAGTCACATTAGTTATAGGTGAGTCAGGCGTCCATTCGTCATCGGTAGTTTTGGAATACACGGAGTTGAAATAGCGATTGAAAAGACGGGCTACATTTTTTGGAGTACTGGCACCGACACGAGCTGAAACTGCGTTGGTGGAAGCTATCGTGACTTCTTGAGGGACGCTACTAGACTTCGTTGATGTCTTGAAGAACGACCAGAATCGCTTAGGATTAGATTGCAGGGTAGAGCTCAACGAACCAAAAAATTGGTCCCTGCTGGCTTTTATTAGTTTCTTTGCACATGAACGCAGATGTCTGTACTTTTCGCGTAAAGCATCAGAATTGATATCCTGAAGCTTCCGACGCAGGGTTTCTTTCTGCTTAAGTAGATGTAAAGTACTGCTATTTAACCAGGGTAAGGTATGACGCCCCTTTATGGTATTGATAGGGATAAAATCATTGGCTGCGGCAAGGAAGCTATCTCTCCATGAATTCCAATCATCGTTGATATCAGATGGAGAATCTGAAATCATCCAGTCAAGATCAAGCGACTCGATAGCACGATTCATTCCCTCAAAGTCTCCTCGACTATAGTCGAAGACAGTTCTCCTGATTTTATGACTTTCTTTGAGCCGTGTTGTAAAGTCAAACAGAATGCCTCTGTGGTCAGAGAACAAGTTTAGATCTTGAAGGTCGACTACCTCAATATTGTTAACCTGGTCCGGCAGGTTGGTGATGACAAGGTCGAGAATGTTGTTTCCTCTTGTGGGTGAAAAGATAGTCTGATATAGGAAATGGTCACACAAGCTGTTATAGAAGAAACTATCAGAGTCACCCGAAGGGGTTACCGCACTGTCAGACCATGTGATTTTAGGGAAGTTGAAGTCGCCAGTGATGATGATTTTGTCGTATTGTCTACAGCAGTTATCCAAAAAGCTATTGAATGAAGACAGCCATTCATAAGTGGAATTGGGAGGCCTATAGCAGCTGACGAAGAGGATTTTGTAGTCTTGACTTGTAGTGCATTCAACGGAAACGATTTCGAGTCCCGCTTGAACAATAGGCACTTCTTTAGTACTAATGAATGAAGTATTTTTTGTAGCAATCAATACCCCGCCGCCGGTTTTAAATGTTCTTTCAGTTCTAAATAAAGTATAGTCTTGTGGGAAAATTTCTTTATCATAGTATTTATCTGATAACCACGTCTCTGTAAGGAGAACTACGTCAAAGGACTCCGTGTATGCAAAGTCTTGAAGACTTAAGAGGTTTGATAGCCAGTCTCCTCCAGGTAATTTATGTAAACTGACCAAGCTGCGAGCATTCCAACTCAGACAACGAAGGCAAGATTTAGTTTGCCCAGATACTGCAGCCTTGGGTGTAGTGATGCCGCGATTACTTTGGTTAGTTATGCAGTCGTCTGGTCCAGGATTTAGTTCAATATCCATAAAGATAGATAATGTGAGTGGAGGAGTGATGTCAGGCGGTGAGATGCAAGTGTATCCATGTTTTCCCCACGTAGAAAGCGTCCGACGAATGCGATATTTACCAGCACTTAGAACCCTAACATGGACACTCTTTAGACGCACAGCTCTCATAATTTTGAAAGTAGTAAATTTGGCATTATTCTGGAAGTTAATTAGATCAGAGTTTATGCCGGTTGTATCCACTTTTGGCGACGTAGCGTCGTTGTTACTAAGTGATACGAGGAGACAAAGAAAACCAGCTGAGAAGAGGAAGAGTTGTCCAATCGCCATACTTGGTTCTCTCGAGAGCGCTCCAAAAAAAATATCCCGTTTACCTATGAGCGTAGCTCTAGGTGAGTGACAACCCGTCTTTTACCCGCGAACTCGTCCGGTTTTCAAGCGTGGACAGTTGTTAATGCAATTGGGAGACTGCGTTGGACGAGCAGGCTTTTGTGGGGTGAGAACGCGTGACTCCCCTAAAAACGAGTGCGGGGAGGCTAGTCAAAAGTAGACAACAGGTAATTTTAAACGTCCGTGTTCTTTTTCCCTAATTTGATCTTTTTCTCCTCTTTTGGATATGGAATGGCAGTTAACCGAGATGGAACTAGAGAATATTTTAGAGAAGATGTTTGACAAAAAATGGCTCCTATTCAGGCATTCTAGCCTCCGCAGGCTTCTCCTAGTTGTTATCTTCTCGTCTTTCTCTTGATGGTCTTCCTGTGGTGATCGGGAGGGAGGGACTCGGGGTAAAATTCCTTCCCCCTCCCCTGAATTTGCTTTCGTCATCAGTCCCCTCTCTCTCGTTTTACCACAGGAAGCCTGGTGTCGATTTTTTTCGAGCCTGCGGAGGAGACATCTATTGATTTAATTAGCAAACAATTCAACGAAATCAAATCAACTTCTTCTCATTTGAAGGAAGCTAACAAAACTTTCACAATAGACACCGTATGGTTTAGAAATTAGGTAATGTCTCTAAATAATGAATTAGAGCAATAGGAAATTGCTATCGACAAGTAGATATTTGTGAAGATGAAATATCTGTCAGCCATAGATTGCCTAATAACCGCCAAAATACAAGTACAGATGCAAAAAAATCATCCATCTATTATTGCAAAATTCACCAATTCGTCGGTATGAGCTATACCGAGCACTCCACCACTCATCACCAAATCCTCGACTGCAGTACTCTTTTACATAGATAACGCGGTCTTTCGCACCAATCTCGTCTATTCAGGTACATCTCAGTTTTCAGTCACCAACCTTTTCCAGTAAGACTGTCGCATTGTTCACTGACTCCCGGTAAATTACTTAGCTTATTAGGTGCGTTACTGTGACGCTACTTTTCAGTTGCGTTTTATTTTTCAACGAATAGGGGAGGCCCGGTCCCCCCTCCCCCTCCTCCTCTGGTTACGCCCCTGTTTGATAAGTAGTTTACAACATTCGCGTTCGTGATATATCAGCCATACAATCTCTCGCCTCCGGCACAACACTCCTGCTCATGTTGAAAACACTACTTCTTGGGTGTATTAAGGCCTGTGTCTCAAAATGGCCGCCGGCAAATCGAGAGAGGGTAGTATATCTCTTTCTCGTTGTAATCGTTTTGCTTAAAACTTTGACAAACATGATGTTGTTATGACCTTAACAATTACACATGACAGTTTCCATGGAAACTTGGAATGTGACCTTTGAACTCTATTTTTTTTTTATATATTCAAAAGCCTCCTGCATTATGGTAAAGTGTTTTCATATGCCGGGGATATTTATGCATATGAATCCAACGAGGACACTAGAGCAACATATTATTAAACGGTCATAAATTTGGGGTATAAAATTTCACGTTAGCATAAATGAGTCTTCCCCATAATATTTTCAATTGTCCTCGTTGGATTTATAAACTATGGACTAAATCTGATTCACACGCATAAAAATCCCCGGCATATGAAAATACTTTACCATGATGCAGGAGACTATAAAATAAATGTTTTTCATTAGGGTTCAAAGGTCACATTGCATGTTTGCATGGAAACTGTCATGTGTAATTGATAAGGTCGTGATAAACATCATATTTTTCAAAATTGTATGAACAAATATTACAAAGAGAAAGAGATAGACTACCCCCTCTTGATTTGGGATGGCCATCTTGAGACCCAGGCCTTAATGTACCTGAGTTATTATTCTTGGCCACTCGGCTGGCAAATTCAATATTAATACCCTGTTTTGCAGGGAATTAAAATTTAGTTATGTAGCTACATTTGAAACATTTCAAACTTTTCTTGTTAACGTTGGCTTGGCGGTTTTTCAACCATTTACATATTTTGTGATTTCTGTTTCCTGACTCATTTTGTACTGTAAATTAAAGTACTGTAAAAATAATTTGCTGCTGGCAAATTCTGCACTCAATTTTTTTCAGCTGGGAAATTTAGAAATCCTTCACGAGCTTTAGGCTGGCTGGCACTTCCGAATAGTTGTTCGTCTGCCAGCTGAAAAAGTTTCCTAAATATGTTTAAATACATCTAATACATACATCTAATACATACATCTAATACATACATCTAAACGTCTGAATATTCGTTTTTATGAAGTTTTTACGAACACAGCGATCACAGTGATCACGGATCGCTGGGATAGAACTCTGGTCCATTTCGAGACCGGTTCATTCTATATGATAGCAGCGACTGTATGAAAACCGGGATTTAGTGAACGAGAGAACGTTTGCGCCGGACAGAGAAGGCACCAAGGACTTAATAATATGCAATTATTACTTTAATTTATTCGTTTTAAATTGAGAAAATGTCGAAAGTGGCAATTATATTCTTGCCGCACAATTAAAGCATTTCCAGAAAGCAGGTGTACTTTTCTTACCAAATTAAAAGAGACTCTTCAAGCCACTAGATCCTTACAAAAGTTCCTTTATCAGCTGTCTTTATTACACTGTCTACTCTTACGGATTTCGAGGAGAAAAGAAGAATTTTCTGCTGACACATGACATGCATAGTTTTGGGTTCATGTACAGGAAAACAATATAACAGGTGTTACATGGCAGCGAATTGGCGAAATTAGTTTGAACTTTAACCTTTTCTTTCGCAAAGAAATGGGATAAACTTTCAGAAATATTTCTTAGTAAAGGCCTTGCAAACTTAGAACGATTTCTGGTTATTTTTGGACAAAAAAAATTCATGACATTTCTGATAGTTCCCCATTTCTGATAGCCATTGTTATGTAAAGTGTCAAGCTGCACGAAAACGAGGCGAACAGTGACTAGAGCGACGCTACGAGAGTCAAAGTACTGTAGATAGAAATATTACACGATTGTACAGCGAATTTCTCTATTTATATCTTAAAGATAATTCTCTTGTTTGTTTTATATTTGCGGACGAGTAACCGTTCGCCTCATGTTAATGGGCGCTTCACATGAAATATTCAAAATGGCGGAGGGAACTTTGATCGAGACTATTGGTATATGGCCATATTAGGAGTTTGTTTTGATAAGAAGTATTTTGCATATATGATTTCTAGTTATTAACTTATTTGAGGAATACAGTACGCTCGCGCAAGGCCTCGCATTTCGCAAACTGACTCTTAAGATCTGCAGCATCGTTTCATGTTTAGTATTACACTTGCCAGACTACGATGCTTGTGTCGAAGACATTACAAGTCAGGATCATCTGGGCATGTTCCTTTTTGTTGCATTTGTTTAAATTTTCTTACTCTGAACAAAAAAATGTAGTTCATGTCGTACCTAAACCATTGATCAGAGACACGAAAACAGGTCTCTACTACGCGAACTTCGTAAAACACGAGTTTCGATATTTAAATGTCACACCAAAAGCAACCAAACTCGTGTCCAGGAAGGGAGAATGTGCCATGGCCACAGTTAAGATGTTTGGCATCTACTCCTTCAATCTTGCAGCGAGAACAAACTCCAGCGGTCGGTTGATATGCGAGCTTCTTTCGACAGACAAATACAACGACACACAAAACTTTGTCTTGCATGAAGACTTTCATCACTTCAGCATTCATGTAAGTGCCTGCTTCTATAACTGCTTATTTTTTTAGATAAAATAATTAAAGTTGCATTACAGTCGTTCGATAAAAATAGGGTTCGGTCCTATAAATAATGTAGTCCGTTTATATTGAATTTTAATAATAAATCACCTTTGATCCGGTATACATGGGCTGGAATATTTTGTTTCCAAATATCATCATGAACATCTACGCCTGAAAAGATTATCTGCGACGAGATGAAGTGCTTTTAGTAACCTTTATTTTAAAAACGCATTAAACAGGAGGACATGCAGTAATATGCTTTACAACAGCCTATGACTTGAATGGGAGTTCAAATATAAAAGCGAGAAGAAACCTGTGTCCGAGCCTATGGTGCTTTGCGCCAATGTTATGATTAGTTTGTTTATCAACGGCCGCATAAATTAAAGGCCAGCTTTTAGGCGAACTATAATGCTCTCGGTTGTTTATAAGTTTCATAAAAGAAGTACACATACACTTTTGGATAACGAATTTCATAATTTCTACCGGATTAAAAACCCAATCGAGCCCACGAATTTTCCCCGGATGCTTCGAATATGATTTTAACAGTACTCGGCAGGAAGACTTTTCACAACTCTACAAGCAAACACATACTCTTGTTACCTTGTTTTTATGTCTCCAGTATTGCTTAGCTGTATTTGAAGATCTCTACTTTCCTTGCGAATGATATATTTTGAGTGCAAAATGAAATGTCGTACTCGCACTCGAGTCAAATACAGCTGAACTCGGCAGATTGGAGTTTGACCCGCGATCGTAGTTTTGGTAGCAAGACTTTCTGGACGTACTGGAGGATGAAAAATAAGGTTAAGGACATTGCTTTCTCTGCTAATAAAAATGCAATACAGATACAGATAAGTCGTAACACCTCAGTGGAGCTTAGCCGTGCGAAATTATAATTACGAATGTTCTTGATGCCAGAAGTGGTTGCTTTGCAATTTGTGCTTTGTATTTTCAACGAAGCCCGCCGGTCCATTAGTGCAGCAAATCCCCGGAAACTCACGTAGTAGTCCTTTTGAACCACAAGTGTCCTCTTTTAGACCTAGAGAAAGTAAAATGTGGACTGCTGAAGGATTATTTGTCGAATCACTTCGCCTCGCTGTCTTGGTCCTTTCTCCGGCATTCCTCTACTCGCCACTCTATTCGAAGAAATATTCGAACTAAAGTTTCATTTTAAAAAGTATATATACAAAAGTTAAGATAAAAGAAAGTTAGTTAAGCATATATACCTATCAATAATTACACGATGCCCCAAACTAGGGTGGATTTCGAAAGATTCGGGAGTCACATAACAACAACTTACAACGATCTTTCTGATTTTCGTAGCCCACGAAAATGATTTGCGCGCGCAAAGCACCATGGGCTCGGACACAGGGTCTTTAATTTATCCTATAGAAGGTTTTGATATTTACTCTCGTAGAAGGGAATTTATTTTATTTTCCTCGCTTCGCAGCGTTCTCTTGTCGGATTGCCAGTTAACAATAGGAAATGAACAATCTGAAATCTACAATGTTTACTGTCTCATTTTTCTCGGCCAATGGAAATCGAAGTACGGTAACCGTCGGGGCGCTGAAAGTAGCGATGTCTACTTCCAGATCCAGCGAATATTGAATTCCAGCCAACTTCTTCCGAAAATGTAAATTTTGTTTTTCTTGAGAGCAGCTGACGAACAAATGAAGCACTTAGAACCACTTGCCACTTTTTCTTTAGGGAGTTTTATCCATGGGAAAGCTTGAAAGCAAAACCGCAATGTCATTATTACGAAAGCCGAGAAGGGCCACTCACTTCGAGTTCTACTTTTTGACTTCCGAGTTCAAAATTTCCGAGTTCAAAACTTCCGAGTTCAAAACTTCCGAGTTCAAAACTTCCGAGTTCAAAACTTCCGAGTTCAAAACTTCCGAGTTCAAAACTTCCGAGTTCAAAACTTCCGAGTTCAAAACTTCCGAGTTCAAAACTTCCGAGTTCAAAACTTTCGAGTTCAAAACTTCCGAGTTCAAAACTTCCGAGTTCAAAACTTCCGAGTTCAAAACTTTCGAGTTCAAAACTTCCGAGTTCAAAACTTCCGAGTTCAAAACTTCCGAGTTCAAAACAATCTTTCCAGATAGACATTGTGTTGGATGTTATACTTGGCCAACCGTTCGTCCTTGTTTAGCTGGGTCAAGGGATTCAAGAACACAGGATTGAATGTATTTCATTTATTTTGATTAAAGGCAACATTAACATTTTCTTGTTTCGTGCATTGGTATTTTTCCTTAGCAAGACCGCGTCCTGCGCAAGATATTTTTGCGGCGTGTGGTTACACGAATGTTGTTTCACTGATTTCCTTGGAATACGTACTTACAGAAAATATACTTACCTCGGGCAATTGTGGCAAATTGTCACTTTGTCTCTATGTATTACGGTACAGAAGAAAACCGTAATGAGACAGGTTAATTTGGTATTTACACCGACTCCTAAAATATGAAAAAGCTGTCGCTCTAGGTATTTTTTTTTTTTTATGGAATGAAGATTGAACTTGACATACGGGAAACTGTTTCTCCAACTTGTTGTTTATTATGAAAAACACATGTAGACCAAACTCAAACTTTACTGATGAATTGTGCTGGTTGCAACTTTTACCACTACAATAATTGGTCAACAGTGCAGTCAATCGATCGCTAATCGATAAAATCGTTATCAATTAATCACCTGTATCGGAAATCAATACCAAGCGATGGCTAACAATGTGACCTTACATATCGATTTACCGATTGCCAAATAGAATCCAAATAGACTACAAGTTTCTATCGACTTTCGCGAATTAAATGGCTTCAGTGTGAGAAAACACGCAATTATGGCATGATTAGTATTGGAGGTCACGGCTCGTGCTCGAGTAAAGTTAAGAACGTGTGGAAGGATCTAGAGTAAAGGGTAAAGTGGGATTCCTCCATAAATTGATACTTTTTATATATTTATCTTGGAACAGATTTTGGAACATAAAAGACTCGGTAAATTGCTCCCATAATAACAATATAAAACCATTGAAATTTATCAATCGCGTAATCTCTGGCCGGCCTGGGTCTCTACCGAACTATACCTAAGAAAATTCGACCTTAAACTTAGTTCTTTACACTCAAGTAATATTCAGGAAAGGGACCAAACCTTACCAAAACATCGAGGATAAAATAATTGACTTCCAAGGAAGTCAATTCCAAGAAATAACTCCGTTGTCAATGTGATGTTTGTGAAAAGCAGCTTTGTTTAATACCCAGATTTCAATTCGAACCCGAAGTGGGAAAATTTGAACTCGGAAGTTTTGGACTTGGAAATTTTGAACTCGGAAATTTTGAAACTCGGAAGTTTTGAACTCGGAAGTTTTGAACTTGGAAATTTTGAACTCGGAAGTTTTGAACTTGGAAATTTTGAACTCGGAAATTTTGAAACTCGGAAGTTTTGAACTCAGAAATTTTGAACTCGGAAGTCAAAAAGTAGAACTCGGAAGTGAGTGGCCCTTCTCGGCTTTCGTACATTATGGATTATTTACACTAAGAGATAGGGGAAACCACTGCCACTGATTTTCACGCGTGGAAATACGTCATAATTAATTTACTGTCTCGTGATTGGTCTAATGAAAACAAAGTCAACCGTCTGATTGCTGCAGTCGCAACAAAGGGAAAGGAATGTTGTTCGGGTTTTAAGCAGCCATTAGTGGGGAGAAGCGTTGCGTGACGACACAAATAACGGCTGCGAAGGAGACTACCCTGTTTCTACGTACATGCGTATTTACGTTAAATGTTTCGCGAAAAATAAGAAAACTACTTAAAAGATAAGCCTAAGCCTTTAACAGGTTGAACTTTTCTTAATTTGTAATTCACTGTGAGTTTACTAAGTTACGAAATTATTTACTAAAAAAGTTGAAGCCCTCGGTAATTTGTATTTGATAGCAGAGCCTTCGTTCTTTCGGCCAGCGGAGCATACCGTTTTGCCGCGGTGTGGTGTTGCAATGGGTTACCCGAGTTCGATTCCTGCCGCGGACCGGCACATCTGTACTGACTCTTCTTTGGTAATCCGAGTAGCTTGTATAGCTTTGAATGCCATTAATCTGGAGCTCTGACGTGGAAGGGGGTAAAGTTGAGTGCACCGTCGGCCTCCATTGATACCAGTCTGTTAGACTGAAGGGGCTACAGACGATAAATAAAAGAACGTGATGTGAAGTGGTAAGCTGTAGTGCTAAGTGTGCACGCCCTACGAGGGAAAGAGAAAAAATCTCTGACCCAAGTGGGACTCGAACCCAACGACCTCCAGGTTTCATGTCTGGCGCTCTACCAACTGAGCTATCAAGTCAGATGAGAGCAATCGTGGGTATTGGTGCATTTTATGGGGTCACGGCGATTATATATGTATATGTAGTTATGATATAAAATCATGTTTGCCGCGTAGCACTAGTAAGTGCAAAGAACGTGATGTGAAGTGGTAAAGCTGTAGTGCTAAGTGTGCACGCCCTACGAGGGAAAGAGAAAAAATCTCTGACCCAAGTGGGACTCGAACCCAACGACCTCCAGGTTACATGTCTGGCGCTCTACCAACTGAGCTATCAAGTCAGATGAGAGCAATCGTGGGTATTGGTGCGTTTTATGGGGTCACGGCGATTATATATGTATATGTAGTTATGATATAAAATCATGTTTGCCGCGTAGCACTAGTAAGTGCAAAGAACGTGATGTGAAGTGGTAAGCTGTAGTGCTAAGTGTGCACGCCCTACGAGGGAAAGAGAAAAAATCTCTGACTCAAGTGGGACTCGAACCCAACGACCTCCAGGTTACATGTCTGGCGCTCTACCAACTGAGCTATCAAGTCAGATGAGAGCAATCGTGGGTATTGGTGCGTTTTATGGGGTCACGGCGATTATATATGTATATGTAGTTATGATATAAAATCATGTTTGCCGCGTAGCACTAGTAAGTGCAAAGAACGTGATGTGAAGTGGTAAGCTGTAGTGCTAAGTGTGCACGCCCTACGAGGGAAAGTGAAAGAATCTCTGACCCAAGTGGGACTCGAACCCAACGACCTCCAGGTTACATGTCTGGCGCTCTACCAACTGAGCTATCAAGTCAGATGAGAGCTATCAAGTCAGATGAGAGCAATCGTGGGTATTGGTGCGTTTTATGGGGTCACGGCGATTATATATGTATATGTAGTTATGATATAAAATCATGTTTGCCGCGTAGCACTAGTAAGTGTAAAGAACGTGATGTGAAGTAAATAAATAAAAGAACTTTTTTTTATTTTACTTTTACCTTTTCACAAGGTCTCAGCATCCCTAGATTTTCTGGCACGCGTACCCGAAAAAATCCCTGTACACGAGAAAAATAAGGGTGTCATGCCAAAATAAAATTGGCACACGTACCAATATTTAGGAGTGCCGTGCCTTAAACGCTTGTCGCGTTAATCGGGCTTAAAAATAAAAAGATACAATAAATGGTTTATTTTACGTCGAAGACACTGGAAGCCGTTACCGGGTCTCCAAGGCAGAGGCTTATATTTAAGTTTTCCGACGAACTCCAGGATCGAATTGGAATTGAGAGAGATGATGTTCGCTACTGATAAATGGAACAGTAAATGGAGTTACTAACACTTTTATTCAGTTCAATCAATATCTTGGAATATTTTATGGTATATATATTGTTAAGCAATAACCTGCTTGTGGCGTGCATTGGAATATTCTCATCCACCGCGGTAAAACGTCATGCGCATACGTTCTTGATGAACCGGTCGTGCGCGCGTCTCTCCAGTTTCCTGCGATTGAGTTTCCCGCCGAAACTAAAAGAAAACAGATCCGGCAATCACCCGTTTCTAGTTTTGAGTACGTATGCGTATTTACGTGAAATATTTCGCGAAAAACAAGAAAACTAAATAACAGCTAAGCCTAAGATTTTCACAGGTTGGAGGTTTCTTAATTTGTAATTCACTGCGAGTTATAAAATTATTTAATAAAAAAGTGTAAGACTTCGGCAACTTGTATTTGAACTCCAGAGCCTTCGTTCTTTCGGCCAGCGGAGCACAACGTGTTGTCGTGGTGTGGAGTTGTACATACATAGCCAATGAATGCACTTTTATTCTCACGCATGGAATGGAAACTTATACAGCAAACTGATACATAAATGTTAGCGCAAAATATTATGTTCACCAATTTCCATTCCATCGATTTTATCAGTTGAAACTGGTTACCAACAAAGCTTATGGATTAGTTCATCTATAACAGCATTTAAAAAGGTGTATTTTCTTGTGTATTGAAGATTTTCCCATTTTAAATATAACCGAGGGGTGGAAAGAAGTACTCATATCTTCGAAAATATTATGTAGCTTGGAATTCTGTTTTGTGGTTACTATTCTTCAATATCAGGAAATATATTGTCCAAACGTTCTCTAAAATCGGCCAAAATATCCCGCCGAAAAGTTTGAGTTTTCATGACCCAGTCGTACCTCGTAATAGCCGCGGGAAATTCGCACTTGTCTTAAATAATTAATATTTATTCATTACTCTGTCAGAGGTGTACCGCTTGAAATGAATCATTAGTCGGCGGTATTTGAACAATCCTCTAATGAGCGGCCGAATTGGCATTTTTTTTGACAAAGTTAAACATAAACGATGCACAGAGAAAGCGCGCTGCGACTGGCTTGAAAGCCGTTGAGCAGCGTATTCGTAGTTTATGCCACAAAAGCCCGGAGCGTCTTCACGGCTACAAGATCGTGCGTTGCTTGTACTTTAGCGCCTGAAAGTCCACACAATAAAGTGTTGCAAGGTCTCAGTTCTGAATTTAAATAGTTACTTTAGATCCAGAAAGCGCCGTGACTTATATGATTCAACTTGACGTAGAAATAGAATGCCGGAAGCGACGTACGCTACGAACCCACTCGTTTCTTGGCAGAATTTATATAATTATAACAACTTATTAGTCGGCTGAACATTAGACTTGCTCCAAGTCGAACTCGCTGTGTCGCTGGGTAAGCGATTACTGGGTCAAAAATCGAGCGCGAGAATCGAAGCGAGAGGCGAGTTCGACTTGTTTCACTTGCAGGAAATTGAATCGGGGGATTATGTATTGGCACGAAAATACGTTTCAGGGGCGGAGATTACATTTTACGCCTTTGACAAACTCTTTCTGAGTACAATCAAATTGTAAATACCACATCCACGGTCGACTGACTTGACACGTCAACATACATGCACTGCCTGAAGAATTGACGCTTTGTGATTGGGCAAATCTTAGTACGTCATAAGCCACGCCTCCGGTTGAAAAATAAACCGGTAAATTTGGCGCCCTGCAAGTGGGAAAAGTCCTTCGTGCCGGGGGCTAAGAAGGACTTTGAGAAAGTCTAGCTGAACATCTAAAGGTGACTACACGCGATGATTTTTAACCACTATTTTTCGAGACGATTTTTAATACATGTTACATGAGACAACCTTTAACGCAACATTGATGCGGCAACAGGTATGTTCAACAGGACGAATTTTAGCGAAAATATCAAGCTGATACCTATAGGCTCCTTCTCCGACATCCTTGTTAAAATAATGGCGAGCGAGCGGGGTCTTTGTTTGTTGATGTAGTCTCGTTTCCGTGGGCGTATCAAACAGTTACAACGCCAACAAACTTCGGGCAGCAATGCTGTAGGTTTTTGAAGGTAATTCAAAATGTTGCACCATGTTGCCGCAACGACGATTGTGTTAAAATCGTCCAGGGCGCCATGTTACACTATGTTGAGTGTTCGTGTAAAAACCTCACGTGTAATATCACCTTAATGCATGTGTATAATTTTACGAGTTATTCAAAGGAGAGAGCCAAAATACGAATGACTCGTGAACATAAACAGCCATAGTCGATGCTTAGCCGCGACTAATAACTTAATATCGTGATTTCAAATTCTGTCTTTGATAACAGAGTCCGTCATGTGACACAAGACCCTGTCAGAACAATGGCGCTTGTATACCGCTCTACGAGATCGGTTCCTACTTCTGCAAATGTCTCTTTGGATGGATAGGAACAAATTGTACAGGTCAGTTCCCATGGCTTCAGGGGCGTAGGGAGGTCCTGAAAACTGTGACGGGAGGGGGGTGGAAAATGATGACTTCAGTCAATCTCTCTTCTGGGACTGGGAAGAAGGATGGGGGGACTGCATGATTTGTACATATGACAGTGTACTTCTGTGAACACTGATAAACAAATAGAATATGGTTAGCATCTTCAGCTATTTCAGCCAAACAATCCTTGCACCGGTAAACTCGGACCTTTTCAGTTTGTCATAAATGGATTCAGTCAATCAGAGCAACTTTAATTTGATAGTTGAACTCCAGTTAAAATCCCCATCTATGTTTTATAACAAAATAATCATGTAATTTCCATCTTTTTCTTCACTTCTATTCACGATCATGTGAAGTCATACCTGTGCTGTAATCCTTGTAAGTGTCTTGATCAGTTTTTGAACTAACCGGAGTGATCTTCATCTGGTGTTTCATTGGGTATTAAGGTTCATACGCCTGACCAAAATAGGATGACCTGATTTGCTGTTGATCTAATTAATTATTCATGAGTTTGAGAACTACACTGGTTGAAATCCTCTAGCAGAACCTCACGCCCTCGGCGCTCGTTACGTCGTTAAATGTTCAACAGAATCAAGATCAGTTCCAGCAAAAGTACTACACCTTTAGCATAAAAATTACATCTTTGTCAAAAAACCAAATAATCATGTCATTTACCCTCACTAGAGACCCCATGTGGTACATGTGACAGCAATGCTCGCTGCAATTATACCAATGGCTCGTTTGTATGTCGGTGCAATATGGGGTACACGGGCAATGGATACAACTGTACTGGTAAGTCGTTTTTAATAACTTAAAGGGGCATTGTCAACCCCCAAATGATCACTTTCTCATGACAAAACACAAACATATAACTACTCAGATTAGCAGTGTATGCTTTCCAGGCCTCTACTGGAGAAAATATGAGACAATTTGGATGAAGGATGGCCATGGCCAAGATTCGAGTGGATGAAAAATACGTTTTTTTTCTCAAAGAAGCCTTGCCGTCGGCCTTATTTTTACTTTTGTAAATATAGATGTCCAAGCGAACTGACGTCATGCATGTGATTAACAAATCTTTAACGGCATAAAAGAATTGCCGAGTAGCACGGAACCTCTCGAGACCTGTATTCTGATTGCACCCATAATACTATACATCTAAAAACAATATATTGTTTTTGTACTGCACTTTCTAAAGGTTAGGGTGTTTTCTATTGATGGGTAGGCCAATACTGTCGCTCGTTTCCAGAAGTTCCACCCGACCGCCCAAATTGCCGTATGATTTTGACAATTATGCCTGACTTCAACACGGAAAAAAATACTGTTCGCGTTCTCCAAATTTATTTTTAATCGGTACAAAATGACGTTGGGAAGACTAAAATTTAACAAAATAAAATAAAATCGGGATCGATTTTTTCACTTCATAAGGACGATAAATCGTAGGCCTTCGGGCTTTAAAGTGCCCCTACGATCAAATTTTGACATATCAATGTTTTTGCATATTCATAAAGTAGAGTTCATATATTATTACCAGTTCAAATTGTTTTTCGATACAACGACAGGAAGTCCTATTTTTTTAGCTCCGAATATTGAATCTACACGTCCGCCATTACTGGAAGCCGTGCCCTTTGTTCAGCTTTAAACAAAGGTTTATTCACCGGAAATGATGTCATACACTTAACGCTCGCCTGCAGAACACAACGCCTGGAGGCATATTTCTACTAAAAACGTCTTCACGTACATAAGAAGAAAGTTATATTTATCTTTGCGAGGTTGGCTACTTTTTTATGCACGCTATTTCGCGCCACGAGGTTGTCGTGTTAAGTGTATGACATCACTTCCGGTGAATAAACCTTTGTTTAAAGCTGAACAAAGGGCACGGCTTCCAGCAATGGCGGACAGGATTTTACCGGTAAACTCTCCTAAAATTTGTGGTTTAAGATGCCCATTTGGGAATATTTTTTACTATTTCGGATATTTCTAATACTGATTGACCTATAGACACTGAAAAAGTGGCAAATCGAAATGGTAAATTTTCGTCGTAGTGGCACTTTAAGACTGTCGAGGTTCTCCGTCCACCTTCGAGTGGTAAAACAGAATAAATGTTTAAAAAAAATGTAATTATATGTTTCCAAGGTTTTATGTTTACCGCTGAAGGAAATTCGAACTGGCCCAGAGTCAAGCATTAACGCAGAAATGGCAATTTTTCTTCGTCACCGTGTGCTATGCAGCGTTTGGCACACTGAAGTAGTGACAGTCATGCAGTCATCAAACAACAACTGATTCACGTTTTAGGAAAGTACATGAACTTTATCACTCATCAGTTTATATCATGGATGACTAACCAATCAAATTAGAAAGTAATCACCTAATTACTTTTCGACACTCAATTTATAACGGCTCTAAATGAAAATCAGCAATTACTCAACTCAGATAAGCCTGAAGAAAGTCGCTAAACTGCAATATGTAGTGCCGTAGTGCCTTATAAAAAGATGACGAAGATTAGAGAGATATACGTAGGGCCCGGTCGTTCGCTACCCCTAGGTTAAATTGCTAATCCGTGGTTAAACTGTCAGTACAGATTACAATTACAGCCGATTTAGCGCTAGCCTAGGGAGAAAGAAGCCTCTACCTTTTCAGCCTTTTTTTCGCGGGTCGATGGAACCTCGTCGAGAGTAGATGCGCGTGTCACTCGCTCACTATGGTGTTAGCACGTCAGATAGCTTGGGAAGGAGTTTGGTGACTGCAAGTACTATTTGATTTATTCAATATTTATATATCGATATTAAAGTGTAATCAATCGATATTTGAATTCACGTGCCTAAACGTGGTTAAACTGTCAGTACAGATTACAATTACAGCCGATTTAGTGCTAGCCTAGGGAGAAAGAAGACTCTAACTTTTTCGGCCGGTTGATGGAACCTCGTCGACAGTCGAAGATAGTATGTTCGTTTTTTAACTCGTGGATGCGTGTGTCACTCGATCACTCGATCAGACACTCGCTCACTATGGTGTTAGCACGTCAGATAGCTTGAGAAGGAGTTTGGTGACTGCGAGCGATACTCGATTTATTCAATATTTGTATATCGATATTAAAGTGTCATAAATTTGAATAGCCCACTTCCGCGATATGCTTTACTTGTCACGCACTGAGGTTTCAATACGAGGCTCTGTGGTAAATTAAATTTATTCTTTTCACAGAGAAAAGAATAAATTTAATTTAGCACGGAGCCTCGTATTGAAACCTTTGTGCGTGACAAGTAAAGCATATCGCGGAAGTGGGCTATTCACGTGCCTAAACCTTTCGCTTCCAGGTCAGTCCGGTTCCCCCATCTCTATATATAGCGTGTTAGTTTGAGAACCCGGAGACAAACCCTCAGAGCAATGGCGAGATACCAACAAACTCAACTCATGTTAACTTGTTTCCGCGAATGCAGGCCTAGGCATCTACGAATTAAAATGCGCCAACAAAAAGCTGGTATCATGTAATGTTAGTCATGACAATGTTCTTAACTGTTCAATTTTAGATGTTGACGAGTGTGCAGCCAACTCTCACAACTGCGCCCTAGGTGCAGATTGTGTAAATACACAGGGATCACACAAGTGCATCTGCAAAAGAGGTTACTTTGGTAACGGGATTTCTTGCTTGGAGAAAAGTAAGTTTGTAAAGAAAGTTATCAATTAAGATGAGATATTTTACAAAACCGCGTATTGGGCGCCAAAAACAGGCTAAATACTGTGTTTTGTGCCGAGCTAATACGGAGTTTAGCAAATATTTCACGATGTTTATGTTGCTTTTTGAATGATTCAATGGCTGAGTAAATTTACAAAGAAAAGCAAGAAACTACCTTTGCCACGCTAAACCAGTTCATAGTCAGGCGTTTGTCATTTGTCTTTGTTTGTGATTAATAAAATAGTAATTAGATTGATAATCCCCCGGGGTTAATCCGGCATAGCGGGAACTGGAATCGAAATTAGTCTGCAGGGCTAGATTTTGGCATTTTTTTCAAATATTACGTGACAAGTAGAAAAATCCCCTCTTAAGATGAAGAAACAATTATAGTAAATGGTACTCAATAATGCACCAGTCAGTATGGGCCTCCAAAGAGAGATCCTTCACGGCCGGATCAATTGTAAACGCTTGAATGGCAAATTAGATTAATGAAAATGTCTGGCCCGGTGCATGTGTGTGATACATAGAGAACAATACATGGCGCGCGGAGATATGGAATTTATCTTCGAGTGTTGAACTCGATATCTCACGAGTGAGCGCAGCGAACAAGTGTCCATGTTTTATTTTATTTATTTTATAAACAATACTTGGACCTGGGCCAGGTTGTGTGACGTGGAAATCACTCGCTCGAAGACTCGTTCGTTCGTTTTCTCAAACTTCACAACTCGTGAATAAATACCAGTACTCCGCAGTTGCTATGAAGTAATATCTATTTATTGCTTGTTATACCATCTTGTACACTAATTTCACAACAAAGATATTTGGCTTTTAAACGTTTGTGCATGTAAATGATCATTTATTACATTAAATTGTTATTATATATTATTATATATTATTATTAGTATTACTATTATTATTATAAAACGTGGAGGAAAACCTGACCTAAAAAATGAATTGCAACGTCTTCATCAACCAGATCAGTACTGATTAAAGCTAAAAATACTAAATCCTAGATACAAGGTGAATTAGTTTGGAGTGGAAATAAGATTTTTATTTAGTTTCTTTTTGTAATTGAAGTGTTTTAATGATTATTCATGAAGTGAAAGTGGAATACTATTCCAGGCCGGCTTTGTTTCATGTTGGTCCATGGAGTGATTACTCTAGCAGTTTCCTTTCTCTGCGAACAGTTTCTTTTGTGTTTATCAGATTGAGAAAATACTTAGGCTAAATGGAGGTCTAATAGAAAAAGTGAATATTTTTTATACATTGGCCGTTTTTATACTAGAGACGTCTAATACGTCTAGTGTAAAAACGGAAAATAAGACTGATCGACGCACTTAATTAGCAGACGTCTAAGACGTCCAAGAGGTGTAGTATAAAATCGAGACGCACTGAACTTGGATGCACTCTAAACTTGGACGCATTTAGACAGTCAGGACTTATTGGAAAACGATTTATGAAAGCTTGGACGCTTTATGAAAGCTTGTCGTCCCAACTGCGGTAACTATGACTTGTTCATTTGGGCTTACTTCTTGCCATGCGTAGTTTTGGCTTACGGGCACATCTCACAAGACAAAAGAGTTTTCGCCAGTTCCATATTCCATATTCCGCTTCCTTCATTTATTCTTATTCCAAATGAACATTTGTAATTAACCCCATTTTTCTCTTTCAGTTCTCATCGACTCTGTGAAAGAGACTTCACAAACTGCAGTGATGGCTTCGCCATTATCACTGTGACATTCACCGATCATGCATTTTTTTCGCCCTAGTCATCGCTAGTACCCAGTCTCACTCTTCCGAGAATGGTACCCAGTTTATTTTTAAGAAAATCGTGGTATTTTATTTGTCGCAGTCGAAACTTATGCATCCCGTTTTTATATCAGTCGTTCTTACTAACAGTCAGAGTTCAATGCGTCTAGGCGTCGTAGACGTACGTCTCTAGTATAAAAACGGCCATTCAAATTAGAATTGTAGAAATTTCAAATGAACATTTGTGCAACAGCCAAGCTTGAAATATTAGCGGATCCGAAAAGAAAGAAACAAAAGATAAGCTAAACAACATGACGGGCTATTTTCTGGTTAACTAAATTAATATGTGATGTTATTCACATGAAAATATTATTATGAAACTAACGACCAGAAAGGCCGTTTACTAATCTAATGAAAGATTCCCGCACTGTTTCAGGTGATCTTAATTCGTCTCTAATCCTAATTGACAACGGAAACACAAGTTACTTCAACACCCTCAACGAGTACCTGGCCCCAGTTCTCCAAAATCCTTCATTAAGCCGCTGGAAAAAGTGCTGGCGGGCTGGAAAAGACGGTTGGGGTGCGCCTACTTTCCATTCACGGTGTAATAACAAAGGCCCCACGGTAACCATAATACGTGTGGGTAGCTACGTGTTTGGAGGATACGCAGATAAGTCTTGGACCAGTAAGTAACACATTATCAATCATTAGGTAACTGTATAATAAGGGTCTGATGGTAACCATGGTAACCATAGTACGTGTTTGTAGCTACGTGTTTGGGGGATACACAGATCGATAAGTCTTGGACCAGTAAGTAACACATTATCAATCATTAGGTAACTGTATAATAGGGGCTGGTGGTAACCATAGTACGTGTGGGTAGCTACGTGTTTGGTGGATACACAGATGTGTATTGGCACAGTAAGTAACACATTATCAATCATTAGGTAACTGTGTAATAAGGATCTGTTGGTAACTACGGTAACCATAGTACGTGTGGGTAGCTACGTGTTTGGTGGATACACACTGAGATAAGTCTTGGATCAGTAAGTAGCATTGGTATACACACGCAAAAGTCGAACATGATCTGCTAAAAACTACAGACACCTGATATAAAGTTGTGAAATTAGAGAATTTTGCAAGTCTGTGCATTTTCAGGAAAATTGTCTGTAAAGGCATATTTTACACCACCTTTCCCATATAATTTTTAAATTCCTATTTTTGGTCTGCGTACGGACCCGTTAAATACACTACCGGAGTAGTGCCGTGTTCAAGATGAAATTAGGGCCGATTTCAGATGGCTTATCTCCTCTGGTATATGTATTTCTCAACAAAAAATATTGATGATTATCTTCAGATATCTATTTTGGTCTGCAAATCACAATCAAAACTGACTAGCGTATTTTTACCAATTCCGCAGGTAGCCCACTAAATGGGTTGTCACGCTAAACCGTCAAGTTTCACTAAAAGTTATACTTATATAACAGTTCAAAGAGATCAGAAATCGACCATTTCCGATCCTGGGCTAGCTTCTCTACAGTTCTCTCGCAGTTTTCACGTTCAGTTATTTTCAATAACACTACATCACCCCAAGATGAAATAAATTTTCATAAGACGATCCAAACTGCACGGTCAACAGGTCAGCCGTCGGTCACACAACAAGAACAAGAAAAGCCGGTTTAAAAAAATTGCTTCATGTCATGGTCTTATCGCTCCTAAGGAAAGGAATCGCTCACTCATTCTGATTGGCTAAAAATACATAGATTAGCAGTGGTTTTAAAATTTAAAATTTGACTGCAATTGAGTGACGATGGTTGTTTAGTGTAGTTGTTGCGACGTTTGCCTTACGAGAACTGAGGAAGAGCGGGGTTCGAGTTCCAGAAAATCTCTCAATCTTTTTACCTCACCATTTTCTTGAGAGGTTTTTCTTGAGAACCCAGGGGGTGGCGGTAAATTTAGGGGGAGGGCTAAGATTTTTTGGGCTTCGATTTGGGGTGGGTCACAAATTTTTGGGCGCCTGTTTTAACAATGAAACTTTTACAATATTTTTAGGCTACTTCAATCGACCATTCAGCTCCACCTTGGAAATGTCCCTTAACCAGCAATCAGCGCGTGCTGGATGCTGCTAATGGGCAACGTTCGAGACCTCAAACATTCTGCTTGATAACGAGGTTTTCAGGAGTAAAACAAAAGAAATGCTTTCCTCTTTTGTTAAAAAAAGACGTCATTTTGTTATGTTTTGGAGAGGGCCAAGATTTGTTGGGTCCTCGTTTTAGATATTTTACCGGCCCTCCCCCCCACCCGCTCTTAACATGTTTGTGTAAATGTACACATTTTACAACTGCTTACAAGACACAAATGACGGCTGCGAAAGAGACTAGTTCATTACTCGCTGGGCTAGGCGTCCATTGTCGTGCGTGGATCTCCCATGCTAAGTCTGTGGGTCAGCGTATGACCGGATTGAGCTATAATTACTCGGGCTGCCTGTGGCAGCACCGAGTCTTAAGTGCAAGCCGTTATTTTTTTTGTTTTTTAGTTGGTGTCGCAAAATTTCTGCGCATGCGTTAAAGGTCAAGTTCACCACCAATCAGATTGCACTGTGCTGGTCACGCAATAATCGACAGGTTAATTTATTTACATAATTTAATACAGTAAATCAAGATGGTGGAGGATCCGCGAGGAACTTTCTCTCTAATTTGGAGTCCCATCTCTCAAATGTAAGCAGTTTAATGTTTTATTTAACTTCACTCGTGCGAAAGCCTTCCAACAGGCTCAGGATATTTCAACTGGCGCTATTGTCGGAGCCGAAGGACCGCGTTTTTTACCCAGATGGCCAGTGATTTTATATACCACACGTACGACGACCTGAAGCCAGTGAAGGGCCATGATCCGGAAAGCTAAAATTCGAAGAAATAGATATTGGAATCTATAAGCCATCGGCTCGCTGTGCTGCATTTGAAGGCACTTCAAGACCAATATTATGAGTCTCTTAAAAACTGTCAGAGATTTAAATTTACCGTAAGTTGGATCGACCACTTAAATGAGGCAGAGACACATGAGTCAGAGAGTATTGAGATCAAGTTATTTCGTTCCAGCGAGGATATTGACCTAGCGGAAACGGTACAAGCTGTCGAAGGTTTTACTTATAACCATCCACGTCTACTTAACAACAGGAATAGTTATGTGCCAAGGCATGGGCAAAGATTGAGTTTCCCAGATTACAGATGAAAGTAGAGAACTTAATGAATGAAGAAACAGAGGTCACGCGCGACATGCTTGTCTATGAGAACATGTTCAACACTTTATGTTATACTAAGAAAACAAAACAAGTTACAGAGCCTGCAAGTTCACAAGTCAATGAAAAACCCCAAGAGCCTGTAGTTTTGGATCAACATATCCTTGAAACTCCAAAAGCAACATACACATGAGTCAAATTCAAACCGGAAGAGACGGAATTCTTTAGATTCTTCACGAGGATTGTTAGCCCGCAATAAGAACTCTCTCGCTGATTTAATGACCTTGATTTGTAACATGGAGGCTGACCTAACTGATATGCGTAATGAATTCTTACTCTCGTCACATCAAAACACGAATCAAGAAACGAAACTCAGTCATTTGGAAGACAAATTAGTGCAGCAAGATAATATATACAAGACCGAAATAAAGATGCTGTCATCACGTATTATTGACCTAGAAGTTGAAAATGGCGAGTTGAAAGCGGATATAATAAAGCTGAGATCAGACTTTCAAACTTTAAAAAAAAAATCAAGAATACAAAAAGAAGACAATGAAAGACCAAGGTCTCCAGTGTTCCGAGACTACCCAACCTACTGAAGCTTATCGGTTTGTTCAAGAGCCATTTTTCTTACATGACAACCCGATCCCTATTCATCAGAATACATTTTCTGTGCTAAATGACGAGAGCTAACAATCACCTGACCGACAACCCACTACTAAAGAAAGGGACCATGAAGTACGGTAGTACGGTTAATTCTCGGGCTCAAAACAATGAATATATGCCTGCTCAAATCCAGTGTGTTAAACGAATAAGTAGTGTTTAAATTAAAAGGTCAACATACGAGAAAAACAAAAATATTAAATTACATATATACTAGGGGAGCAGAGAATGAAAGTCACCGCGCTACCGGCCACTCCTAAAGACTGCTAAATTCAGCTAATAATTCTTCCCTTTGGTTATTACTAAGAGGATTTCAAATGAAAGTGTATTTCATCTTCAATCTCATGTGGCCCGAGTGAAAGCCCAGATGGGCTCTTGCTAAAATATATTTCACAGGAATTTTCGTGCACTTTGAGAATCTAATCAAACCATCAGTCAGGACAATACAGTGTTAGGGCCCCGGTTAGGATTACCCTAGCACTAGGGTCAAAGATAGCCCGAGTTTACAAGCAAAATGATTCAGGTAGGATTACCCTACTGACCGGGTCAACTCAACACAAGCCAGTTTGAGTCTCTTACAAATATATTCTTAATTTGAAAAGCCGTTTCTTATAAAATGCAGCTAAAATGCCATACTAATGAATGAAAACATGTGCTACTATTATTACTCTTCCACTTTTCTTTCATTTTTATCCGATTCAAACAGATCTGTGCACAGGCTTCCCAGACTCGACGTATATTTTCCGCTTATTAGTCTGTTGGGTTGTCGATTAGTGGTTTATCGATTAGTTTCATAACGATCTCAGAAGAGTTTATATAATTGCTTGGTGTGAATTCTCTTTTCCGATTCCTATGAAACAAATAAAGCAGTTTATTAGGATTCGAAATTTTGACCGTTGGCCGCGGCTCTAAAAAAAATTACAAGGTAGGCAACTCGACTCCTCGCCAAAGCACAGACTTACCTCAAAGATCACCCAAAAATCGGCACTTTACTTCATCGCTCACTATTCAGCTTTCGGTACAGGAGGGAATAGTACTAGTTATCAAGCAACATCTGACCAGAGTTTTAGGAAAATCCATCAAATTTATCACCGCCAAAACGGCCTCCTCAAGACCCAAAAAGCACGACCTTCCAATGATCTGTAAGAACCAGACCGACCAAAGAGGTCCCAAATTTTCCCGCCCCTACCCAAAAGGATGCAAATCGCCTTTTTTTCATGGGGGGACCCCCAAACGTGAAATTATACTTCCGTTCGAGGAACGGAAACAAATATATCGCCAATCAGAGGACCATTACTAGGCTTTTAAAGGAGAACTAAACCCTAAAATCAACCCAACGTCTTTACAAAGATGTATTCTAAAGAAATAAGTTCTGCTATTTTATTTTTCTGTGTTGCGCGTCTATGAGGAGAAAATTAGTCTCCAAGTTCGATTTTCCGCTGAAAAATCTATATTGTGTGGCGGCTCAATTCAGTGCAAATTTCCCCATAACGTACGTCACACATACCAAGGAAGAACGATCACACCTCTAGCACAAAGAAAGCACAATGGTCCGCAATTAGAAGCCATTAGGCCTGCTATTCAATGTAGGGGACGGCATGGAAAAACTAATTTATTCCCCGTATACTACGTCACAAATTACAAGACTTGAGCCGTCTGTACATACCGGAGGCTGTGAGGAAGGTTTTCGGATTTTCTCTTGCTAGACGCGCAACACAGAAAAATTAAATAGCAGAACCTATTTATTCCGAATACATGTTTGTATAGACATTGGGTTGATTTTAGGGTTGAGTTCCCCTTTAACGAAACTGGCGGTTACTGACTAATTTTAAATTTGGAACTCGCCAAAATTTCTCACGTGGAACTGTCAAAACACTCGGTGAAGACCCCAGCCCACTGCTTGGTCCTCTGATTGGCGATATTTTTTTTAGAGCCGCAGCCAACGGTCAAAATTTCGAATCCTAATAAGATGCTTTAGAAGGCCCCAAATCGCCCAAAAACCACTCACACAGCTACATTAAGTATTAATCTTTTATTATTGAAGATTTGTTTCGTAGGAATCGGAAAAGAGAATTCACACCGAGCAATTATATAAACTCTTCTGAGATCGTTATGAAAGTAATCGATAAACCACAGGTAACCCAACAGACTAATAAGCGGGAAATATACGTTGAGTCTGGGAAGCCTGTGATCTGTGGAAGTGATTTTGATTTTATTGATTCTTTGGTAGCCTGTGAACCGCGAGGCTCTCAGCCGCCAAAATCATTCAAGCATAGAAACCAACATGGCGGACACGAGTAGAGTTTTGGCGGGTTTTGGTGGATTAACGTCGATTCTTCTTTCTGTGGTGCCCTTTATTGCAGCTGTCTAGTATCCTAGAATGTGTTATGTTACCTAATAATTGCTAGAGAACTCCAGAAACTTGCAATGTGAAATTTGGCTCTAGAATAGAGTTGACCCGTGTAGGCGGGTTACCCTAGCAAACCGTTTACAAGGGCAAAACATAGCCCTAGTGCCCCGGGGGGGGGGGGGGGGGGGGGGGGGGGGGGGGGGGGGGGGGGGGGGGGGGTACTTACATGAAAAATGGGTATGTATGTGAGGCCAAGAGGCTCAAACCCTGACCCTGTTTGACCCAATCCGAGCTCCAAAACCCTGATTGCCCCCTTTTGGGGAAAAAAAACCTGATTGCCCCTTCTTTAAATTGTTTTCAAAACACGGTCGGATATATATCCTGGCCGGTATACCGCGTACCGGGATTTCATGCAAAATACGGAACATTTCAAGTCGGGACGTGGCATTGGGTAAACAAATCAGCAGATGAAGTACATAGATAAAATTAGCGGCGTCACGATGTATGGGAACCTCAGTGCTTGCATGTGGGCAGGCGATCAAAATGCGGCAACAGAAGGTCTTTTTTTGACATAGTAGCTAAAAAAAATGAACTGCCTAAAAAATACTGAACCCCGACCCTGACTGCACCCAAATTAAACTCAAAACCAGACCCTGATCTGCCCAAATCAGGTCAAAACCCTGACCCTACCTGCCCAAACTGAGCTCAAAACCCTGACCCACCCGGGCGGCACATACATAATACGTC
Source organism: Actinernus sp. WN-2022 (assembly GCA_030867875.1). NCBI lineage: Eukaryota > Metazoa > Cnidaria > Anthozoa > Actiniaria > Actinernidae > Actinernus > Actinernus sp. WN-2022. Next base: position 17,606,818 of record JAOWCC010001210.1, on the reverse strand, counting down.
ACAAACAGGAGTACCCCCCCCCCCCCCCGGGCCTAGTGCTAGGGGTCGGGTAAACACATCGCTAAAAATAAGAGGAAATGACCCAGTGCTAGGGTATTACCCTCCCGGCTTGTAAACGGTCCCTTTGTAAATCGCTACCCAAAGCCTCAAGAACTACAAATCATTCTCAATCTCGATAATGATGGAAAGCGTGTACGGATTGCAGCGGAGTCAGAAGACAGTTCGCGGGAAAACAAAAACATTTCTACAAATAGCTCAATCTTGGCATACGCTGGATATATGGATGTTTCTGTCATTCCTGGTAATGGACTCTAACTGCTGTTGAATGCTACCGTTACATACTCTGATAAAATGCACATTGTAGCTATCAAAGCGCGCGTTGTTACGTTACGTATATCATACGTATCCTTATAATAACACTTTATTTCGTAGTTTATAAAGTATGTCCTTAATCTATTCCAGGTAGTCTAGCTTTTCTGCGATCCGACCGAGCCTTCCTGTACTCACTATATAACATCAATGGATATGATCCCCTCAAGCTGCCCCTCGCCGGTATATATCGATAACAGCTACGCGATCTTATGCGATCCAAAGCGTGGTCCGTCATTTGGAATGGGAGCCGACCTGCAGATTGCTTCTACTAAAACGGAATCTTCCACTCGCCCAGCTACCTACCAACCTCCCCCTGGGTGTAATCTCAATAAACGATGTACCGTCTTTGCTGGTAGCTTCAAGTTCAATCCTAGTGACGTAGAGGTGTTTTATGAGACCACCACCTAATCACAGCATTGTACTTTTTGAGTATATACCCTGCGAGCAGAGCCTTCTTCGACTCCAGGAAAAGCGAGAAGAGAGCAAGGCTCTGCAGCATTCACGTTTTTTAGCCCAAGATTCTGGGCTTGACAAGCCTGTTAAAACCGGTTTATCAGTTCGCGGCTAATTTTTTGTTTTAAGTTGATGACCAAACCTGAGCCCGCTGCAACATTGGCGGACGAAGGCGATACGACTGAACGAGTCTGGCACGAGAATAAAAAAAAATGGCGCATGCTCAACACAAAAAGAACTTCGCTTTTCGTGGAGTTTCGAGCCGGGTTTCATGGAAACGAGGCTAAATTACAAAATACAATATAAACTTTCCAGTTTTTATCACTTGCATATTTCGACGAATTACGTACATTGCTATGATTATAGACTGGCTACCCAGGTCACGTGACCATCTGAGACCGTAGATTTTAAGGCAATATGAGGTGGTGGATATCACAGATACGTATTATCGTAATTCAGTTTCAGTTTTCTTGCTTTGAAACTCATACAATCACAGTTTGGCCGTCTGCTTTCAGGCGAAAATATGTAAAATAGGTCACGTGACTTTGAATTTCACCTATTATCTCCTTAAGGGATAAACATAGTTCAGGTGGGATTTACCCAGAGTGCAGTCTGAATGCACTGAAAGTAGTTTCCTGTGATCCCCATCACCGCAAATTAAATTTAGTATTTTGTCACGTGGAGGATCACGTGGAGGATCACGTGGCATCCTTAAACACCTAAATGCAAGATACCAATTTCAAGGCCTATTAGGTTAACCTTCCGGCGTAAATGGAAGTTCGACATTCCTGTGCAAACTAAGGCACGTTTTAGTGATTTTAAGTTCAGGGATAAAGTCCCAGGCCTTAAATTAGCTTAAGTATAACCAAAACCAAAGTAATCACAGAACCAATTACGAGAGTAAGTGAAAATGCAATGAGCCAATCACGAACTGAAGTAATTCGTGATTTAGTTTACTTCAACCAATCACTCGGAAATGTAAATAACTCACCAACGTTTGATTGACTGGTAATTACAATACAAAAGCTAAGCCAACACGAAACCAAAGCAAACACTTAATCGGAAATCACTAACTCGTGGATATTGCGCATGCGCAGCTGAATCCACTAGTTACCCGCGTCACTCACTTCCTATTTATTTAGATCTGTTTCTGATTTTCCAAGAGGCGTAAACCGCCTCACTGGTTAGCTCAGTTGGTAGAGCACGGTCTAGAGTGCGGGAGTGCGAGAGGTCGGGGGTTCGAATACCGGCCGCATCCTTGGGCAGGGACATATATATATATACATGTATACCGATACAGCAGTCTGGCCATTGTACTAACCACACGCTAAAACATTGTAAACTGCGTGGCAGCTATCAGCGCCGTATAAGCAGTCTGTAATTTCACTGACAGAATGTCAGTAATTTGTAAAGCGCCACAAGACTGTGGTGATATGGCGCTATATAAATATGGCCATTATTATTATTAATCAGTTATATTGCGACAGAAAAAAAGCACAATTTATGTTGAAATCGAATATAACGCGTGATTTACGGATCCGGTTTGAGTCCAATTATGGAATATTTCATAGTTCGGGGAAGCAGATATATTATGACCAATCATAACCCATCAAATATTTCCTCACGCGCGCGATTGGTGGAATGCGTCACGTGACCATATATGTCCTCTTCGCCAGAAGACAAATATCAGCGAATACACCACCTGTGAGCGTAATTCAGCGCGCGTCAAAGAACATCCAGATATTTGAAGGATAATAACAATAACCTACATTGTGGCATTGTGATCCCGAAGTAGCCTGAATTTCAGTCGTCTACTCGGGAGGAACGAACCAGAGGAGACGGCTGAAATTCAGGCTAATCCCGAAGCTCAGTTTCCCTCGCGCTTCGCTCTCGATAACCGTTCTCTTCTCGGTACAAATGATATCCGGGGATGAAATACCACTGAGGGCATATTTCGACGCCACATATAGGTTATTGTTAATGTACCGTAGAATTCCGAAAGTAGCGCCTCCCGGAAGTAACGTTGATTTTGGGACTCTTCTATTAATTTCCGCAAGTAACGACCCTGCCAAAATTAAGTAGTGGTCCCTTGAATGACTGTCCAAAACGACAACGAGTAGTGCGCGTTATGTATACGCAATGAAGTTTTATTAATTACCATTATATTACGAAACACAATTAAAAATATAGTTTAGGAAATAACTTTGAGATAAACAAGGCTTAAATTATGTATACCAGTATCGTAGGTCAAGTATACCATACGGTATTTCAGAGACGTAAAATTTTCCCTCATTCAACGAGTTTCTGAGAATGTATTGCTAACAAACATGTTTTAACTGCCCGAAAGTAACGTTAGACCGTGAAATCGTGTAACTGACTTTAGTCAAAGTTTCTAGACCTATTCCCGCGGCGGTCACCTCGGAATAAACCAGGAGCCCATTACCAGGAGCGTAATCTCCCATACTAGGTCTGTGAGTCAACGTATGACCGGATTGAGCTAGATTTAGAACAGATCTCACGGGAGTTCACGTGCCCACACTGGGAATCCAATCAAACCATAGTCAGGACAATGCAGCGTTAGTAAAATCACCTCAAAGAACAATAGATCATTCTTAATCTCGATAATTACGGTAAGCAAATGCACGATCGCAGCAGAGTCAGAAGGCAGTTACCCGGGAAACATGTTCTAAAAATAACTCAAACAGGTCATACGTTGACTCACGGGTACAGTGCTCCTGAATAAACCTATTGTTATCGGTTAAACACGTTTGAGACCGAGGCTGGGTAAGCACTAACACTAGGTGTATTCCAAGATGGCCGCCGCGTGGGATAGGTCTATACCGTATCGAGAGAAGGAACTTGAAGCTAATTTTGTCAACCTCGTTCCCAGTGGTCTTTGCGCGCCTATTCCAAGATGGCATCGAAAGTACCTATTGGTGCAGCCTTGAATTTCTTTTGTCCCCACCTCTTTCCCACATAAAGGAAATTTGACCCGTGCTCAACCTTCGCTCGGCAATGAAAGGTATAGCGACCAAAACAGGCCTTGTGACCAAGAAAAATAAATGGATTTGCTCGCAGTCTACATACATGCATTTAAGTTTGTCTCCTTTCTCCACTGGATAAAAAATACACCAGAAAGTGTGAGCCATATTTTAAAACCATGAGCACAACTAAACTGGCTTGACATATTCATGATTTCTTGGGAAGCAGAAAATGGACGACATTCTCGTAGACGACAAATGTGATTGCACAGGCTGGTGTCACTCTGAAGACAGAAAAATATCGTTAATAAATGTTATGCACATGAAGATAAAAAAAGAAAAGAAAAAATGGGAAGGTTTATACATCCAAACATGTTTTTTTCTGAAAATTTAGCAAAGAGGAAACCTAAATACCATGACTGGAAAGAGTACCTCAAAATTAGCCAGATTGATAAGTTTCAAAGGAATCGGTTGTTGTCGCACCGAGTTACAATCACGCAAAGTTCGAATGGGTTGCAGACAAATGTATGGGATTCGGAATTTTCTCCACCGTACCGAAACAAAGATGGCGGCTTGTACATTTACCCACAATCCTTTGCACTCGAAAACTTTAAATCATTATAAAATCGTGTCAGAGAGGTTTTAAATCTTAAAAACAAGCAAGGACAAATGGTGTTGCCAATATACTGTTAATTTGAAGAGTACGTGATTTCTACGTATTATTTCTACCGTGTTAGGTTCGCAAGGAATTGTGGTCAAATTTACAGCCACCACCTTATTCATACATTCATACATAACATACATTCGACTGTAATTGTATGAAATTTGCATGCTCGCAACTGTGGGACAACAACCGCCTCCTTTGAAACTTGTCGATCTGGTTAATTTTGAGGTGCTAGTTCCAACCATGGTATTATAGGTTTCTCTTTGTTACATTTTTAGTAAACTATGTGCTGGGCATTAAACATAAGATAAAGGTGATACCTTAGGACACTTGGCACCATTCCCTTATAAAATCCCTTGATTCCTTCATATCTGAAAAACAATGGTTAAGCGTGTAAATAAAAAAAAACTAATAGCGATATTTACTGCTACGTCATTCATTGTCATTAATGTGCCAACCAGAGATCCTTTGGTTCCTGACACAAAGCGGCCTTTTGAAATCATGGTTGGTACATTAGCATAACAATTGTAATGTTTATCAACACGTAGTATCGCTATAGTTACATTGGAGGCCAAACAAAATGTTATGTTGCCGGGAACCCGACTGACCTGGGATATTTCCATGCCGACCTCAAACTTTTTATTGCTAATTTTCCAAGACTTGAAACAGATAAAATTGACATAAAAATATAAAACGTGTTAAAACAACGAGAAGCTCGTAAACAACGATTTCTCACTACAGTGTGTCTTCAGCGCGATCGCATCAACATGACAACAATGGAAAATTATTTTCCGACAAAATTTATTTTGTTTGGCCTTATTTCAAGTTGACAAAAAAATGTGTTCCCTTGTCGCATTTGATAGATTTGAAGTTTCCTACCTGAAAACTTTTCTAATAATATCAAATGCACCATTATATTGTCCTATTGTGTTGTGGTTCTGAAAATAAAAATCAAACAGCATAAATAAACATATTCTCAAATTCAAACATTTTCAGCTGCGTGCTGGCTACTTTTTGGTCACTTTAGAAGCTATGAGTGAGTTGAGTTGTCTCAGACCATTAATTTCATATATTATCTAGTACATTTTTGGGGTGCCAGAATCGATTAGTTTTATTCTATTCAAGCTACTTCTGGCACCCCAGCACTTGTCAATTCTAATTCATTGTAAAGTATTTACATCAGTCTCGAGCCGAGATTTTGAACCAAATATTTCGGTCCGGTGTGGAAAACCTCCTGCTTCTGCGAAAGGGTATATCCTGTGATTAAACCGGAATTGTCTTTCTGAGAAGACGAGTAGTATGTACAATGTACACAGAGTTTGGATAACTCGTTGTTGTCTCAGAAGTCTCGATCAAATGGTTTCACCATCGGTTCAACATTCCGAGAACAAAACGGTTCAATACTGTTCAGCATTCTGCTATTGTTCTCGGAAATGTTTTCAGGATGTAGCAAACAGTTTCAACATTATTGGTTTCAACAAAATAATGTTGTACCGATGTTGAAGTACTATATCAAAAACGAGAGCTAGTGTTTTACCAGGGGAAAAGCATGAGGCCACTTTGGACAAGTGCTTTTATTGTTTTTCGGTGTTTGGAACCCCTGGTGAAACACGAAGCTCGAGTATTTGATAGTACTTCTCACATGCAAACAAAGAAAGAAAGCCAGAGGAAGATCATTATTCATTTGGATCACATTTCCAAATCACTAGTGATGTTCCTCTGGTGTTTCATTGGGTATCAAGATTCATTCACCGATCAAAATGGGATGACCTGATTGGCTATTCACCTCATAAATTATTCATGAGTGTGAGAAGCTGTTGGGGCAGACTTCACCGTTTGCAACCTGAAATGTTATTGGTTACCCAAACAATAGCCTACCCTAACCCTAAAACAATGGGATTCTTTATCAGTGAAGTCCAATAGGATACGACCTACAGAACAGTGAAGTCTAACCGAAGCTGTTGAAACCATTTGACCAGGGCTTAATAGACTTACAGTATATATACAACAAACACGCCAAAATTGCTGAGATCTGCCATTTTAAGCCACAAGTGAAGCAAATTTCTGTTTATTTCATGTAAAGTCAAATATTATATATACACCAGTATGAATTTTTGTGATATTTTGTAACACTTAATCCTATTGGTAATACTCATGTATTTCCCATAAACACAGTCAGACAAATAAATTATGTGAGCCCCCTGTGATGCTGCATCATATTAAATGCCATAATTTACAAGCCATACCCCTAACTTTAAGGACCTTTATCCCGGGGTGGGGGGAGAGGGGGGGGGGGCACTCAGAAGATTTTTGGGTAGGGGTGTGCCACGGGAACCTCAAAACCCTGACCCTATCCCAGACCTAAAAATGCCATTTACCATACTCTATCCCAGACTTGAAGCAAAAAATATATACCCTATCCCAGACCCAAACCATAGATTCATACTCAATTACACTATGACAGCCGTTGTTTTGTTTTAATATGTTTTTAAGCCGTAGTGTAGTCGACAGAGCGCTAAGCATCGCATCAAAGACAAGTATATCAAAATCCATACCCTTTCCCAGACCAAAACCATAAAAAGGATACCCTATCCCAGACCTCGGCAGCTCAAAAACCATACCCTATCCCGCGGCACATACATGTACCCGTATAGCCCATAATTATAAGGGAGTACCCCCCCCCCCCCCCAGTCTTTATCAGGGCTTTCAATAGCTTTTCGAGTAGGCAGCCATGAAAGAAAAGTACTTGTCTGTATTTGCTTAATATTTCAATAGCTTTATCAGCAGTGACAAACAGAGTAGGCAGCTGGTGGGAGCCAGGTTCTATTGAAAGCCCTGTTTATACTGACTCTGATTCAAAAGTGTTTTTTTAACAAACAAGGTTGAGAAAATAGGGGAAAATTACTCCATGTATTTTGTTCAGTGATTGTTTGTTTTGTTAAAATATTTTATTCTAAAGAATGTGATAAATAAATGTGAAACATTATTAAAGCCAAAAGAAACTACTAAAAAGTTCAATAGACCAGTTCATGGTTCATGCGCAGTTGAAACAATTCCTTTGTTTATATTGCAGGCCACCAAACGTTGGATTTATGGTGGCCCACCAGTTGAAACAAAACTTGAACAACTGCGCATGAACCGTAAACAGGGCTATAAGCTTCGACACAAAAGTCATCTCAAACTATAAACACAATTTCACGTCAATGTCTAGACTTTCTCAAAGTCCAGTCTTTTCCCACTTGCAGCGCGCCAAATTTACCGGTTGATTTTTCAACCGGAAGCGTGACTTATGACGTACTAAGATTTGCCCAATCACAAAGCGTCAATTCTTCAGGCATTGTTTGTTGACGTGTCAAGTCAGTCGACCGTGGATGTGGTATTTACAATTTTATTGTACTCAGAAAGTGTTTGTCAAAGGCGTGAAATGTAAGCTCCGCCCCTGAAACATGTTTTTGCGCCAAAACATAATCCCCCGATTCAATTTCCTGCAAGTGAAACAAGTCGAACTCGCCTCTCGCTTCGATTCTCGCTTTTTGACCCAGTAATCGCTTACCCAGTGACTCAGCGAGTTCGACTAGCATTAGTCTAGTCAATGTCCTACCTGTAGTCGTGACCTGATGACTTGATAGGGGTACGTCACACTAGCAGCAAATATTTTAGACAGAGATGCCATAACTAAGTACTCTAAAGAACTCTGATGACAGAAACAAGACAGAATTAATAAGCATGCAATACCCTCTTCCAAGATATGCCTCACTTCCTGTGCATGATGCTCAGTCATTCATGACAAACTTTGATCTAATAATTTACCAAACTAATTTATTATAATTATTATAATTTACTATAATTTATTAAACTCAAGCAGATGCAAGGGGCAGGACATATGCAGAGCCATTACCCATTGTTGATCAATTGGTTTTTTGAAGTAGGAGCTCTGTGCTTTTTTCAGTTCTTCATAGGCCATGAACTGCAGTGCACCATGGGATGTTCCTATCAGGCCTGGTAGATAACCCTGGAATGCAGAGGGAAGAGTTATGTATATTCATTAGCATGAAAATAATGACCTATATTTTATTAGATTAGTTTTTGATTGAGTGGCATAAAGCTAAATCCATGCACCAATCACAGGAGCAAGTAAAATTGCAATGAGCCTATCACAAACTGAAGTAATTAATATTCATGATTGGTTTTACTTGAACCAATAATGAGGAAAAGATGGGTAACTAACCAATTACCAGTATCCTTGAAATCCCCTTAATAGGCCTTTTTGCAGGAAACAGTTACATGTACTTGTGCTGATATATCACTTCAATAACCAATGAATTGCACTCATGATCCCTTAGGAAAGGCTTTACTGAAAACAGCTATGTGCTGATATAATTATCACTTCAATAACCAATGAATTGTTCTCATGATCCCTTAGGAAAGGCTTTACTGAAAACAGCCACGTGCTGATATATCACTTCAATAACCAATGAATTGCACTCATGATCCCTTAGGAAAGGCTTTACTGAAAACAGCCATGTGCTGATATATCACTTCAATAACCAATGAATTGCACTCATGATCCCTTAGGAAAGGCTTTACTGAAAACAGCCATGTGCTGATATATCACTTCAATAACCAATGAATTGCACTCATGATCCCTTAGGAAAGGCTTTACTGAAAACAGCCACGCGATGATACATGTACATCACTTCAATAACCAATTGCAATGAATTGCACTCATGATCTCGAGGGAAAGGCTTTAAGTAATGATCCGCGCAAGAGGTAGGCATATGTTATGCATGGAATGTAAAAAGTTGCTAATTGTGGTATTGTTTTAATCTTCCACCTCATTGGCTTAGACATTAAAATATATCTAAACTTGAAGAAGAATATAATTTTTTCTCATTTTGTAAACAGATTTGAATTGCATCTAGTGAAATCTCTCATAACTTTCAATATGACGAACTTTCAATATGGGGAACATTTTTAAATTGAACGTTTCCTTGGTTATTGTTTTGCACTCTTCTGATTGGACAAATGTTTTCACACAAAAGAACTGTACCTTTAAAATGCATTTTAGTGGATTTAATTTCAGAAATTTATGATTTAAGGGTTGATGAGTTGTCAGTATGAAAAACAGAAAATACTAAAGTGGGGAAGCAAATTGCATCTGAACAATAGAATTGTGCCTACCTCTTGCGCGAACTGTTACTTAATGGATGGCAAACGAACTTCCAAACACTGTTTTAGAAAGATAGAAAATCGACTGGTGGTGGAAAATAGCATTATTTTTATAAACAAATTATTTGAAATGTTAAATACTGAGTTCCTCTAGATTAAAGTCGAAAGTAATTAAAGCTTTCAGCTGAAATCACTATGTACATGTAACCACGCCAAATGCACGGTTACAAGACAGTGAAGTTGTTTCGGGCCTGGTGGACCTAGATCCCCGGATCCGTTATAATTAACAAGATTACTCCACACAGGAGGCAAATTACATCTTCCCCCGGCCCAATTGAGGCTGGGCAGATGAGCCTGTATATATATAAATGGCCTCTTTGACACCTCTCTCGAACCATTTTGGTTCGACTGATAAGACCTTAGCCATACTGATACTGATGGAATGTAAGGTATGCATGACCACCGGTATGTTTTTTTCACTGCTTCATGCGGGGTCTGTTCAAAGAGCACTCATTTATTGGACTCTGTACTGTATCGGGTCCTGCCTCTATCTCTTCCATTTCAAACTAATTGACAGACTCTACAAACATCAAGTTCGCATATACGTTTCTCCTTATAACCTCTTTGATGTGGGCCTTCTCTGTTTTCTGGTCTTCACCCTTGCTCACTATACACTTGTAGCCCGATGTAAGACCGATCTTAGTAATCCCTTCTTGTGTTCCAACGGGTGGTTGCTGCCAATGTTCAAGTACTGGTCTGTGTGTGTATCCTTCCTGTAAACTTTAGTCTTGATTGAACCATCCTCCTATATTACAGTCTAAGTGTCCAAAAATGCAAGTGATCTTTCAATGTCATCGCGTACATTGTACATACTAGCTGTTCTCACATCCTGCCTGCTGGGTTCATGACAACTTCACCCTCAGTCGTCCATTTGATGTGCTCATCGACCAAATTGAGATGGTGGATGAACTCCTGTGCATGCTCACGCTTCAGGATTGCACAGGAATGCCACAAAAACTGAGAAACATCACAAAAACTGAGTACATGCATGACTGTTATTGGTCTCCAAGTATAATCTCCAAAATATTCCTAGAAATCCCAGATTTTAAATACATTGTAGACAATATGGAAATCACTAGAGTTAATAAATCTACATCATTGTAAGTCTCTTGGTGTCCTAATATTGACGAAACTTTATTGTGGTCTGAGCATGTTGACTCAATAACGAAAAACATATTTAGTACAATCGGCGGTTTGAAACAAATCTGGCCATTTGTACCATTTAAAACACTCAGCGATCATGATATACAATTCCCTAATCTTACCCTTGTTTGATTATAATTGTGATGTGATCTGGGGTAATGCGAAGAAAGGTGATATTAACCCACCAAGGGGGGGACTCCCATATACATGTATATGATAGGGGCGGGAATGCTCATCGTATCTTTTAGGGGTTAAAATCACTGGTTTGGTATCGCTTAGGAAAGCAAAAAAGTTTACATTTGTAACTAGTTAACACAGTATCATTTAGGGGTAAATGTTTGAACTACGCAAAATAATTTTTAAAAAGCTGAGAAAAAATATGTCAGCACCATGCAGCACTATATTATGGGCAGACTACAACTACATAACTATAGGGCCTCACACTTTTATTGAGTGTGACTGGCTAGACTAATAAAATGCCTTCTTATACATTAAGGTGAGTCTTCAGCTTCTGTGAAATTATTGATTACAATCAGCGCTGGCCTTATATGTGGCCTAATTAATATTTATGTATTTAAATTAGTCATTCGCAAAATCAGTCGTTTTGGCTGCGGACGCAAAGAGGCGAAGGCCCAATTTTACCAAACAAGAAATAGCAGTTTTGGTAGAAGCTGTACAAAGTTAAGGAAATAAATTTTATTTAACTCCTTAAATAACACGAACACAAATGTTCAGAAGAAATGCGCATGGTAGAGGATATGCAAATCTACGTGAGGGCTGTGTCTCGTAACAATCGGTCGGTGGATGAAGTACAAACAAAATGGATGACCTTGAAGTGCAAAACAAAAAAGAAAGTGGCTTCAAACTGCAAAGAAGCAAGGAAGACTGGGGGAGGTCCTCCACCACCACAACTTAAGGAAATAGAGGAGAAAATCATAGATGTTATGGGTGGAGCGATACTGCCTCAACAGGATTTCCTCTTCCAAATCCAAGGGATCGGTGTGATCTCGAAAGACTTGTTCCCGTCTTAACGCTCGCCAACATTGGAGTGCCAATAATTATGGCTGCCATTTTTGTGTTTAGGACATATCCTACAAGTTAAGACATCAGATTTTGACCTCTTAAATTTAGGACACGTCTTATTTTAGACTTAGGACAAAAGTGTTAATCATGAACACCTCCTAAAGTCTATCTTAGGAGGCCCTTGTGTCCAAAGGCACCTTCATGAATCTGGCCCCTATCTCTACTGGGAGCACATTCCATAACTTTGGAGCAACACAAGTAAAAGCATGGTCTCCAAGAGTAACTTTGGTCTTACTGTAAATCTAGGGTAACTAAGTAAAGTATTGTCATCAGAATTTCTAAGATTATAGCATGATGGAGGCCTATGCATAATTAATTGAGATAAATGTGCTTATCCATTAAGGACTTTAAAAGTAATGATGAATGATGACAATAAAACTTTGAATTAAATATGTACATATATGTACAATTATCATATTACAGGGGAACTGTCAATCGAATTGAATAAAAGTTTGTCTTGAAATATCTTCAGTATCACTGGAAAGCAATATACATGTATACTCAGTCTGCTAACATGAAATAATTATCTGTCTTTCATCGTGAAAGAGTTTATTATTTGGAAGTCGACAGTGTCCCTTTAAAGACATACATGTACACTGTAGTTCATTTGACAATTAAAACATATGATCATGATTATAAAATGAAGTTAATCATGCATGTACATAATTATTTCATCTTTAACAATTGACATGTCAGCTTCATATACGTTTTTATTTCCTGAATAATTATGTTACAAACCTTGTAAAGTCCTCTTATTCCTTCATGCCTCCAAATTTTAAATAAGGCATCTAGATGTAGAAGGGGGAATGTCAGACAGTTAGGCAACATCACAACCATGTACACGGGGTCACAATAAGCACAAGTTTAAGTCTTCAGGATATATAATATTAAAATTATGTCACTACCAGTACATTTGTATGTCATCAATGTGAAAAATATTGTGATCAACCAGTGGTATTTCCATGAGGTGGCTATTCGTCTACTGTCAGGGGGGATGGATGTACCTAGCCTGCTATGCAGACCTATTTTTTTCAATCTCATAAATTTGAAGAAAGAATTATGTTTGATTACCTGAGCACTTAATTAGTTTCCAATATGCAAGGTTATTGTCTTATGAACAAATCGGATTTTACTTTTCATATCCTGGAAAGTGATGTACGTAATGTTACATTTAAAAAGTCCAAACAAACATTTGCCACTGACCCCTTTTCCTACAAATTCAACTGTAATCCCCTAGGTACATGTGACTGACTGTTAATGTACTACAACTAGACTTACATGTACATGACTGTACTGTTACTCACCCAGGGGGTTCTTCCTATATTCGGCTGTAGGGGTGATAGTCGTATTTTTTAGTTTTTTTAGCAATTTAGTATTTATTTAGGGATTGTCCATCAAGTAAAATCCATTTTTCAGGGTAATTTTTAGACCATGAGGTACATTTTAGGGTGGGAAATCTTTCATGGTTTGTTATTTTTTAGGGTATTTTTCGAGGTTTTCCGACGGTCTGACCCCTACCCTTTTTACCTTGAAGACCCCCCTGGTTACTCAGCTTAAGTGGTAGCAGTAAACATAAGTACACATGTAGCCTCAGTACACTATAAATAAAGTGAGTTAACTTTACTTACCTAGCATACCCTTGTACTGAAGAGTCTGGACCGTAGTACCATGCATACCACCATACTGTAAACACATTCTTGTCTTAACAACCCAGATGGGATTAGTTACTGATAAAGTACCAAAACCTGACAGTGAAAAACAAATCAATCAGATGTACTGAAGAGATCGATATAACTGGACTGTAGTACCATGCATACCACCATACTGTAAACACATTCTAGTCTTAACAACCCAGATGGGATTAGTTACTGATAAAGTACCAAAACCTGCATGGTGGTGAAAAACAAATCAATCAGATGTACTGAAGAGATCGATATAACTGGACTGTAGTACCATGCATACCACCATACTGTAAACACATTCTAGTCTTAACAACCCAGATGGGATTAGTTACTGATAAAGTACCAAACCCTGGTGGTGAAAAACAAATCAATCAGATGTACTGAAGAGATCGATATAACTGGACTGTACGTAGTACCATGCATACCACCATACTGTAAACACATTCTAGTCTTAACAACCCAGATGGGATTAGTTACTGATAAAGTACCAAAACCTGACGGTGAAAAACAAATCAATCAGATGTACTGAAGAGATCGATATAACTGGACTGTAGTACCATGCATACCACCATACTGTAAACACATTCTAGTCTTAACAACCCAGATGGGATTAGTTACTGATAAAGTACCAAAACCTGACGGTGAAAAACAAATCAATCAGATGTACTGAAGAGATCGATATAACTGGACTGTAGTACCATGCATACCACCATACTGACTAAACACATTCTAGTCTTAACAACCCAGATGGGATTAGTTACTGATAAAGTACCAAAACCTGATGGTGAAAAACAAATCAATCAGATGTACTGAAGAGATCGATAGAACTGGACTGTATAGTACCATGCATACCACCATACTGTAAACACTTTCTAGTCTTGACAACCCAGATGGGATTAGTTACTGATAAAGTACCAAAACCTGATGGTGAAATACAAATCAATCAGATGTGCTGTATTACATTATTATTAATATAAATTATACTGTATTTATTAATTACCTATCATGACACTTAATTGCTGTACTTAAAGTTACAATGCAGAGAGACCGAATTGTATCGGATATACAATGGAAAGCTGCTGTTTAATACGTGGTTGTGAATTTTGTAATGTACTTTACATGTATATTATTATATTGCAGTTGAAATTGACCATTCAGTTTAGTTTGACCATGAGTCAAAACAAACTAGTTCAATGTGACCATCGGTCATATTCAACTAGTTCAATTTGACCCGGTCAAACCAACCTAGGTCAAATTGACCCGGGTCAATTCAACCTAAGGTCAAATTGACCCAGGTTTCGCTATCAATGATTCTAAAAAAAAATTCCTTCCTTCCATCCCTTCCCTCCTCTCTCTCCTCTCTCTCCCTTCCCTTATACTTACACTTATACCTTTCATTCAGATGTACAGTACCGCCTGGAATTATTGAAGCATCGGGTCGCGGTCAAACCGCGGTAATACCGCGGTCATTGGACGCGGTATTACCGCACCATGGACGAGGTTTTACCGCGGTAAAGTCGAGGCTTTACCGCGGTCAAATTATTCACCGCAATGAAAGCCGCGGTCAAAATCCGCGGTCATGACACAATACTGTAGTATTGTGCAAAAGTCATGCAAACGAATTTCGCTCTTTGTTCCTACGAATGTCGCCGAAATTTCGACGAAATTTCGGGCAACTTTTCGTTCGAAATTTCGACGAAGAATCGATCAGATACGCGAAAATTCGAATGCCAAGGCGAAATATCGCCAACCTGCGAGCGACATTTCGACGATATTTCGTTTATTGTCAAACGAAAATTCGGACCAGGTTATCGAAGAAATTTCGAAGAAATTTCGGCAAGCGTACGTGTTCATTGCCCAGTTTTGTATTTTAACCTTTCTTTCACTAGGATTAACGCGTGACAAATTCGAATTCATGACAAACAGTTTTACAAACGTACAGTAAGATGGTTTTGGTATTAAAATAACCTGCGAGCCAGAGGCGACAAAAAGTCAAGATTCTTAATAAAAGTCCCCGTCAATCGTGAACTGTCAGCCAGACGCGTGTCTCATTTCTGACACAAATACCGCGGGGCGCAATTAATTTCCATTTACGCGAACTGACTGATCTGATCCGATGCATTAAAGCTCTTTTAATTAAAAAGGAATTGCACTTTCCCAGTAGAAGTTTTCTGGGAAGAGTTAGAAGTTTTAGCACGTCTTTCAATATGACAAACGTTGCTTCAAAACTCTGTTGATGTTCTGTAAAAATTCAGACTGACACGTTCACGCCTGACTGATTGCACGTGGAAATTCAGAAGAGTTGAGATTTTAATACACAAACATTTACAATGATTTCTGCCGAAACCTTTTAATACTAGAAACAAGACAAGGATCTGCCGTAAATGTGAAACTACACTGAAGCAAAAGTTTATTTGGTTCTTTGCGCTCAGCGGAGTGAGTCAAGCTTTAAAGCGGGCCAACGCACCGCCGGTCTGGGAACTAAGCGAGCATCCGTTGTTTTGTTTATTTTACGGCTCACGATATTTTGATAAACTGCATGGTCCGAATTTACTTGAAAACTTTATGCAATGACTTTTACAAAGCTCTGGAAGGCTGAAGGATCTGAATATTATTGTGGATATACGGATAACGTTTACAAAATTGAACACTTCCGAAGTTGAGACGTGCGATTTATAGTAACGCATTCCTTTCGTTTATTACCCTTCGATTCAAACCGGGTTCAAAGCATCGGATTTCTATTCTTAGCGGAGCCATTCTTAGCCTGATTATACTCACTGAACTGAAGTAAACTCTACAGTTGTCCTCCTGTACAGTTCGAAAGTGAGCCGTAAAGTTCAGTTAGTCAAAGTCCGAATAAAGTTTACAACTCAGGTTGGTCGAATTGACCGAGTGAGCCGGAAAAAGTAACTTGATCTTTGACGGGCAAGGATCGAAATTTCAAACGGTGGGTAGAGAAGCACTCATCGGTGAAACTAAGACTTTAGAATCTTTTATTTTCGCCGTTCATTCAGAACTCTAACGGCGGGTTAGAATCTTAAAGATTCTAAAGTCTTAATTAGTTTCACCGATGAGTGCTTCTTTATGAAGCGAAAATAAAAGATTCTAAAGTCGTTAGTTTCACCGATGAATGCTTCTCTACCCGCCGTTAAAGTTCTAAATGAAGCGAAAAGAAAAGATTCTAATGTCTTTAGTTTCACCGATGAGTGCTTCTTTACCCGCCGTTTGAGTTCTGAATGAAACGAAAATAAAAGATTCTAAAGTTAACAGCGGTGTTGAATAAAGAATGAAAAGAACGCCGAGTCATCGCGCCAAACTCGCACGTTTGTGATCATGACTGCTACATCTTCACACTAAAGTCAATGATTTCGGCGTGATACAAATCTCAGCGGCCGCGGCCGTGACCGCGGCCGTGACCGCGGCCAACTAATTACCGCAGTTGACCGAGGTTTTACCGAGGTATTACCGCGGTAATACTGCGGTCATTCTGAGGTCAAACCGCGGTATTACCGCGGTCATTGGACGCGGTAAAACCGCGGTAAATGCTTCAATAATTCCAGGCGGTACTGTACATGTACATGATACCATGTACTGAACTCAGAGGGATTTGAACTCAGCAGCTCTGCCTAAATGACACACCCAGTTTTCCACTGACTTGACACACTGCGCAACACAAGCACTTGTTGATTTGGAAGCAACATTTATTATATATTAAGTATAAACTTAAACCTGAGAACCCAGATCCTCTTGGGTCAACAAGTCAACACTTACATGAAGTAGTAACCCACATGGAATCTGTCATGAAACTCCAATATTTTTTTTACTTTAGTTTGCTTCAAACAATCAATAATCATGTGAACTAATCCAAATCCTACCCCTACATTAAAAAAAACCCTAACCGTCAACAATGTGTGCTCACTAATTTGTTTGAGTCAAATTAAACTAGTTTGTTTTGACCATGGTCAGTTTGAACTACTGTAGTTTGTTTTGACCGGGTCAAATTGAACTGAATGGTCAATTTCAGCTACAACATATACATGTATGATCATATGTCAAACAATAAAATATAAAGTATTGAAAAATTATAAAAAATTATAAAATATTGAAAATAGTTTGGTACCATATATACAATGTAGTTTGTGTCGTGGACTACCCTTCTTTAACTCCTCTAAATGAGAAGAAAAGAAGGCTATGCAGTATTCGTGTTGTTTTCCTATTGAGTACATGTATGTGGCAACAGCCCAGGTTGAGAATCTTGCAAGATCTTGTAAGATCTTGCAAGATCTTGCCAGATCTTGCAAGATCTTGCCAGATCTTGCAAGATCTTGCCAGATCTTGCAAGATCTTGCCAAGATCTTATCTTGGCAAGATCTTGGCAAGATCTTGGCAAGATCTTGGCAAGATCTTGTAAGATCTTACAAGATCTTGCCAAGATAAGATCTTGCCAAGATCTTGCCAAGATCTTGCCAAGATCTTGCCAAGATCTTGCCAAGATCTTGCCAAGATCTTGCCAAGATCTTAGGTCTCGTTTGGCGAAATCGCTGATTTTTACAGCGAAAAGGGCAGTTAGGGATTAATGGCAATCGCCGCCATTTGTACCAACGGAGATGAATTCTTCTATAAGAGCGACTTTATTTGCTTAGAAGGGTGTTAAAAATTGGCTGAAAATTCGCCGCAAAAGTATCGCCTTCGTAATTGTACATGTACTTGTTTTCAAGCGATCGCTCTTTGGAGTTTGCCGAGCGTAATAAAACATACTTTAGCTGACGGGATATTTTATTATTAAACTCATCACGAAGTGATGAAGTCATAATACTATAACGAAAACTTAATTGACACTATCTCGCGGCATTATATAACAATTTGGAAAACAGCCAAAACTTCTCAACTCGGCGTTTTGAGATTGAATCAAAGCATTTCCCGCATCAGGTGAAAGTCTTCAGACACGAAACGAAAATGAAATAACTTTAAATTTTATTCGGAAGGTATCTAAAATGTGGCTTTAGAAAAATGCTTGCTGTGATCAAAACAAACACTGGCCTGCGTAAGCAAACACTCACTGACAATTATTAACCCTATCTAATTTAATTGATTATTGAAATCAGTTCGCGGAAAATGTCATGCTTGTGTGTCGTGGAATCGTAGATACTCGAATCTCCTAACCTTTGAAAATGGATCCATTAATAAAAGAACTCCAGAATATTATATTCGATAGCCCTTTTTCATTTTCCAGAAAAGCCGAGTAGCGTGAATGAACTACAAGTCAACACTTCCCGCGAAGATCACGCGGAATTGCCGTGTTGTTGAGTCAAAAACCAGACATTGTGTCTGACTGCTTGACTGTTGACTGCACGGTTATGATCGAGCTCACGCATTTCGCTTAATTTTGTGGTCCTCCTTGGATCATTGATTAGCACAGATGGAAGAACTTCGAAAGAAGTACTTCATAAAGCCATTTCAAGAAAAACAAGGGAAGCAAAGGAAGCTCAACTTCGAGAATATCGATGTTGAGATCTATAAACCTTCGGCCAAATGCGCCGCCTTCGTGACTTCAGAGGTCAATATTCTCTTTTGGGTACAAGCAATCCAAGAACAGTATTTTGAAGCACTGAAGGACTGCACAAGGTTTAACATCAAATGGTTTGACCATCCTAACAAGTCTGAGACCATCATGGAGAGTATCGAACTGAAGGTTTATTGCTCGAGCGAGCACGTGGCCAAGCAAACAGTGGAAACGACCAAAGCGGCTGAAAAACCCGTAATCGATCCTGGCTCTCTGCTATTTACTCTACACATATATCTAACAACTGGTGTTATAATGTGTCAAGGTACAATGTATATGCTATGAGATGTGGGCTACAAAGGAGTTCCCGCGATTGAACGATAAGTTTCAGTTGCTTGTAGAACAAGAGTCTCGAGAAGATTCTCAAGATTCAAAACAAATTGATCGCCCTGCTGAAGTAGAGATAACATACAAGATGCTGAATGAAATGTTTATTGACACTCGACCCCAAGCAAAAAAAGCACAGAAAGTGATGGCTGAGACGATTACTATCGATGAACCTCAAGAATCGAAACCAGAAACACCGAAATCAACGAATAATCACTCACGCAAACGTAGGAACTCTATAGATTCCATTCGAGGCATGTCTCCTCGTAGCATAAACTCACTCTCTGAGTTGCGATCTACTATTTGTGATCTAGAGGCGGATATTGTGCAAATGCGCAATAATCTACACACGTCACTACAAAACGATCAACATTATCGCAGTACACTAAGTCATCTGGAGGATAAAATAGTTCAACATGAACATTCACAAAAGACAGAATTCAAAACACTGGCTTCACGAGTGATTGACCTTGAAACTGAAAACGACCGATTGAAAGCGGAAACCGCTACATTAAGAACGGAAGTCCAGCTGTTGAAGAAGAGCCTAAAGAATGTGGTCAAAGACAAAGCAAAGGAAATTCCCACAAATTCAAGTACAGTTGAGGAGGCTGACAAAATACATGAATCGGAAAGATCGGCAGTTACAATTCCCGTCCATCAAAACCAGTATGCACCACTAGACAACAGTGACCAAAGGAACCAATCTATCCAGGCGGAACAGAGTCACGACGAACCAGCGCCAACACCAATACAATCCCGCGACACCGCTCCTCGCATGAATGGTGTAGAACAAAGGACAGAGGGAAGTTGGACTAGAGTTGGACCTCAAACCCCGCAACGGCAACCACGTAACACACCCCAACGGACAGATAGTGGAAGTCCACCCGATACGGCGCAATCCCAAGGAAACAATGTAATTTTCCTGGCTGACTCAAATGCCAAATTCATTGATTTTAATAGAGTATGTCGAGATAAAATAATTAATCACCGGTTTTGTCCAACTATCCCAAGTGCTGTAGAGGTATTAAGCTCAATGGAATTTGACAACCCAACGCATGTAATAATACATACAGGCACAAATGACATTGAACATATCCCGTTACACAAATGCATCGAAGAGTACCAAGTGCTCATAGACCTTGCTGCACAGAAATATCCAAGATCGAAAATTCTTATATCTACTCTCCTCCCGAGAGCAGACGCCGCTGAACACTTACGACATCAGATGAATGTTAAATTACAACAATTAGCGGTCCCCGTGAATGTTCATTTCATCAATCATAATAATATATTGGTGAACATGCTACATGATAATAAACACTTGAAGAAACGATATGTCGGGGCATTAGTTGCTAACTTCAAGGATGCGATCTTCAACCGAGTCAGCCGCAGGAACCACCGAAATCCCCACGACGGAGTTGATAATTGGGCTCGGCATCAGGATCCACGTCCCAGATTACTGCCTGGCACCCAGAGGCAAGATATCCCTCCACCACCTGGCCAGCCACCGCTGAGTTACGCTGCACCTCAATTCATCCAGCCGTCGCAGCCTTATACACCTCAGCGGCCATCACCAACTTACGCTGAGATGACTAATAGAAGACTACCAACTGTAGATGTGTCTACTAGAGGCCATGCTGAGAATGGCGGTGGTCTACCTGACCCAAGCATCCTCATGAAACTTTTTAAAATTTATGATATGATCCGTCAAGCTTAGCCACAGCAGGTATTTGTATCTTTTTCTTCCATCTGTCCTAATCTGATCATTATTTTATACTATATATACATTTTAATATATGTGTCAAGGTAGAGCACAGTCTCCTGTCATGCCACATCTATTACAACTGAGCTGTTGGAACTTAAACGGTCTCGGAAGTCGTTCTGTTTTTGGCAATAAATTAGTAAATAATGATTTTTTGAATGATATAAAATATTGTGATTTATTAATCCTTTCTGAAATATGGGGTCATGAAGCTCTAGACATCCCAGGTTTTGATATCATAGCTATTAATCCACCGAAAAAACTAAATGTTAAACGATCCGGAAGATTCTCTGGAGGAGTTCTACTCGCGGTTACATCACTAATGAAAAAGGGTGTTTCTTTTATAAAACAATCCCATGATTATATTTGGTGTAAATTGGACAAGGTATTTTTCAATACGGATGAAGATATATTTTTGTGCTCGTGTTATATTCCTCCGTGTGATTCCCCATATTTCAACCCTGATATTTTCTCAGATTTAGAAAGCGATATAAATTTATTTCAACGAAACGGTCGTGTAATTTTAGCAGGAGATTTAAATGCCCGTACTGGTACATTAAGTGACTCCATTGAGGCGGACACTTCAAACCATACTCCAGCAGACTGTCTTCCCTTGCAATCGAATGTTGTCAAAAGGAAAAATATAGATAGTAATGCAAATAGCCATGGCAAATCTTTATTAGAGATGTGTAAATCACTTGACTTACTTATACTTAACGGGAGACTTAAAGGGGATTCACTTGGGCGTCTGACTTTTAATGGACGGCAGGGAGCCAGTACTGTCGATTATATTGTAGTTAGTCACGAATTGTTTAATTCATTCGATAGTTTTATAGTTAAACAACCCACACCATTATCGGATCATTCCCAACTTATTGGCTGGCTCAACATAACACCCGTACCTGATGTGATTGATTCAGATAATGACAATCTACATGAACTTCCTGTGCAATTTATTTGGAGATCTGACTCCAAAGATAAATTTAGTAACTCTTTACAGTCACCACGCATACGTCATCTGATACGTGAGTTTGAGGACACAAATTTTAATCAAAATTGTAATGATGTTAACAAGGCTATCTCTCAATTTAATAACATAATTGAATCAGCAGCTAAAACCTCTTTATCGATTTCCAAGAAAAAAAAAGGAAAACGGTCTAATGCTTGGTTTGATAATGAATGTAAAAATATGCGGCATCAATACAGGCAAGTTTCTAACAATCTACACAAGAATCCGCTGGATACTTGCTTAAGACAAAAATACCATGACATTAACAAAGGCTATAAATCACTTTTGAGATGTAAGAAACAAGAATACTACAACAATAGTATAGATTATCTTGTCAAAGAGAAAGATCCAAGAAAATTCTGGTCTTCTCTAAAATCTCTCAACAGTGACAATAAGAAACAAACCGACCAGTCGATTCCTGTGAGCAATCTACTCACACATTTTAGCGACCTTCATTCTTCTATTGAAGAGAAAAACCTCTCGTCTGACCAAAATGCAATTGTTGAGGAAATTAAACACATCGATATGTCCAACACACATGGGACTTCTTTAGACGTATCAATTTCACAAGATGAAATCAGAAAAGCAATTAAAAAGCTAAAGAATAAAAAAGCACCGGGTATTGATAAAATTAGAAACGAGATGCTCAAATGCGAGGTAAATATATTGGTTCCCATTATTTCGAAATTGTTCAATCTTATTTTAAGAACGGGTGTATATCCCGATATATGGACAAATGGTATTATTAGCGCTATCTATAAATCAGGTGATAGATCAGATCCATCAAACTATAGAGGAATCTGTGTGACAAGTTGTTTGGGGAAACTGTTCTGCTTTATACTCAATAACAGATTGCATACCCTTTTAAAATGCAAGAAGCTTTTGCACCATTCTCAAATCGGCTTTTTACCTGGCAATAGAACGGCAGACCATATTTTCACTTTACGCACTCTGATTGATAAGTATGTAATTAATGAAACAAAAGGAAAATTATTTTGTTGTTTTGTAGATTTCCGAAAAGCATTTGATTCAGTTTGGCATCCTGGCTTACTGTGGAAATTGCTAAACAACAAAATAGGCGGTCAATTCCTTCGTCTGATTTCCGACATGTACTCTAAAACGGAATGTTGTATCAAATCAGGAAATATGAGATCAAAATTCTTTAAATATAATAGAGGAGTTCGCCAAGGCTGTATTTTATCACCACTATTATTCAATCTATATTTAAACGACCTTCCAATTTCTCTACAAAAGACTGATGGACTAGACCCGATTACCCTCTCGGACGGAAGTAAATTGAATTCATTATTCTATGCAGATGATCTAGTTCTAATATCTACCTCAGCCGCAGGTCTTCAAAGAAGTATTAATACTTTACAAAAATTTTGTAAGGATTGGTGGATGTCAGTAAATACTAAAAAGACTAAAGCCGTCATTTTTCAGAAACAATGCAGAAAATCTACCATGGAGAAATATAAATTCTTCTTAGACGGTTCTCAGATTGAAAATGTTCCTGACTATACATACTTGGGTACCACAATTTCAAGTAATGGTAGTTTTTCAAAGTCAAAACTAAAGTCTACTGAGAAAACTCGTCGATCTATTTTTGCTACAAAACGATACCTAGATTTCTCCAAAATGCCGATAAAAATGTGCAACAAGTTATTTGACACCTTATTCTTACCTATTTTATTGTACAACTCAGAAATATGGGGGGCTTATGATAGTATAAATTTTCCAAAATGGGAAACAGATACAATTGAAAGACTTCACTCGCAGTTCTTTAAATACTATCTCGGACTCAACAAACGGGCCCCTAACGTGGCTACTCGGAATGAAGTCGGGCGACTATCGTTAAAATCAGTAATTTACCGGAATATATTACATTTCCTACAACATCTCCAGGATCTCCCCGAAGATAGTATTGCGAAGCAATGTTTAAAGATATCAAACGATCTCGCGCTCTCAAATAAGCCGAGCTTCATGACCTCAGTTAATAAACTGTTAGAGACATTTCAACCGATACCAAATATACAATCTTCTATTACCTCTCAAGGATTGAAATTAAGTAAAAAACATATACATAACATCACATTGAATATTACAAAAGAATCAAAGTTACATCAGATGAAACTTGTTCAATTAAACACGAAGCTCCACTTTTATTCATCGTTTAAAGTTGATTCTAATAGTTCCGATTGCTACGACATGATAAAAAATATGAAGCACAGAAGAATATTAGCCAAATTAAGAACTGGAAATCATAATCTACGTATAGAAGTTGGTAGACATGCACAGCCTAAGTTACCAAGAGAGCTGAGAACCTGCCAGTGCTGTCTATCAACTGATATAGAAGACGAAAACCACTTCATGTTCTTCTGTGATTCATATGATAATTTGAGGTACAAGCTATTTGATGATATTAGCAAATACTGTATTAATTTCCCTGGATTAAAGAACATTGACAAGACCCAGCTGTTTCTGTTCAATAATGTTGACCCGTTTATATGTAAAAGACTGGGTCACTTTATTTATAAAGCCTTTGAACGGCGAGACGTCTTACTTTCACGTCTAGCCGCAGTATGAACTTTAAATATATATACTTGTTATTATCGTTTTTTTCCTTTCCTTTTTCCCCGTGTATTTTATACTAGTCTATTAGCAATACCATTCATGTAATATGGGAATGCGAATAAAATCATTGTACGTCATTGTACGTCTCATGAGTCATGGATGAGAGACTCCGAGAATCATGTACTTATTTATTTTTATACATATTTATTCTCAAACAGCGTTTATAGTTACTTTTTTCATTCAAAATAATTATTTATTTGCGTATTTTGTACTAACCGCTATTTTAGCCAATCATAAGGCTTAGATTTACTTAGTGACAGGATTGGCACTTAAATGGTTCCGGCTTGGCAGCTTTGCACAGATCAAGATCCCGGAGTGAAGGTATGAACTATGAATGTTTTTCTCACTAGTTTTGTTATCAGTTTACAGTTTAAAGTTCAGAATTTACAATTTATTTTACCATAAACATGTTTACAAACTGTTCCTGCTGCTGTGTTGCAAATAACTTTGAAATAAGAGTCATTACAGCATGTTATTCACTGATTCAGCTAGATAATTCTTCCTTTGAGTGATTTGACTTTGTACTATATTTATAGCTTATATAAATTACAGTTGTTACATGCAAATTGTCATTTTTAGCAGATGCCAGATGGTGTTTTATATATCTCTTGAGAGTGAGAAACTCGTCTATTATTTTTAACAATTTAAGTATAAACCTGTTTAAGTTGTTTGTGTGATACAGATTTATTGTAAGTTATTTATTGTAAGACAGTGTAATTTTGTTTCATTTCAGAAAGTACAACAATCTACAGTATTAAATTAAGCTTATATTTTTGTCATTAGTATGCAGAACTGCCGTTGCCCTCATTCTCAGTTTCTGATTGCTCTTTAAAACTTTTGACTTTTTGTTGTCACAATTTTGTTTTATAGTGTTGAAAGTTGGACTGGTTAAACAGTCAATGGCTGAGGTCACACTGGGACGTTTATAACTGTAGTAACCCAGCCAAACTATGGTTAATATTTTTTTTACTATAGTTAAAATAGTAACCTCGAGAAAACCAGACGCCTGTCTGAGAGGCGTCTGATTTTCTTGGATGAAATGACATGATGCATTCCAACGTGAGTGTTGACAGTTTGGAAACCACAAACTAGGATTTAATTACCTCAAACATCAAAATAGATGACAAGCTGTCAAATAAGTCAATAAGTTTAGAACCCATGTTTTCAGGTCGGCTATTAAACTATAGTTAAGTTTTCTTTCTTCCTGCCGATCTGATCTAAAACTCCACATGAGTCGAACACGAGTGAATACGAGTCAAACAGAGTGAAAACCTGAAAAATACTGAAAAACAACTAAGTGAGGGTACCATATGGTAACACAGGTAGCCCAAAAATACTAAGAGAGGCTACCTTACTGATAACATCACCCCGGGGGGTACTTACATGAAAAATGGGTATGTATGTTAGGCAAAGAGACTCAAATCCCTTATTGCCCCTTCTTTAAATTGTTTTCAAAACACGGTCGGATATATATCCCGGCCGGTATACCGCGTACCGGGATTGCATGCAAAATACGGAACATTTCAAGTCGGGACGTGGTATTGGGTAAACGAACCAGCAGATGGAGTACATAGATAAGTACTGAAGTCACAATGTAAGGGAACCTCAGTGCTTACATGTGGACAGGCGATCAAAATGCAGCAACAGAATGTATTATTTTTGACATTGTAGCTAAAAAAAACTGAACCTTACCTGCCTAAAAAATACTGAACCCCGACCCTGACTGCACCCAAATTATACTCAAATCCTGACCCTGATCTGCCCAAATCAGGTCAAAACCCTGACCCTACCTGCCCAAACTGAGCTCAAAACCCTGACCCACCCAGGCAGCACATACATAATACGTCACAAACAGGAGTATCTAAATTAGTCATGCGTCATACAAGAATGATGTTAAATGGCGCTTCATTACATTTAAGCGAGGCGATCAGTTCAATACTGCTGAGACTGCTATTCGTAGACGCCACTGTAATATCAGCTAAGTCTAGGCGGTACTCGTTTGATTGACGGACCAGCTAAATGCACTATATTTGTAGTTAAAAGCTGTAAGGGTGACAATTATAAATTTGATGTCATTGATATTTTTCACTTTAAATGAGGATATATGGAAAATGCAGCACTTAAGACCCAGAGTTCTAGCTATGAGGGGTTATTTTTCAGTAAACACTCACATCCATATAATAATAAGTATACAGTATAATTATGTTTTGCATTTACTGGCTTGTATACATGGAGATCAATGTACAGTCATATGAATGTGGCTAATGAAGTTATGTTTTACCCCACTGCAAATTAAAGGTCTTCCAGAAGTACTTCCAGCAATACTCCGTATCTGCTACACCGTAATCCAATAAATCAACGGAAACTGCAATGCCTGGGACAGGTAGTCCTAGACCACCAAGGAGCTTAATAAGGTGTCTGATGTCACATCCCCACAGTACATTAAAGATGGATTTATGACCTCAATTCCTGGAGTGTTTGCCTCAATGCAAGCTGATGAAACCTCTTATCTCATTTTGTCATTGAGTGGATATATAGTCTTATATTTTCTCAGGGACACTTAACTAACATTTTTTTGTTGTCTTTCTTACTTTGCTCTCAAGGTAAGATTAATTTTTAGTGCCACATCAACTGAATTTGTTAAAGTGGGCTAATTTAGTTTCGCTATTCAACACTGACATTTGAATAAGCAGTGTACAAGATAATAGTATTGGGTGTAAACACTCAAGCCATCCAATTTATTGTTCTTTTTTAATTTATACATACAGCTGTACTAGCTTAAGTAATTAAAATTATTGGAAAGTTTGATCTAATTTTGTTCTTTCTTTCACAATAGCAACTTCGATTCAATATATTATGCTCTGTGTACTTAAATGGTCATGTGTGTATGTATATACATGTATATATATATATATACATGTATGCTGCAATCAGGTCAGAATCATTCTCAAAGGCAAAATTTATATACTAGAGGAATGGGTTAATTGACCCAAATTAAAATATGTTTATGGCTAATAAATGTGAAAACGTTGCACCATAAATGTATGGTTGATTAGTGGTTGGGAGGCTGTTGGTTGGTGTACAGTGATGTGGTTGATAGGTGGTTGTTTAGTGGTTCATGGTATAAAGGTATAAAGTGGTTGATACCTGTAGGTGCATGATCACATGTTAGTGGTTGATACATGGTCGGCGAGTGGTCCATACATGATTGGTATGTAATTAAATGGTTGACAGACCAGATATTTATAGTGCAACTTATTCACTTTAGCCATGCAAAGTATTGGGTCAACTAAGTGTAAATTTGTTGTTTTTCATTGGATATGGGTTAGTGTTTGCACCTAAAATGGTTACAGAAATTAAATTACCACTACATGCATGCATATTTTCCCTTGTGCATTAATGTGGCTAATAGAGTATTTTTTAAAGACTCTGAATGGAGTACATGTATGTGGTTAGCCAAAATAATGTTTGATTCATTCTCATTGACACCCTGTAATCAAGCCTTAAGTTTGCAAATCTGACACCCTTTTCAAGTTGGACAATTAAGCAATGGGAGAATGGGTCAATTCCTGGCTTTACATATTTTGCATTTGTTTTGAGCTAAAATCTTTGGGTCTGGGGAGTACATTTTTATATTACTTGTAATTTATGGCAGTAAAAATGGATTAAAATTAAAATCAGTATGGAATTTTCTGGCTCATTACCATGGGGGATGCAATGCCGGGAGCAATTAAAGAGTTGGCTTTCTTCTCAGGCTACAACAAATTCTAATATCAATGTAAAATATGATTTAATCTTTGTTAGACATAACTTAAGGTTCCAAACTTAAGCCACTTTGCAAATTCAAACAAAATGTCATAACTAAGGATTTTGACCTGATATAATTTAATTTTTTTTTGCTCAAATAAAAAAAAAGCATACAATTTGTTGATACAACTGATATAAATTTCAAAATCTTGACCCAATCACAGACACTAGCAGTAATGAATTATACTGTAATTGTGACGTAAGTCAATCTACTTTTTTCTCATTTTGCAGTATTACTCAATCTTGTGGAAAAAATATTTTTCAAGGAACTGGAAACTGTTCAGACTTATAACACACGCATACACAGTGCAAATTTTATCAAAATACCTTGGGCAGAAGTTGGTGAAAATAATTGGACTGTGGATTTCTCACCTTACTGAATGTTGTCAAAGCTGAAAGAACCAAAGCTTTCTGTCAATAGCAGTGATTAGAATCCATTTACTGGTCAAAAGTATTTACCAAAGTTTACTAAATATCTTCAAGCCAAATAAAATTGTGCTAGCAAAAGCAGAAAAAAGGTTGTGAATATTTCTTTCAAGAGAGTAACAATTTTTTGAGAATTAAATTCAATCTTTTATAAGCATAATACACCAAATCCTATCACTGAACAAAATATATACTATTAGAGATACAATTCTTCAAAGATATGCACTCCAGAATCAAGGTTTTGGATAGTGCTTTGTAATTACATCAAGAGCAACTACTAATGGAATATGCACATGCATTCAAAAGTCAACAAATTATTATAATGACCAGTTTCTGTGACAACCTACACATTTTTTACAGAAATTAGTTATCCCTTGTGCCCCCTGGTCATGGTAATTTGTCAACTTTTAAATGCATGTGCATCATTCCGATAGTCAGCTGTGGCCACTCTAGATCAGTAAACAAAGCAGTATCCAAAACCTCGGCTCTGGTGTGCTCTTTTAAAAATCATATTTCCAATAGTAGATAATTTTCAGTGATGTTTGAGGTTTGGTGTTATTCTTATGAAAGATTGAATTTAATGCTCATACATAATATTTTTACATTTTTACCCTGTCAAGAGAAATATTCACAACTTATTTTCTGACTTTTTTCTAGCACAATTTTATGTGTCATCAATATTTAGTAAGCTTTGGGAAATACTTTTAACCAGTTTGGAATCTAATCACTTCTATTGGCTGAAAGCTACGGTCCTTTCAACTTTGACACATTTGTAAGGTGTGATATTCATAGCCCTAATTTTTCACCAACTAATCTGCCCAAGGGATTTTGATAAAATTCTGAGTCTGAACAGTTTCCAGTCATTTAAAAAAAATAGTTCAACTACATTTCAAGTAATTGTGCAAAATTAATGTGAAAAAAAAGTGGGGTTGACTTACATTACAATTTTGTCATTAGTATACATTTATGTGTAATTAGGGTCAATATTTTGACATTATCAGTTGTGTCAATAAATTGTAAAATGTTTGTTAAAATTTGAGCAAAATCTGGTAAAAATGTTTGATCAAAACAACCTTAAAAAAATAATATAAAGGGGCATGAAGATAACAAGATTGGAAGTGTAAAATTTCCATAGCCCTTAAATTTCCAACTGGTGAACTTTTTCAGCCCCTTCCCCCTATAGCAGAGACAAATATCAGTGAAAATTACCTACATGTAAGGCCCCCCTTGTATGTACCTCCGGTATTTATCAAGTCGGGCAGCCCCCTTTGAAATCTCGATAATTGTTAGAGGTGTTATTTTGAAGAAAAAAAGTTGTAGTATTAATAATATTACAGTCGCAAACTTAGACAATAGCATCAGTTTCAGCAGGACAATGAGTGAATTAACGTAGATGCATGTACATGACTGGGATAAAAGGTAAATCTAAAGTTCCTCTTTTCTTCCTGTGAGATAGAAAAACAAATGAAGGAGTCAGATCAGTACCCACCCACTGATTCTTAATTCTCAGGTTAATTAATTCTCATTAATTGTCTTGCTGACGTGTCTTGCTGGCTTGTGCTTCAGTGAAACGTTAAGTATTAAATGTATAGAGGATGATAATACATGGCCGTGCGGAGATACAGATTTTATCTTCGAGTGTTGATGAAATATCTTACGAGTGAGCGCAGCAAACGAGTAAGATACTTCATCAACATGAGAAGATAAAATTTGTATCTCCAAGCGGCCATGTAATGCTGTTTAATATATAATTATCAATGAATTTAATACCAGTTTCAATCTCCAACTAAAAAGGCTAGAAATCTTTGAAAGAAAGTCATTTTCAAAAGTGATATCTTCATGTGTGAATATATCATTTTTAACTTCACACGTGAAGATATCACTTTTTAGAAAGAAATATACACTGGTATTTCATCGATAATTATATATTAAAAGCAATTGATATCTAATTTAGGCAAGGTTGGCAAGATCTTGGCAAGATTCTCAACCTGGGAGTGATCATGTACTATATAATTTATAACAGGTATATAAGATCTTACAAGATCTTGCAAGATCTTGCCAAGATCTTGCCAAGATCTTGTAAGATCTTGCAAGATCTTGGCAAGATCTTGCCAAGATCTGGCAAGATCTTGGCAAGATCTTGGCAAGATCTTGCAAGATCTTACAAGATCTTACAAGATCTTGGCAAGATCTTGGCAAGATCTTGCAAGATCTTGCAAGATCTAATCTTAAATTGGCAAGAAATAGATCTTGCAAGATCTTGCAAGATCCTGCAAGATCTTGCAAGATCCTGCAAGATCCTGCAAGATCCTGCAAGATCTTGCAAGATCTTGCAAGATTGACAAGATCTAATCTTGGCAAGATCTTGCCAAGATCTTGCCAAGATCTTGCATGATCATGCATGATTATCCAAGATCTTGCCAAGATCTTGCCAAGATCTTACCAAGATCTTACCAAGATCTTGCCAAGATCTTGCAAGATCTTGGCAAGATCTTGCCAAGATTCTCAACCTGGGAGTTTGTCCAAGATTCTGGGCGAGTCAAGCCTGTTAAACCAGTTTATCAGCATCATGTGGCTAATTTTGTGGTGGCCATTAGTGGGCTCAGGTTTGGTCATCAGACGAGTGTAAAACAATATTAGCCACAATATTGCTGATAAACTGGTTTGACATGCTTGACTCGCCCAGAATCTGGGCAAACCGTTGGTGCATGCTCAATAAGAAAACAACAGAAATACTGCAGAGCATTCTTTTCTTCTCGTTTCGTGGAGTTGAAGAAGGCTCTAGCTGCTTGCAGGACATGCACAGTATGCACCGATGATGGACAGGCAGTCAATTACTAGCATCAAGACAGGAGTTCTACCTTATAATTGTCATTTTACCTGGCTTGGGATTGGAGAGTTCAGTGATTGGTTGTGAAACCTCCCTCACGTTATTATAAACTAACACAGTTTAAAGTGCCTATGAAATGAAAAAATCAATCCCGTTTTTATTTTATTAAATTATAGACTTCCCTTAGCCATTTTGTGCAATTAAAAATCAATTTGGAGAGCACAAACATAATTTGATTTCCTATCGAAGTCAGGCAGAATTGCCAAAATCTGGCAACAATTTTTATGCCGTTAAAGATATGTTAATCACATGCGCATGCGTGACGTCACTAGGTTTGCGCATTTATATTCACAAAGCCGACTGCAAGGATTCTATAAAAAAATATGGCCATCTTCAAGGTTTCTCAAACTATTACATATTTATATTGAAAACTGTCCAAAAATGCACTTATTTTGTAGTATTTATGGAGACAAATATAAATGAGTACACCTTGTGACGTCGCGCATGTGATTACCATATATTTAACAGCATAAAAATCGTCGCCAGATTTTGGCAATTCCGCCTGACTTCGATACAAAAAAAAATACGTTCGCTCTCTCCATATTGATTTTTATTTGCACAAAATGACTAAGAGAAACCTAGAATTTAATAAAATAAAATAAAAACGAGATCCATTATTTCATTTCATTGGCACTTTAATAGTATTCTGTATCATTTGCTACATAATTCTACAGGTAGATAGCACAGTTTAATAGTAATTTCTGTATCATTTGATCACTTGATAAGAATTCTAATAGAACTGACTACAGTTTTGTATCGGGTTTACAGGAGTATCCATGTGACTTGAAAGCTGCATTTAGATTGGTAGAGCGGATTTCACATGAGTGTCGTAAAACCAAACGCAAATTACTCACAGCCAGCCAATCACAGGAGCAAGTAAATACAAAAAAGCCAACTGAAGGCTGGAAAAGTTCGTGAATGGGTTTCGCCTGAACCAATCACGAGCCAAAGCAAAACCAAGACCAAAACATGATTGGTTTTACTTTGCAATTTCATTGGTCGATTAATAACATGCCATTTTCTCGGCCAATAGAAAAGCTAAGTAAACGCAAAACCAAAATACTTTCGACACTCATTTGAAATCCGCTCTATTATAAGTACATGATTGTACAATGGAATGTACCTGCTATTATGCCAGCTGAGAGATGTTTTTCTGCTCCAAGTGGTTTATTGCTTTCACCCTGCATCCAGGCTTTCAAGATGTTATAGCTACGAAATAGAATATCACATTAGTATAAAGAGAAATGAAACTTAGGTAGAAGCTGTTAATTATGTTAATCACACACAGGTCTAGTATGCATGTACATTGATGTTAATTAACATACAAAACAAAGCATACATGTACATCACCTACTGGTATTATTTTGTTGGATTAATTGATTAATAATAGACCAGTTTTTTTAATTGAGTGTCATAAAACCAAAATCTGAACCAATCACAGGAGCAAGTAAAAACACAATGAACCAATCACAAATTGAAGTATGTGTAATTCATGATTGGTTTTACTTGAACCGATCACAAGGAAAGGCAAATGCAAGATGAATTTCATGGATAACTAACCAATCAAATTTGAAAGCAATTCAACTAATTAGTTTCTTATTGACACTCAACTAAAAAATGCTCTGATGATATGAAAATGATGTTGATTACATGTACATATCCATGGTGATAATGATGATGTACTAAAAATAAAAAAAATCCTAAATATGGATATAAGGATCAATCATTTTGTTTCTATCATGGCTTGAAATTGCAATGAATACTGTTGCCAATGCAACTACGTACAACATTATGTTTGGTGACTAAATTAGCTATAATAATTACACATGTATATAGTTACTGATCAATCACCAATTTGGCTGGAAACTACTGTACATGTATGTGTAGATTTAATTTTATAGTTACCATTTGGCAACCAAGGAGATTTTAAATTTTGAGGCCTGTTAATTAACCCTTTATAGCCCAAGAGATTTTAACTGATTTTTAGCTGTTTCTACACTAAAACGAACCCTCCCCCCCTAAAGAATAGATAGCCATTGTTACCATGGAATTTTCATCTGACCAATAATACTGGGGGCTCAAAGGTTTTTGTCGGCCATTTTGGATATGTTGACGTCGCATTGCTACGGAGCTGGAGGGAAGTTTGTTTGGGGGAATACAGAATTTAAGGCTTTTTAATGCATTTTTATTTTCATTTTTAGAGTGCTGGAGGACATTCATTAAGTCTGATGAGAGCTTGAATCAGCACTTTCTCGAAGAACTGAGTCTGTGCCTGCTATTGTGATAGAGAAAGAGCCTCATTTTCCACTCGTGAATGGGTCAGGACGTCTTCTGTCACTTTAGCGTGGGCTTCATAAATGGAGGTCTGGATCAGCCACCTATCATAGCTTTTTTGGAATATTGGACAACATTTACCTGCCATTGATTCCAATATGAAATGGCTTTAGACTTAGTATATATTTTGAAGAATGAAGATGGGGGAAGGGCCATGTCGCTGTTTGGTAGGATTTCCCGGCATGCTTTGCGGTCATTATGGATGAATTTAGCTTGCTGTAAAGTGCTTGTGGACAGAATGGCTTGGTTCTGGGCCAGTTTAGGTGTTGGGAGACAGAAAGTGAGGTTAGTGCAAACATGAAACTCTAAATTTTATGTGAAATATGCATTTTTGTGAGAAATTTTATAATCTGAGGAGAATTTTTTTTTTCTAAGTGCCATTTTAGCTATTTTTTCTGAAATGGAAAAATGTAAACCGAAGTTCACTTATACAAAGAAAGGAGGATGTAGATGAAATTATTCGTTTGTAATATGCCTAATGCATTTCGATAGGATCATTTGTTTATACATTATACTGTGTGTGAATCTCAGGGCTTTAAACTTTAAACTTAGCAAGACTGAAACACTCAAAGCGAGTAACCAGTAAATGGCCACTGGAGTGGCCTACGAGCTATAAAGGGTTAATACTGAATTGTGATTATCCATAAATTAAAGTCAAAAAGGTGTACATGTACAATGTATGTGAGTACAATGTATAATAATATATATACATGTATAGCAGTCAAAATAGCATAAGGATTTATGTTACTGTACACACTGAATTGAAAGCAGACTTACTGCTTAAGGTAATTACATGTACATTAGAACTTTATAGTCTGTGATATTCTTGATATGTGCTGACTGTGAGATTTAATGATATCCTGACTTATAAACTTCAGATTTTCAAT
This sequence comes from Actinernus sp. WN-2022, assembly GCA_030867875.1. Taxonomy (NCBI): domain Eukaryota; kingdom Metazoa; phylum Cnidaria; class Anthozoa; order Actiniaria; family Actinernidae; genus Actinernus; species Actinernus sp. WN-2022. The sequence goes on along the minus strand of JAOWCC010001210.1, from coordinate 17,571,572 downwards.
AGATATTTTTATGTATTTATATCTAGATTTTAGGTTTGGTGTTCTTTTTTCATTAACACGGGACCCCACTGAAAATCACATTTGTGACATGGGCACCCTGCATGAATATTGTTATTATAATTATTATCCTAAAGTACTTAATTCACCTGAAAAAGTAGAGTCCCCAAGCAGAGCCATTTCCCCAAATATTAGGTGTTACACCCTGAAGGAGATCAATGCAGATTTCTGAATATTTATTCCTTGATACAATACAATGTAGTCATGTATCTCTCATATAAAATATTCGAAGGGCTGTGTGTGCAGCCACAAGGGCATTAATTAAGTGACTCCTGATCACATTCTAAATTCTCCTTTAAGTTCTTTGTTTTCTAAGGGAGAATTTAGAATCAGGAGCCTTTATCTGTAGGTCTCCAATTCTATAGCAACATCCCCAGCTTGAACTTGAATCTTTTTTTTAAATTAAACATAATTATCTATAGATTCTTAGTGTTTGCCTCAAGAGCGACTATTAGCTTATCTAGGAGGCTTACGCTAACATTGTTTTACAATATTTAGGTGTGGAAAGAGAACAGAGTATAATTAATTGACCAAGTGTGATGAAAAAGAAAAAAATTAGAGGAGAGAAGGCACTGTTATCAGTCATCAATTTTCATAGAAATGTTTAAAATGTAGAATGTACACTTGTATCATACAGGTACCATAAAAATACAGAACTAACATAATTAATATTTATTATATTTATAAGTTATGTTAGTTCCTCATTCCTTGGTGACTATTCTATGCCTCTCCAGCTACAGCTTAATATCAGTTAATTGAAATATATAATATAATATACTACTACCCCAATATATTACAATAATCTATAAATTTATGGCATCAAAATATGCCCTGATATTTTGTCCGTGGACATTATCTGATCCGAGAAGAGAACAGTTCCCGAGAGCAAAGCTCGAGTGTGAGCTTTGAGGATCAGATAATCTCCAAGGACAAATATAAGGGCATATTTTGATGCCACACTGTACATGTAGGTTATTGTAATCATCTTTCAAATATTTTCTTTGATGCACGCTTATATGCTCACAGGGGGTGTATTCCCTGGTATTTCCTGCTCACGGAGAGAAAATATTGGGTCACATGCCGCATTCAATCAATCATGTGCGAGAGAAAATATTTGATGGGTTACAATGACAGCTAGTACGTCTCCTGTATTCAATTCTTGTGCATATGTATATATTGTATTCTTTGCCGAATTATGTACATGACTACATGTAATAAACTGTTTTCAATGAATTCAAAAACTCATTAATAATTCATGAGGAAAACTCAAAATAAATGAATGTTTAATGACTGTTTCTAAATCTGATATTGATTCCATCCTCATTTACATAACCTTTTGCTTCAGTTTTCTCTGTTGAAACAGGTCATATCGCCAAAATAACTGGATTACATGACACAATATACATCGACGTTTTTGAAGCCATTCCAAAATTAATGAGCAGTAGACTGTTTTATCAGATCTAAAAACACTCGGGTTGCACCCCTCGTGTTTGTAAATCTGATAAAACACTGCTGCTTACTTTTGAAACAGTACACCAGTCACATACATTGTAAACACAGCAAACATATACATGTACATAATTGTAACTACCTGGTATAACCCTCTCCACCCATCAGACCTTATTATAGACCTGGCTGCATCAACAAAGCCTTTGTAAACTGGCCCTCTACCACTTCCATCATTTACTAAAAGCAAATATCCTTTGTTATATTTATGAAATGTAATAGTGCTTTTATTAATTACTGTTCTTCAAATCTTAAATTAACTCTTAGAGATAATTAGCCACAGCTGAATCACAAGTGCAGTGTCCATTCTACAAAGCAAGGTGGTACATTTACATAATACTCTCAAAATTTGCTTCTCAAATTTTGTGACTTGTATCTCGAAAAGGGATGATTTAATTCAGGGCTCGAAATAACGGCCGGTCAACGGTCAATGTCCGGCCAACTTTGGTGCTTGACCGGTCAAATACCGTTTTGAACGGACATGTTAACCGGTCATATAATTATTTGAAAAAATTTGACCTACATGTACAAATCGCAAAGTCATATTGAATTTATATTAGGTCAATGTTCGTCAGGCGTGCAACAATCAGTGAAAAGTATGGCCTGTCATGATTATCAATACCGTCCTTTTTGTTCACCCGACATCCAAACATGTTCTAATTTAATAATAGTTGCCAAAACGCTAACGTTTGTTAATTTCAACTATCAGCGAGCCACATACATGTAGTTGGAATGTAAGGGAACATATTTTTATCGCAGTCCTTGCCGCTAAATGTAATTTCTTAGTTTTTCATTGTACTTCGCTACTGCACATATTTGATAAGCATTATTTGACATGCCTTCGATATGGTTGGCTAAAGCAGAGTGAGACCGATCAAGGGAAAATGATGCGAGAAATGAAATTCCTGAAAGACCTATTTCGACATGTCTGACAGTTCAATCACGCTAATTAGTGAACGGCACGCCGACACGTCAGAAGAAATCAGTGAACTGAGAACAGTGTAAATGTAGCCATTGTATTTTAAAACTACACAAATGTTGCACATCAGACCTTGCTCTGTCTATGGATCTCAACACAAGAGTATAGACCAAATGAAACAAAACTTCAAAGTTTTATTTGTAAAGTAAACAGACAACAATCAGGAGTGAATGGGGTATGGTGTTGTTGGTAGTTGAGCTTCTGCTGTCAATCCCCATCTCAAATGCGAAGGTTGAGAGATTGTTTTCGCTAATGAAACGAGTGAAGAGAGATTCCCGGGCATCACTTGGCGAAAGCACCCTCAACCATCTCATCAGAATCAGAACAGAAGGCCCGAAGCTGGATGATTTCAACCCCAGACCGGCAATCGAGCTGTGGGCCTCTACTGTTGCGCGCAGACCACAGCAGAAGACGAGAAAAGTCTACAAGAAGCAAGATGCGGCTGCAAAACGGAAGGTTTTGATAGAGGGTTCTTCGACAGAAGAGGAAGGGTCAGACAGCCAAGAAGAAGAAGGAGTTGAAGAAGAAGAAGAGGGAAACGGATCTGATTGAGCTATGAGAACCGTAATTGATATCGAACAATTTAGTTTTCAGTTATTGTTAATGTTTTTACTGTGTAGTGGTTTTACTGTGACTTTCAATAATTCGCGGACAACGAAGTTTAAATATTGACGCTAAAATAACGTTTTGGCTTGAGTTTTCGCCTTTGTCAGTATATATATAATAATAATGTTGAAAACCAGAGAAGCAAACAATTCATGACCCGAGTGTGTGAACGTGTACTAGCTAAAATTAAAATTAAAAAGCCTATGTCTTAAAGATGTTATTGTAATATAAAGACCTGAATTATTGTCGCGTTGGCGGACCTTTCCATGCAGTGAAAATTACTAATTTAATGAAAATTACCATTGGTTAATTATTAATCATTTTTGACCGTCCAAAAATTGGCAATGTCCGGTCAAAAATGTATTTGGCCGGACATCTTGACCGGCGTATGACCGGCCGTTATTTCGAGCCCTGTAATTAGTGTCATACAGAATCTAAATCACTCTATGAGTGCAAAAAGTGTCATATGTTTATCATTGTTGAACATTAGCGATAATAATATTAATGATCGAGTTGTAAAAGTGCAAGAATATTGCAAAATTGCGCCCTTGAATGAATACTGAGTGCGTTTTAATGCGAAATGAGATGCTGTTTGGTTGAGAGAAGTGGTGATTTGATCACAGTGGAATCACAACTGTAGGCTATGTATGCTATTCATAATAATTATTTAAGTTAGCAAAATATCAACAAAAGTAAGATTCACAAGCTAAGGGACAATATCTGTTTTCTCAGGCAATTTTCTGTGGAATTACATTCTACATTGTTTGCTGGGTGAAAAGCATTATTGGGAACAAAATAATGGTCTGGGGAAGTTAATTGGCAAGACATGTGACTATACAATAAATTACCATTTTATAGTAACTAATGTTGACACACAAAGAAATTGAAAAAATCAAAATGTTAAGACCCAAAAGTACAGTATAATTATTTTACTTTAATTTCTTTATCGTATTTTTTTAGGAAACAAAACCTGCTAGAACACATATAGGTACACTTGGTTAAGTCCATTCCTTACATGTATGTAATTTTGTAAGAGTTACTAAATAAAGTGTTGTTGTTGTTGTGTTTAATTGGGCCATTCCATTTTATATACACACCCCCCCCTATTGAGGGATTCACTTCTATACCCCTTTGGATATAATTTTGGGCAACCCCGTCTGGATGTTTTTTTCCTTTTTTTTGGGCACTGTTTCTCCAGACCCCCTTGGATAGCCTTTCCAGCCCTCTTGGATTTTCCCCTCTCCCCCCAAGGATATCCAAGTTTCTCAATAGGGGTGGGGCTGTTGGATATTATATCCTGGCTACCATCCGGGATATCCCTGGTGTGGATATCTACCCCTTTGGATATTTTACTCGTCCCCCTCTGGATGTTTGTCAGTTTTACCCCTCCCTCCCCCAAGGATATCCAAGTCCCTCAATAGGGGGGGGGTGTGCATATAAAATGGAATGGCCCATTACGCGCGCGTAGACATGAATAGTACATCTACTAGCGTTGGTATACTTAACTCGTTACCACAACAGTTCAAAATACACAGCCTCGTACCTTGTAACCTAACTTTGATGAGATCAAGAGGATGTAACGTCACTGTTGCCATCACTCCACCCGAAACTCCTGCTACCAAATGCTCGTAACGAATATGGCGCAAGACGGACTCGTTTTCCTTGCTAACTACAGCCTCGGTAATAGTTTGTCTTCCACTCATTGCAGGTTAGTATCTAGAAGACTTAGATCCCAAACCATAGCGGTAGATTTGTAAGATAAACGCGAGGGAAATGGTGAACATTTGCCCACTTTTAATACATATTTGTTGCATTCATAAGTACGTAAAGTGCCAGGCCTCTTTGCCGTATTTATTACGTATGCCCGTGAAGCCTTGTGGGATTGGCTAGTAGTCCCCAGGCCAGACGGGGAGCGCGCCGCCAAAACCTGTCAAATAAGCTTGAAACAAGATGGCGGCCAGGATGGAGGCTGAAAGTTCCTTTCTGCGTTAAGTCCTGGCAAATAAAATTCTAAAGATCTCTGTGGTACTTGAAGTTTGGGGGCCACGGATCTGTGCAAGTGGTGGATAGATTGATCGTGTGTTCCAGTTGAACAGAACCAGGTGACAGAACCAAGTACGATCTCATTCTCGACAAAGTCAAGAACCTTGTCCTTATTAAAGTGCAACTAACCCCTTTTGCAATTTTATACATATGAATCTTTGAAAGGTTTTTGAGTACTTCTGCGAAGAAATTTTTGGCTTACAGAGAATACTCTATGTTCTAGGCTTGTTTGAAATGGTGAAAACTTTACCTTTCCTGACCCATGACCGCGCAAGAAAAAGCCTGGGTCGATTCTTGATCTTACGTCACCTCATTAATGCATTATTCTCCATGGCGCCTTTCCATCACAACAACATCGATATATAGAGAATATACACAGTCTGTGAGTTGTTAGTAAAGAAAACAGTTATTTTAGAGTAAATGCTAAATATTTATTCAAATTATTGCAAAGTCGAATGAGTTATAAATACTTGAACACACTTAACATGCATTTTAAATTTAAAAGTTGTGTTAAATAATAATGATCAATTCATTGGTAATCAAAACCTTTAAACACGTGCAGCCATATGTAAATATGAAAGTGTTTTATCAGCAAATAAAAATGTACATGCATGCTTTTTTTTATATAACAAGTGTGCTAGTATATATATAATTTTAAATAACTGGCAACATACAATTTGTGGTCATATTACTGCTTCTAAACACTTAAAAAATACTGTTAGGTTTTCTGACAAAACAATTGTGACAAAATTGCAACCCAAGAATTACAGGGTTCTTTTTATTCCTTTAGGCTGCATCATTATGTATACCACAGGGGGAGGGGGGGGCAGCTGATTTTTAAGGGGGATCCCAAAGTTTTTTAACAGAAGGAAGAGGGATCTTAAAATTCATTAATGAAAGGTCTTGGGGGGATATATGTTAATTGTTTTTAAATGTTTGTCAAATAAAGACCTACACTTAAATGGTAGGTGTATAGAATGGCTAAATGCACTAAACTGAAATGTAAAAACTTTCCTGTCTTCCCTAAAAACATTTTTTCTTAGGGTTGCATGCAGCTAGGTTGCCTGATGTAAGGAATTAATTAATGTTTTATATCAAAGAACAATATATTCTTGTGTAGTTTTGGAATACCTGCAGCAACAAATACTTTTTTACAATAATTTACACCAAAGTACCGGTAGAAATAACAGTATTTTATGGTTTATTCTTAGCTTTTCTACATAGTATCAAACTGAGTTTCACGACCCAACATCAGAGTTCTGTAAAATTATGCTTGTAATAATGCTGGTTTGCATATGGAAATGGCCAGGGGGGGTTGTATAATTTTTTTGAAAGGATAGAGGGGGTTACTATGAATAAATCACCTGCACCCCTGTGGTATACTTAATGAACACAGCCTTAGTCCAACTAATTTACATGCTGTACATTTACTTCAAATATCACAACTGAAAAGTTCAAAAGCTCCACAGGGTAGCTTATTTATAAAGAGATGATGAAGTCAATTGCATCCTCTTGTTGACCAGGCACAAATAATCAGTTCAGTGTTGGATAATAAAGAAGTACATTTTGTTGTATTTTTTGCAAATGTTGTTACTGTAAAGAAATACTAGACTAATCAACTAAGGAAAGAGGTGGAACTGAACCAAATCAGGGAGTTAGGAAGGGGTTAAGTCTTTAACACATAACCTGCATAACCCTACCCTCCCTCTCTCCCCACCCCATCTCCACCCAACCCTTATAATTATTCCTAAAGCATACTCAAAATATATTCATAAGTCTAAAATTTACAAGTACTCCACCTCAAATATTTTGATTGAAAATGACTATACCAAAAAATTTAAAGAAACTGATATTCCCTGAAGAAATTTTAAATTATAGATTAGTACCCTAATTGCCTTTCTCTACCTGGTCCAACTGTAACAAATACATAAATATATATGAATGTTGTTTTACAACTGCACCATGAATTGGGAAAGTGAAAAAAGGCTTCATAAGTATGGGGGGGGGGGGGGGGGGGGATGGTCCTCAGGGAGTGCTATACTTTTTAAAATTATATTTAAATATATTATACAAATTAAAAATAATATAATATTTTCTTATGAATTTATACGACAATTTTTTTATAAAATATACTTTGTTCCTTTGTTCCTTGCGTAAGGAAATTAGTTTTTTAACATTCACTTTGTTTTACCGAAATAATAGCACTTAGGGTATTTATTAAGCTTGATCGCCTTGTTCTCTCTCAGCAAGAGAATAATTGCTTTGCACAATCGGGAAAAGAATCATAAGTAATTAAAGATTGCAAGGTCTAATAATTTTTAATAAGGAAACTTAAAATTCTCACCTTTCAACTTGCAGCTCAGTTTCGGTTGATGTCCGGAAAAACGCACAAAATGTGTCAATTACTAGGTATCGCAACCCGAACAAAATTGCACTGTTCAGGAAACAAGAGTTGTCGAGATTTTTCAAACCCTTATTCGGCTCCAGCGGTTAGAAAAATCCAGGTTCAATAGTATTAAAGAATACTGAAAATCCCACGATCCCGCGCAAAAGCCGGTGCCGAATTCGTAATCTTCCGCGAAAATGAAACATGAACTACAAGTTGCCGCCAGCCACCCACTGCGTATTATTTCTTACTGACCCACTCCTCCCTTTATTATGGCAACATCACGTGGTTTCTTGAATTACGTCAACCCAGTTGTCAAAATTTTACTAGCACCACCCCGAAAACAATTTCCTTTCCCCAAGTCCGCCATCTTTGTCCGCCATCTTGGATTGGGCGCGCAAGGCCTCATGGTAAAGTTGCTTATTGATCTGAACTGGGGCCCAAAAAAAAAATTTGCCCGGTCCGATCCGATCCAGGTTTTGTTGTTGACTTGTGGTTTATAGTCGATTTCAAGATGGCGGAGTACAACACGGACCTGCATTTACCTAAACATTGTTTAGCTGCAATATGCCTTACAGAAATGGGTGAAATAGTGGAGATAATACTGCAAAATGTACCAGGAAAATACCTAGCAGCAGCAGCCCAGGTTTGCCGATAATTTTATGGAACGCTACAATTCGCCGAATTCGAAGAATAAGACGAAACTGCCTTACCACAATTTTGCCCTTGTGCTTTTTGAAGGATTTTTCCAAAGGTCTCTCTCAGTTCTTTTAAAAATACTGTCACTACCGAGGCACAGGCTGCATTAATATTTTCCCTTGGTGATTTTTCGTCTGGCGATTCCTTGGAAAGTATACTGTCTACAGCACGCCAAAGCCTCCCAGACGGGTGTGTGTTGGTCGGGAGTACGGGAACAGAGTTAGTTGGAACAAACGGGCACTGCTGCCCATTTGACGGGCAGTGTATGCATACACGAAATACATTTTTTAAACTGCACCTGAAACATAGACCTGGCATTGGAATGATACTGGTACCACGTGTCACAGGCATGCATGCTTGTGGTTTCCATATTCCACAGACTTGTAAATATGAGAGCATGACTAGCATTTGGCGGTATCTTCCAGAAATGACATTACCAGTTAAACTGGTTATTGTACTTGCTGATCAGCTTTCTGATAGGTTATCAAACCTTGCTTTTTGGTGAGAAAAAAGTATGGTGATGAGGTAAGAGATTTTCCTCAATGGTTATTTTGTGATGCCAACCCACTCTTCCCTGCCCTCCCCCCCCCCCCCCCCCCCCTCCCTCCCCCCTCATAACTTTCAGAAGAGACCCATGCATTATTATTCTCCCCCTGTGCATATATCCCCATGTATAAACCCACCCATACGGTGCTTTATGATGGAGATTCCCTGAGGACTAATTACATGGGATTCTATGGTAGTTTTTGTTTTAAGATTGAATAAAGTGAGCTTGCATTCCTTAATGAGCTAACCTGTTTTATAATTTAAATTATGGGACCACCCCAACAACATGCAATTTCATTGGCTGTTCAGCCTGCTTGATTTTGTTATAATGCATTGAGATTTTTTTTCAATGTAGATCAAATTCTATATTATAAGACAGAATTATGGTTCTGCAATGTTCTATTGCAAAATAATGCACTTTTGAGGTCTTGAAAAGCTGCTCGTATTATTGTTATAGAATAACAATAACATGGAGAACCATCTTTTTTTTGTTAATTAAAGAAATGGTACATGCCAGAAATCCAGTCCAATTGTCCATCATTGCTCTAAAGATGTTTCCTGTAATTAATTGTTTATATTTGGTAAGTAATAACTCAAAAAGTACATGTATGACTTATAAACATCAGTTAATAATGCATTGCTACATAAATGTACATATTGTGTATTTCAATGACTTGTGCCAATGTGAATAGCCTTTTCTGATCATGTCCACAGGCAGTTGTGGTTGGTGGTTACAGTGAATCTCGTCTTTACTATCAATCAAATGTGAAATCTCATGAGATTGTTGGGCTTGTGTTCTGTGGTCACATGAGTGTAGCATCAGTTGTGATACCTTGTGGGTCAAACCCTGTGCAAAGACAAGAGAACTTGCATGCTGGCTTTGAAAGGCTGGCAATGGCTGCTGTTCCATTAAGAAATGCCACAGCACTCATGTTCTCTTCATCCAGTAACTCCAGAGAAGATCCAGCTTTGATTGGAGAAAAGGATACTACAGTGCAGGCATTTAAGCAGCGATTCCCTAATGTGCCACTTCTGGGAATTACTGGACCTGCTGCCTATGGATGCGATACTGTACAGCTTAAAATAGATGAGGGGGAAGCAGATGCACAAAACTACCAACAAGGAAAAGCTGCTATGATTTGTTTATTTTCATTCAGTTCTCTATAATGCTATATATATATGTTTATACAGGGTGATATGTACTGACTGAGGTAAGACAATTATGAATGCAAACATCATTTAAAATCTTGGTGAATGCCACTGAAAGCAAAATATATCTAACCGGGTTTAGAGAGCCATTTTACTGTTTGATCTCTCATTGTTTAACTGTGTTACCAAGGTTGATTTGATTGAGGTTTAATTCCCAAAAGTGACATACCCCAGGTAGTTATAAGTGAATTCATACTTATAATACATTGTAGAAACAATTTGCATGGTATTAGAACAAATCTGTAGAACAACCTACATGTAGGTAGTTCTGAACATTACATGCCCTGCTTGGAATAACTTACATGTATAGCTTTCACCAGAAACTCCAGGGGGGGATGACTCCCATATATAAGGGGGTGGATATACTTGTTGTAACACTTTAGGGGTCAAAATCATGGGTTTTGGTACCACTTAGGGTATTACCCACGATCAAACGTAGACATTTTTTTGTAAAGTGGTACCTTTTAGGGGTCAGGTGTCAGTTGAACACAAAACTGGTATCAATTTACATGGTTTTTATTGTCACATAATTGATATTATTTAATACAAGTTTTAATCTTGGTGTGTTTTTATTGGTACCTTTTAGGGGTTAAACAACGCCCTGTATGATGTTCTCCTTGAGTACTGAGTCCTACTGGTTACTGTCATATCAAATTCAAAGCAGACAAACGTTTTTATAGCTTGTTTAATCTTAAACCTTAAAATCTAGCATTCTAACAGGAGAGAACTGATATACTTGCTTACTTGCTTACTTTCTCCACTGCTCTGCAATTTGAATTTCAAGTTTCAAAGGCGTGAAGGGGAGAAGCTAACCCTTTTATACCGAAACTTCATATTTAAGGACTGAGGGGTACGAGAGTTCTATTGGATATAATACTTAGGGGTTATGTTTATTGGTTTGTTCCATGGCTATAAGGGACTGATCATTAATTATGAGTGGGTTGTGGTGGGACCTACATGTAAAACGTGTTACAAGGGACAGCTTGAACATGGAGTCAGGTGGTGTCCTTGTGGGTGGTCTAAAAAAAACTATTCTGTGAGTTTCTCACCAACTGCCTGAACCCCTTTTAATCGTTACTATATGGGCCGCGTCAGGCAAAAAGGGCCCGGACGACATAATATGTAAATGTCTTTTGAAATTGTACAATGATTTTTATACTTGTGGTGCGATTACAATATACATCGCGAGAGCCACATTGTGCTACTAACAAGTAGTGTTGATTTCAAGAAATTGACCAGTGAAATCGAAGACGAAATTTACGATATTTTTATATGAGGGTGTGATCACAATTTTAGCAGGCGCAAATGATTCCTTATCATCAGACGATTGTTTCAAGGTGTAACTTGTACTATTGCTAAACGCATATTATGAGCTACGGGGCGTAGAATGACTGCAGAAAAGAAGTTTCCTGGCCGAAAAGTGATCATCTTGTTCATCTTATTTATTTTTTTACCCTTTAATGCGAGCAGGTATAAATGAATGCCATACATCAAAATCATCCCCTCTGACAGGTTACCTAATTTTTGTGGTCATATTTGTAAATCGGGCCCTTGCATCAAAATCACGTAAATTTCACCCCTGATTTTTGTTGTCAATTTCGTGAAACTGACATTTATTGTTAGGAATGAAATGTAGCGCTTCTCGTCAAGAATACAATACAATTTTCAACCTATTATTAGGAACACCGTTGTAGGAATTATTTAACTTGAATGTCGTCCGGGCCCTTTTTGCCTGAGCCGGCCCATATCATACAACATATGACCATATATATTTTACTTCATATACTTTGTTTTTTATAATTTTTTTATATATTATTAGTATTATTAATTAGGCCAAGTAAAAAAAAACATGTTTATCGCCACGTGTGCTTCCTTTTTTTGAGGCCGCCTCCTTTTTTTATTATTTATAATCTATCGGGTCCTCTAATAAAATCCCCCTCGAGAAATTTGGTGTGTTTGATGCTCCATGTGGTGCTTGTATTGTGGTAACAAATGCAGTTTGACTTTAGGGAACTTTACCCATTGTGTAATGAATGCATCCAGAAGGGAAACAGACAATGGTATGGAAACACGAGATTTTCAGCCACACCAGTACATATAGTAAAAAGAGATTTACCGCTTCATGATGGTTTAAGTTGTGTTCCATGATAAGCAAGGGTATATTCATAAAGCCATATCAGAGACATAAAAGGCATCAGTTAATACATGTGTTACCTTATAAAAAGAGCATTGAGCAGAAATTAAAAGTTAGAAATAAATAAAAAGGCCGCACGCTCCGTTTTTTTTTGGAAATCAGGACGATAAACATGTTTTTTTACTTGGCGTTTAGTAGATACGTTGTGTACTGTAATATTTTTATACACATGCAGATATAGTTTTTATCTTTTTGTCGTGTGTTGGCCGACAAAATTCACCACAAGAAGATATAACCTTATCCAAGCTGCTATATATGTAAGATTGTGTTTATTATTCACCAAGCTCTAAATTATCCGGTTTTACCCGCAAAATAAAAGTGATGACGTCACATTTTATAATGCGCGTAAAACCCGGTATTTTATCAATTCATTCTCAAATCATTAATAATTGATGAAGGGAAAACAAAGGAAATCAATCTGGAAATCTGATACAGATTCGTTCTGATTTGCATAAATTTCTGCTTCGATTTTCTCGGCCAAAATAAGGTGGTAACGCCAAAATAAGTAAAACAAAACACGACTCTATCATCTAGACGTTTGATAAGCCATATACATAATTCATGTCCGTGTTTAATTTCTCGGATTTAGTACAATCCGATAAAGCTCGGCTAGTCATTGGTGAGTATAATATATAACACGCAGAATATATAGAGAGACCAGAAATGGGAACTGGCTAATGTTCAGTGACCGGTTAGGTTTTATTTAATTATCGGGTAAAGATGTTGTATTCTGATCAATGCGGAAAGATTTCTTAGCCAAATTTAATTAATGAAAGTGTTGGTGCGTGTTATATAGTGCTAACCGTATATTACTTTAATATACAGTCAGTACTAGTTATATTGTGCGACATATCCTTAGGCCAGATAAAAAAAATACTTGTTTAGCGTCCACCCATTTAAATTTTTCCAGGTAGGGTAGGTAGGGTAGGTTTTTTTTTCTATGTGAAGTTTATTTTATCTTGACTGGACATTATTCACTCACCTCGTGCAACCTCGTCCCCAGGGTCTTCTCGGTCAGATCCAAGATGGCGGCTACTCAGAGAGAAGACCCTGGGCCAAAGGCTGGATCACGTGATCAAATACTCCCAGATTTTGGGAAATAAGAAATAAGGGACGGACCGACGGACCATTAGAAAAGTTATGGGGGGGGGGGGGGGGGGTTTCCTCAGTATCCTCACAGGCAGCCCAAGCTCTGTATTTGCACTGTGTGACTATTATTTCACAAAATTCTCAGATAAAGAAAATAAACTTACCTCAATTACTCAATACTAATATTTTGTTTTATTTCATAGGTTTTCGGTCCTCATTCTATGTTTGTATACATTATTTTTATTATTTAAAAAAAAATTGTTAGTAGAAGAAACAAAATACTTTGTTCTGTTTTATAATGTTAATATTAATATAGCGAAAGAGATCATTTATCAAATAGGCAAAGCCTATAGGAAAAAAGTCGCTATATTCATGAATAGAGAACTCTCATTTATCAGATGGAGTGAAATTCGACTTGAAAATAAAAAAAAGGTTTAACAATTGTCAACAGTTGTTTCACTGTGTCGTATGTCTTGGGAATAATACGTTTCGTGCTATGGAAACTGCATTTATATGTTGACTATGCAATTTCATCCCATCCTTCTTTCCTGTCATATAAAAGAGGTCAAGGACAAGAGATGCAGCAATTTTTTCTTTCATTTCAATGTTAATATTTACACTGAATGAATGACTAGGTTTACACTTCCGATACAGAATCTAGACTGCGAACAGTCCCTTTATTTTTCTTGGTCTCTAGTCACGAAACGATGTTTTGGCCCCCTCCCCCCGCCCTCATTCGTTTGCGCCAAATCCGCGCGCTCGGCCAAAACAAATCGGCCAAAACAAATCGGCCAAAACATCGTTTTTCGGGTTTTTCGTGACTAGAGACCAAGAAAAATAAAGGGACTGTTCGCAGTCTATACAGAATCTTGCTCCTTGCTGTTTTTGTTCAAACTTGTTTTCACTATAAATTAATCGCTTTAGATTTCTGGGATGAAGTTGGGAAATTCCATGTAGGAATTTTTTTAATAGTAAAAAAAAAGTTTGATATTTAGCAGTCTATAGAAAGGGGAAACCAGTGGTTAAAATTTGTCGAAATCGCTTGAAATCACATGCACTAGAGAACAATACTCTTCAGGCAAGTTACATCTACTTTATTGAAATATTTACAGATCGAGACACACACAAATTCCCATACCGAGTATCAGGCACAAATCAAGCCTGTGGTTCCCTCTCCACCTTTTCATATTTAATATCTTGTTTTCCTGTATTCTTCTTTTCTCTTCGAAATCCGAAAGAGTAAATGTGATAAAGACAGCCGATAAAGAAACTTTTGTAAGGGTTTAGTGGCTTGGAGAACATGTCTCTTTTAATTTGGTAGGAAAAAGGCACCTGCCTTCTGAAATTACTTTAATTGTGCGGCAAGAGTATAAGTGCCTCTTAAGAATTTTCACAATTTAAAACGAATAAATTAAAGTAATAATTGCATATTATTAGGTCCTTGGTGCCTTCTCTGTCCGGCGCAAAAGTTCTCTCACGTCGAGTTCACTAAATCCCGGTTTTCATATAATCGGTTATCATATAGAAACCGGTCTCCAGATGACCATACTGTAGTTCTATCCCAGCGATCCGTGATCACTGTGTTCATAATGCCTTTGTTTTCTTGCTTTGTTTCCATCAGTTGTACTCTAAACTTCCTTGTTGTCAATAATCAGTCACGTATCTATACAGAAAACAAATAAAGAACTGTTGTTGCGTATTAAATGACTAGCAGCTGCTGAAGATCTTATTGCACTCTCCTATTTCTTACGATAATGTGTTGAAAATTTACCAGTTTACTCTAGCCAAGCTAGAACACGATAATCTTTCTAGTCTAGGCATGTTTACCTCAAAGGACAATGCATTTCATTGATGTTATTTCTTCATTAAAAATGAATTTCTACACAAAATAGTATTGAAAGCCATCAACTTCTGCTATCGGCATGGACGAACGTTTCGAGAAACCGACAAAAAGCTAAAACTAAGTATATAATTGTCATTTATATATATAAAGCACTTACTGGAGATGAACTGTACCCTACAATTGACCTATTTTTAAATGAATCGGTATGGAGAATCGATTTTCAAAGTTATTTTTCTAGTTTTGCGTTTCATAATTTAAAAAAAATCTTGAATATCGAACACGGCGCAGATTTGGTGTGGCAGCGGATATTTTTTGAACTTATGACGTAGTATACGAGGAGACTGAAACTTGCACCAGTTTGGCTTGCTCTATCCAATTTTTGCATCTATTTTGAGCTAGCACCATATTTTTGAATGACACTACGCAATGTTTTCTCTAAATGGCTATCCAAATTTCCTCACAAAATATTTGCTTTTGAATAAAGAAGGGCAACATGTGAAAAATATTAATAACTTTGAAAATTAATTATGCATGCCGCCATCTTGTCCCACAAGCTCGTCAGATGAGATCTTCCCAAAGTTTTTACATTCCATGTAAAAATCATTAGCTTGGGCTGCCTGTGATGCTGTTTGCTTTTTATTTTCATAACCACAACACAATAGGACATTATAATGGTGCATTAGATATTATTAGAAACGTTTTCGGGTAGGAAACCTTGAAATAAGGCCAAACCAGGAGCCCATTACCAGGAGCGTCCATCTTCCCCATTGGTCCTGTTCCCAGCATTAGTGCTGGATCATCTCCTAACTAAAAGAGGTTGATATTAGTGATTCTCGTGCCTATGTACTCAACTGAAGACTACCCGGATGCGTGTTGTCTTACATCATCGGTTACTGATTTTACCGGTTTATGAGCTGTCAAACTCTAGGCTCTGATAACAATAAGATGTCACGACATAAATTCAATTATTACGTTCTCGAGTTCCGCAATAATTTCTGCTTTTCGCGCGAAATAAACAAAGGCCATGTTAGCTTAGCCAATCAGATAGCTATACGTCACTTCTCATTATTATTCATTATCATTCTCACGCGGGAATTCGAATTGCTGGTTTTCCAGAGATTCAAGTGACAAAGGACATGGCGGCCATGTTGGTGCCCAACAAAAGAAGCTAACGAGGAATCTATTGTTTAAGGGCACCAACATGGCGGCTATGACGTCAAGTGAAAACCAGCAATTCTAAATATAGCCACATCTACTCCTGTGTTGGGGGTCCAGCCCATGACATAGGAACGCTCCTGGTAATGGACTCCTGGCCAAACAAAATCAATGTTGTGTTTCCGGTAATGAGCTGAACAAAATCCCAGGTTAGTAGTCGGAAAATAATTTTACATTGTTGTCATGTTGATGCGATCGCGCTGAAGACACACTGTATAGTGAGAAGTCGTTGTTTACGAGCTTCTCGTTGTTTTACGTTTGATATCTTTGTTTACTTTATTTGTTTCAAGTCTTGGAAAATTAGCAATAAAAAGTTTGATACACTGTAGTGAGAAGTCGTTGTTTACGAGCTTCTCGTTGTTTTACGTTTTATATTTTTGTTTATTTTATTTGTTTCAAGTCTTGGAAAATTAGCAATAAAAAGTTTGAAGTCGGCATGAAAAGGAACCAGGTCAGTCGGGTTACCGACAACATAACATTTTGTTTGGCCTTCAATGTAACTATAGCGATACTTCGTGTTGATAAACATTACAATTGTTATGCTAATGTCCAACCATGATTTCAAAAGGCCGCTTTGTGTCAGGAACCAATGGATCTCTAGTTGGCACATCAATGACAATCAATGAACGTAGCAGTAAATATCGCTATTAGTTTTTTTTTATTTCACATGCTTAACCATTGTTTTCCAGATATGGAGAAATCAAGGGATTTTATAAGGGAATGGTGCCAAGTGTCCTAAGGTATCACTCTTGTATCTTATGTGACTCTTATGTTTAATGCTCAGCACATAATTTACTAAAAAAATTTAACAAACAGAAACCTATAATACCATGGCTAGAACTAGCACCTCAAAATTAGCCAGATTTACTTGAAATTTCAAAGAATAGGTTGTTGTCCCACAGTTACGAACATGCAAATTTCATAAAATTACAGTCGAATGTATGGTGGAGGGCAAAGGGTAATCTACCGTACCGAAAAAGATGTAATTCTTCAAATTAACAATATATTGGCAATACCATTTGTATACTTGCTTGTTTTTTAAGATTTAAAACATCTCTACCGCGATTTTATAACGGATATAACGATAAGTTTTCGCGCGCAAGGGATTGCGGGTAAAGTACCAGCCGCCATTTTGTTCGGTACGGAGGATTATATGGAAATGCCACGCATTTGTCATTTGCTGAATTTTCAGAAAAAACATGTTCGGTGTTACGCTTCCATTTCCACACACATTTGAATGTATAAACCTTCCCATTTTACTTCTTTTTTTTTTTATCTACATGTGCATAACGTTATATTTTATGTCCTCAGAATGACACCAGCCTGTGCAATAACATTTATCATCTACGAGAATGTCATCCACTTTTCTTCCCAAGAAATCATAAATATGTAAAGAAAGACCAATATAATAAAACCAGCTTATGGGTTTTAAAATATGGCTCACACTTTCCGGTGTAATTTCTTTATCCAGTGGAGAAAAGACAAACTACAGTATACATGCATGCGTGCCGAGCGAAGATTGAGCACCAGTCAAATTTCCTAAACTGTATTTTAAATTCTGTTTTGTAATATAATGGTAATTAATAAAACTTCACTGCGTATACGTTATTGTAACGTGCACTACTCGTTGTCGTTTTGCAATAGTCCTTATTTTCGAGGGGCCACTACTTTTGGGAGGGTCGTTTCTTTCGGAAATTAATAGAAGAGTCTCAAACCAACGTTACTTCCGGGGAGGCGCTACTTTCGAGGGCCGTTACTTTCGGAATTGTACGGTATATTAGCAGTAACCAGAAGTCCATAACCAGAAGTGTCCATCTGTATTGGGGTAGCGGCCCATCAGTTTACAGAGTAGTCTATTTTTAGAAATGCTAATCTCAAATTTCGCGGGCAAAAACAATAGCGGACATTGGGTCAAATGAGGGAGTCAGGACTCCGGGGGGGCACTCATGTACCCGACGTAAATGAGATGTGCGGCGGTACCGGGAACAGGTTTGAGCTCAATTTGGCAAACCAAGTCTTGTTTTGGAGCAAATCAACTATCAATTCGGGTTGATTTTCATAAATTTCATGGAAATTCTGGTTAATAAAAACACCTTCACTACAGTTTATTTTGCAAGCTGGGTCGGGCTCTGAAGACGACACCTCACATACCTTCCCTATATTATGCAAGCGGTTCCCCCCCGGTTTGAAGCTCAGTACATACAGGTCGCCAAGCGGTGCTACAAACTACAAAGCTACGGTGGCAAATGTCGTACTTTTGACGACTAAAATTGAAGATATTGGAATTCAAATGAAAAGAAATGTATAGACTGATCATCTGTGCCTCTTATAATGGATCTTGGGGTGATTTGAGAAAGTTCAAAGTGATTTTCAAGGCTTCAAGTGTTGACTAGCGACGAGTATAAAAGTTTGAATCAATGACAATGAATGAAAACGGAACCGCAAATTCACATTCATCTCGCTGAAACAACTGGCCAGCAATAACTTACATCATACAAGGGCAAAATTACATCAAAGTAAGCCAAGTTTACTGTTAAATTTTTATTTAATTGTTTTGTTTTTAATCCATTGAAATCCTTGGAAACTCGGTCGCATGTGACCCGTTGCCGTGAGGCAGTTGATTCAAATATAAATCTCGTTTAAGAAAAAACCCTTGCTTGTATTAATTTTAAGAACTGGAATTTCATTTCCAGCTGCGATAGTTGCGTCCAGTTTCCTAGTTTTCGATTGTGAAGTTTATTCTTGGAGATGTAAAACAGTTACTACTGTCTTTAATAAAACAGCAAAGTGACAACTGTTTCATTGTTTGATTGTGCACAGTCTGGTGAACTGCCTGATTTTTGATAGTGTTCAGTATACCAGAAATTGACTTTTTTCACAGGTTATAGCTATTTTCTCTCAGCTCCAGTCGATTATTAAGCCTTACTTGGAGATTTGCCGGGCTGTTCTTTTATCTGCCAAGCGCAAATTACTTACAGGATTTTCAAATTTTCACTTGAGCTCAAACTCAAAGTAAACAAACTCGGTGCACTTAATTACTCTTGAGAGAACATGTGATTGTCTTTTTCAGTACATTTCTTAGGTCATATTATAAACAAAAATAGCATGATTTGAACGTAATATTTATGACTTGATGTATTTATGCCAAATATCACTACAAAAATCTGCGTTTATGAACCAAAAGGCAAAACTTAGCTTCACACACTGCTGTAAACACGAAGTCTTATACAGATGAAACGGGAAAATAAGGTTACAAAGGAACCACATGCATGTTCTGGTTTATATGGACTAATGGTTTTTCCTGAACATGTGGTGCTCACCACTTCTTGCCTGTTATAAATGAGAAATAGCTGTTTCTACGCTAGCAAGTAGCATTCGCTCGCCTTGTCCGCCAAAATTTTGTCGCATATATAATTAGCTATACAATATTACAAACAAAAGAAATCGTTGTCTTAGCCAATCAGGTGCTGCTGATAAAATTTCGAAGAATATGATTGGCTGCGAGATGGCGGGAAAAGCTTTCTATAAATAGACTACTCTGTAAACTGATGGGCCAAACCCTATAGTAGGAGATGGACACTTCTGGTTATGGACTTCTGCTATTTGTGGCGTCGAAATATGCCCTCAGTGCAGGAGCCCATTACCAGGAGCGTCCATCTCCCATACTATAGGTCTGTGAGTCAACGTATGACCGGATTGAGCTATATTTAGAACAGATCTCACGGGAGTTCACGTGCCCACACTTTGGGTATCCAATCAAACCATAGTCAGGACAATGCAGCGTTAGTAAAATCACCTCAAAGAACAATAGATCATTCTTAATCTCGATAATTACGGCAAGCATATGCACGATCGCAGCAGAGTCAGACGGCAGTTACCCGGGAAACATGTTCTAAAAATAGCTCAAACCGGTCATACGCTGACTCACAGGTATAGTTATAGTTAATAGAGTGGAATGGTTAGGAAACCCGGCAAACTTCAAAAGGGCTAACAAAGGTGCTGCGATTTATGTTGGAAGGGGTAAGACAAAAGATTGTGCACCATCATAGTTCATTAGCGTTCCCTGAACGACTGAACTCACACGTTTCTATTGGCTGATTGATTAACATGTTGGAATTTCTATTGTGTTTTGTGCACGGTAGTGGTTGAAAAAAGCTAACAAAGACATATAACACAGAAGGTCCCTGAGTTTCCTAACCATTCCACTCTATTAACTATGGTATAGTATATATGGACGCTCCTGGTAATGGACTCCTGCCTCGTGGTATTTCGCTCGTGGATATTATTTGTACCGCGAAGAGAACAGTTCGATCGAGAGCGATGCGAGAGGGAAACTGAGCTTCGAGGATCAGATAATGTCCAAGGACAAATATCGGGGCATAATGTAGATTATTGTTGTTATCATCCTTCAAATATTTTCTTGGACGCGCGCTTATATGGTTAGAGCGGATTTCAATTGAGTGTCGGAAGTGTTTTGGTTTTAAGTTTACTAAGCTCTCCTATTGGCTGAGAAAGTAAACCAACCAATCAGAATCCAAAGTAAAACCAAACACAAATTGGTTTTACCTTTGCTTTGGTTTGTCATTGGCTCACAGGGAAGCCATTTATGAGTTACTTGTGATTACTCGCTCCTATGATTGGCTGACCGCTCTATATATATGACGCATTCCACCAATCACGCGCGAGAGGAAACATTTGATGGGTTATGATAGGCCTTTTGTAGCAAACAGTCACGTGCTGATATAATACATCGTTAACGAATGCATTTAGCTCGTGATCACCATGGAAAAGACGTTGCCATGGATGCTGGGTGGCAAGCTATCTTTAAAAACGCTGTTTTAGAAAGATCGACAATCGATTGGAGGTGGCAATAGCATTTACAAACAGGTTTTGCTAATAACACTATCGATCTCGTGCCTTTAAGTATGTGATTTTTTTGCAACCAGTACAACCACGTGATTGCATTCCTGCAAAAGCCTCATTAGTCAAATGTCTGCTTCCCGGGACTGAAATATTCCATGATTTGACTCTAACCGGATCCATAAATCACGCGTTATATTCGATTTCACCATTGTGCTTTTTTCTTTCGCAATATAACTGATTTACGCATTTCTTTGAGAACACTAATCAAGAAATCTCTCGGAAAATCAGAAACACTGAGATCTAAATAAATAGACATCATTGTAGTAGATCATCAACAAGTTACTGACCCCGTGGCAATGGCCAACGCTTTTAATGAACATTTCACGCACATATACAATCCTCCATTACAGCCGATACTCCTCCTAATGAACACATTCAGGTGAAGCTGATATAAACAAGCGCCTATCGGACTTTATCAACTCCCGCATTGACGACTCCATACAATTTGACATTCCGCCGATCACTATTCGCCATGTCGAAGAAGATTTGAAACACATAGCAGTCAATAAAGCCACCGGCTTAGACGGGATCGGAATTAAAGTGTTAAAGGATGCACTTCCTGCGATAGCCCAAAGCCTGACTCACATCTATAACGCTAGCATTGCAAATGGTATCTTCCCAAATAACTTCAAAAAAGCAAAATGATCACCTGTCTACAAAAAAGAATCCTCCCATGACAGAAATAATTATAGGCCAATTTCAGTCCTGCCTATTATTTCAAAAGCTTTGGAAAGGCATGTTGCATCCTCTTACCTCAACTACCTGTGTTCTCACGGGCTCCTATACAGTAACCAGTCTGCATACCGTCCTCACCATTCCTGTGAAACAGCTCTTTTAATCCTTACGGACAATTGGCTCAAGGCTCGTGTTGTTAGATCTGAGTAAGGCTTTTGACTTAGTGGATCACGATATTTTGTTATCCAAGATCTCGAAATACAACGTGAATGTCACTGCGCTTGAGTGGTTCAAGTCTTATCTCTGTCATCGTTCACAGAGATGCTCCATCTTTGGGTCGTTATCTGACCCATTAACACTGTCCCAAGGCATCCCACAGCGATCAATCCTAGGTCCCGTCCTTTTTTCTCTCTACATGAACGATCTACCCCTGTGCCTACCCAGTACTAACGTTGAGATATACGCTGATGACACAAGACTGTGGACGGCCGATGGTAGCACCGATATCATCCAACGTGACTTACAAGTGAGCCTTGATAGTGCGAGCAGCTGGTTTGCGTTAAATAAGATGATCCCCAACACAAAGAAGACAAAGCAAATACTCATTGCTACCAGACAAAAACTGCAGCACATAAACAAATCCCATCTCGATCTGTACGTTAATGGAAAACTAATAGAGGAAGTTGATGGTGAAAAACTCTTAGGTGTTAAGATTGACAAGCACCTTAGTTGTGTCAATCATACGGACTATTTAATTCACAAGTTGAACTCTAGAGTTTCTTTACTGAGTAGAGCAAAGGGCTACCTTACCCATTCCTGCAGAAAATTGCTATTCATTGCAATTGTTAAGCCCATATTTGAATATTGTTGTACAGTTTGGGGCAACACTTCTAATGAACAATTATTAAGAATACTAAGGGTGCAAAAACGTTGTGCTAGACTGATTCTAGATGCAAGCTTTAATGATAGATCAGTAGAACTTTTTAACAAGCTGCACTGGATTCCTATTGACGATCTCGTGCGCGTGAAGAAGCTGTGTATGATGTTTAAGATTGTTAATGGAAAGTGCCCAGAGTACTTTAATACCTATGTAAATTATTTAAAAGACACTCACAATCACTGCACTAGAGCCTCGCCTAACCTTGGGTTAGTCGTACCTAAATGTCGAACGAATTCAGGGCTTCGCACATTTCATGCGAGCGGCACTAGATTATGGAATACCATTAGTAGCGATGTGAAAAACATTTCCCAACTAAGTAATTTTAAGAAACATTTATTCTACAACATGTTATCCAATAACTTCGAACATAAACATTTTAACATTACAAGAACATTTTAATTCAGTATTTAGTCTACTTTTAGGACAAATTGCAATTTACAAATCATTTTTTATCTTTAATAATTAATGATTACTAATCTAGTTTCTATATTGTAATTCTTATCTAGTTTTAGTTTTTATAATGGGCCGCAATGTAAACTACTGGGTCACCAGTAATTGTGTTTCTTACCCAATAAAGTCTATTACTATTATTATAGGAAGTTAGTGACACGATGTGACTCGTGGATTTAACTGCACATGCGCAATATCCACGAGTTAGTGATGATTGCTTTGGTTTCGTGATGGCTTAGCTTTTCCATTGGCTGTGAAACATGCTTTGTAATTATCAGTCAATCAAGTTCGAAACTAAACCCAAACGATTGCGTTTACATTTCCTAGTGAATGGTTCAAGTAAAATAAATCACGAGTTTTAATACTTCAGCTCGTGACTGGCTCATTGCATTTTTACTCAGTTACTCCCGTAATTGGTTCTGTGATTACTTTGGTTTTGGTTTTGGTTTTACGACACTGCGAGCTGAACTTTCCACTCGAAAAGCGGAGTTGTTTTCGTATCGAGCATGCGCAAACGGTTTTATTCTCGTGCCAGTCTCGCTCAGATGTGTCGCCTCCGTCCACCATTGTTGCAGTGGGCTCAGGTTTGGCCATCAGCTTAAATAGCCGCGCACTTATAAACCGGTTTTAATAGGCTTGCCCAGAATCTTGGGCTAAAGAACACGAATGCTGCAGATCGAGTCTTCCTTTCTTTATGCTTTTTTAATTTTTTTATTAGCTTCGCCACGACAAACAACTAATAATGACAATATATGAAAACAGCAAGTGAAGAGAAAATAGACTGAAAAAGTGGCAGCACGTACAGGCCGGCAGTATTTTCATGGAGTCGAAGGCTCTGCTCGCAGGGTATATACTCAAAAAGTACAATGCTGTGATTAGGTAGTGGTCTCATAAAACACCTCTATGTCACTAGGAGTGAACTTGAAGCTACCAGCAAAGACGGAGCATTCGCTCCTGAGATTACACCCAGGGGGGGGGTTGGTAGGAAGTGGGGCGAGTGAAACTTTCCTTTTGACTGGATGCAATATCTGAGATGTGCAGGTCCGCTCCTCCTCCAAATGACGGACCACGCGCTGGATCGCATATGATCGCGTAGTGGTTTTGGCTACCGGTGAGGGGCAGCTTGAGGGGATCATATCCATTGGTGTTATATAGTGAGTACAGGAAGGCTCGGTCGGCCGACACATGACCTCCACTATCTTGAACAGAATAAGGACATACTTTATAAGGATATGCATGATATACACAACGACAGATGGCGCGCTTTGATTGGCTACAATGTGCGCTTTATCAAGAGTATGTAACGGTAGCATTCAACAGCAGTTAGAGTCCATTACCAGGAACATCCATATATACTGTATCTGTGATCCAGCGTATGCCAAGAAATAACCTGAGTATCAGTCCCTCTCTCCCTTCCTTTTCACCACCCCTCCTCTCTAAGGAAGGAAGGGAAAGAGGGCCTGACACAATTCTTTGCATGGCCGCCTTCCGCCTCTCGTGCCATTTTAAGAAAAAATCCAGACATGTGATTGACGGTTTTGTCTAATTTGTTTGATTTTTAATTAAAATCCAGACATGTGATTGACGTTTTTGTCTAATTTGTTTCACTTTAATTAAAATTTAGAAATATGATTGACGTTTATGTCAATCAAAAGTCGTGATCCTGTTTCTTTTGTTTTTCTGACCAATGAAGGAAAAAGCCAGAATATGGCTTTTTAGCAAGCGGCCAGGCAAAGAATTGTGTCAGGCCCTCTTTCCCTTCCTTTCTTAGGGGGGAGGGGGGATGGGTGATGGAAAGGAAGGGGGAGAGGGACTGATACTCAGGTTAGCCAAGAAACTACATTCTGATCATAGACTATATCGCAACCCCGCCATCGCAGTGCACTCTGGGATGGATATCTCAGTTTTCCTTTGTTGTTGTTGGGCGGCCATCTTGGATTTAACAATGGTAACTGAGATATCCATCCCAGAGTGCACTGCGACGGCGGAATTGCGATATAGTCTATGACTACACGCTTTCCACCATTATCGAGATTGAGAATGATTTGTGGTTCTTTGCGGCTTTGGGTAAGCAATTTACTAACAGTGTATTGATGGTTTGATTAGATTCTCAAAGTGCACGAAAACTCCCGCGAAATACATTTGCTGCGCAGCTCGCTGCGCAGCTATTAATAATTTGGACAAAATCTCGCAACGGTTCATTGCGTTAATACGCTGTTTCGACCACAATCCCTTGCGTGGCCAACACAATCCGCTCCTCCCCTCCCCACTGGTGGACATTTTTTGCAGCCACTGATACGATATTGAAGGACAAGAACCGCGCGTCATTGATAGACTATAATTTCTGTGTAGGTTAGAGCAGGTTTGAGTGTCGAAAGTTTTCGGTGATTGCTTTGGTTTTGCGTTTAGTAGCTTTTCTACTGGCTGTGAAAATGTTTTGTAATCAGTCAGCGAATCAAATTCCAGAGTAAAACCAATCGTGGTTTTGTTTTTGGTCTGTCACGCCATCAATCCACGATTGCGTTTACTTGTTCTACTGATTGGTTGCTTTCTCATGCCAGTGAAACCAATCGGTATTGACTTTAGTTCGTGATTCGTTCGTTGCAATTGCTTTGGTTTTGGTTTTACTATAGTCAACTGAAACCTGCTCTATATGCTTGGTTGTTTGTATTCTCCAACATTTAAGCTTCCTTCTTAATACTGGTACCATATTAGTATCCATTGGGACTCATTCACGAGTCACTCGAGTCGTGTAGGTGATCGGATTCAGTGTGAGATAGTTTGGGGCGGACATAATGGCTATCAGTTTCTAAAGAGCAAGATCTCTCCAGTTATCAAGATGGTGAGCAGCAAATAATGTTCTTCTATTGGCCTTCGATAAAGTCAAGCTGCCGGTTCAAAACAGCAATTAGCATTTACAATTGCATTCTCAACAAGAGTCCGTCTGGGCTTTCACTCGGGCCACTATGTAGCGATACTTACGGTGACGTCACACAGGCCAGTCATGCCACATTTGTTGTATTCTGTGGTTGGCAGAAACGAAGCGTGAATGCAGTCAGTTGCTTATAAAATATCACAGGTCGGTGCTTATTCATAGCCAAATTAATTACTTTCTTGTTCTTCCAAAATGCAAGCAAGCCCCTTCATCGAAGCTTATATGCTCTTAACTTATAAGTCTTAGGATAATTAGGATATGGAAGCAGAATTGAGACTTTAGATGTATTTTGTGAGGCCCAAATCGCTAGATGCCATACAAGTCATACAAACACGCGTTTTTTTTTTGCCAAAACATTATATATGCAAATATATAAATGACGTCAGTGTTTACAAACAGTAAGTTTACAAACAGTTGTACATCAATGCAGCCATTTTTTCCCCCTTGGTTGTTTTTTATTTTATATTTTGCGTTCCAGGATTTTTATTTTTTATTTTGGATTACCTTTCTTCAGATTTCTGATGGTCTGTTCCCAATAAGATTGAAGATGAAATACACTTTCATTTGAAATCCTCTTAGTAATAACCAAAGGGAAGAATTATTAGCTGAATTTAGCAGTCTTTAGGAGTGGCCGGTAGCGCGGTGACTTTCATTCTCTGCTCCCCTAGTATATATGTAATTTAACATTTTTGTTTTTCTCGTATGTAAATTAAAGAAGTTGACCTTTAATTTTACTGTAAACACTACTTATTCGATCATGTAACACACGTTTACAATTTAGTCTGCTGTTCTGTTATACTGCAGGTTCCGAGTAGGATAGTAATACGGTGGCTTGTTAGGGCCATTAAAAAAACGATTATATATAGAAAAAGTTATTAATCCCGAGTTGCTTAATCCCGAGTTCCTAATCCCGAGTTCCAAATCCCGAGTTCCAAATCCCGAGTTCTTAATCCCGAGTTCCAAATCCCGAGTTCCAAATCCCGAGTTCCAAATCCCGAGTTGCTAATCCCGAGTTCTTACTGATCCCGAGTTGCTGATCCCGAGTTGCTAATCCCGAGTTGCTAATCCCGAATTCCAAATCCCGAGTTCCAAATCCCGAGTTCTTAATCCCGAGTTCTTAATCCCGAGTTGCTAATCCCGAGTTCCAAATCCCGAGTTCCTAATTCCGAGGCCGAGCTCTTCGTCCATTCTTCTTACCACGTGTAGTGAGAATGGCGGCCGATCGATCAGATGCAAATATTGCCAGTTTTAACGACAATATTAATATATTACCTCCTCAGTTCCTGGTAACGGCGCCATATCAATTTTTTTAAGGGATCCATAGGGGAAAACTGCCGCCAGCTAATGAAGTAGATGATGCCCGTGACGGGGTATCCCATATTTTTTGGGACCGCCGCCGATGACAGCGTTGTAATTATCGGCAAAGTCGTTACGTTCAGTTCAGCATGAAGGATTATTCTTAAAGGATATGATGGGCTTCAGTCTTCGTTCAAACCTAATCCAGCGCGCCGAGTCTTCAAGCTCTAAGAAAGCAAAACTTCAAATATGTTTATTTTAGAACAAGCTAAAAGATATTTCAGGAAAGAGACAAAAAGACTACTGGGGTTGCAACTTTTTCCATATTCTTCGTTGCGATTTTATCTCTACACCGTACTCGCACGTGATGATTTTCGAGATTAGCAAACTGTGATCTCTAACGTTAAAATAACTATAGTCATCTCAATGAATCAACATTTTTGTAAAGTTCTAATAATGTAGGATGAAATTCCGAAAAGATATTTGAGGATGGAATCAATAATACTATTCACATCACTTCGAAGTCCCATATCCCTCGGTATTCTCTTCATCTACCGCATACTTAAAATGAGACCATGCACAAGCAAAGGAAAAACTAGAATTTCGGCGTAATATAAACCTAAATTGAAATATTCTCTAACAAGTAGTTCTCGCTGGTCATTCGCGACGCCTTCGATACTTGGAATATAGCTTGGCAAAACCGATAAACACGGCTTAAAGCGTACCAAGTACAAATAAAGTACAACTAGGAAGTAGGTGATGGCGTGGACAGTCTTTGCTGCAGACAAGAAGACCTCGTGTACAGAACTCGGGATTAGCAACTCGGGATTAGCAACTCGGGATTAAGAACTCGGGATTAGCAACTCGGGATTAGCAACTCGGGATTAGCAACTCGGGATTAGCAACTCGGGATTTGGAACTCGGGATTAGCAACTCGGGATTTGGAACTCGGGATTTGGAACTCGGGATTAGCAACTCGGGATTAATAACTTTTTCTAAAAAAAAATTTCCCTAAATTTTTTTTTGGTTCAAAAATAAGTCGGGATTTGAGAAAAATATAATCGTTTTTTGAATGGCCCTAACAAGCCACCGTATAGTAACCCATAACTGCTCAATCACAGTATATGTATTTGCTAGTAAATCGCTCAGTATACTTCGCTATAAATCGGCTATTCAGTATACCTGTGTAACGTACACAGGTCTCGGTAAACCACAGGCCGCCCAAGTTCTGACTGTGTAACAAGGTTTGTATGGGAGTTCTTCCGATAACTCAGAATAATAACATAAATCTCCTGTAATACAAGGTAAATAAAGGAAGAAGACTTACTTGAAGTTGTTTTGTCGTCCTATGTGTATTTCAGGTCGCTAGAACGGTGTTTCATGGAATTCTTGAGTCATACGCTTCACCCCCTCTACCAGAGGGGAAGGCTGAACACTCGATACAACCACGGCCTTCGCTCGAGGACGAATCTTTCACAAAATATCAATCCCATCGGCGTTTACTCGGCCGCGGTACAATCCAAGGACATCAATTATCCCTCAGAAGTCCCCAGGCTTGATAACTCCTTTCCAAACCCGTTAGATTTGAACGATTTTTGAAGCAATTCGTACAGCTTCAAACGGCCGATTAACCGTGTAGTCCATAGAATGGTGATTCTTGACAACGCGTTTTGGTAACCAGGCGTTTGGGTAACCAGGCCGTTACAAATTATTTCTTTCCCTGAGAGGGACATATCAAATTCATTTGACATTTTCTAATCCCTCCCTCCCCTCCAACGAGACCACTGGACAGCGCCGGTGACTAGAAAGTGTCAAATGAATTTGATATGTCCCTCTCAGGGAAAGAAATAATTTGTAACGGCCTGGTTACCCAAACGCCTGGTTACCAAAACGCGTTGTCAAGAATCACCATTCTATGGACTACACGGTTAATCGGCCGTTTGAAGCTGTACGAATTGCTTCAAAAATCGTTCAAATCTAACGGGTTTGGAAAGGAGTTATCAAGCCTGGGGACTTCTGAGGGATAATTGATGTCCTTGGATTGTACCGCGGCCGAGTAAACGCCGATGGGATTGATATTTTGTGAAAGATTCGTCCTCGAGCGAAGGCCGTGGTTGTATCGAGTGTTCAGCCTTCCCCTCTGGTAGAGGGGGTGAAGCGTATGACTCAAGAATTCCATGAAACACCGTTCTAGCGACCTGAAATACACATAGGACGACAAAACAACTTCAAGTAAGTCTTCTTCCTTTATTTACCTTGTATTACAGGAGATTTATGTTATTATTCTGAGTTATCGGAAGAACTCCCATACAAACCTTGTTACACAGTCAGAACTTGGGCGGCCTGTGGGTAAACCAGCCAAAAACACGGTCGAAATAAGTTTAGTGTTGGATCACGGTGTTTGCGCTGGTATGTATTATGACCGAGAGTAAAATGAAATGTAGCATAAAACCTACGAAACGTACCTCAAACAAGAATAGCGTCCGCAGAATCTTAAGATGGCGACTGGACTGGAGAGAAATATATTAGCACCAACAATTAATGCATAATTTAACGCATGCGCAGAAATTTTGCTGCACAGAACAAAAATAACGGCCTGCAGATTTAGATTCGTGCCTGCCACAGGCATACCAGTTTACTAATAGCTCCATCCGGTCATACGCTGACCCACAGACTTAGCATGGAAGATCCTGGCACGGCAATGGACTCCTACCAACAAGTAATGAACTGCTTCTGAAACTTCCAACATTTCCTTCATGTTCTTTAGCTGCTGAATATTTAACAATTAGTATATACCACACCAGTGAATATAACTTTTCGCGCGCTATGATTGGCTACTCAAACAGTGAATATGATTTCATATTCACCTCCGAGCAAAGCAGCGATCAACTCGCGCGAAGTGAATATGAAATCATATTCACTTTTTGAGTAGCCAATCAGAGCGCGTGAAAAGTGATATTAACTGGCGCGGTATATACTAAAGCAATTTATAAAACTATTCTTAAGCTCCCCACCCCATCCAGAATATCTGGTATTTTATCGCACTACCTAAAGAGAGTACAGTGAATCCAGGTTTTCTAGAAACTCGTCAAATCGGTCCCCAGACTCAAGACACAACAACATAATCTTCATCAAAGCAAGTTTATTGTGTTATTCATTTGCCAGTTAGTGCGATAAAATATCAGATATTCTGGATGTTTGAACAGTTCGTACTTCAACTATCAAATAATTTCAAACTTTGAGCTTGGGCTGCCTGTGGTGGAACACGTGAGGTTTTCGAGCTCGATTTGGTATTGTTTTTAACGCCGTCCTGTCCTTTACATTCAATCCTCCGTTTATGGGATTCTGTGATTTTCTAAGTTATCTCAATGATCAGTGTATTTTTTACCGTAATTCGTAAAACATTCAATTTCCAACTTTAATTTCCGTTATATCTTTGCATGCACGCATACGCGTTATGTTCTTTCTGTTGTATGCCGTCACCTTTTCGGTTACATATGCGCGTGCAATTCATCTGCACGTGCATAATTTATTTTCGTAATTACGTCTGCACGCACGCATTACGTTTCCCGTTACGTATGCGCGTGCATCTCAACTGCACGTGGACTATTTATTTTCGTAAATTAATTTCCATTACATTTATGCGCGTGTATCTCTTCGTATTTGATTATTGGGAGCTCCGCTCATAGGCTAGCCTGCATGCTATGCAGACGTATTTTTTCACTCTCATAAATTCGAAGAAAAAAGTAACGTCTGCTTACCCGAGCGCTTAATTAGTTTCCAATATGAACACATCATTGCGTGGACCAATCAGATTTTACCTTCCATATCCTGGAAAGTGACGTATGTTGCATTTAAAAGAAATTCAGACAATACATTTGCCATTGACCAATCATAGGAGCGTGTTCACTGGCGCGCCAATTCACTAAAATTCTAACAATGGGCAGAAAACAGACGTGCTGACGTCGTGCTTGCATATTGGAAACTAATTAAGCGCTCGGGTAAGCAGACGTCACTATTTTCTTCGAATTTATGAGAGTGAAAAAATACGTCTGCATAGACCCATTCGAAAAATTGGACGCCATTTTTCGAATGGGTCTATAGCAGGCTACTCACAGGCCTACCTATATATATATTACAGTTACCTAATGATTGATAATGTGTTACTTACTGTCCCAATACCTGTCTGTGTATCCACCAAACACGTAGCTACCCACACGTATTACGGTTACCGTGGGACCTTTGTTATTACACCGTGAGTGGAAAGTAGACGCAGTCCAACCGTCTGTTTGAGCCCGCCAGCACTTTATCCAGCGGCTTAATGAAGGATTTTGGAGAACTGGGGCCAGGTACTCATTCAGGGTGTTGATGTAACTTGTGTTTCCGTGGTCAATTAGGATTCGAGACGAATTAAGATCATCTGAAACAGTGTGGTGATATTTCATATAATCAATAATTGACGTTTTGGTTTTGAGTTTCATGATAATATTTTCACATCAATAAGACAATAGAACATTATCATTTTGGCGTTATTTTACTACAACTACCAGAATCCTTTCTCTCTAATCCCTTTTCGTTTGAAAATGGATATTTATTTATCCGTTTTGGCCTCCCGTCGTCTAAGACGCGTTTTCGATGACCGAAAACGGATATTTTCGAAAACGCTCTCCAGAGTGAGTTTTTCGAAAACTCCATTTTCATGTTGTAGTGTGGACGGCGAAAACGGAGCATTTCAAAAACGCGTGACGTCATGATCATGTGATCTTTGTCCCAGTCTCCTGGTCATTCAATCCTCAGCGGTAAAAGGATACCGATATTTGTAGGCTTCCAATACGTTGGTGTACTTGTTTTGGTTCAACTCCCAGCGGTCAATGTTCTCTTTATACTCGAAAACGTGACAGTTCTACCTCATCATCGGTCCACATAAAGAAGTCCGCTTTGCTTTTGTCTTCGGGTTTCTTTTGCCTTCGGCCTGTTTTAGACATTTTTGAAGCTCGTTCTTTGACTTTCGCTACCTTCCAATATGGCGGGAAGTCCAGTGTATCGCTGGCTCAAGAAATCTGCGCATACTCAATCCGGGCATTTAGCGTTTTCGGATCGGTCCAGCGTTTAGTGTGGAAAGCGAAAACGATTCGAAAACGAGAGTGTGGACGGAAAACTTTGGATGCGTTTTCAAACGAAATAAAAATGGGTTAGTGTGGACGGGGCCTCAGTCAGATTTTGGCATATACTTCATGGTAGTGTTTCGTTCCATGCATATAGTCTCCCTGCATAATACTGTAAAACAGTAGATAAAATGATTATGCAGGGAGACTATATGGAACGAAACACTACCATGAAGTATATGCTCAGATTTTTAAACTCCTTTTGAGAATTCCAAGACAATGGTCCAAATTAGAGGAACAATAGAATCCGCGCAAAGAGTTCTGGTCGTTGTAGTATATGACGTCATCATGCAAATATCTATTATAGGCCGTTACATTGTTCAATCACTTAGTTCATGCTTATACCTTTTGTTGCCTTCTTTTCGATACTCTAATAAAATTATATTTCGAATGTATAAAAAAGTCACACTTTTTCAATTAGACCTACATCCAGCCTAAGTATTTTCTCATTGAGAAATACAAGAGAAACTGTTCGCAGAGAAAGGAAAGCTATAGTAATATTGCTCAGTGGATCAATTTGAAATACGTACACAATGAGGAGCTTTTGAGAAAAACATAACAGGAAAACCTGAGGTTTACCAACGCCTTCGATCAACTACACCGGGCTAGAGACAATTCATTAATCTAATTTACCATTCGAGTGTTCAGAATTGATCCGGCCGGCCGTGAAAAAAACATTTTTGAAGGTTCCTACGCGTAGCAAGCGGATACATTTATCATAGCCTCCGCAGACATCTTTATTGTGGGAATAAATTAAAAGAAGAATAAGACGAAATGTTGGGTTTCCTGTGGTGCAAAATCCTCAGCAATTCTGGGGCGGGGAGGGGCGAGAATAATTAAAGGAACTTCCTCTCACATTTCCTAATTTTCTAATTGCCGCGTTAATAAAGTGCCAAAAACTAGCCCTACAGACTAATTTGAATTCCAATTCCCGCTATGGATTAACACTCTAATTACTATGTTATTAATTACAAACAACTGAACACAAATAAAACTAGAAGTAATCATAGATTATCAAAGTGCGTTCGACATATTTTTTGAAAGAGAAAGCACTGTGGTAACAGTCAGAGAAGCTGAAAAATTGCTGCTGACAGCAATGATATACGTAATGCTGAAAATTTTGATGTCTTGACTTATATGTTAATATACAAGGGGATGCATCTGGGTATAAAACTGTAATTATCTTTGTGTAACATTAAATCATTGGATGTGATGCTTATGGGGCTATATGTATACATGTGTGTTTTATATGGTTATGGCATTGATTTGAGAATTAGTAGCACATTTTGCTGTGTGTAAAGCAATAATTGAAGTTAGTGAACACAAATCAACCCAGGCTATAGCTACATACATGCATACATGAACTTTATTTGAGTGTCAATAGTATTTAAATGTAAAGCTAATTGGGGACACTATATTACAGGATATATAAAATACAGTATATTACAGGATATATAAAGGGATTCATATAAAGTATGTATAAATAAATATTACTATTCAGATGTGTATAAACTGAATTGCAGTTCCTAGAACATAAACTATATGTGCATGTGTATAAAGTACAGCCCATGCAGTTCCTTCGATTCAGATCATTCACATTATGCCTTCCCGGGTATTTTTCAAGTGAGAACAAGGTTGGCTGCAGAATATTAAGCGCCATTGTTAGTTCCAGAATAATTTATAGTCAATGTTGGTATTTGATCGCTTTGATCAGCCTTGTTTCAGGTCGGTTAGAAATTTAGTGTAGATTAATTATTGAACACAGCAATGAAGTCAGTACTTTAAATTTCCCTCACCTTGTACTGTGTTGATATTCCAGTTCCTTGGCATATCAAAGTGTCGGTATAGATTAACTCTGTCTGAATGTAGTGTTAATTTGAATCCGTTAATTTGTATAACCAAGATGTACACAGTGTCGCAACTCACACAAGATACGGCGATTACGGGTATTTTGAAAACTCAGACCTTGTTTCTCTTCAGCCAGTTCATCTTACTGTTTGTAGTTTCGGTATCTGTATGTACAGCGAAAAGCAGAATCCAGTACAGCGAGCAAGCCAACAGAAATCACTCGGTTGTTTACAAATTATGGTGAGTTGCTTGACTCAGTTCTCTGTTCAACTTCGCTGGTGTCGTCACCGCGCCGACAAAACAGACCATGTTTGACTTAAACCACCACGATGCACACATGTGTAGTATTTAAAAAGCTTCTTCACAACAAACACTGAAATATTCATATCCATGTATTTCTCTTCAGCCTTCAGGTATGATTTATAGCATCTTGACCATTTGCAGTTTTGGTATCGGCAAACCGAACAGCACAATTCAATACAGCGAGCAAGCCAACATATTTTTCGATCATACATTCACTCCGGTTCAGCATAAATAAATAATTATGGCCGAGTTGAATGTTCAAGGTCCTCCAGATGTACTACACACTTTGCTCAGGCTTTGCTCAATTGTACTTGCGAACCTTTGAAACATCATTGCATTGGATTGTCGGAAAATAAGGCAGGTAACTTGCCGATCGCGAACAGAAACAGAAGCCATGCTCGCATTTCACCAAAATGGCCGCTCGCATCGTGTACGTGTGGTTACCAGTTCCCCGGCCGAGATAATTTATTCTAAAAAGTACAAACATGATGACATGACGACGGACATACACGAATCTCGATTTCTTTCGCCTAGGGAAGCACAGGTAGCCCACACAGGACCACAGGGAGTCCACTGCAAGATTAGTATGCGTTCTCCTTCGTCGAACGCAATAAACTGACTAAGAACTATTTAGCGTGGTAAAGGTAGTTTCTTGCTTTTCTTTGTAAATTTAGTCAGCCATTAAACCGCTTGAAGTTTGGTGTTATCTATTCAGGTCTAGCCCTGACGAGAGATGTTTTTATTTTAAATTTTCGCATTGAATAATTAACACTAATTTAAACTTTCATCATTCAAAAAGCAACACAAATATCGTGAAATCGTTGCTTAAGTGCATTTCAGCTCCATATAAAACTCAGTCTTTAGCGCGGTTTGGTAAATTCGCAACTTTCTTTACTAACTTACTTTTCTCCAAACAAGAAATCCCGTTACTATAGTAACCTCTTTTGCAGATGCACTTGTGGGATCCCTGCGTATTCACACAATCTTCATTTGGGGCGCAGTTGTGAGAGTTGGCTGCACACTCGTCAACATCTAAAATTGAACAATTAAGAACATTGTGACTCAAGATTAGATTCGTTAGTAAGGACTATGGCATGACTAACATTGCATGATAATAGCTTTTCGTTGGCGCATTTTAATTCGTAGATGCCTAGGCCCGCATTCGCGGAAACAGGTTAACATGGGTTGAGTTTGTTGGTATCTCACCATTGCTCCGAGAGTTTTCCTCCGGATTCTCTAATTAACACGCTATATATAGAGACGGGGGAACCGGAGACCTGGAAGCGAAACTTTTGGGCACATGAATTCGGCTGTAATTGTAATCTGTACTGACAGTTTAACCACAGATTAGCAATTTAACCTCGGGGAAGCGAACAACCAGGCCCTACGTCTCTCTAATCTTCGTCATCTTTTTATAAGGCGCTACGGAACTACATATTGCAGTTTAGCCATTTTCTTCAGGCTTATCTGAGTTGAGTAATTGCTGATTTTCATTTAGAGCCGTTTTAAATTGAGTGTCGAAAAGTAATTAGGTGATTGCTTTCGAGTTTGATTGGTTTAATAGTTATCCATGATATAAAGCTGATGATGATGATGATTGCGGTTACTTTTCCTCATAGACCCATTCGAAAAATGGCGTCCAATTTAAAAAGCTATTGTCCTGGTAACGTGAACACGAGGCTAGTCAGTCCACACAAAAGCTTTTGAACGTGTAGGCGAGGCTAGTCAGTCCTAAACAATAGTTAGTTAAATTGGACGCCATTTTTCGAATGGGTCTATGATTGGCTCAAATAAAACCAATCACGGATTACTTGTGATTGGTTCATTGTGTTTTACTTGCTCCTGATTGGCTCAGGTTTGGGTTTGACGACACTCAACCGGCATCCGCTCTATCATGAGAAATATTATCTTACTGGCTTATTTGCTTGACTGTTCTGAATTGGATCGATATTGAAATTTAGAACCCAAAGGGCGATAATGCTATTCAGAAGACCTTTTTGAGTGATAAACTTCATGTACTTTCCTAAAACGTGAATCAGTTGAATTGTTGTTTGATGACTGCATGTCTGTTCTTCCGTGTGCCAAACGCTGCATAGCAAACGATGCTGAAGAAAATTGCCATTTTTGGGTTAATGTTTGTGGGCCAGTTCGAATTCCCTTCTGGTAAAACATAAAACCTTGGAAACATATATTTGCTTATAATATCTGATGTCACCCGAATAAAAACAATTACTAATGTTTATCCAACCAAGGGAAATTTCGATAACATATCAAAGTCATTCCATACAAAGTGGAACATTTGCTAATTCGTGAGCGTAACACGAGTTCCTAACAATACATCTAAGTTCGCATGCGCAGTGACATCAAATTTCAAGATGGCGGAAAGATTAAAGAGAGTCCCAGCCACCGAAACGTTTTCTAAATGAATGTTATACAGAAGTAACTGAGCTAAAGCAAATAATTCCAAATGAGCAAATTAACACAAGCACCTATTTAACGGACCTTTACGGGTTGATTCTGAAGATATACTATCTATAGATGTTTCAATTTAATGTAAATTCCCCCGGGGGGGGGGGGACTCTCCATAACAGTAGACGGGGGTGATCGTCGGCAAAATCAATTTTAACCGTAAGGGATAGCACATTGGGTGTGGTCAACAGCAAATTTACCCCTAAGAGATAGCACATTGGGTGTGGTCGAAGAAATTTTTAACCCTAAGAGATAGCAATAAAACAAACACATTTTCAGTTTTCCTGAATTTTATTACGGTCCTTAAGACACCGCCATCGAGCGCATCTCTTTTCTGGTGACTGTTGAGCGTGCTGTCATCCAGTCTTCAAGTCCGGCTTTTTTTTGGATAGGATGATCTAAGGGATAGCAGACTCTTTGAACACCCCTAAGGGATAGCAGATGGTAGAATTTTATACCCTAAGGGATAGGACGATCACCCCCGTCTACTGTTATGGAGAGTCCCCCCCCCCCCGGGGTAAATTCTAAGCGGCCTAGCTGTATTCATGTTTGTTAAACGCTGTTTCCAGTTTCACGGCATGTTGGAAATTGTACAAACACGAATAATGTGTCGAGCTTTGATGTAGGTCACAAGTATTACTCTCAATCTAAACCAAAACACGCTATCCTTTTTAGTTTCTTATCTGTCAGCGCCATTAAAAATTGAACTTTGTAAAAAAAATTATCTGAGTAATGATTTTCTAAAAATACAATACAATCTACTTTGGTGGTCGCTTATCGGAAACAAAAAACAATAGAAAATGTCAAATGTTGAGACTAAAACGTGGTCGCGGTCGCTTAAGAATTTTTGCGTTGGTCGCTTACGAGAGAGTTTTTACAACAGAATTTGACTGAGAGAAAAACGGTTCTTTGGTAAAGTGGTCGTTTATGGGAAGTGGTCGCTTACGGGAGGTGGTCGCTTACGGGAAGTGGTCGCAAGAGAGAGTTGACTGTACTCCCGCTCAGTACTTGTGGAGAGTATGTCCAAAGCTTCTCGTCCGGCTTTGAAAAGTTTACAATATAAATCATGCAAATATATTCAGCGACTGGATTTTAGTGGCAAGTTTTTGATTGGCTAAAAACTGACAGCCGTGATCGTGAATGGAGAGAGGATCGCGGGCTCGCCGAAACCCCCACGGCTGGAAACCGAGCCTAAGTTTTCTTCAGCTGGTGCGAAAAAACGCGAGAAACGCCTTGTGAAATCCTTCCAATTGACTTAATGAAAGGCTTTATTTCCCAGACCTAGAATTTTGAAAATTGAGTGAAAATTGGGCTGTGTGCGTAGCTTATATGATAAACGTAAGTAAGTAAGTAAGTAACTTTATTTAAGTGTCAAATGTATTTAGCTTTGCAACTAATTGGGGACACTAGTCCTACGATTTTACGTCCTTATCCGAGAAGACGTGAAGGTCTAACCATTTGCAGTTGTTTCACAAAGGCAGCACCTTCTACTCAGTTATTTTAAGACCCTGAGTGTTGGTCCGGCCGGGGTTTGAACCCGCAACCTCCCACTCAACAGACCGGTCTTTCCTAATCCATTCGAGAACGATCGAGAACGAAATGTCCGAAAATCGTATGTTTTTGAGTCAGTACTTGTAGACCCGAGGTCAACTGAAATCTGATAGAGCCTTTTGCTAACAGTGACTTTGATATGGGTGATGATTCTAAAAGCGCGTTTAGAATGCCTGTGAAGTAAAACAAGCGACCCCGTTTTTATTGTATTTTATTAAATTTTAGTCTTTCCTAAGTTATTTTGTGCAATTAAAAATAAATTTGGAGAACGCGAACAGCATTATTTTTCGTGTTGAAGTTAAGCATAATGCGACAATGTTCATCACACGCATGACGTCAGTTGGTTTGCACATTTATATTCACAAAAGTAAAAATAAGGTCGACGGCAAGGCTTCTTTGAGAAAAACGTGACAGATGGCAAGGCCCCTCAAGTAATACATATTTAGAATGAAAATTAGACAAAAAACGCACTGCATTTTGATTAATTTACGAAGACAAATATACTGTGCAAACCAACTAACGTCACGCATAAAAATTGTCTAAACCAACTAACGTCACGCATGACAATTATGCCTGACTTTAACACAGAAAAAAAATATTTTGAATTGGCCAAAATGA
Organism: Actinernus sp. WN-2022; assembly: GCA_030867875.1. Taxonomy (NCBI): domain Eukaryota; kingdom Metazoa; phylum Cnidaria; class Anthozoa; order Actiniaria; family Actinernidae; genus Actinernus; species Actinernus sp. WN-2022. The sequence continues at coordinate 17,532,027 of JAOWCC010001210.1, read as the reverse complement.
CTTAGGGAAGACTAAAATTTAATAAAATAAAAACAGGGTCAATTTTGTTCACTTCATACGCACTTTAAGGTAGAAATGACTGGATAATATCTACAAAACCTGATGACCTTAAAGGGGCACTGCTAATTGAATTGAACCTTCATGTTTCTTTAAAACAAAACTACAAAAATAACACCCTGAGATAGAAGAGAAACACCATGTGAATGTCCTGGTATGCTTTACAAACTACAACGATAACACCCTGAGATAGAAGAGAAATACCATGTGAATGACCTGGTATGCTTTTCAAACTACAACGATAACACCCTGAGATAGAAGAGAAATACCATGTGAATGTCCTGGTATGCTTTTCAAACTTTTTCGATAGAAGTTGGCAAAGATTTATTTACAGTGAATTACAAAAGCTTATTCTAGAAACTCGATTTCGGTTAAAGTGAACCGATGTCAATGCAAGTTGCTTTACATTTTTTCCTAAAAGCAGTATTTCCACCCACTCGAATCTTGGCTATCCTTCATCAAAACTGTCTCATATTTTCTCCAGTAGAGGCCTGGAAAGCATACTCTGCTAATCTGAATAGTGAGAAAGAAAGTGAAAGTGATCATTTGGGGGTTGATAACCCGGGGGGGGGGGACTCGGGGGGGGGACTCCCTTATCTGAGGGGTACATGGATGCTCGTCGTACCTTTGAGGGGTCAAAATCAGGAGTTTGGTACCACTTAATTAGGGTATCCACCATCAAACACAGACATTTCTATGTAAAGCGGTACCTTTTAGGGGTCGGGTGTCAATTGAACAAAAAAGCTGTTATCAATTTACATTTTTATTATCTTTTAGGGGTCAAAATAAGCTTGAGCCACGCCCATTTTAGTACCTCTTAGGGGTCAAATCGAAAATGTCCGACGAGCATCCCTACCCCTTTTATATGGGAGTCCTCCCCCCCCGGGGGGTTGATAATGCCCCGGCTTTAAGTTGTTACAAACGACTTACCAGTACAGTTGTGTCCATCGCCCGTGTATCCCATATTGCACCGACACACAAACGAGCCATCGGTATAATTGCAGCGAGCATTGCTGTCACATGTACCACATGGTGTCTCTAGTGAGGGTAAATGACATGATATTTTGGTTTTTCGACAAAGATGGCAATGTAGTTTCTAGGCTACTAAAGTGTAGTACTTTTACTGGAACTGATCTTGATTCTGTTGAACCTTAAATGACGTAACGAGCGCCGAGGGCGTGAGGTTCTGCTAGGGGGTTTCAACCAGTGTAGTTCTCAAACTCATGAATAACTAATTAGATCAACAGCCAATCAGGTATGCCCATTTTCGTCAGGCGAATGATTCTTGATACCCAATGAAACACCAGATGAAGATCGCTCCGGTTAGTTCAAAAACTGATCAAGACACTACAAGGATTACATCACAGGTATGACTTCACATGAGTAGAAGTGAAGAGAAAGATGGAAATTACATGATTAATTTGTTATCCAACATAGATGGGGATTTCAACTATAGTCCAACTATCAAATTAGAACAGTTGTTCTGAATGAATCCACTCATGACAAACTGAAAAAGGTCCGAATTTACAACTGCATGCAAGGATTGTGTGGCTGAAATAGAAGAATATGCTGACCATATTCTATTTCTTTATCTGTTTTCACTGAAGTACACTGTAGTATATACAAGCCATTCACTCCCCCCCCCCCCACCTTCTACCCAGTCCCAGAAGAAAGATTGACAGAAGTCATACTTTTGCAGCCTCCCCCCCTCCCCCCAGTTTCAAGAACTCCCTACGCCCCTGAAGCCATGGGAACTGACCTGTGCAATTTGTTCCTATCCATCCAAAGAGACATTTGCAGAAGTAGGAGCCGATCTCGTAGAGCGGTATACAAGCGCCATTGTTCTGACAGGGTCTTGTGTCACATGACGGACTCCGTTATCAAAGACAGAATTTGAAATCATGATATTAAGTTATTAGTCGGCTAAGCATCGACTATGGCTGTTTATGTTCACGAGTCATTCGTATTTTGGCTCTCTCCTTTGAATGACTCATATATTTAGTAGCGTTACGGAATGTACACAAGTGGGCAGGAATTAATGCAGTATGTTGTTATGTTATATAAGGTGAATAAAGAGGAGTGATTAATATGTAAGAATCACTCGAAGGCGTATCTCTACCTTGATACCTAATGTTTCTTTAGGACATATGTTAAGAATAGAAGAAATGTACTGACTACACATCTATATATAGACGATTGGCCAACATTTTATATTGCTGTATATATGTGTCCGACAAGTATCAACAAACGAGATGCCCGCCCCTGATCTGTTGTTTGTGTTTAATGCAGTTTAGCTATTAAATGTTTTATACTCGTTCAGAGTGATAAGAGTATAAGTAAAATTATACAGCTACATTAAGGTGATATTACACGTAAAGATTTTTAACGACGATTTTTCATGCAACTTTATTGCGCAAACACTCAACTTAGTGTAACATGGCGCCCTGGATGATTTTTAACGCAATCTTCGTTGCAGCAACATGGTGCAAGTGTTTCACAGTATTATATAAATTCTGCCAAGAAACTATTTTTTTTGCATAATCTTTACATAATAATCAAATGCTTTGCGTGCTTGCTCGAAAAATAGGATTTACCGTGATGAGCATATAGCCATGTGATTACCCGACCTTCTCAAGCACGGTTCACACGACAGGTGTTTAAGGCACGGCACTCCTAAATATTGGTACAAGTGCCATGTTTTTGGCACGACACCCCTTATTTTTGTTTTTTTCGGGTACGCGTGCTAGAAAATCTAGGGGTGCTGAGACCTCGTGTTGTAATTGTGTAAAGGTAGTCTCGGCCGGCCTGTTTGGAGTGCCGTGCCCAAGTTAGGAGTGCCGTGCCCGAGTAAGCAGTGCCGTGCCGAAGTTATAAGAGTACCTTGAAAACGCTTATCGTGTACACCGGGTTTCAGTCTTAACAGTTAGCTGTGTTTAATTTACGTGAAGGTACAACATTTTGAAATATATAGGATGAAGTTGTTAACCCAATCTTGCCTTGTAGGTAAAACAAAAATAATGTACTTAATCAGAAATCAACTTAAACTGGTTATTTTAAAATAACCTTTTCTTCTCGCTTTTATATTTGAGCTCCCATTCAAGTCATAGGCTGTTGTAAAGCATATTACTGCAAATCCTCCTGTTTAATGATTTTTAAAATAAAGTTACTAAAAGCACTTCATCTCGTCACAGATAATCTTTTCAGGCGTAGATGTTCATGATGATATTTGGAAACAAAATATTCCAGTCGACTCAAAGGTGATTTATTATTGAAAGTCAATATATTATTTATAGGACCGAACCCTATTTTTTTCCGAACGGTTGTAATACAACTTTCATTATTTTATCTACAAAAATAGGTTATAGATTGAAGTAGGCACTTACATGAATGCTGAAGTGATGAAAGTCTCCATGGAAGACAAACTTCTGTGTGTCGTTGTATTTGTCTGTCGAAAGAAGCTCGCACTTCAACCGACCGCTGGAGTCTGTTCTTGCTGCAAGATTGAAGGAGTAGATGCCAAACATCTTAACAGTGGCCATGGCACATTCTCCCTTCCTGGATACGAGTTTGGTGGCTTTTGGTGTGACATTTAAATATCGAAACTCGTGTTTTACGAAGTTCGCGTAGTAGAGACCTGTTTTCGTGTCTCTGATCAATGGTTTTGGTACAACATAAACTACATTTTTTTGTACAGAGTAAGAAAATTTAAACAAATGCAACAAAAATGAACATGCCCAGATGATTCTGACTTGTAATGTCTTCGACACAAGCATCGTAGTCTGGCATGTGTAATACTAAACATGAAACGATGCTGCAGTCTTAAGAGTCAGTTTGCGAAATGCGAGGCCTTGCGTGTGCGTATTGTATTCCTCAAATAAGTTAATAACTAGAAATCATAAATGCAACATACTTCTTCTCAAAACAAACTCCAAATATGGCAATATATACCAATTGTCTCGATCAAAGTTCCCTCCGCCATTTTGAATATTTCATGTCAAGCGCTCATGAAAACGAGGCGAACGGTTACTCGTCCGCGAATATAAAACAAACAAGATAATTATCTTTAAGACATAAATCGAGAAATTCGCTGTACAATCGTGTAATATTTCTATCTACAGTACTCAGACTCTGTAGCATCGCTCGACTCACCGTTCGCCTCGTTTTCATGCAGCTTAATCATGACAATGGCGACGGGACTAAGGAAGAGTATCAGAAACGTGTCATGAACTTTGTTTTTTCAAAAGTAACCAGAAATCGTTCAAAATTTCCAACGCCTTTACTAAGAATTTTTTCTGAAAGTTTGTTCCATTTTCGAAAGAAAAGGTTAAAGTTCAAACTAATTTCGCTGCCATGTAACACCTGTTATCTTGTTTTCCTGAACATGAACCCAAAACTATGCATGTCATGTATCAGTAGAAAATTCTTCTTTTCTCCTCGAAATCCTTACGAGTAAGTGTGATAAAGACAGCCGATAAAGGAACTTTTGTAAGGGTTTAGTGGCTTGGAGAACATATCTCTTTTAATTTGGTAGGAAAAGACACCTGCCTTCTGGAATTACTTTAATTGTGCGGCAAGAGTATAAGTGCCTCTTTAGCATTTTCACAATTTAAAATGAATAAATTAAAGTAATAATTACATATTATTAGCTCATTGGTGACTTCTCTGTCCGGCGCAAACGTTCAGCTCGACGTTCTCTCACGTCGAGTTCACTAATCTCGGTTTTCATATGATCGGTTATCATATAGAAACCATACTGTAGTTCTATCCCAGCGATCCGTGATCACTGTGTTCATAATGCCTTTGTTTTCTTGCTTTGTTTCCATCAGTTGTACTCTAAACTTCATTGTTGTCAATAATCAGTCACGTATCTATACAGAAACCAAATAAAGAACTGTTGTTGCGTAATGACTAGCAGCTTCTATGTTTGAATGCTGAACACTGTCCTATTTCTTATGAGAACGTGTTGAAAATTTACGAGTTTACTCTAGCCCTCCTTGTGACTTGCTCGTTAACGTTTAGAACACGATAATCTTTCTAGACTAGGCATGTTTAACTCAAAAAACGATCACACCTCTAGTACAAAGAAAACACAATGGTCCGCAATTAGAAGCCGTTAGTCCCGCTATGGACTGTTATCGCAGTTCGGCCATCTTGGATAAAACAATAGTTTTGGCCCCGGTAGCCTCGCACTGGCTGGTTTCAGAACGAGTTTACCGGACGAAAACAAAGGTTTTTATTCTCCTGGGACTCAATATGGCCGCCGTGCGATAAAAGCCCATTCATTGTCGGGGACAGCATGGCAAAACTAATTTATTTCCCGTATCTGACGTCACAAATTACAAGACTTGAGCCGTCTGTACATAGCGGACGTTGTGAGGAAGGTTTTCGGATTTTCTCTTCCTAGACGCGCAACACAGAAAAATTAAATAGCAGAACCTATTTATTTCGAATACATGTTTGTATAGACTTTGGGTTGATTTTAGGATTGAGTTCCCCTTTAAGATTTATTTTAAAAGCGGTCAATTTTAGGCACAGTTCATCTCCTCTAAAAACCCTCAGTGGGGTTAACCGTCAAATCGGTTAAAATTTAACCGTCAAAATAAATAATTTGTTACCGTCAACCATTTAATCGTCAAACCTGTAATTTAACCGTCAAACCTGTAATTTAATTTTCTAGGTGTTTTGTTTCAAATAACCGCCAACCGTCAATTGCAAACCCCTAAAAAATGACCCGGAACACGGCGGCGCAGATTGGGTATGTCAGCGGATATTTGTGAAATTTATGACGCGTATAAGGGAAGAGTTGACTCAGTCTGTTAAATTTCGAGTCGATTCGAGATTTTAATTTCCTCGGGTTAAAGCTTGCTTATTCCTTCAGTGGACATGGCAACCGTAACCAAGGGGGGAAGAGCTGATTTTTCTGCCGTCAGATGTAATCCATTAACGGAGATAGACATTGTCATAAATAATCTGTTTCATTGTGGGAGGGACGTAAAACTATGCAGTACGTATACTGCCTGTCAAACAAGTAAAAGTGTTAAAGTGCCTATCACCATTTCGCAATTTTGATAGCTTATGAACCTCCGAAAAGTTTTGAGTACTTCTGTGAAGAAAGTTTTGGTTTAAAGTGAATACTTTATGTTCTACGCTTGTTTGAAATCGTGTAAATGTGACCTTTCCTGACCCATGACCGCGTAAGTAAAAGCCTGGGTCGATACCTGTATAGACGTCATCTCATTAATGCATTATTCTCCATGGCACCTTTTTATCACAACAACATCGATGCATAGAAAATATACACAGTTTTTGAGTTGTTAGTAAAGAAAAAAGTCATTTTAGTCAACATGTTAAGTATTTCTTCAAATGATTGTAAAGCCGAATTAATTATATGACGTCAAGATGACGTCTACCCAGGTTTATTTACGCAGTCATGGGTCAGGAAAGGTCACATTTACACGATTTCAAACAAGCGTAGAACATAAAGTATTCACTTTAAACCAAAACTTTCTTCAAAGAAGTACTCAAAACTTTTCGGAGTTTCATAAGCTATCAAAATTGCAAAAGGGTGATAGGCACTTTAACAACTTGGGTCTACGCTTGGATGTCGTGGTCGCCGGGTGAATGTCACTTATAATAGGCCTTTTGCAGCTAACAGTCACGTGCTGATATAATACAGTCACGTGCTGATATAATACAGTCACGTGCTGATATAATACTTCGCTAACGAATGAGTTGAGCTCATGATCCCCATGGGAAACCGAACGCTGGATGGCAAGCTATCTTTAAAAACGCTGGTTTAGAAAGATCGATTGGAGGTGGAAAATAACATTTACAAACATGTTTTTATAATAACACTACCGATCTCGTACAAGTGCCATTAAACATATGAATTAAGATTTTCTTACAACCCAGTACAACCACGTGATTGCATTCCTGAAAAAGGCCATTTCACGATATAAAAGAACGCGAATGTAAGGAAGTAAAACACTCTGTTTGTCGTTCGGTATGAACGGAAGTCTATGTCATTTTTCGAAAATGTGGAAGCGATAAAAGGCGAATAAAGGAAACGATAAACACCTAATCTCACGAGAAAACTTTGTTACGTCCTGTCCGCGTCACAGCCGTTGCCGTCCTTGGTGCGTGAATCCCTAATAAAGCACACATCCCCTCGTTCCAGGTCGATAACCCTTACGTATTTCGACGCCACAATGCAGTTATCATCATCCTTCTTTGACGTGCGCTTACGCTCATATTAAATATTGGGTCACGTGACGTATTCCACCAATCACGCGCTAGAGAAAATTATAAATGCGAAAATAATGTATCCACCTGGACTTTGCACAAGAACGTAGAATACTATGGCGAGCTGGTCTTCAAAACAGGTTGGCGAATTTTCATAGTTTGTTTTAAATGAATTTTATGGCACTGCTTTCCACTGATTTTCACCTTCATCATAAAATACCAAGAGAGCATACGTGCGATGATAATCTCAAATATAAATATATTTTTACTAACCGGAAGCAGTTTAGCGAAAGCAAACTGGAAGTTAGCCTGATTTTCAGACGGTACGAGGTCGTCCGCTCGCTTCCTTCCCCTCCCCTCAGGCTAGCTGTAAGCGCGCGACAACAATCTCATGGCGGCAAAATATTTTCGCGCCATATTGTCGCGCGCGCGCCCTTTATTTGCTTAAGAAATGAAAGGTTTTAAAATTGTTCAACCATCGTGTTTGTACAATTTCCAACATGCCGTGAAACAGGAAACAGCGTTTAACAAACATGAATACAGCTAGGCTGCTTAGAATTTACATTAAATTGAAACATCTATAGATAGTATATCTTCAGAATCAACCCGTAAAGGTCCGTTTGCTCATTTGGAATTATTTGCTTTAGCTCAGTTACTTCTGTATAAAATTCATTTAGAAAACGTTTCGGTGGCTGGGACTCTCTTTACTGATATCTTTCCGCAACCTCGTCCCCAGGGTCTTTTCGATCAGATCCAAGATGGCGGCTACTCAGTAAAGCCGGCTGGATACTCCCAGATTTTGGGAGTATTTTGTCACGTGATTTAGCGATCTAAGATGGCGGCCAAACTAAATATGGGAATAGTTCATGACGTGTCCAAACCATAGGTATCCCAATCCGGAGTGAGCGAGAAGCTATTAACGGTATTTCCACGCGGCGAACGATGCAGTGAAAACAGGTCTACTAAATGGCTCGAAATGGAGTTTAATTCAGTGGACAAAGAACCAGTGGAAAGGTATCACAAAGCTACCAGGATGTATCTAAGCTAGAAGAGAATCCTAAAAAGCCGTTCATTTTCCGTTAGCGTTGAAGCGAAGCGATCGATAGCACATGTTCAGGTTTAACGGCTTCTCCTGGCTTTCCCACTGATTAACCTTACCAGAAAACTACCCAGTAATGCACTTCATCTATTGCTCTATCTACACAACGTGTTTTAAGGTTATTTAAAATCGTTTTAATTGATACAATTTGAGCAATCTAAACTATATACAAGTTCATCTCTCTGGACTCAGTCCGTTTGGCCAATAAAAAGCATTGCTAGAACAACCCTTGCGTCATAATCGAAGAGCCAATCAGAATACGTGACAGTTCAGCGTTTACCAGGGTCTTCCCTCTGAGTAGCCGCCATCTTGGATCTGACCGAGAAGACCCTGGGGACGAGATTGACCAATATAAAAACAATTGTCTAACAACAACAACAACAACAACGACAACAATTTATTCGTGTCCTCTTAAATATACATGTTAGTTCTAGTATTGATAAATAAAAATGAAAAAGATTGAGGAACACAGCTACTTAAAAATAGCAGAGCTAATCGAGTTAAGTAGCTGAGATCAAGCGGTTTATAATTTTTTTTTGACAAAAAGAGGACAACAATACTACAATACAAAATAGAAAAGAAATATATATATATATATATATAAATAAATAAAGACATGACACACAAAAAAAAAACTTACAAAGTGACAATATAGGGCATATGTCAAAGCAGAGTGCATCAGGTATCTATATAGCTACTCAGGATGGAACTCGTTAAGAATTTCTTAATTTGATTCCGTATTTTTGATTTTAGATCCTCTTGGATTGAGTTCCATAATTTAGCGCCTAGAAAACGAATGGTGAATTTGCCGTAGTTAGTTCTGACTTTGGAAATGTAATATGAATCTTTAGCAGCTAGTCGAGTATTATGGCGATGTATCCTATTTATAGGTGTAAAAAAGTCATGAAATATAGTTGGCAAAGCATTTGCATGAAAATCGTGCATAAACAAAGCATTGTTAAGATATATTATATCAGTAAATTTGAGTATCCCTAAGCTATGGAAAAGTGGACTTGAGTGGGCTGAATATTCAGAAAAAGTAATTATTCTAATTGCTTTCTTTTGAAGAAGAATCAGAGGTCTAGGTGTAGTTACATATGTATTTCTCCAGGTTGTCACTGCATAGGACAGGTATGGGTAAACTAATGTATAGTACAATTGAATTAGAGTAGCTACAGGGACAAAATGCCGAATCTTTGATAGCATGCCAACACTACGTTTGATTTTTTTGGAAATATGCTTAACATGCGGGTCTAGCGGGCCGTCCCTTCATGTAGGACGACACGAATTGCTACCAAATTGTATTCTATTGTATTGTGTTGCGTTCTATTGTTGTATTGAATTGTATTCTATTGTATTTTTGGTAAAAATTCGTGTCGTCCTACATAAAGGGATTGCCGTCTAGCGGCTTGTGATTTCAGACTAACATTTCGTACGTGAATGTGTGACGCTATGTTATGAAAATAAAACACATTGTACAATAAATGGAACTTGCAGGCTTTGTTGTGTTGTTTATTCTCGTGTTTATTTTCGTGTGTATATTCAGCTTTCGCCATCGATTAAAAAAAAGAGGTTTTACTGTGAGACTACTATACCCGGGGCCACAGACAACGAGAACCAATCACATTGCACTTAGACAACGAGAACCAATCACGTTGCACTTAGACAACGAGAACCAATCACATTGCACTTAGACAACGAGAACCAATCACATTGCACTTAGACGACGAGAACCAATCACATTGCACTTAGACAACGAGAACCAATCACATTGCACTTAGACAACGAGAACCAATCACATTGCACTTAGACAACGAGAACCAATCACATTGCACTTAGACAACGAGAACCAATCACATTGCACTTAGACGACGAGAACCAATCACATTGCACTTAGACAACGAGAACCAATCACATTGCACTTAGACAACGAGAACCAATCACATTGCACTTAGACAACGAGAACCAATCACATTGCACTTAGACAACGAGAACCAATCACATTGCACTTAGACGAGAACCAATCACATTGCACTTAGACAACGAGAACCAATCACATTGCACTTAGACAACGAGAACCAATCACATTGCACTTAGACAACGAGAACCAATCACATTGCACTTAGACGACGAGAACCAATCACATTGCACTTAGACGACGAGAACCAATCACATTGCACTTAGACGACGAGAACCAATCACATTGCACTTAGACAACGAGAACCAATCACATTGCACAATGACTTAGACAACGAGAACCAATCACATTGCACTTAGACAACGAGAACCAATCACATTGCACCTAGACAACGAGAACCAATCACATTGCACTTAGACAACGAGAACCAATCACATTGCACTTCGACGACGAGAACCAATCACATTGCAGAACGAGAACAAAGCATTCCAACTTACGGTTATTTGAGGCAATCAGTGTCGATTGCAAGACAATAGCTCGAGCTTTTTCAAATGAAGCAATCCCATGGATACTTTGGAATGCTTTGTTTTCGTTTTGCATGTGTTTAGTTCTTGTTGTCTAAGTGGTTCCGGTTTCAGTAACAGCACTGTAAACCAGCTGTTCATATTGTAAGAACACTATGTTTAAACGAGTCAAGTGGATAGCAATGATTTCGCGCCTGAAAGACAATGAACAAAAGAACAGCGCATATATAACTTACAATATTCCATATCGTGCAGTATTCACAGACATACGTACAAACCTAAATATAACGCGCGCTAGCTCTGATTGGCATAACATTTATAGATCAAGAAACTTGTCATTATCTGATAAAGGTAATAAAAGGTACTTTCCACATCTAAATCCTCTGGTATAAACACTTAGGACAATGGGAAAATACAATGAAAACTGCAAAAATTACCCGGCTATGTGCTAACGACTGACTTCTCCCAACTTCAGTTTTCTTAACAACACGAAACGAATACTTGGAAAGAGAGACATCAAAACTTGACGAGAATAAATAAGTACCGGTCACGAGACGCAGTCGAGTGTCGTGACTATTGCTCTCGTCACGTTGTGACGTCATCTGTACGTCTATTAGAAGACCCACGGCAGAATAACATATATTGAGAGTTTATACAATAATTAGCGAAAAAGGCTTCGAAATGATTGGATACAAAACGTGACGTCACATGTACATCAGGGCCAGGTTGTTCGAAGCTCGATTAAGTAATGATCCGGCTAAGAACGATAGCGGCACTGATCATGAACGGCAATGAATGTAAAAAGGTGTTTATTTTATATTTTCTTTCTCGTAAATTTATTGGTCGATACTCATAAATCAACTAAGTAATGCACTTTCATTAGATAACTTTTGAAGTTTTAGTTTAGTTTTGATCAAACTATGGTTTGATTTCAAATGTGAGGAAAGTTCTCACATTTGTGATTCAAATATCTTTTATCTTCTCCCTTTCTTATTGGCTGGATGGTGTTTTCTTTAAGTTTTCACAGTAAAACTGACCAACAGCACACAGTTTGCTTTATTTTTGACTGAGGACATCTCAGACAGCACTCAATTAAGACACCTTCAAGCAGCATTGTGCGAGAGGACATACTCATTGCCGCAGTCTATTGTCTTTTCCTATAGTTCTTTCGCAAATCATTACTTAAAGTGCCTATAACCCTTTTGCAAGTTGGATAGCTTGTGAAGAAAGTTTTGATTTACAGTGAATATTTTATGTTCTACGCTTGTTTGAAATCGTGTAAATGTGACCTTTTGTGACCTTTCCTGACCCATGACCGCGTAAGTAAAAGCCTGGGTCGAAACCTGTATGTACGTCACCTCATTAATGCATTATTCTCCATGGCGCCTTTCTATCACAACAACATCGATGCATAGAAAATATACACAGTTTGTGAGTTGTTAGTAAAGAAAAAAGTCATTTTAGTCAACATGTTAAGTATTTCTTGAAATGATTGCAAAGCCGAATTAATTATATGACGTCAAGATGACGTCTACCCAGGTATCGACCTAGGCTTTTGCTTACGCGGTCATGGATCAGGGAAGGTCACATTTACACGATTTCAAACAAGCGTAGAACATAGAGTATTCACTCAAAACCAAAACTTTCTTCACAGAAGTACTCAAAACTCTTCGGAGGTTCGTTAGCAATAAAAATTGCAAAATAGTTATAGGCACTTTAAAGTGCATAAAGGTCCTGGCCAGTTATGCGTTTCTTTTAAGCTTAGACCATAAAAAGGTAGGGAATACCGAAAAATAAAAATAAATTGTTTTCATTATTCTTTTAGCTGCTAAACCTCCAAATTTAGACTTCATTTCCATTTAATGGTAGCAAAAATGTGATTATTTATTATTTTCAAATACTTGTCTCCGTCGATATAAAGATGATTCTTACAAAGTTCACGGTTGGTCAGCGGTCATAAATAAACAGTATAAATAAACAGTATGAATAAACAGTATAAATAAACAGTATAAATAAACAGAAAAATAAATGAAAATAAATAAATTACGGATACATAGAGTCCGTGATATGAGCTAATTAGTATAAAATACAATCGAGCTTTGCTCTAAATAAACTGACATTCTGCCTCGACTAAGGTAGATGGCAAAGTATTCCATTCCTTTGAAGTTTTCGGGGAAAACGAAAAGTTATGATAATCTGTTACTGATGGTGGAACTTTATATGAATGTTCGTCAAGATGGTGACTTGTCCGTCCCATTGGGGTAAGATATTTCTCATTTTCAATTGCATTTCTCATTTTCATTGCATAAGAACAATGAATTTGGGGCGTGATTGGTTGATAAACAAGTTCAAAACTACGGTCTCGGTCTTCCATGGACTGCGCCCTCGCTTGCATTTCCATGGAAGACCTCAACCTATGTTTTGAACCTATATATACACACCACGTCCTCTAGTATCTTCGTAAAAAAAATATGATTAGCCCAATATGCACTTCAAGTTAATCCAGGACTAAGGGCAATCTTTTAATTAGTTCGATTTGCTAACTTGTGAACAACACGTTTGAGGTTAAAAACCTATTCATAGAGGAGAAATAATAAGTACTTTGATACTGGGTTGACTTAATCCAGGGATAGCGCTAACCAGTCTATTGTAAACAAATACCTTGTACCGAGAGAATCAAAATCATGGGTTGACTTAATCCAGGGTTAGCGCTAACCAGTCTATTGTAAACAAATACCTTGTACCGAGAGAATCAAAACCATGGGTTGACTTATTCCAGGGTTAGCGCTAATCAGTCTATTGTAAACAAATACCTTGTACCGAGAGAATCAAAACCATGGATTGACTTAATCCAGGGCTAGCGCTAATCAGTCTATTGTAAACAAATACCTTGTACCGAGAGAATTAAAACAATGGGTTGACTTAATCCAGGGTTAGCGCTAATCAGTCTATTGTAAACAAATACCTTGTACCGAGAGAATTAAAACAATGGGTTGACTTAATCCAGGGTTAGCGCTAATCAGTCTATTGTAAACAAATACCTTGTACCGAGAGAATCAAAACCATGGGTTGACTTAATCCAGGGCTAGCGCTAATCAGTCTATTGTAAACAAAAACCTTCTACCGAGAGAATCAAAACCATGGATTGACTTAATCCAGGGCTAGCGCTAATCAGTCTATTGTAAACAAATACCTTGTACCGAGAGAATTAAAACAATGGGTTGACTTAATCCAGGGTTAGCGCTAATCAGTCTATTGTAAACAAATACCTTGTACCGAGAGAATCAAAATCATGGGTTAAGACTTAATCCAGGGTTAGCGCTAATCAGTCTATTGTAAACAAATACCTTGTACCGAGAGAATTAAAACCATGGGTTGACTTAATCCAGGGCTAGCGCTAATCAGTCTATTGTAAACAAATACCTTGTACCGAGAGAATTAAAACCATGGGTTGACTTAATCCAGGGCTAGCGCTAATCAGTCTATTGTAAACAAATACCTTGTACCGAAAGAATTAAAACAATGGGTTGACTTAATCCAGGGATAGCGCTAATCAGTCTATTGTAAACAAATACCTTGTACCGAGAGAATTAAAACCATGGGTTGACTTAATCCAGGGTTAGCGCTAATCAGTCTATTGTAAACAAACACCTTGTACCAGAGAATCAAAATCCAGGGTTAGCGCTAATCTGGCTTCAAACGACTGGGCCCTGTACTCTAATAATACATGCATGGCTACCGACCAATCAGAGCGCGCTTGAATCTATTTTATAAATACATATATTACATATATTACATCATAGCCTGCGAAATGGCTCATGGGAATAGGGGGAGGAGGGGGAAGAAGAGCCTGTACAGTTTGGCCATCATGGATAAAACAATGGTTTTGGCCCGGGTAGCCTCGCACTGGTGGGTTTCAGAACGAGTTTACCGGATGAAAACAAAGGTTTTATTCTCCTGAGAATCAACATGGCTGCCGCGTGATAAAAGTGTCGACGCCATCTTTGATTAGGCGCGTAAAGACCCCTGGGAACGAGGTTGGGACTTTACCGCAATTGCCCTATATCATTATGACGTCAAATCAAAACAATCTATTGTTTAAACGCTAAGGATCACGGTCGTGGGAGGGGGACAAAACAGCAACAACACAAAGGAAATCGCTATCAAATGCATTTTGTAGAACGTAGAATAGCGGTAACAGCCACCAAATACGGTAAATATTGTGGGATAAACATTGATACAGCTGATATCTGGAAACCAGACAATTCGAAGTTAAATTTTCCTCAGCAGAGCAGATTTAGTTCAAAATTATATTGTTCAAGTCGATTCTGTCCCCCTCATAAACAAGCCGTGACGTCATAATGATATAGGGTAATTGAAACAAAGGATAATAATTGGGCGGCTTTGTTTACCTTTACCTAATTAGAATTGGCGCATGAAAAGTTCGACGTTTGAACCGGGCCCAAGATATCAAATCTAATTTACAGGTGAAAAGATTTCATCGTAGAATGGACCAATAGCAGTTTGCGTCGAAAATTTAGATGCAGATATTCAAATTTGTATAGCGTCCGTGCAGTTTCTTCTTCACCCTTCTTCTATCCTTGCCATGAGCCTGTGCGCACGCTAATTACGGCAGCTTTTTTATTATCTGTGGCTCTGTAGCAGTGCTGCGCGTGCGCTGACTAACGCCTTGAAAGCCTCCTCCGTACCAGGAGCCACGCTCTTGTCCGGGTGAATCAGCACGGCGAGTCTCTTGTAGGCGCGATTGATGTCTTCCCTGGAAAACAAGAAGTAACTATTTATATTGCATCAAACGAAGAAAAAGGATTTGTGTTTTCGAATCTTAGTAACTACATACCTTTGTGAACACGCGGGGAAGACTTTGAGATGAAAGGATTGGACGACACAAAAAAGGAGAATATTTCAAAACTAATCAAGCCATGTAACCTTGCACGTGAGATTGACACTTTTTTCTTTCACCCCCTCCCTTCATGGAACAGGCCCTTAGTTTGGTACCTTATTATGCATACAGGTTCTATACATCAAGAGTACAACACTTGACTTCATACACTATTTACCTTGACGCTCCAGGCTGGACTCCCAGTCGTTCATAATCACCCTTGGCGTTTTTAAGTCTCTGTATAACCTCTGCTTGCTCTTTAGTGTAACCGAGAGTGAGAGTTGTGTCCAACAACACTGGTCGGCCACCATTTTCGAGAGCCTTTATTACACCAGTAAATAGAGTCTGAAACCATGATTTGATACAGCAAATTCAAGAAAGGCTAAAAATGATTGCATTCCTGCAAAATGCCAATTCATTAGCTACCAATGATGGGTTTCAAAATGAACAAAATACGGGCACTTAATATTGTAGTAATGACCTATTCTCACGAAAGTTTAAAAATGTAAACAGTAAGCTTTTTGTCTAATACATCACATACAAACAAAGAATAAAAATATTTGGGTTTATTTTACGTCGAAGACACAGGAAGCCGTTACCGGGTCTCCCAAGCCATAGGCTTATATTTAAGTATTCCGACGAACTCCAGGATCGAATTGGACATACGAAGAGGTTATTACGCGGAAAGTTGTGTAATACGGCTGAGTATTTTTACGAGTCAGTTTTATATATATACGAGCCTGAAAGGCGAGAAAAAATAAAATTGACGAGTAAAAATTCCCAGCCGTATTACACAACTTTATGTGGAATAAATTGTTTATTATACTTCAGTTAACACGAAAAAAAGTTTTATTTTTGCTTACCTTACTGCTCTTGAGAAAAAACCTCAGCCCCAAATGCGCGTGCGCTGAAAACGTTTTTTTTTTTCGTGCGCTCAAAGCTGATTGGCTATTACTTAAACAGTCCCATTTTGATTGGCTCACGTGCGTACAAAACCTTTTACAACCCATTTCAGTGTTACCGTGCATAGGCAATATTTCAAGTATTTTAGACAATCATTCGACATATAGAGGATATTACATGGCCGCGCGGAGATACGGATTTTATCTTCGAGTGTTGATGAAATATCTTACGAGTGAGCGCACCGAACGAGTAAGATACTCATCGACACGAGAAGATAAAATCCGTATCTCCAAGCGGCCATGTAATGTTCTGTTTAATATATAATTATTGATGACATACTAGTTTCAATCTCTTACTAAAAAGGCTAGAAATCTTTGAAATCGAGTCATATTTTATCGAGTCATATTTTATATCTTCACGTGTGAAGATATCACTTATTAGAAAGAAATATACACTGGTATTTCATCGAAAATTATATATTAAATACTCATTCGACACACTCATTCCGCGCAAATTTTCGCCACTTCTGGTGGGCAACGCATGTTGGCAAAGTCTGTCGAGTACTCGAATGTGAAAAAGCACCTAAATTATTTGATTCGATACCTCAAAACCACGATAAACAAGTGAGCCTGGTTACAAAGCATGTTGAATGACTACGTCGAATGATTTCTGCACGTAACACTGAAAGTGGTTGTAAGTGTTGAATAAACTTGTGCAAACCTGTTTGTGTCCCGTGTAATAAATAAGCTATGGCCACTGAGTGACATTTTGAAAGTTATAATAATAAATATTGCACGAGCTTTGAGAACTTTCAAAATATCACTGTGCCCATAAATCACGTATAGCAAGAGTAGTTCATCATTTTTTGTTTAAAATTTTGCGATTTTTTGTTCATAATATACTGAGGAAACATTAGAGAGCTTAATAAGCAACGACGACGGGGACGGCAGTGACGACGAGACGTAGAAAAGTGTTTTCTCCCGAAATATGATGTTTACTATTTCCTTCGTTCGCCTTTAATTACTTTTTACATCCATTTCTTCGAAAAATATGATAAACGAAGTGATTTACTTTCGACCATTCGCGTTCTCTTGTTAACGTAGAATATGGAGTTTTCACGTTGTGTTTTTGCAGACAACGGTTGAAATGTAGTTAACTGCGTGCATTTTCACGTGCAGTTATTGTATTTTGTAATTAAGGCTATTGTGTTATGCCGTCGTGCTAGACGTTGCCGTTGCTTAAGCTCTCTATTAAGGGACTTTAAGATACTACGACGGCGACGGCTGCGACGACGTGATGTGAAAAATGGTGTTATCGATAATTTGTTTATTATCGTTTCTTTTCTTCGACTTTTGTTGCATTTCTCATCCACATTTTCGAAAAATAGAATGTGCACAGAGTTCCGTTTAGGCCGAACGAATAGCAGTGCCATTTACGTTTTCAGGTTCTCGTTCTCTACTGAACGTAAAAGTCAGTGTTTTCACGTCGTGTTTTTGCAGACAACGGCTAAAATGAATGCAGCTACATGCATTTTCACGTGCAGTTATTGTATTTTGTAATTAAGTCCATTGTTTCACCGCGTTGCCGTCGTCGTTGCCGTCGTGGTATCTTAAAGTCCCCATTGCTGAGAGCTGGCAACTGCGCACTCCATAACCTTTTTATGTACTTGTTATTGACCAATCAGAATCCAGATATTTTGTTGAATATATATTATAATGTACATATATCACATACATGCAATACCTGGAACATTTCAGGGACACCCTCCCCAGTTTGTGCCGATGTCTCAAAATAATAGAACCTATGGGTGTCTGCCCACAGATGTCCTTCTGTCTCATCGATAACCCTCTTGCGACTGTCCACCTGTGAATTGCATGTACAAAGAATAGTTTTACATGACCAGGAGCCCATTACCAGGAGCGTTCCTATGTCATGGGCTGGGACCCCAGCACAGGAGTAGATGTGGCTATATTTAGAATTGCTGGTTTTCACTTGACGTCATAGCCGCCATGTTGATACCTTTAAACAATAGATTCCTCGTTAGCTTCTTTTGTTGGGGCACCAATATGGCCGCCATGCCCTTTGTCATTCGAATCTCTGGGGATTGAGTGAATACCAGCAATTCGAATTCCCGCGTTGAAAGTGAGAAGCATGATAATGAATAATAATGAGAAGTAACATTAGCTATCTAATGGCCTTTGTTTATTTCGCGCGAAAAGCAATTCTAAATATAGCCACATCTACTCCTGTGCTGGGGACAGACCCAATGGGGAAGATGGACGCTCCTGGTAATATGCTCCTGACATGACATGATATGACAAGCTTCTCAAGCTTCTTATGCTGTACTTTTTGATTACCTTTTTCTCTACACTGATCGGCATGTGATTTTACAGTGCATCTACTGAAACCAGGGCCACTTAGACAACGAGAATATTGCAGAACGAAAAAAAGGCATTTATTAAACTTTCAAATACTAGCATTTATTACACTTGTCATTTTCAAGTGCAAATATGGGATAAATGAGTGCAAATATGGGATAAATGAGTGCAAATATGCAAGCATATTATAAACACAGGTCATAAACAGGTTTGCACAGGTTTTTCAACACTTAAAAGGTTTTGTAAGCACGTGAGCCAATCAAAATGGAGCTGTTTGAGTACCGGTAATAGCCAATCAGCTTTTAGTGTGCAAAAACAGATTATTTTTTTCCAGCTCATCCACACCCCTGTCATTTGGCTTCAAAAAGACTGATAGTTTAGTTTCTTCAAACAGAGCTGTAAAGTAAGCAAAAATAAACTTGTTTTTTTGTGTTGTTGTATGTAAGTTGAGATGCTTTGTTTTCATTCTGCAATGTGATTGCCCATACTGATTGTCTGAGTGGCCTCAGTTTCAGTAATAGGCCCTTTGCAGCTAACAAATCACATGGTTGTACTGGAGAGCAAAAAATAACTGACTTCATTTATTTAAAGGCCTTGTACAAGATCGGTATTGCTATAATAATTAGAAAAACCTGTTTGCGAATGCTATGTTCCACCTCCAATCAATTGCCGATCTTTCTAAAACTGCATTTTTAAAGATAGCTTTGCTCTCCAGTATTCATGGCAACGCCTTTCCCATGGGGATCATGAGCTCAATTCATTCGTTAATGAAGTATTATATCAGCACGTGACTGTTAGCTGCAAAGGGCCTATTGTACAGTTGTACTGTAACATTTCTCTCATGCCCATGCATGTATTCTCAAGTGACTGGAGTGTTTTCTGACAGATGGTATAACAATACATGGCTAAGACTTTGTTTGTTAATTATATTTATCAAAGGACATTATAAGTCAGACTGAGTCTTTGACAATCTCATATGAAAATTCTAACTTAAAATTAGATCCTGTATATATGCAAAAAGTGTGGGCCTAAATTAGAATAACTCTGAATTTAAATACATGAATTTACATCAGTATTAGTTATAGTATGCCGTTTAATAGTTTTATAACAATTTGTCCCAAAGTTGAAAAAAAAACATGAAAACAAGGCTGGTAAGGCCGCATCGATGAATTATTTCGTATTACAAAACTCTCTTATTTCAAATCCAACTTAATTTACTCTGTAGCAATGAAGCTATAACACTCAAATTTCACAGGTTAGATTCCTTATTTTTGCATGCTGTTTCATCCAACAAGATTGATTAAATTCTCATGTGATCATTGCTGACCAGTGTCAATACAATTAACAGCATAATTTTATTGCATAAGGTCTATATACCAATGTTAACTGTTAGAGCAGATTTCGATTGAGTGTCGAAATTAGCAATCCGCGATTGCTTTGGTTTTGCATTTGCTCAGTTTTCCTATTGTCTGTAGAAAATGTTTTGTGACTATCGGCCAATCAAGTGCTAAACTAAAACCAAACATGTTTTGGTCCATCATGCCATCAATCATCATGTCATCCATGATTGTGTTTACTTAATTATAAGCCTCGTGATTGGTTCAAGTAAAACCAATTGTGAATTACTTCAGTTCGTGATTGGCTCATTGTGTTTTTGTTGCTCCAGTGATTCTGATTCTGATTACTTTCAGGTTTTGGTTTTACGACACTCAATTGAAAACCGCTCTATGTTTTTCAACTTATAATGTTGACCAATCAAAATGGCCTGGTGTGGTATTTAGAAAGCACTTCATGTACCTTATTTGCACAAATGACAAACACAACACTTCCAAAGTCACTTGGATTGCCAATCTCTTTTTTTATCTCATCCAGCCACATGTCAAGCGCTTCAAAGCTCTCTCTACTTGTCACATCATAAACCAACAGTGCGCCTTGGGTATCCTTGTAGAACTCATTGCGCACCTATAGATTAAAAAGGCATTTTAAACTCATTGTCATGATTGAACGTTCATTGTATCTCTTTGAAGTACATATAATTATGTAAGAGTACATTCAGATAAATTCTGAATTTCTATTGACTTTAAAGAACCATTAGGGGCTGATCAAAGTCAGGACCCTGCTAATTAATCCACAGATCGAAATAGAATTTAGCATGGTGTTTTTTGTGTAAAACTGTAAAACTGGGGGGGGGGGGGGTGTAAAACTGGAGAACCTTGAGAAAAACCTTTAGAGTAACCTTGGGGGAGATACCAAGAAACTCATTACTCACATATGGCACCGCAGACAGATCAGAAGTGAGAGGCGATGTAGCGCTTAAAAACCACTGCACCACCCCAACCTACCTCATAGAAAACAGGATGACCAGCCATGTCAAATATGTTAACCTTGATCTCTCTGTCATCTACAACCACCCTAGTAAACAAAAGAAAACAACACAGTTAAACATACAGCAATATATGAAGTTATCAAACTCATTAATAATTCATGACACAAAATCAAAGGAAATCACTGAGAGATAAGTGATCTGTAAATCTGATACAGCTTTTGTCCTGATTTACGTAAACTTTTGCTTCAATTTTCTCAGCCAAAATAAGTTGTATTGCCAATTGAAAATAACTGACACATGACTCTATGCGGTCATGTACGTCTAGATGCATGTATTAATGAAAATTCAGATACAGAATTTGTGTCCATGCTTTATGGGATTTACAAACTTGCTTTTAGCTCGAGTTTGTAAATCCCATAAAGCACATCCACTCATTCTGTACCTACTGCTTACATGAGTCATTTTTTTAGAAACCTGCAGCTGTAATATTATTTCATAACTTAATTAAAGAAAGTTCTTCACTCAAGTCAGGAAATATTTTTGCTGGTAAGACGAATTAAGCTTGCAATATTGGAAACAATTAAAAGAAGAACTTACTTGGTGACTCCATAATCAATTCCTATTGTGGTCATGTATTTGCTAACGAATCTCTTCTCACAGTATCTCTTAATGATACAACTCTGAAAAAAAGAAGGGATAAATGAATTGCATGCATCAGTGCAATAACACATAAAAACAACAAAAATGCACATACATTTGCCATAAACAAAGTTTTGACTATTTCAGAGCTGAAATTATGGGTAAGACTCTGGACTTTTCTCCCAGTTTGAAAGTTTGAAGAAAGTTACATTTGACTGTTGACATTTCATTTTTTCCTAAAAAACATTTCCCCCCAGAAATTTAACCTTCAAACTCAGGGTGTGGCTTATCTCTGAGTGCAGCTAATATCTGCAAGTGTTTACGGTATTATACAGTCCACATAATGCATTTTTAAATTTAATACACGTGTAGTCCTGATAATAAGACCACTAGCTTGTACCATTGTTATATGACTAGATTTTAACATTCAACCAGATATTCATTTATTTATTTATTTATTTAAAACTAAGTTTGCCACCAGATTTACAATTATTCAGAGAGAGAAAAAAATTAAAAGGAGTCCTGTCCTTCACTGATTTGTCATTGCAAATACGATTGTAATAAAATAAAATTGGATAATTGAAGAAAGGGAATGATGGAATATATTTTCTTGTGATTTACATTGGGCAGGTATACATTTGCTCCTTAATGGTTTCTCATTCTCTTTCTTTCTTTGTCATTCCATCATGCCACTTTTGACATGATTGCCGCCTTTAGATGGTAAAAAGAGAAAAGGGAAGACAAAGGTGGTGAGGAAGCCTAGAAACTATAGAGCTTACATTGCATAAGAATTCAGATTGGCTTTAAGAGCAGTGCAGTTCAAGCATAACACCAGTGCAGAAATCTGAAACATATGGTCTGCGAATTACACTTTTCACAAACTCAAAACCAAAAGTTTAAATTGCAGAGATTTTGATACACATGTAAAATAGTAACCTAGCACCAGGATCCATTACCAGGAGCGTCTATCTCCCATACTAACTCTGTGAGTCAGCAATGACCTTGTTTTGAGAACCAATCAAACCATAGTCAGGACAAATTATGGAGTGTTAGTATTAATCAGACACCTCAAAGAACCACAAATCATTCTCAATCTCGATAATGATGGCAAGCATGTATCACTCACTCAACTCACGGCACCACAGTGGAGTGAGAATACAGTTACCCAGGAAACATATTCTAAAACACATGATTGTAGCTCAATCTGCATGGTCATATGCTGGTATAATGGCCTCCAGATAGCACTGACTACAAATTCTATTCCTGACAAATATTATTTTGATATAGAAAGCCTGCCAGGAAAAGGGATAAAAGTGCAGAAACATGATGCCTGCAGTGATATGAGTGAAAAGTTTTCAATATTTTCTAACAAAGAGCATGCAGTTGAGACTGACAAATCTGTCGCTTTTGTATGAGTGTGCTTGCAACTGAATTATTATTTGTTCATTTTTTATGGTTCCATGCCATATTAGATATTTTGTACAGTACAACAATACATACACTATGCACTTGCAGAGATTTCTAGACATGAGAAAAAATAGAAGCCAAAAAAATATTATAAAACTTCGGAAAACTTCATTTCTCAATATAATATCATTTTTTAGAACAAGCCCTAATTAAGTTTATATAATTTTATATTAACATCCACCTCAACAGAAAATATGACCATAATCTGTTAACGGATGTGTACTAGCAGTGCCTACATAATAACAATTTTGCATGCAAACATTTACATGTATATGCCTTGTTTATATAACTCGATCACTGCATGAACATTACCTTTCCAACTTCAGCATTTCCCATGCTGATAATCTTGATTCTGATCGCCTTCTTGTTTCTAAAGTTTTTCTCCATTACGGCAGGGAAGACGATGCTTGATTTTATCAAAATGTCGACGTGAACTGGTGATCGATTCAAAGTCAAACTATAAAAGAAGACCAGAAACCCGCTTTATATCCACATTATGCTCCTATCGTGAAGACAAAACCATCCTTCAAATCAGATTTTACATCTCATCTTTTCCTACTGCAATACTCGTTCGATGTACGGCCGTAAAGGCTAGAAGTTAAACAAGTTTTTGACATGAAAACAGAAACAACTATGTCTATGGAAACCGCCATGTTTTTTTTAACTGGGACCCAGCCTCGCGCAATACTTCAATCCACAGGAGACCCATGGAGTCGAAAAGTAACACCACAGGCAACCCAAGCTCTAATGGAGCAAGCATGTGTTGAATTACCGTAGTGATACCTTCAAAGGTGATTTCCGCAAAAATGCGTTTACGCGGGCGCTCGGCGAACACAATATGGGAACCTATATATCAATGGAAAGGTTGATAACTGAAGAATACCAGTAAAAGGTTATTTTATACGGAATTACTCTAGATTTAAAACTACAGTCACTTTAACCCGATGTCGAAGACGTTTATAAACTGTAATTGAGAATGTAACTTGTAAATGCTAATTGCATTTTGAACCGGCTGCTTGACGGCAGTTTATCGAAGCCAATAGAAGAAAATTATTTGCTGCTCACCATCTTGATAACAGGAGAGATCTTGCTCTTTGGAAACTGATAGTTCACACAGAGTTAGAAAGAGTTCGCCTACACGTCTACACTTCAACAAATTCATGATTACACGAGGATTGCATACACAGAAAGCATTAAAGAATGTGACGTGACGATCAGATCCGTGCAAAGCAGTGTGGTAAAAAAAGACAATAGAAGTGATGCATTGTGGTAAAAAAAGGAAATCGAGATTTGGACCCGCTTACAGATTAGAGTGCTGCCTTGCTCGCTCGCTTCAGGCTCGCTCGCTGCGGCAGCAATTACACTTGTGTCAAGTTAAGCGGTCATTGATCTCCAAAAGTATGCGTGCGATTTTTGATATATATTCAGTCTATGCGAAATTATTGCAGTTTAAAGTCGAGTCATTGATTATTTTTGCCAAGCCATCACGCTTGGACCGATATCTTTAAAACTAAAAACAAATCTGAAAAAAGCACGCACGCTTTTGGAGAGTTAGTTATCGTAGAATCACTGGACGAAATTTCAAAAAATTCCGGTAAATTGTTATATGCAATCAATTCACTTGAAGACTGCAGAAATGTTGAAAATTGTAGCCGAGAAATCGGCATTAGAAGTTCAGCAACTGATTCACACCTACTTAGGGCGGCTTTCCGGACTCGACACGCATTCTCCAATCAGAAGCAACATCCTGGAGTCTCCCAAAATTTCGCGGGAAAAACTAAAGGTAGAGTTTCAATGTGTAAATATAATTATAAGCCATAGTTCTCCTTGTAGTCTCTTGTTTTAATATGTGGGTTCCAGAGGATATTGTTATCTAGGAATTAGAGAAATGTATATATTTGCCGAGATGGATATTATATGTTGATTTTGCGAGGACTTCTATTTGGCTCGAAGTCGTATGCGTTGTTTGGCCTTGTTTTGCTTTTCATTTTTCTTTGTTTTCCAAGCTAGCTAAGGGTATCCTGCTTGCTTTTTGGAAGACATAAGGCCAACAACCGATGGAATTACGGAATCGTGTGTGGAAAAACGTTTCTCAATATGCTGGGTCAGCACTCATTCGTTACCAGGCTATCGCACGGCCAAAGGCAAAATTTGATTTCCGACTCCGGCGGTACGAAATCAAACCTCCCTCCGAAGGAACCTTTCAGAAATCCATTTCCATCGCTCTTATTTCGAACCTCTAAAACATATTTTTTGCTGGAAAGTATTGTTTAGCATTCATTCTAAATGTAGAGTATTTCATTTTTACATTTTTTGTTCGAAATTGTGATGAATGAAATCTCTGGAGGAAGAGGAGGTAAACGAGTCGGGGCAGGAATAAAGAAAACGCCTGCCTTGAGGCAATTGACGAAAAATAAAAATGACCGACACTGGAAAAGCCAACATGCTGCTATATAGTTAAGCAAACAAATATTCAAAACCTGGCGGGAGCTTAAAGGCCAAGGAACTTTTGGTAGTGCCTCGGCCTTCGCGGCCGAGTTACTTCAAGAGTAGTTGATTGAGATTGTTTCCACACACGGTGTTTGTGATGGGCGGTGTAAGCATTCACGGTGGTCTTGTCGCAGGAACATACACCCAATGCATAAAGGACATTTTGATTACAACTGGATTTCTTCTGTCTGGCAATGAATATTTGTGAAAACCAACATTGTCACGTAAAAGAACATGCAAAAATAGGTAATCCTGTGAAATTTGAGTGGCATAAGTTACATTGCTACAGAGTAATAAACTTTTGAAATAAGAGAGATTTGTATGAAAATAGTCAGCCATGGCCCTACCAGCCTCGCTTTCATGTTTTTCCTGAGCCTTAAATCAATCAATGACCTTTATTTATCCACGATGATAAGGTTTAAAGCTTGGAGCTTGTGGGGTCGTGACTTAACATAAATGTAATTAATTAACGAGCTAAAATAAGTAATTTGTAAAACTAAGATACTAATACTTATATTAAATAATGCTAGTATATAACAATAACAACTGGAATTATAATAATAGTAATTGATATCAATAAATAGAGCTGATGGTGCTAAATCTAAGCCTAAAACCTAAAATCTTAAATATCTCTTACGTTTCTATTAGTTTGCACAGATATATCCGTAAAGTCAAAATTTCTTATCAGATCATATTTAGAGGCGGTTTCGGTGAAGGCTAAAATAGTGGTCGTTTGGTGGCAGTTACGTGGGAGGGCGTTCCACAGCACAGATCCTCTGTAGGCTATTGAGTATTTCATAATATTCGTATTGAATCTAGGAGTGACTAATTGATTAACTCCCCTAAGGTTGTATTTTGATTTGCGCTTATTTATATGAGTTATCATTTGTGATGGGGTAATATTATAATACAGTTTATACATCAACTTGAGTATCGAGATTTTGTAGCCTAAATGTCAGTAATGTGTCCCATCCGGTCTTTGTTAGGACCTCATCAGTGGGCATGTCTCTAGGGAGATGGTAAATGATTTTAGCCGCCCTACAATGAAGAATTTCGAGGGCCTTAAAGTTGTCCTGACAGTTTAAACCTCCCCACACGGTGATACAGTAATTTATAGACGGGAGTATTACTTTGAAGTATAAATTTAAAAATACCTGTCTTGGTAGGAATTTACATCTTTTGATTAAGTTTAACTTATTTGCGAAGGTAATAACTTTGGAAAAAATTGTCATAAAACTATTAAATTGCATATGATGAATAACTTGTACTTGCTCTTTCAGGTTACAGTGTCAACTTTTCTAAAATTGATAATTCCATTGACGACAGGCTTTATCAGATTCTGGTTTGGAAGGACGTGCGTTGTTAGAATTACCCGAGGCGCTTGAAGAATACGTAGTTTGACCCTGGCTGGGACGTTGCTGGCTAAAGCGAAGATCAGAGCTGGAGTGTTTAAAGAATGTTGATATCGGCGGTGTTCGTCCACTCCAGGGCCTTTTGCAGGAATACAATCACGTGGCTGTAGTGGATGGCAAAAAATAGGGAGCTTCAGATTCGAGTACGAGTACGACTTTTACTACGAGTACGACTTTTAGACTCAAAATATCTCTGTCGCAAGAAAGTACAAATCTTTCATTTCTGCCAAGCAATGCTGTAGATCCGAGAACAAGCTACTAAGAGTATGTGTTTGTTCATATATCTTTTTAAACTGTTCGTCGATTGTGAAAAGTCGTACTCGTTGTCGTACTCGTACTCGAATCTGAAGCTCCCTAATATCTGATCGTAGAGGCCTTGTACGAGATCAGTATTGTTATTAGTAAAACCTGTTTGTAAATGCTATTTTCCACCTCCAATCGATTTTCTAGAATGTTCAGCGTGTAAACAATGATTACTTATACGTGTTTCACAATTTTGATTCGATGTCAGTAATTTTCTCTGGAAAAGTCTGTTTTGAACGTCCGATAAGTTGTTAGTTTGTTTCGTTCGGATAGTCACTTCCACGACTATCGTTGTGGATTTCTCCAAGCCAATTATTAAACTCACTCAAATAAGCTCCAAATGCCCGAAAACAACATATCTCCCACCTTAGTCCCAAACACTGATTTCCCCCTGGAGAGCATGCGCTCTACAAAGGCGATTTCGAAGGAGAAATGGCGGCCTATCGGAAGTCATTGCTACATATGACGCTCAGCCGAAAATGTGTAGTTCGTGCTTTAATATCACAAAATACATATGCCTTAAATGCGAAATGCCCATTTGTAATAAATGCTCAGTATTCGAAAGTAATGAATACGCTAATAACGCCACTTGCAGTAACAACCTTTGTCTCCTATGACGGCAGTGAGAACTGTGTAGAACGCCATTCTTCTGGTTCTGTTTTGGACAATTATTTTCCACAGAAAGGCCCTTCTTAGATTCGACCGAGCGCTGTACTTCGCCATATCCGGCACTAGCCGCGGGGGAAAAGTAAATTGCGCCAGGACACGTGTTAGTTCCCGTGATTTAATTAGGCGCGAGTGAATTAAGATCGACATATGTTCGACGTTTGCTGCCACGTCGGCCCTAAGTCGATCTTCTACCGAACCTATTTTTTAATAGGATCGGCGCGACTTAAGTTCGACGTTTGCCGTAGGCCTATGTGTGCTGAATTATTTTAGAGCGCGTCTTTTCCAGCAGGTATTTATCGAGCTTCCCTTAAGTTTACCAGCTTTCGGAGCGGCGCAAAGGCTACGAGTGTATCAGAACACCAGTAACACCGCGGCAAAACGGTATGCTCCGCTGGCCAAAAGAACGAAGGCTCTGCTATCAAATACAAATTACCGAGGGTTTCAACTTTTTTAGTAAATAATTTTATAACTTAGTAAACTCACAATTAATTACAAATTAAGAAAACTTCAACCTGTTAAAGTCTTAGGCTTAGCTTTTAAGTAGTTTTCTTATTTTTTGAGAAAACAGTTCACAAATGGTACTTTTAAGCAGAAATTTTAAAATCAAGGGTATGTGCCTGTTGTTTCATTTCGGTTTTCGCGGGAAACTGGGGGCGGCCGCGCGCCGACAAGAAATAGCAAATACGCATGCGCGTAACGTTTTGCCGCGGTGTGAACACCAGTCTACGTTGCGCATGAGCAATGGTCACCCACGAATCAAAAGACCCCCCACAGAGAAACGAGAGTCTGATCAAAGGTTTACATGGATACTCCTGCTGATCTGAAAGAACGAAGAAAAGCAATTAACATGTTTTTGTAATGTTTCTTCTAAACAGTTTTACCGTTTTATATGGAGCGGTTTTCCATTGAGTGTCGTAAAACCAAAACCAAAGTAATCACAGAACCAACCGCACAGGAGCAATTGAAAACACAATGAACCAATCACGAACTGGAGTAATTCACGAGGAAAAGTAAACGCGATCGTGGATGGCGTTATGATTGATGGCGTGCTGGACCAAAACACGTTTGGGTTTAGTTTAGCACTTGATTGGCTGGTAATCACAAAACATTTTTCACAGCCAATAGGAAGACTGAGCAAACGCAAAACCAAAGCAATCACAGATTGCTTTCGACACTCAACCGAAATCCGCTCTATTTGATACGAAGTAGAAAAGAACAAAAGCTACAAAGAACTCAAAAAGCTGACTGGAACAAAGAGGCTCTTGAGTGAGAGAGAAGTTGAGGGAAGACATAACTGTCATATTAAAGCACTCAGTTCTCCTTTAAATATCATTAACTGGTTGTCTATTGTATCATAACATTGATAACTTTGACAAGGAAAGAGGAAAAAGAGCCCTGGATGTACTTAAAATGATCGAAGAACAAACAACCATATGGGTAAAGTATTTTATCTCTCCTGTAGAACGTTACTGCATGTAAGCAAATTAAAACCCGCCTGTGTTTGACGACAAAAAAACCACCACGTATATTTCCATCTGGCGAGTGGTTTCTTCATCTCTGTTGAAGATATTACCGGCATACCAGAATGATACTTAACAATACATGACTCTGTAAATTCTGATTTAAAACTCAACACAATTCATGTTTTAAAAATACGTTTTTATCACTAGTTTACTGTTTACTCTGAGATTTACAGAGGTCTAAATGCACAGTTTTTCGCACAATTTTTCTTCTTTTTATATAACTATTTATTTATTTTTTAGATAAAATACATCGTCTTTTACCGATGAAGCTTGTTTGTAAACTCATCTGAGATCCGCTATTAGCCTTTTCAGGTGCTTTTCTGATCATATAACAGCCCGTTAAGAAACAAAAGAACAGAAGAAATTTTGTAGTTTAAGTCAATCCTGGCGGGTACCGTGACCTAAACAGGACAGGTCGCCCAGCACAGTTCAGCGGGCTTGATAAAACATGGGTTTTGGCTTGTTCAGAACGGCTCATAAAAACAAGTCACAGACAAAAGACTTCATCAATGTGTGACTTTGATATTCTATGAGGAGCTGTTTAAAAAAATCCGCGTCCGACACTTATTAAATAGCCACGCGTGAGTCCCAAATAAATTGTTTGTTATTGAAAAGACGCAGCTTTGTTCAAAAAATTGTGACGTCATAACAGGTGCCAGACCTAACTAATTAAAACACTGCTGATATTTTATTCTCATTTGCGTCAATTTAACAACAACACATGGACACATCAAGAAATTCTCCGGCGCTCGGACGGTAGACGGTACTCCACTATGAGTCTGTATAACTTTTGGATCATGGATGCCTCCGTCTGTAGCCTGGTATTACTCAGCGCTTTTTACGGCGAGAAAACAAGACGTAGCTGTTCTTTAGATATTGTTACCTCGGGGAAATCTCCAACGGGCACTGCAAACAATGGAAAATCTCCGACAAGTGAAATCAAAGGAGCAATGATCGAACCAAGTTTAGCATGGTATCTTGTTCTGAATTTCTCTTACTTCGCTACTATGGGATTAACTGTAATATTTCTTCAACATTATCCTTCCATAATGATCGCTTTACAACACGTAGCTGTGATGAGTTTTGTGCTGATAGCGTTCGCTCAGTGGATCCCGGGTAAAGTTGGGTATTTGGTAGGAGTTTTGTTTGCCCTTGCCTGGGTCCTCTCTGTCGATACGAGCTATCGCTGGCTGATCAACAATGTTATCATTGCAATGTTTTCGCTCTTGGCAAGCCATGTTCAGTTCCGCAACTTCACGTTTTTACAGATATTTCTCTGGACAGCTTTTGTATACGATGTGTGTTTGCTAGCGAGGATGAACGATGGGCCACAACTCTTCAGTGTCGGGGAATGTCGTAGCTTACTGTGCCAGCTCTTCGAAATGAACAATACATGGGAATTACCGGCTGTTTTTACGGTCCGCTTTGGAGATACAACCACTCACGTTTTCCTCGGGACTGGAGACATCGTAATCGGCGCGATCATTTCCAACTTCGCCATGTCTTTTTTCAAGTCGTTTAAGTGTCTTATAGGAATTGTATCAAGCTATGGTTTGGCGATAGGTCTTTTGAGTCAGGTGGATTCGAATCGTCCGTATCCCGCGCTGGTTTCAATCGTCCCGTGTTGTTCTATTGCTCTCGTGCTTTGCGCCATTTTATGCAAAAAGACAAGGAGACTCTTTTCCATGAGTGTGCGAGACTGCGAATTCAAGGACGATGATCTACTTGTAATCTAATTATTATTATTTTATTTCTGACAATGTAAAGTTACAATTTTGAAGGGCCGAAGCCAAAGGCTTATTTGGCAGCAGTAACTATTACATTTGACTTTATGATGTACATTTTATATTTACAAATAATATATACGTTTATTGCCATCGAGTTACATCCGTAACGAGAGGTAGAAGTTTTTGGATTTGAACTGAAAAGAGCTAGTACTTGACAACTGAGACAAATCACCAGTTGCCGAGCAAAAATACATATGACTGATTTCATAAAATGCAAATTGTAAATATGCCACGAGTAAATAAAAATAGACATTTATAGCAGGTGCCAAATCAAAGTTCAAGAAGTTTAACTTGCCATCCTTTCCACCTGCGACTAATAAACACTGAATTATTCCCCGAAGAAGAGGTGCTATATGGTTACCGACACCGCGAGGAGAACACTTTTTTGTATATATCCTGACACAAGTGAAAGAGCCCACACCGCGGCAAAACGCTACGCGCATGCGTATTTGCTATTTCTTGTCGGCGCGCGGCCGCCCCCAGTTTCCCGCGAAAACTGAAATGAATCAACAGGCACATACCCGTGATTTTAAAATTTCTGCTTAAAAGTATCCATCTGTGAAGTGTTTTGTCAAAAAATAAGAAAACTACTTAAAAGCTAAGCCTAAGACTTTAACAGGTTGAAGTTTTCTTAATTTGTAATTCACTGTGAGTTTACTAAGTTATAAAATTATTTACTAAAAAAGTTGAAACCCTCGGTAATTTGTATTTGATAGCAGAGCCTTCGTTCTTTTGGCCAGCGGAGCATACCGTTTTGCCGCGGTGTGGAAAGAGCCAGCCTCAAACTGATTAGTTCAAAGTTGAAAATCTATTAACAAGTGAATTCTTCGTGCAGTATATTCCGAGTTTGAGTAGCCAATTAGAAGGCGCGAAAAGCACTATTCACTTGTGTCGTATATTATTTAACAAATAAAAGATGGTTCTCCATGTCCTATAACAAAATAATGCACGCTCGAAGTCTTGTAAAACTGCGGATGAACGAGCAGAACGAGAGTGATTTAGCAGCTTTTCAAGACCTCGAAAGTGCATTATTTTGTTATATGACGTCGCAGAACTATACAACAGAAGAATCCAGAACATGCTCATTATACTTTTTAAATGCCTGTATTTTACTAAATATCCTAAATACTTGAAAGATATGTTTACTCTGCGTTCTGTAAGTTATTCCTTCAGGGGCTCCAATATTTTAAAATTACCTAAACCATCAACAACTTCTTATCGCCTTCACCTTTCAAATACCATACTGCGAAATCCTGGAACTACCTACCGGACAATTTCAGGACTACTACTGTTTTCAATGACTTTAAGAGAATAATCCGGCAGTACAATTTTATTGATTAATAATATTTCTCATTGACATTGTAATATATATATATGTGTGTGTGTGTTTTTTTCCTCGTTTCTTTGAATTACTTTCTCGAAGATATTAGTTGATATGAGCTACACTGTAAATTTGAGGGTAAATAAAGTTTATGTATGTATGTTATGTAGAACCATCTATTTGTGAAAACATTCTCGAGCGTACGTTATTAGAAAATCAAGCACGCTGAGCGTTCTTAGGATGTTCACGTAATTTATATTATAAACTACTCTGTAATACTAAATAACCGACGAAATGGTGTTGATAACATTCACTAATTATTACAGGTGGTTCTTTGTCACTGAAGGTCTAATATCTCAAGAACTCGGACACTTAGAGCTTCTAGTCATAATAAAATGACATATTATATTTTTGGAAGTAATTCTTTACACATAACGTGTCTATTAATTTTATAGTTGGCATTTTCTTTGCTGGGGAAAACATTTGTCAATTAAAAAGTGTTTTCTACATTTCTCAGTACACAATTATTAAACTCACTCAAATAATTAAGCTCCAAATGCCCCAAAACAACATATCTCCCACCTCCCAAACACTGATGTCCCCCTGGTGAGCATGCGCTGTACAAAGGCTGATTTCGAAGGAGAAATGGCGGCCTATCGGAAGTCATTGCTACATATGACGCTCAGCGCAGAAAATGTGTAGTTCGTGCTTTAATGTCACAAAATACATATGCCTTAAATGCGAAATGCCCATTTGTAATAAATGCTCAGTATTCGAAAGTAATGAATACGCTAATAACGCCACTTGCAGTAACAACCTTCGTCTCCTATGCACGGCACTGAGAACTGTGTAGAACGCCATTCTTCTGGTTCTGTTTTGGACAATCATTTTCCACAGAAAGGCCATTTTATTTCTGACAATGTAAAGTTTCAATTTTGAAGGGCCGAAGCCAGAGGCTTATTTGGCAGCAGTAACAAAACTTGACTTTATGATGTACATTTTATATTTACAAATAATATATACGTTTATTGCCATCGAGTTACATCCGTAATGAGAGGTAGACGTTTTTTTGGATTTGAACTGAAAAGAGCCAGTACTTGACAACTGATCGAGACAAATCACCATTTGCCGAACAAAATACATATGACTGATTTCATAAAATGCAAATTGTAAACATGCCACAAGTAGTAAATAAAATAGACATTTATAGCAGGTGCCAAATCAAAGTTCAAGATGTTTAACCTGTCATCCTTTCCACCTGCGACTATTTAACACTGAATTATTCCCCGAAGATCGACAACAATATGTTAAAATTGATAACACTGAATCTCACACAGTGATCTATCCTAGGACCCCTATTGTTTCTTTTATATATATAAATGATCTTCCAAACTCTTCCAAACAAATGATGTTATATACAATATTCGCAGATGATACCAATATATTCTACTCTTCAAATGATCTTAAGGATCTGGAAAGGGTCGTAAACGACGAGCTTGCTAATGTTTTAAAATATTGCGCTGCAAACAAGCTATCGAATCAACTTTAAGAAAACAAACTACATGCTAATAGCTTCTCCTAGAAAAAAACACCTATATTTATATAACCACATGTAATATTGATCAAAAAATACAAATTAAATACTTAGGTGTTTTTATTGACGATCACCTACAATGGGATACACAAATAAAACATGTCAATAATAAGCTGGCTAAGAATATAGGAATTATATGCAAGTTAAGATGCTACGTTTCTATTAATGTACTAAAACAACTCTACTGTACCCTTATATATCCTTACCGAAATTATGGCTTAATGAGTTGGGGCACTGCATGCGGCCAAACTAGACTAGATAAAATCCAATCAAAACAGAATAGGTGTATTCGTTGCATTTTTTTGCTAACAAAAGATAGAATACTATTGTATATTATAAACTTCTCGAAATCCTTAAACTTGAGAATGCCTTCAACCTTAAAATTCCCTTGCTTATCCACAAAATCAAGTATGTTAAAGCTAATATACCAGGTACTTTTCTAGATTTAATTCCATCTGCTTCTGATATCCATAATCATAATACCAGATATGCTGCCAAACAGAACCTATACAGACCATGTAGCTTCTAGAACAAAACAAGGATTAACTAGATCAAAGCACTCGCATCAAGGATATGGGAAAAATACCTATAGAGATTTTAAAAACTTTACCCCATACTAGCTTCAAAAAACAATATAAAGTAACTTTACTTGATAACCAGAACTAGTCATTTATACAATCCCCATGTAAATATTGATTTTTAATCAAACTGCCTGCTAAACTTTGCAAAACTTTGCACAACTTGTAACATTTATACACACTTGTAAAATCCGTATATATGAATCCGATGCCTACCTTAGTACCATACATATATATGTAAATCTATGACAATACTTACTCATAAATTGTCTTATTTCTTATTTCTTTTTTTCCTCGACTATCTTCTCTGTGATAGGCAACTAGTTCCTGTAAAAACTAGTTTTGGTCTGCGTCGGCGGGGAAGATAAACAATGGTATGTAATCAACTAAAGTCGATTGAGGTATGCTAACCGCCGTGGAAAGTGAGTAGCAGCTGACGTTTCGAGCGCTAGCCCTTCGTCAGAGCTAGCGCTCGAAACGTCAGCTGCTACTCACTTTCCACGGCGGTTAGCATACCTCAATCGACTTTAGTTGATTACATACCATTGTTTATCTTCTCTGTGGTAGTGGTCAACTCGAAAGCCACTGGCCACTTTGATCATTACGCACTTTTCCTCAAAGCTGTAAATATCTATTTCTTCTCTTTTTTTCCCCATATATTATATTATATTATTATGTTTGTTAATTTTTTTTTAAATTGTGCAAAATAAAATGAATCTGAAGTAGAGGTGCTATATGCATGGTTACCGACACTGAGGGAAATAATTGTTTTAGTATATATCACACAAGTGAAAGAGCATGCAGCCTCAAATTAGTTTAAAAAGTTAAAAATCCATTAACAAGTGAATTTTTCGTGCAGTATATTCCGATCAGAAGGCGCGAAAAGCACTATTCAGTTGTGTCGTATATTATTTAAAATGTATGTACACCTAATTGCATAAACGTCAAATAAAAATAAAAACGGAAAAAAAACACAAGACAATAGAGAAATTAAGTTTTTTCTTAAACTTAACAAAATCTGACATTTCTGATACTGTAAAAACAGCGTTTGTATGGAAATTTCAACGAGAGGGAAATACGAAATAATTAATGAATAAAATGCCTTACCTTGCTTCCATAGTGTATTACTTGCTGTCTGTGTGGTAACAGGGTTGATATGAAGCGAGTTTAGGGAATTTTCATTTCCTCTGCTCTAAATTCGCTTCATATCAACCCTGTTACCACACAGACAGCAAGTAATACACTATGGAAGCAAGGTAAGGCATTTTATTCATTAATTCTTTCGTATTTCCCTATCGTTGAAATTTCCATACAAATTAAAGCTTGGGCTGCCTGTGTGTCAACATCACATACGTTTTACAGTCATTCTCGACCCCAGACCCTTCTCTTATTTCCATGCGCAGTAAGAAATAAGAGAAGGGTCGAGAATGGTTTTACAGCTCACTGAATAAACATGGCTGGATTTACAAATTAACTATTTTATTTTATTTTTCTCTGGCACGGGGAAACTGTGCCGCAGACTAGAATTCTCGGATGTTTACACTTGAGACTTGACCGTTAGATTAGTTATGACATCTATCAACTATTTCTAGTGTAACCATGTTACCGTACACAGCCCAGGCGATAGACTGCAATTTCAAACTTATAACGAACGCGCGCAGACAATGATTATACCAAGAAAATTGCTCATTTTGCAACGTTTTTCACAGGTTTTCTCGATATTATTGAATTAACAGCTCATTTGGAAAGAACCGTGGCTTGGTTATGTTAAAGCAAATATATTTCTCGCTCTTAGTTTCTATGGGGAGCCAGGGTAGCGAAGTGGTTAAGCGCTTCGCCTCCCACCTCTGTGGCCCAGGTTCGATTCCCGGACGGGGCGCCATATGTGAGTTGAGTTTGTTGGTACCTCGCCCTTGCTCCGAGGGTTTTTCTCCGGGTTCTCCGGTTTTCCTCCTTCCGCAAAAACCAACACGCTAAATTCCAATTCGATCTGTGGATTAGCCGGGACCTGGCTTTGATCAGCACCCATGGTTGTTTCAGGTCTCGTTAGAAATTCAGAGTTTCAGAATTCAGATGAACTTTGGGATTTGAATCGAGCTTCGCCCCTCGCCAGCTATCATCCGTTACAGTTCACCACAAAATTTTGGCGCGCGCTCATTGGTCAAAAGCGATCACGTGACAGTCCGCGGCGCGGAGGCAAACTATCAGGCGTTATAGTTCACCACAAAATTTTGGCGCGCGCTCATTGGCCAAATGTGATAGTTCTCGTCCGCGAAGGAAACTATCAGGCATTGGTATAAACCAACTAGTGGACTATTACAAATCCTGCATTGTGATTGGCTACCCTACTATAGGTCTATTTGTGATAGTCCATGGTGGAGGAAAACCGCACGCATTTTCACGAAGTAATAGCAGTTTTTCAACTCAATTTATTTATTTCTATTATTTTCTACTGTCCGACTAGTTAGTTAAAACTAAAACAATTAGACCTCTCGCCCTCATGGGCTACGAGTTAAATAGCCCATTCGGCTGCGCCTCAGGGCTTTTGACTCGTAGCTCATTCGGGCTGCGGGTCTAATTGTTAAATAGTGCCCGCTGAGAGCGGAAGTTGTGATGAGCAATATAGGCAAGTAGAGTGTGTTTGTCTCGGAACTATCGGCTGATAGTTTCCCTTGAAATTTGATGTTCTTAAAACTAGCATATCATTATATTTGGAAAGGGGGGTCACATGGTTTTGGGAAAAGGAAAAGGAAGGATCACTCAATTGTAGTCACACAGAAGGGGGGATCCTACTAAATTTAGAGTTAGTCAGAAGGGTGGAACATACAAAATTTAGGGTTAATGACACTATTACAGGTTTTTAAAATACTTCTTTATAAAGACGGATGCTCGAACTGATCCCCGAGGCTCAGTATATTATCATATATACGTACCGGGTTTACCGCGTGCGTCCATACCCTATTAAATATATATATTGCCATGCACTGTAAGTTAAAGATCTAATTACATTTAGCATAAGCTATATACTCTGAACGGAAACGAATAAGTTTTTGTTGCGTTATTGCTTCTATCACTTCTTGTCTTCCTTGCTGACTTGGTCTTCTTCTGAAGAATTGCCGCGTCCTTGTCGGGTGATTCTGCGAAAATAACCACCACCTCATGGAGACCTTTGGTTAATTTCGAGTTGAAGATTTCTCTCTCCAAGAGCCATAAGAGTGTATCCAGGTGGAGACGCTTTACTAGTTTGCCAGTGAACTCAGCCGAGTTGATGGATTCGACACTCTTTAGATCGCTCTTGTTCTGTTTGATTCCCTCAAACACTTCCTCTGCAATCTCCTTAGATGTGAGTTTCTCTAGAAGGCTGAATGCCCTCTGTTCTAATCTTTTCTCCTTCACTTTCCTTGCCTTTCGCTTATTCTCTTTCTTCCTTTGAGACGCCCTCCCTGGCATCATGGGACAAGGGAACATTCTAGACAGCTCTATTTTAGTCGTTGTTACAGAGTGTTACCCTGCTAGATGCCCGTTGAAGCTCGTCGTGTAGTGCTTTAACTCGCTCTTGAGCTTTAGAAAGGTATTCCAGCTCGTCACATGCCGTACGGCGTCAGCGTGTGGTCGTCTGTGAAGAGAACCTTTCGGCGCTTAGTTTCGATAGGGCCGGCATCATTTAAAGGTGTTCATTGAAGTGGGAATCGCACTTGGCAACGTTATCGCTACGTAAGAAGAAAGAACGATTAGAAAGAACTTTTAATACCAAGGTTTTACGTGGAACCTACTCATTAAGGCACTTTCTTGTTTATTTATTCACCTACTAAATGCTTATACCCACTGTCGTCAGTTTCCGTGCTTCGCGGCGACGGTGCGAAAAGTATAATTTATCCCGCCAGCAGAATGGCAACAGGCTTTGGTCAAACAAAGCAGCTTTTGCATAAGTCTATCATCCGATCAGATTTTACAACAAAGCTAGCTAGTCTGATAAGGACTTCCGTTTTCCATTGCCCGACCGACCCATTTTTCAAAAAAAAAAAAAAAACGTTTTAGAGGAGGATAGAAAATAGCGTTTTTGTTCGGCTTAATTGTTTTGTGTGTGTGTTTTCTTAATCGCACTTATCACTACTATATTTAGTAGAAGACATCGCAATTATACTCTTTCTAGTCCATGAAGCAATGATATCAGCCGTTGAAGGTACTAAGATACTTTTTTTCCATAACCCAAACTGCTCTAGCCTTGGCTAGACAAATAGGCCCTTTGCAGGACCTGACCTTTTTAGCCTGTCAATAAAAAACAATTGACGCTAAAACAACCAGAAATGGAAAGAGCAAGCCAAAATTATATATTGGCATTTTTTTTGAAAACTCTAAATTTAACAGAGTTTGTGAGCTTGCCAGAAAGCAGGAATCATGTAGCCTCATAAACTCTATTGAATTATAGAGTTTTCAAAAATTTGCCATTCCTTCAGTTTTAAAGATATGAACCTAAAACTTGGGCATTTTACTAATTTTGGATTGCTCTTTCCATTTCTGGTATCCATGTTGTTCTACCCCTAATTATTTTTGATTGACTGGCTAAAAAGGTTACGTGACCAGGTCCTGCAAAGGGCCTATTAGAAAGCTTAGTAAGCGGCCGACTGCAAGTACATATTTCCTCACGCGTTGCCGCTCATGTTTCCTCAGCGGTAATCATGTGCTCAACAGTATAAACCACATCCCTACCCATAATTCCCTCGTTTCTGACGAAGGACTAACACTCGAATTGTCACTGCTGCTACTCGCTTCCCACAGTGCTTTGCCTACCTTGATTGACTTTTAGTTGATTAATGAAAGATCAAGTCGCTTCGCTACAGAAAAGAGCGAGCGCAGCAGTAGGTATTGGGCCAGAATAGACCAGTTCGCGGTAAATTCCGACATTTTGAAAGGGGTGCAAACATTTTGAAAGCGTGCAATCGTGTTTTCAGTTTTCCATACAGTCTGTAAATTTTCATGCTGAATTCGACACGATTGCACGCTTCCCAGCACAGCTACATCCCTCAAATTTAGATATGTTAATCTTTTACCTGGTATCTTAACTTTGTATCTGAAGAATATTTCAGAAATTCAATTTTACGGATTTTATTTGGCATCGGATTCCCATCGATTCCCATACAAACACTATTTCGCGCCATGTTTGCACCCTTTTCAAATGTCGGAATTTACCGCGAACTGGTCTATTAACTCATGATGATGAATTGAATGGTATCAAAACGGCAGACTGTGTTTTATAAACATCGAGACTTCGCTACTCTCTCCAAGTTCTTACAAGCTTGGGTCTTTCTCGTACCGTTAAATAATTCCCTAGTAGTGGTGATAGTCGTCATCATCATCTGCAGTATTATTGATCGTCATCATTATTTCCTTGGGAGGGCACAGACTCTGAACATCCGAATTCTATTCAGAGACTCACAATATTGAGCACCTTCCACATTCAAGTTTCATATATTGGTCTCCGTAACCTCTATCAACTAAAATCCAAATATACATCATTACCCAGCAAGATTACGTTGCTACGACTGAGCTATAGGTCAGTGTTAGTCCAATCTGTCAATGAAAAAGCCCCCAAATAACGTGTATTGACTGGTCGCAGAAGTAAACAGAACATGCGACAAAATAAATAGCCTGAGAAAACAGCCGCCTCTCGTCGCGGTTCATTGCGGTTCATTTGAACCGCGATGAAAGGCGACTGTTTTCTCAGGCTACAAAATAAACAGGAACATGCGAAACAAAGAAAATGCATTTATTGCATACATGCAGAGTACTTCAACATCAACAACTTTATTTATATACCATAATTAACATTACAATAGTATTAGATAATTACTCGGGCTGCCTGTGGCAGCACCGAGTCTTAAAATGCAAGTCGTTATGTGTTTTTTTTTTGTTGGGTGTCGCAAAATTTCTGCGCATGCGTTAAAGGTCAAATTCACACCAATCAGATTGCACTGTGCTGATCACGCAACAATCGCCAGGTTAATTTATTTACATAATTTAATACAGTAAAGCAAGATGGCGGAGGACCCGGAGGAACTTTCTCTCTAATTTGGAGTCTCATCTCTCAAATGTAAGCCAGTTTAATGTTTTATTTAACTTCACTCGTGCGAAAGCCTTCCAACAGGCTCAGGATATTTCAACTGGCGTTATTGTCGGAGCCGAAGGACCGCGTTTTTTACCCAGATGGCCAGTGATTTTATTATACGACACGTACGACGACCTGAAGCCAGTGTAGGGGCCAGGATCCGGAAAGCTAAAATTCGAAGAAATAGATATTGGAATCTATAAGCCATCGGCTCGCTGTGCTGCATTTCAAACATCCGAGGAGAACATCTTATTTTGGGTGAAGGCACTTCAAGTCCAATATTATGAGTCTCTTAAAAACTGTCAGAGATTTAAATTTACCGTAAGTTGGATCAGAGAGTAAGTTATTTCGTTCCAGCGAGGATATTGACCTAGCGGAAACGGTACAAGCTGTCGAAGGATTTTACTTATAATCATCCACGTCTACTTAACAACAGGAATAGTTATGTGCCAAGGCATGGGCAAAGATAGAGTTTCCCAGATTACAGATGAAAGTAGAGAACTTGATGAACGAAGAAACAGAGGTCACGCGCGACATGCTTGAGAACATGAACATGTTCAACACTTTATGTTATACTAAGAAAAGAAAACAAATTACAGAGCCTGCAAGTTCACAAGTCAATGAAAAACCCCAAGAGCCTGTAGTTTTGGATCAACATATCCTCGAAACTCCAAAAGCAACATACACATGAGTCAAATTCAAACCGGAAGAGACGGAATTTTTTAGATTCTTCACGAGGATAAAAATATTTGTTAGCCCGCAATAAGAACTCTCTCGCTGCTTTAACGACCTTGATTTGTAACATGGAGGCTGACCTAACTGATATGCGTAATGAATTCTTACTCTCGTCACATCAAAACACGAATCAAGAAACCAAACTCAGTCATTTGGAAGACAAATTAGTGCAGCAAGATAATATATACAAGACCGAAATCAAGATGCTGTCATCTCGAATATATTATTGACCTAGAAGTTGAAAATGGCGAGTTGAAAGCGGTTTAATAAAGCTGAGATCAGACTTTCAAACTTAAAAAAAATAATCAAGAATACAAAAAAGAAGACAATGTTCCGAGACTACCCAACCTACTGAAGCTTATCAGTTTGTTCAAGAGCCATATTTATTACATGACAACCCGATCCCTATTCATCAGAATACATTTTCTGTGCTAAATGACGAGAGTTTACAATCACCTGACCGACAACCCACTACTAAAGAAAGGGACCATAAAGTACGGTAGTACGGTTAATTATCGGGTTCAAAACAATGAATATATGCCTGCTCAAATGCAGTGTGTTAAACGAATAAGTAGTGTTTAAATTAAAAGGTCAACATACGAGAAAAAGAAAACTATTAAATTACATATATACTAGGGGAGCAGAGAATTAACAACACCCCTCCCCCCGGGCAAATGTGCAGCATTTGGCAGTTGTAGTTCATTATATATCCATTATCACTTATCGCAAGAGCATGATTGAGTATAGTGAACCAGTATTATTCTCTAGCTATAATAATAACATTTATTTATGACAAAAACTATGCTAAAACTCTATGGACTACATTTATTCAATGTCTCAGATGTATTTTTAATAGAATTCGATTAATTTTATCTGAACAAAATTTGGCCCATCACAGAACCAGTAAGCTCAGTGGTTAAGTGCCAGTCTGTTGTGCAGGAGGTAGTCAGAGTTCAAATCCAGGTATAAAGGACCTTAAAATACTGACTGGGAGAACTGGTACTACACCAACACTTGACTGACACTTGACACACTTGATGTACATGCCTTTGCTCTGACATCTGCAAATGGTTCTAAAAGCTTTGTGTCTTCTTGGATCACAATGTTAAATTGTAGGCCAACACTGAGAATGCAACCAAATCTCTGGTAGTGACCACCCTCAAGTGTAGTGGAATTATATAGTTGTATAGATAATTATAGAGAGTAAATATATTTTCCCCCAATTATAGCAATACCATGCTAAATACATTGACTCTCTCTTCTGTTAGTAGTAGTAGTAGTAGTACTAGTTCCCTTGGTGCCACTATATACATTTTATATATTATAAATATACAAGACTAAATCCAGTAGATTACATACAACATAAAACATAATCATGACTGCTGACTTTATTGTTGTTGTAAATGGATGGGTAAATAATGCATGTATCAGCAGCTTCCATCAGGGGTGGATCCATGGGAACCTTGTCAGAATTAATTGTTTGTTGCCCATTGGTGGGGGGGGGGGGCTCACTTTGGTCCATGGATTAGGAACCAAGGGGACCAACCTTGTATGAATTTTTACTATTTGTTGTGCCCTATACCAGGGGGTTTGATTGGGGGAATCCACTGATACATGCATAACACTGCTGTGGTAGCTGCCAGTAAATATGTAAAGCTACTGATACAGTTCAAAACTGAATGCTAAATCACTTGGAGGAAGTTAAAATGAACATTGCATGTGTTATTTTAAAGACTTGTTGTTGAGGTTGTACTTGGCCTCTTGTTGTCATTACGAGACAAGGAGAGATAGATCGATGAGTCATTGTCAGAAATCTATTCTCTGGCATAACACTAGGCAATCTGTCAATGGTAAAACTGTTGACAGTTTGGGTCAGGTCAACTACACAGCTAAGGCATGTTTTACGACAGAATAACCTAGCTAGAGAGAGTCTACTGGATTAAGATACTGTTACATGTCTGTTAATATGGGGAAAATGAAGAGTCCCAAATCGCTAGTTCCCGTTTTTTTTTGCCAACCACATTATATATGCAAATATATAAATGACGTCGTGTTTACAAACAGTAGTATCGCTATAGCAAGAACAGCAGATAAAGTTACATAGAGGCACACAAATTGACATAGCTAGCTCCATCACAGGATGGACAGGATACAACTTATAATATATAATGGTACAAATATAAACATACATTTGAGACAATCGGAACCTGCAGTATAACAGAACAGAAGACTAATGTGTGTTACTTGAATAAGTAGTGTTTAAATTAAAATGTCAACTTCTTTAATTTACATACGAGAAAAACAAAAATATTAAATTACATATATACTTGGGGAGCAGAGAATGAAAGTCACTGCGCTACCGGCCACTCCTAAAGACTTCTAAATTCAGCTAATAATTCTTCCCTTTGGTTATTACTAAGAGGATTTCAAATGAAAGTGTATTTCATCGTCAATCTCATGTGGCCCGAGTGGAAGCCCAGATGGGCTCTTGTTACTCGGGCTGCCTGTGGCAGCGCCGAGTCTAAAAATGCAAGTCGTTATTTATTTATTTATTTTTTTGTTTCATGTAGCAAAATTTCTGCGCATGCGTTAAAGGTCAAATTCACACCAATCAGATTGCACTGTGCTGGTCACGCAACAATCGCCAGGTTAATTTATTTACATAAATAAATACAGTAAATCAAGATGGTGAACGACGGCGCGAGGAATTTTCTCTCAAATTTGGAGTCCCATCTCTCAAATGTAAGCAGTTTAATGTTTTATTTAAGTTCACTCATGCGAAAGCCTTCCAACACTCCCAACAGGCTCAGGATATTTCAACTGGCGCTCTTGTTGGAGGTACGTTTCGTAGGTAA
This sequence comes from Actinernus sp. WN-2022, assembly GCA_030867875.1. Taxonomy (NCBI): domain Eukaryota; kingdom Metazoa; phylum Cnidaria; class Anthozoa; order Actiniaria; family Actinernidae; genus Actinernus; species Actinernus sp. WN-2022. The sequence goes on along the minus strand of JAOWCC010001210.1, from coordinate 17,487,201 downwards.
TAAACACTCACTCGGCACAGAATATGATGACCGAAGCAGTTATTCAACTCTCACGGTAAACAAGACTCCTCTCACGGCCGAGATTTTGGTTCGAGAAATTAAAGGCTTCCAACAGTTCCCTTTATAGTTCTGTAATATAATGAGCAGACTGCAGTTTTGGGAAGGAGGGTAAAAGCTTTTAAATAGAGATAAACAAAACGGGCATTTCAGTTAATAATCTTTAGTCCAACAAATACCGATATGGACGCGATCAAAGAGCCGCAGGGTAGAAGGAACAGTAGAGAAATACAGTGATAGCTCCATCATAGGTGGACAGGATACAACTTATAATATGGGACAAATATAAACATAAATTTGAGACACTCATCTATTAGTACTCTAAACCTGCAGAACAGCAGACTAAATTAGGACCGAATTCGTATTTTTTTTCGATAAAAAAAAAGAATCAATGCCTTCAGTTGCTTCGGTAAGATTCCTAGTCACATCAGTAATGGTGACTATACCAAGCATTGTTGCTGGGGGAGATGTAAGAGTGAATCCGGCGCTCAAATAGATATGTCTCGGAGAATGAAGCATCGATCAGTACACCGCAAGTAGATCAGGTTTCTCATCTTTTCTCGGCCTTTTTGATCACTCACAGGAGGAGCTTTTCTGTTCCAAAACCTTTACAGCAAATTCAGTGAGAAATGTCAGCATTGGATAAATGTTTGTACAAGAGACCTTAAAAGCACAGAACAACGAGACTAGGTCTGGCAATGAAACGTAAGTGGCTATAAATTACTGAAACCCTGACTATGTATCCACCAGTAAACAATGAGAAGGAACTACTGTTCAACCATTAAGTTTACTTGAATTTATCAGTGGATTCTAAATAAATTTTGGAAGCAAAGCCTACATCTACAATGCTTTGATTTATTTTCTGAGCACAAATGAAGTTAATTTCTTTCGGAGCTGCAGGTATTAAATTTGAAAACTCGATAAATGCAAACAATAACATAATGGTTTGAAAGAGCACACCAACATAAGCAAGATTGCCGAATTTTAGGATGCTATCAGTTCATAGTTTTAATGTATATGCTCTTCCAGCCATAACAGCTTTGGTCTCCGATGAGTTTTATTGAAGAAGATGATTGCACTCGGCATGCGGCTACATTCTTTTGTTTTTGCCTTAATACAGGAAAACCTGACCTTTGTAACTTTTCAATGAGTTAGGTGAAGTCTTACAACGATATTGCATGGGAAAAGATGAGTTGGGGATACAGTTTAAATAGGACTTGACAGTCTATATAGTAAGCATGTCTCGTTGGTTGCAGGCCAGCGAAGATGCAAAACTCGCTTGACAAGATCAACGTTTGTCGCTTTGTTTCAATCCTCTGTATTTCAGCCAAAGTTTAAGCTGTTCGACAGTATAATCATCAGGTTCCCTTTCAAAATATGGTCCAGGAAAGCAGTCATTTCTGGTAGAATAGACAGAGGACGAACTGAAGTGCTAGTCAATTCTTGTAAGTTGATACAAGAAAAGCGGTTTGTTTGTCTGAGTCTTGGCGGGGGGTCTAGACTTGTGACGTAATTACCGCGCTCTGCTATAAGCGTGCGTAACATGAACATGAATATTAAAGTAGAGGTCAACTTCTTTAATTTACATACACGAGAAAAACAAAAAATATTAAATTACATATATATATATACTAGGGGAGCAGAGAATGAATGTCACCGCGCTACCAGCCACTCCTAAAGACTGCTAAATTCAGCTAATAATTCTTCCCTTCGGTTATTACTAGAGGATTTCAAATGAAAGTGTAATTTCATCTTCAATCTCATGTGGCCCGAGTGAAAGCCCAGATGGGCTCTTGTTAAATATAGGAAAGGAATCTAGCTAGTGCATGCATATTCAACATTAGTATATACCACACCAGTGAATATCACTTTTCGCGCGCTCTGATTGGCTACTCAAACAGTGAATATGATTTCATATTCACCTCCAAGCGAACCAACGATCACCTCGCGCGAGTGTTTGTCCATTTGACAGAAAATAAAATAACTATTTGGTGCTGGCTATTCTCCTGGAGTGTGGTATATACTAAAACAATTATTCACCTCAGTTGGTGAATAGTGGTGGATAAGCGGATCGGTAAATATCCACCACTATTATATTCACCTCCACTTCGGTGAATAATTATTCTGAATATGGTCTTATTCTGATGGGACGGCAATTAAAGGTCAAAATGCATGTTCACTTCCTTTATTCAATGAGTAAACCAGCCTTGAACTGGATGATAAAAGTGCAGTTCCAAATATAATGCATAACTGATACATACAGTGGAGTTTACATTAGCTTTAGCTGCGGTTTGGCAGAGCAAAACAGAACAAGGATAACGAACAAACAAACATATTACTGGCATTAAGTGCACGATTACTAACTACTTGAATAGTTGACTGACACTAAATAAAGCCCTCTTATTATTTATTATATTACTCTTAGTCTATCTCCGTTCTCTGTCTGTATTTTATAATTATTGTATAAAAACAATATGAGCAACATAAATTGAATTGAATTGAAAGCTCTCGTATGCTGAATAGCTTATACATGTATCTACCAAATCTATACCAATAGTATCAAAGCTAACATGCAATATTTGGCATACCGGAAGTTTCATCTCAATTAAATTAAATCAGTTATAGATCTATAGATTATATTTCTCCTAAGAAGCGGAATTTTCATCTCAATTAAATTTTAGATATAGATTTTATTCCACCCACGCAATGGTCCGAACTACTTAGATACATAGAAGCCTACCTTACGGCGTACTCTGAGGGTCATTTTAAATTAAATTTATTACTTAATATAAACTGTTAACTTGATTCATGACAAACTGAACTGGATTGTTTAATAACGAATTATTTTAAAAAAAATTGATTTGCAAGTAACCTCCAATTTTTGAGGCTGCTAAGCGCGAGTTCAACCATGCTGCTGCTGTCCAATCATATATAGAACGAACAATAGTAGGGTTAGTAGCCAGTGTCGTTACTAAATAACCCGCGGTACACTGCACCGCGGCAAAAACGTTGTGCTCCGCTAACCGAAAGAACGAAGGCTCTAGTTTCAAATACAGGTTCCGAGGTGTTAAACGTTTTTAGTAAATAATTATATAACTTAGTAAACTCACAGTGAATTAAAAATTAAGAAACCTTCAACCTGTTGAAGTCTTTGGCTTAGCTTTTAAGAAGTTTTCTTGTTTTTTTGCGAAACATTTCAAGTAAATACGCGTACGTGATGAAAATTACAAACAGGGGTGATTGCCTCTGTTTTCTTTTAGTTTTGGCGGGAAACTGGGGAGATGCGCGCGCGCGGCTCGTCAAAGGGGCTTGCGAGTGACGTTTTGCCGGTGTCCCTGCGGTACATCACTGTGGGGTCTTTTGAACCTTGTACCCAGGGGCAGGGGCTCATTCCCCGACATTCGTGATGCGGCGTTGTCCCAGCATGGCTGCAACATCATTAATCGTTTGAATTAAAATTACGCAAACGCTTGTGACTGGCTAGTGGAACCAAACTCGCGGGAAACACATTCTAAAAACAATCTGGTCTGTAATTTAGGGAAGAGGTCAAAACAATGGTACTTCGGCTACGGGACACAATTTTGAGGGAAGGGAGTTGTACCCGGAACCCACCACCTATTTAGGCAAAATCAAGACCACAAATATATTCTTGAATAAATTACTTATTGAAGAAGTAACTATGTTTCTAGTTTCTACAGGCAGAGAAGAACGTGTATCTTCATTAAAATCGCTATCGCTATTTTACAACGCGAGAAAATCACCCTCGAAAAAAGGGGTAGGGGTATTACCCGCCATCCACAACCTCCCCTGACAAAATTGGGTCCCATTCGAAATCCATTGTTTTGACCTCTTCCCTAAAAACGCTGCAACACAGACGTGGCTGATTGAAGATGGACGCTCCGGGTAATGGACTCTTGCCAGGAATCTTCACGCGCGACGCGCCTAATTTAAGAATGAGAGAGTCCAAGGACTAGGACAAAGCTGATACAACAATGGGATCAATTACGGTTTCTGGGAAACCCCCACCCCTCCCCCACACTTCACCCTAACCTTCAATGGTTAATCATTGATAAAACGATGCATATTCAAGGGAGGGGTGGGTGGGTAGTTTCCCAGAAACCGGGATTGAGCCCAACATTGATTATATTGAATACAGTATTTAGGCTGGCTAAACTTAACCAGCCTTCTTCAGGTACTAGATGACAAAGGATAATACATACTGATTTTCCTATACTGAATGCTATATTTCAGCCAAGAGGAAACCGCGTGAACTGCTCGTGCTATATGCGGTATTTATGGGCACACGGTGATATTTTGAAAGTTCTGATAATTGCACTCACCTCAGTTTTGATAACTTTCAAAATATCACTCAGTGCCCGTAAATCCTGCATAACACGAGCAGTTTACGCGATTTTTTATAATATACTGAGCAAATATTTGCTGAGAGCATGCGACTGTGCACTCTAACCTTTTTATGCACTCGTTATTGACCAATCAGAATCCAGATATTTTGTTGAGTATGTGCTAAAGGTGGTATTTCATGGTTTTTCTATGAAATACAGAGCGGTATTTCATGGCTAGATCAGTCAGCAATTTCATTATCAGCCAATAAGAATTCAAGAATTCTGAATTAACAGACGAGGCCGTCACTCGAAACTTTTGTTTTCCGATAAATATTGCAGTCTATCGTCCGGTAAGTTACTTTATTTTCGTGATAAATCTTCTCGTAAATTTGTTATTTATCGTTTATAGAGGATATGACATGGCCGCGCGTTGATACGGATTTTATCTTCGAGTGTTGATGAAATATCTTACGAGTGAGCGCAGCGAATGATGAAATATCTTACGAGTGAGCGCAGCGAATGATGAAATATCTTACGAGTGAGCGCAGCGAACGAGTAAAATATTTCGTCAACACGAGAAGATAAAATTCGTATCTCCATGCGGCCATGTAATGTTCTATTTAATATATAAATATCGATGAAATACGTCCAGTTTCAATCTCTTACTGAAAAGGCTAGATATCTTTGAAAGCCAGTCATATTTTCAAAAGTGATATCTTCACATGTGAAGATATCATGCACTTTTTAGAAATAAATATACACTGGTATTTAATCGATAATTATATATTAAAATATGGTTATTTCGTTTGGTATGCAACTCGCCAAAAAGCTCGTATTGGCGAATCTTTGTTTTTCCTCATTAGCATACATCAAACTTCAAGCGACGTACATACAAACAAACAGAGTCCATACATCGAAATAGATTGTCACACTTGATAATCACCGAAAATTTGTGTGATATGATAATTATATTTTGAGGAATGAGCGTTTAAAAATCTTAAAATTGTCAAAGAATGTATGGCTGTCAGGAACTCTTGCCACCCAGCCCATTTTTACAGTTTTGAAAAGAAGTCGATTTCTCCGTAAATATTTAACATATCAATCTCAATTTTTTTGTGATTACGGAGTTTAAAATTCTCTTTCAACTGATGTAGTCTGTTTGTAGCTTTAAGTTTAATTTATGCTAATGTACGATGCAAAAATGTAAACAATGACGTCCGCAAGGATTGGCCTATACTATATTGCTGAACGGCGGACATTATTCGACCAATTAGATCGCTGGCACAAAGTACAGACAGACAAATCGAAATTCGCGCCGTGAAATTCTTCTAAAATGCTATGATTGAAAGTTGTGTACATTATCTTATGGAACATTGAATTTTACAAATATCGTTTTTGCGTGTGCTTGGAAACGGAATTTTCTTACATAATGTTTTAAGAATCCATCTACACGCTGTTTGGAGTTGTATGGTTTTGTCTGCCAAATATGAAGTCATTTCACAGCGCGCTTTTGAAATTATTACTGTAAACAGACAGGTTTTCGCGTCACAAAAATACTTCGTGTTTGCAGGTTTCGATACCATTCTCCGCGCGGCCAGGAAACCCTTTCGAGACTCCTTGAGCAACCAATGAAGGAACTGATGGAGTATTGACTCTGAACTGGAAAGAAGGGAAGTCTGGGAAGCAAACTCTATAAGGGAGAAGCAGAATATCGATGCAGATCAATAGTAAACAAAGAATAGGATCTAGAAACCTGAACCGGCCGTAAAAATCGAGTAGTTTCATTTTGTTCAAGCCGATTTTTTTCTATCGAACGATAGAAGGAATCCAGAGTTTCCACAGGTCAGGGAAAAGTCAGGGAATTTTGCATCTGGTCAGGGAAATCCTAAATTTCTTGTCAAAGTCAGGGAATTTTATATTCAGGTTGCCACGAGGGGGCTACAGGTTTTGATAATTACTTTTGTTTTGGACGAGGCAATGTCGAACAGTCTTATTATGGTCAGTGAAAATTGTTTTCTGGTCGTCAGTGAAAAATCAGGGGAAAAAAAATCCGGATGGGTGGCAACCATGAATCGGCTAACTCTGTTGCTACCCAATTCAGATCATGTGACGTAAACAGACGTTACTCTGGAAAATAGACCAGTTTACGGTTCAGGCATGCAGTTGTACAAATCCTTTGTTTTTTTCTGGCGGGTAGGCAGATGTTAGACAATAGGGACTTTAAGCAACCACGACGGCAACGTCTACGACGACGGCATAAAACAATGGCCTTAATTACAAAATACAATAGCTGTACGTGACAACTGAACGCAGTCTCTGCAAAAACACAACGTTAAAACCCAAATTGTACGTTTTGAAAGGAACGTGAACGTAAGAAAGTAAATCAATCCGTTTTTCGTTCGGCGTGAACGGAACTCTATACTCATCATATTTTTCGAAAATCTGGTTGTGAAAAACAATGCAAGGCGAACAAGGGAAATAGTAAACACCAAATTACGGTAGAAAACACTTTTCTACGTCCCGTCGTCATTGCCGTCGCCGGCCGTCCTGGTTGCTTGAAGTCTCTAATCATACACAACTTTCATTGATAATGGCCGCCTCCTAATTTGCATATGTGATTTCCCGTTTCGGTAGTTTATCCACGTGTATAGACAATATGAACATTGCCATGTGAAAGAGCATGTCGACATTTGTGACCTTGTGAAAGTTGAGTGCTGTAGCTTATAAAGCAATGAAGTTACAGCCAGTTGAAATTAGAGAGATTTGTATGAGAAAAACGACGGATGCCTTTATAGCCTCGCTTTCATATTTTTCCGCATTACAAATGCTCATAGCTCAACAGCAATTTTCCACATTCCTCTAAAACTCAAAGCAATTACTAGTTTTAATGTGATCTTTAATGTAGTATCATTGGTTTCCCCCTACATATTTATCTTCCAAATTATGCAAATTAGGAGGCGGCTGGAGGCGGCCATTGTGGCCCGCCTGTTGAAACAAGACTTTAACAACTGCGCACGAACAGTAAACTGACATTGACTCTTTGAAAATTAATTTTATTCAGATAGGCATAATTGCATTATATTTAGAATGAAAAAGGAACAATTCCCCAGAGTAGTATCTGTGACGTCACATGATCTGAAATGAGTAGCAACACAGTTAGCCTATTCCTTCTGTGACCATACACGCAAAGTGATCAAAAGTTATTTATGTTTCCAGTGCAATACTTAATACTTCAAAAGGACAGGAATAACTGCAGAATACCTTGCCACTTCAGGAATATACGTATTAATAATTCATTTTCCATTGTTTTCATACTACAAAGCTTACTCAACCATTTTAACAAACCCTAATCGTGCATTTCTGAAGGGGCAAGCTAAGTTAAGCCTCAGAATCATTAATCTTAAATTACTTCAATTTATCAAAACTGCATATTATTAGATTTCTCTATAAATATAGTCTCCGACCATCGTCACTGGACATGGCCATGTACTTTTCCCCAGCTCTTAACTTATTTTATTTATTTCGCCTACTATTCTTAACATCCGACACTTCGTATGGGTATTTTTCTTGCCCTAAAACTCAGTTCGGACAACAAATGTTACCGAAGTTCGTCAAGCTTTGAAAGCCGACCGAACGTCGAAGAAAGACCTTCGCAATGTGCTTCGATTTCTCTGAACATGTCAGTATTTGCTAATTAAGAGCATTGATAAATTTATGTCAATTGGTGATTTCAAAATGACGCCGGCTTTTCAAAAGTCAGAACTAAATCTTTTCTTTTTTAAAGATAGGTCTTTATTTTATAAAGAGTGGACTCTGTGGAGTCTAGCAGACCCAACCGCCAACTAAGTTCTGATGTTTAGAGGGCTTCGTACGGAGCGCGGAAAAACTTGTTTCCTGAAATGACAGGAAAGAGGACAAAATGTAAGGCTGACGTTGATTAGGAGTGAAACCGAGTGACTATAATTTGCTGTAATAGAACTCAATTATTTCAACCAGCATTCCACGTTCCCGATTTCCGGTGCAACATTGAATATACTCGATTTCAACAACCGAATTAAGTTGTAAAAAAAGTCCCCGCGTTGCTTGGGTTGCTTAGCCGGTTACTTGAGATGAGCTCGGCTATGATACGTCGTTCAGTCTTCGTTTAACCTCATGATTATTTCTCTCAAGAATGACTAACTGCGCCATTGCTACAAGGGAGTACAGAATTTGTGTCCGACGGCTCTGATTTATAGTTCCGCTTTCTTTGGGTTTGGTAACATTCATTGGCATTCTGCTTACGAGGCCCTGGGGCAACAAATCCTTCAAATAAACTAAATCAGCCTTACAAACAATTTACCTCAGTTCTTTTTAAGAATTTTTTCATTCTTTGGGTATGGTAACATTCCGATCGGCATCTCGCGTACGAGGCGGCACTATATAGCATCGGTAAACAGAATCATAACCCTATAAACAATAGACTTGTTCGCTGTAAATTCCGACATTTTGAAAGGGGTGCAAACATGGCGCGAAGAAATACAGTGTTTGTATGGAATCGATGGGAATCGATTATATTTCCCGCTTTTTGGGTTACCTGTGGTATGTTTCATTAGCGATCTCGGAAGAGTTTATATAATTGCTCCTTGTGAATTCTCTTTTCCGATTCCTACGAATTAAATCTTCAATAATAAAAGATTGATACTTAATGAAGTTGTGTGAGTGGTTTTGGGGTAATTTGGGGACTTCTAAAGCAGTTTTATTAGGCCTTGAGGTTTTGACGGTTGGCCGCGTGTCTACCTCAAAGACACAAATATACACAAGGTATGCAGCTTCGAGGCGCTTTTCATCGATGTCACCTCACTCGCCGCCGAAATTCGACAAGAAATTCAAATCGATTTCGCCTCTGCTTTCGGCACACAAATCCAGAGATGTGTAAGCACTTCTCATCTACGATTCAGGCCAAACGACGTGAAAACGGCCTGGAAAATAAATTCCGAATTCAAAATATTTCTCTCCGTATACCACAGGCAACCCAAGCTAATGATTTTTACAATGAATGTATGGGAATGTTTAGAAAAAATCTAAAACTGTACTAAAATGATCAATAAAGTCATAAAACCTTACCTGTGTGTTGTGAAGTTGTTCCTCTTCATCACTGATGTGTTTATTTCTGGTTTTAGGCACTTCTGTGATTTTCCCCCCCTCCCCTATATAAATATTGAGAAGGCAGGAAACACGAGACGCCATACACGACTTTCATAATGGCCGCCTCCTAATTTGCATAATTTGGAAGATAAATCTGTAGGGGGAAACCAATGCTACCACATGAAAGATCACATTAAAACTAGTAATATTTTTGAGTTTTAGAGCAATGTGGAGAAATCCTGTTGAGCTATGAGCATTTCTAATGCAGAAAAACATGAAAGCGAGGCTAGTAAGGCGTCCGTTGTTTTTCTCATACAAATCTCTCTAATTTCAACTTGCTGTAACTTCATTGCTTTTTAAGCTACAGCACTCAACTTTCACAAGTTCACTAATGTCGACATGCTCTTTCACATGGCAATGTTCATATTTTCTATAAATGTGGGTAAACAACCGAAACGGAAAATCACATATGCAAATTAGGAGGCGGCCATTATGAAAGTCGTGTATTAGTCCACATGGCGACTCTTCTAAGCCTCGTAATTCTTCGAAAATCCAAACTTTCAGCATTTTACCTCCAGAAACCCTTTATTACATTCCTCTAGCACTCATTCAATCGATCCATCGCTTATTTTCTCGCTTTGTAAGTACTCAAATTCGACAGTTTCTGCAGCCAACCTAGCCTGTAACGAGCCGGGGTTGGATCAGCTTAGCCTTTTTTCATGGGCTGCCTGTGCTAGTTGAACCACAGGCAGCCTGTGGTTGAACGTGGCTTTTCTTCGGAAGCAGTCACGAACGAGTGCCGTAGGAATTCAACACTTCGTGTTTTTTCGAGGAGATTCGGAGAACGAAGTCTTGTGCTCAATCGACCAATCGCTGAACGGTGAAATATGCAGAACAGAAGGCATATCAGCCTAGCGGAAATGCCACTAGAACACACCATTACAACATTTCGTCCAAGGCTTTTCAGACGCGTTACGGTTTCGTTTACTCAACATGATATTAATAGGGACTTTAAGCAAAACACGTCGGCAATGTCTTCGACGACGGCATAAAACAATAGCCTTAATTACAAAATACAATAGCTGCACGTGAAAATGCACGTAGTCGCCTACATTTCCACCGTTCTCTGCAAAAACACAACGTGAAAACCCCAAATTGTACGTTTTAAAGAGAACGCGAACGTATAAGAAAGTAAATCAATCCGTTTTTCGTTCGGCGTGAACGGAACTCTATACTCGGTCATATTTTTCGAAAAACAATTCAAGGTGAACGAGGGAAATAGCAGACACCAAATTTCGGGAGAAAGGCACTTTTCTACGTCCCGTCGTCATTGCCGTCGGCTGGTTGCTGAAAGTCCCTTATATGTCCTGCTTCGGCAGTTCTAACTGCTCTTTTCTCATCTGTTAGGCTCCAGGAAAGATAAGGGTCAATACGAGTTCTCACTGACCTATTTGTCACACCATATTCTAGCTGCTACACGGAAGTATGTTTTCACTCTCATATTGCAGTCAGTTCAACGGAATCGTCTATAACAAATTCTTGTACAACTTACCTTGGTCAGTTCCGTTTTTGGTTATTTTACATTTGAAACAGCTTTTGAAGAAAACTAAATCAAGAAATCGACTACATTTCTATTTGACATTTACTTCACCTATTGTTTGCTGAAAAGTTCGTGGGTCTCCCCAGCAGATTTCACCGTTCAGCGATTGGTCGATTGAACACAATGACTTTCTTCTCCGAATCTCTTCGAAAATACACGAGGTGTTGAATTCCTTCGGCACTCGTTCGTCACTGCTTCCGAAGAAAAGCCACGTTCAACCACAGGCTGCATACCTTGCGTATATTTGTGTCTTTGAGGTAGACACGCGGCCAACCGTCAAAACCCGAGGCCTAATAAACTGCTTTAGAAGTCCCCAAGCCACCCCAAAACCACTCACACAACTTCATTAAGTATCAATCTTTTATTATTGAAGATTTATTTCGTAGAAATCGGAAAAGAGAATTCACAAGGAGCAATTATATAAACTCTTCCGAGATCAGCACAGCTACATCCCTCAAATTTCGATATGTTAATCTTTTACCTGATATCTTAAAGGAACAGTGCCATGCTCAGTGCCCATGCGCGAATGTTTGAATTTTGGTTGGGTTGTCCAGAAATCAAAAGATGGGGAAAGATTTGATACGCGAAAGAAATCCTCTTCCATCGGCTTCGCCTAAGTTTCATTTGACCTTATACCTATTTAGAACAGTAATTTAGTTTTGTATCCTAGGATTTATGATGTTATTTCGTTCGTGTCTATAATTTTTGCGAGTATTTTTGACTCTGAATTCAGTGCCCTTGGACGGCTCGTCGAGCGGAGGAATTAATGGCTACAGAAGGGAGCGACTTTAGAATACCCTGTCACTTTTGAAGGCACGACCTAAAAAACGATGGAACCAAGGTCTTCGGGCATGCTATTATATTGTACCATATTGTGTGGTATAGTAAAGTACTGCTACCGCGGTCCGCAGTCCCGCAGTCGATGAATGTCAATGAACTTTAAGTATAGTGAAGTACTGCTACCGCAGTCCGCAGTCCCGCAGTCGATGAATGTCAATGAACTTTAAGTATAGTGAAGTACTGCTATCGCGGTCCGCAGTCCCGCAGTCGATGATTGTCAATGAACTTTAAGTATAGTGAAGTACTGCTACCGCGGTCCGCAGTCCCGCAGTCGATGAATGTCAATGAACTTTAAGTATAGTGAAGTACTGCTACCGCGGTCCGCAGTCCCGCAGTCGATGAATGTCAATGAACTTTAAGTATAGTGAAGTACTGCTACCGCGGTCCGCAGTCCCGCAGTCGATGATTGTCAATGAACTTTAAGTATAGTGAAGTACTGCTACCGCGGTCCGCAGTCCCGCAGTCGATGAATGTCAATGAACTTTAAGTATAGTGAAGTACTGCTACCGCAGTCCGCAGTCCCGCAGTCGATGAATGTCAATTAACTTTAAGTATTTTAAGTATAGTAAAGTACTGTTACCGCGGTCCGCAGTCCCTAACCCTAACCCTAACCCTAAATCCTAATCCTAACCCTAAACCCTAAACTGCGCGCGCAAGATTGTGACTGCGGACCAGGGACCGCGGTGACAGTACTTTATGGTAGCTAAAAAAGTGACAGGGTATTCTAAAGTCTAGCCCATTAGTTTCCCCGTAGATTCGCTTCGCGAAATTGCAGTTTAGAATGGAATATTATAATTCCCACAGAAGTTGTTGTTTGTTTATGTCAGTCGGCATTGTCGAGTGGATTCCTAAACTATTATCCCGAATCCCATACATGCAGATCTTCGAAGCACTTATGTCTTGGTCCAGTGGGGAGTTTATACGATTCTAAATCCTGAACTTCTCAACTGATGCAAATCACAAAACTATAAACTCTAGATTTCGTGCTAGCGAAAATTCCAAAGGTCGTCCAGATCAGTTGAGTTTTGACGTGACGCGACATAACAGCGTGATTTTCCATTGTGTTTGACATTATTAACAATCACGTGTTACGCGTGCGCATTACCGTGGCACTGTATCTGAAGAATATTTCAGAAATTCGATTTTACGGATTTTATTTGGTATCGGATTTCCATCAATTCCCATACAAACACTGTATTTCGCGCCATGTTTGCACGCCTTTCAAAATGTCGGAATTTACCGCGAACTGGTCTAATATTTACCTTGAATTGATTCCCAGTAGAGACACTACTTGTGTTAATGAACTGTGGGACACATTTAAGTCGGCCTTCGTTACGGTTGCTAATCGTCACGCACCTAAAATACACAAGCGCGTCCGCGGAATGGATTGTTGTCCTTGGCTCAATAGAGACATTAAAGTCAGCATTCGTCAGCGTGATTATCTGTTAAAGAAAGCAAGAAAATCTAATCGATCGGAAGACTGGGCAAGCTACCGATGTATGAGGAACCGTGTGACTAATAAAATAAAGGCTGCAAAGGGCACTTATAACAGACGCCTGCTTGAATCGAACAGCACTGATCAGAAAGCGTTCTGGAAAACAGTGAAACGAATTCTACCTGGAGAAAGCAAGGAGGCGCCTCAGAACATTAGAATTGAAGGAAAGCTTACTTCTGAGAAGAACACTATTGCTAATGCATTCAATGGTTTTTTTGCCGGTGCTGCAATTAGACTTATGAACTCTCTTGGTAGAACTGTATCTACAGTGTTTAGCGACAATCAGGATAACGCTTTTGGCCAGCGTAGCCAACGTCCACCTTTTAAGTTTAAGCAAATAGCGGAAGGCTCTATTCTCTCTCAATTACGCTGTCTGAAAGCTGGTAAAGCAGTTGGACTAGATGATATCCCGCCACGACTACTTAAAGATACAGCTGATATGTTGGCAAGGCCTTTAACAAATATCATTAATGCTTCCTTATCCCAGGCCAAATTCCCAGCGGACTGGAAAGCAGCGCGTGTCATTCCCTTGTTTAAGAAAGGCAATGCTAGTGATATGGACAACTATCGCCCCATCTCGATTTTACCTACAGTCTCCAAACTACTTGAAAGGGTGGTTCATATTCAGTTGGTTCATTATCTGCAAGAACACAGCCTGCTGAGTCCGTATCAGTGTGGTTTCAGAAAAGGACATTCCACCGAGTTTGCCGCCGTTTCCTTTGCTGATACTATCCGCCGCAACATTGACCAGGGCCAATTAACAGGTGCGGTACTGATTTGTGGATTTACGAAAGGCGTTCGACACGGTTGATCATTCGATCCTGCTCAACAAGCTATCAGCCCTTGGTGTCACTGGTCACGAGAACAATTGGTTTGATGACTATTTATCTGGTTGGTCCCAGGTTGTAAGCTTTCATGGTACTCTCTCACACAATGAACATGTGACTGTCGGCGTTCCCCAAGGGTCAATCCTGGGCCCGCTCCTATTTGTACTGCATGTTAATGACCTCCCAGATGTAATCCATCATTGTAACATTCTGCTTTATGCATGCAGATGACACTGTATTGTTTTTCTCTGATTCAAATGTTTTAACAATTGTGAAGAAGCTTAATGATGAAATGGAGGTCATCGACTCTTGGCTAAGGGAAAATGGCCTTTTCCTGAATGTTACCAAGACTGAGACTATGCTATTTGGAACTTATGCAAAACTGAACAATGTAGATAATTTTGATATTCAAATCAATGGGCATACCATTAAGCGTGTCTTTGAATTTAGATATTTAGGTGTCGTATTCGATCAACATGTTAGCTGGAATGCCCATGTAAAGTATATACTGGCTTAGGCTGGAAAAAGGGTAGGAATGTTAGGGCGTATTAGGCATAACTTAACAGCGCATTGTTCAAATATTGCTTATATAGCATTTATTCGTCCTAGTCTGGATTATTGCGACACCGTATACCATTGTTGTGGAGAGATGAATAGTCAATATCTAGAAAGGCTACAAAGACGCGCGGCACGCATAGTCTGTAAATGTTTTGATAGTGACAGTGCAATGGACTCCTTGAAGTGGGGAACTCTTTCCCGTAGGCGTGAGCATCACATTTTCAACCTAGTAAAGAAATGTATAAGTAGTCGCTGTCCGCATTTTTTTATGAATTACTTTACATTTAATAGCAGTGTTTCACAGCGCGAAACTAGACAAAGCCATCTCTTGCATTTGCCTAGAGTAAGAACAGAAATCGCGAAGCGCAGTTTTTATTATCATGGATGTATAGTTTATAATGGATTTCGATCTTGATTTTTAATAGATTTTGACGATTTAAATGATTTTTAGATATGTTAGTTTTATAGTCAATTTAGTGATCAATTAGCATATATGAGTAGTTAATAGTTTGTATTTATATCTTAGTATTAACATTAGCTTTATCTACCATTTCAATATTTTAAAACAGGGCTTCTATTGATAACAGTAACATTTGTAACTGAAAGAATTACCCTGTTGAAATAAAGGTGTATATCTATCTATCTACCGGGATGCTATGAAGGCAAAATTACGATCTTTCAGTTAGCTGTAAGGGTTTTTATTGTCGGGAACATGATATAAAGGCATTAAAAGCCTGGGAAACCAGCCGACTCTTATCGCTCCCCACTCGCGAAAGAGACGTCTGGGAAGTGAGGCAGAAAATGCCATACTGATGACGTAGCAGATAGCCGTTTCACGATGCATAAATTAGTTGCAATTCTCAGAAGTGAAACGGCTATCTGCTACGTCATCAGTATGGCATTTTCTGCCTCACTTCCCAGACGTCTCTTTCGCGAGTGGGGAGCGATAAGAGTCGGCTGGTTTCCCAGGCTAAGGCATTAACGGAGGTCCTATAAACTGCTATAGGAACATAGTAAAATTACAGAAGAGGGAACGGAATCTGTAATCCGGCTGGCCCAGCTGCTTAATGCGTAGTCCACACGAGCAAGTTTTCCTTGACAAGTTTTCCCTTGACAAGTTTTATTTGCTCGTGTAGACGACGAAAAATGACAAGTTTTGCCTTGACAAGTCTCCTTGTTGAAAAACTGGCGTGCCAGTTATTGAACAAGGCAACTTGTCAAGGAAAACTTGTCAAGGAAAACTTGCTCGTGTGGACTACGCATAAAGCTCCGGGTTGAAAAATCTCTGAATTTTAATGGCACCTAAAACAACCATAGATTTAGATTTAGATAGGGTTAGATTTCAACAGTTGTAAAAGGTGTCAGTGAATTTTTTTTCCAATCTAGAATGGCTAGTAGAAACTCACTACTCATTCTTTACCAAACAATACGTTTTTAACCACAAAATCATCACTCCACAAATTAGCAATTCTATAAACAGAATATGGTAATGTCGTTTTCACAACAGCCTATTTATATGTATATTGGAAAAATCCCGGTGCGGCTGGTATAATAGTACTGAAACAAATGCTACACTGTTTTCAATCTTTTCAAGTTGTCATTCTTCTCGATTTTTGATCATTTCGATACCAAATCGAGTTCGAAACAAAAGTTTTCCTCGTTGGAATCAGTTTGTAAATATCCTTTTCATTTATTCCTCATGCCATTAAATCCAGAGAAGTTGCCGTAATTTTAGTTCATAATTTATTCATGATATAGACTATGCGGTACACTAAGATAAAAGATTACGGATTCAAATTGTTCTCTGTATTCCCAGGACCCAGGAGAACGTAAACAGAATGTGACTCCGGCGAATAAAGGTACACAAGAAACGGGCTTTCTTGGTATCCTGCAGACCTGCACCGTTTAATCGGACTTCCACACCAACCAACCGGAATTGCTTATAATTTTGGAATTTACTTGTTACAATAATGTTGTGGTGTGCTATTGTATATATTCTATGGCCAATATATAACAGTTATATTGTGAAGTGATCTTGATGACGTTGAAGCATCAGTGCATACTGTGAATATGCAAATAAAGTATTTTTAGGCTCTGAAAAAGATTCAGTTGAGATCGAGAAAATTCCTGTTTCAAACGTCGACAGTTACACCACTTTGAATAAATATTGCGCTCCGGGTTATTCACCAAACTAAAAGAAGTCTTAGAAGTTAGCGACAAACCAAGATTTGTCTTCTCAAACTGTTAAATAGAATATTAAAGAGAGGCAAGCTTTCAATGAATTCAGCATTTTAGTTTCGCTCCCCTAACTTCTCTCATGTTCGCTTGACCTGGCATTTGAAAGACATTCGCACTCGACCACTGAAAGTGTCTACATGTTAATTTGCTTTGTTTAAATACGACAAATATAAGGTTGGATTATTTAAATGCGTAAAGCTTCAAGCACTCAGTCGAGAATCCTTTGTTATGAAAATTATTCTCGGGGTGATCTGGTCGAGCTACGTATACGTCTCCCAGTCGGACACAAGTTCTCCTCGAGTAAAGTGTGTTGTTTTAGCTCAAGCGAAATCTAAATTCTTTTTGACTGTTTATTCCAAGAAAATCACTCAAAATGTTTAAATACACGATTGGATGCCTGTTGGCTCTGCTTATGATCACCCATGGGCTTCCACTACGAAACATCGTCCACGAAAAAGCTGTTCAAGTTGAAGGTAAGAAAGATTAGAAGACTGATTATATTTAATACCTCTTGGCCCTTTTCACTCTGAAAATTAAGAACATTATTTGGTTTCACTTTTCTTGCACTTGATCTGATTCGAGGGAAACCTTTTTTTCCTTTCTCAGCTGCTCCAGCGCAGCCAAAAGAAGTGGAAAATGATGAACCAGAAGCGGAAAATGTGGAAGGTAATTATTTCGTAGCATTAATTTCCTCTTGGCAAAACAGAAAAAAGTTTCGTTTGACAAAAAAAGTTCGGACGAAAAGTTCCTTTATTTAAAGCTTTCTGATCAGAGAAAACCATAGTAAAAGAACTGAAAAGAGAACAAATTGGTTCGAATACGACTCAGGGCCTTAACTGGACACGAAGAAACATGTTGTATGATATGACGATGCGTTTATTCCGCATATTTGAAGCAAATTTAGCGCTGTTGGGGTCCACACAGAACCAGAGGCCTTAAATTCTAGAAAATATCATTTATTTAACAACTACGAATCGGAAACCTCTATATTACCAACGTTATGTCTACAAGTACTGTTTTCAGAGCGAAAGGAAGGGATTTAGATGAATTTTCATTTAGTTTTTAGGTTTGAGTTCTGCTTGGTTGAATTTGTAGGTGCGGCACATTCCGGCATGCAAGCTGTAATTTGTGCCTTAAATGTAGTATAAAAATCCTTACAAGATATATCTATGCCCTTCTCGAGCTCGGCCTACTTTAAAGACATTTTTAGTAGTTTTAAACCGTATGCGAAGACAAACATTGCAAACGCCCACCTTAGCGTGTTCTTGTATATTCATAAATATTCAAGACTTTGCTCTCAAATAGCTTCAAACGAAAACATACCATTCGTTCCTTGCAGAAACAACCAAAGAACAACCGAAACCATCTCAAAACAGCTATTCTAAGTTTGAATCTAAAGAATCCAAATCACAATTAGAATTGTTCCTATTGCTTGGGGTCACAACTCTAGTGTTGATAGATCCAACAACACACAGTGCGTAGTGAAACGGTGGTTTAAAAACAAGATACGGTTGCTTGCGTTCACTAAGGAAGCTTTTCGAAAGTTTGTAGCAAAGGCATGTGTTTATCTCTCAGAGTGATAACGAGTGAAGAGTTGGTAAAAAGGGTTGCTTTCGCGCTGTATTAAAAATAAAGGAAATATCTTTAGCAGGGACTTATGCGTTATACTGTTAGTAATAACTGAGCGGGGTGGTTGGATGTTAATGGCAACGAATTGCCCTTGGACATTTTTATTAATTGAAAAAGCTCTTTGGGTCACAAAATGCAAATACTTTCTATGAACAACGCGCAGGTTAAGAGCTTTGGGATTTATTTGCAGACTGAGTAAGAAAATGGCTTAATCTTTTCGTAAAAGGCATGAATAAAATGCATATTCTTGTATGAATTTTTAATCAATAAGGGAACTTAAGTAGGAAGATTTCACCTGTTGACGCAGAATGAACTGGAAATGTTAATCAAAGTTAATGAAGGGCAGAGTATTGTTGATTCAATAGCTATTAATGGTGCCCACTTTTAACTGAATATTGGTCGTCAGTTTCTCATCTTACCTACATTGTATACGATATCTATTGAAACTGCTTTGAGAACTATTTCGTGTTAATTTTCCTTCGCTTTATCAAACACGAACTCATCAGATATGTCCATTCCTCGAAGGAAATACTAAGGATCCCTAATTAATTAACGCGCGCAGAAATCCAGTATATAAATCTTGATTTCGAAACGGAAAATAAAAGCCCCATGACTGTAGCATACTGAGGACATGACTTATCCAATCGCATCGACGTCTCCAATATTTCCACTTAGAAATTATTAAGAGCTATTAATCACGTTGCCTAGATACGCCGGAAATTCCTGTACTCAGTGAGGCAGTCTCTTAACGCCACGTTGGGCTTGCAAAGGCACGCAACCAAATCTCATTCGCATCTGCAAGAACTGGGATGGGCTTCTGGTTTATTTGACTGACGCATGTTTGGCCATGCAAACCAAATGTCTCCGTTGTTATTTATTCGGTATGTGCAGGGATATTGTGTAAGAGCATTGTGTAAGAGATTTGAGGCATGGGTTTGAGGCCGGTGGAGACAAATTTGAAAAGCGAAAGTGTAAGTGTTAGTGGGGTGTTACAACGTGACAGTAAAAATAGGTATATATAACGGAAGAAAATTACAAATATTGCAAGAAAATATAATAACAAAAAGATAAAAAGGTGTTCAGAATTTTATAAATTAAAGTTTCAACGCCATTCCACTCTTTGTTCAATTCTACAGACGAGAATGAGTTTCAGGATGACGAACCCTGGAACGAGGAAAAGGAAGACGAGGCCCCAGCTACTCCTGAGGAGGATGAGGCCGAGGAACTCGAGAACAAGCCTGAGGAAGACACCCACGAGGATGAGAAGAATGACGATAAGGAAGAGGATACAGAAGAGAAGGAAGACCCCGAGGAGAAGCCTGAGGATACAGAAGAGAAGGAAGACCCCGAGGAGCAAGAAGAGAAGGAAGACCCCGAGGAGAAGCCTGAGGATACAGAAGAGAAGGAAGACCCCGAGGAGAAGTCTGAGGAGCCAGAAGAGAAGGAAGACCCCGAGGAGAAGCCTGAGAATGAACAGGAGCCAAGGGAGGAGGAGGACAAGCCCGAAGAGGACTGGGAACCTCAAGATGCTGAGGAATCCAAGCAAGAGAAACTCGAAGAGGATGAGCCCAAAGGAGAAGAGATCCCCAAAGAAGATGAAACCAAGGAAGAGACCCCCAATGAAGAAACGATCCCCAAAGAAGATGAAGCCCCCAAAGAAGATGAAACTAAGAAAGAGACACTTGATGAAGAAGAGACTCTCAAAGAAGATGAAACAAAGGAAGAGATCCCCAATGAAGAAGAGACCCCCAAACAAGATGAAACCAAGGAAGAGACACCGCAAGAGGAATCATCAAAAGAAGATACACCAAAGGAAGAGGCGCCTAAAGAAGATACACCAATAGAGACAGCACCAAAGGGAGAGGCACCAAAAGAAGATACCCCAAAAGAGGAAGCACCAAAGGAAGAGGCACCAAAAGAAGATACACCAAAAGAGGAGGAGGCCGAAGTAGATGAACAAGAAAATGACACGACTGAAGAGAAGGCGCAAGATCTTCCTGAAAGTAAGTATCTGGTTATGAGGCTAAATATATCCACTATGTTTAAAGCAGATGTGCTAGACTAATCCGTAACGCAGATAAACAGTATGTTACAGGGACATATGGAGATTTGTGGTGGATCAGCATCAATAGAATCAGAATGGGGTAACAGCAACTGGTTAACTCTCATTCGAGGATCAAGCAAACGAAATAGCATTAAAGGCAGCCAAAAGATGAAATCAGATTTAAACCATAGACGAAGACGGAAAACTTGCAAGTACAGATAGCAGAAATGTTATTAGGAAGAAACTTATTTTTTGTCCTCTCATTTCAGATTTGGAGAACTTCCTTGATGATACTGCAAGCGAGAAGAAAGATGCATAAACATCCAATCTTTTTTATTTTTTAACTTTAATATCAATTAGGATTGAACTTTAAAGTAATCAGCACTCTCATTGTTGACTAAAAATAATAAACTGCCATTTCTCAATGCGAAGTTTAGGCTAGTTATGTTTAAAGAAATACAATGCACTTTTTGTATCCCACTTTTGGATCGAATTCTTGATAATAAAAGGGACCTTTTTATACTTTGAAGATCCTTCAATTTGGTCTGGTCTCAGGTGTTTCCATGCATACACTTTCCAATCCACTGGACACCCAGTCAAATACTTGGCTAAACGCACAAGCCACATTGGGAGGGGAGGGGGGGGGGGGGGGTAGCCGCATGAAAAAGGTCCATTTCCTGTTTTTATATTAAAGAAGCCGGTCAAATGGGAGTTCAAATCATGTCAAATTTGGGGGGATTATATTATGTATGGAAGCTTATTCCAGTTCAGATGGCTTTAATTTTTTCAAATATTACAATGTAAGTGTAGGGAATGTTATATTGGTCTTTCAAAAGTCCCACAATAATTAGCAGTTTTCATTTAAAAAAATAATGTTTTTCTTGTCTTAAATCGAGGTCCCCATAAATGATCTAAGGAAAGATACTCCCGGGGAGGTTTTTAATTAAAGGAGATTTCATGTGTTTGAAGAGGAAACTTGTATGAATTTAGACTTGATGCAATCATAGATGATAGAGGGAGATGGATGGGAACCCAGGCAAACTTCAAAGGGTCTAACAAAGGCGCTGCGATTTAGGTTGGAAGGGGGTAAGACAAAAGATTGTGCACGGTCATAGTTCATTAGCGTCTCCTGAACGACTGAACCCACACGTTTCTGTTGACCGATTCATTAACATATTCCAATATCTATTGTGTTTTGTACACGGTCACGGTTGATAAAAAGCGAACGAAGACATAACAAAGAAGGTCGCTGGGCTTCATAACCATTGGCCTCTATCTACTATGATGCAATGAACTGGTGTACAAATCAGGATAATAGCTTTTCTCTTTTGGCTTTGGCAGAGCATTAGTTAAACATTCATTTTTGAAGCAAAACCGTACCAAAATAAATCTCTAAAGCACTTGAAACAGACAATAAACGGTATAAAATGTCCCGCATCACGTTTTTAAAAGACCGTTATCATGCACAGTACTTTTTTTCGTGCTCACATGTACAGTCAATCGTTTAACTCGCAGCAAGTACAATTAAATGAGACAACATCAAGTACTTTTAAAGTGCTTATAACCCTTTTTGCAATTTTTATAGCTATGAAACTCCGAGCCGGGGTTGCGCAGTGGTTCTGAGCGCTTCGCCTCTCACCTCTGTGGCCCGCCAGGTTCGATCCCCGGTTGAGTTTGTTGGTATCTCGCCCTTGCTCCGAGGGTTTTTCTCCGGGTCCTCCGGTTTTCCTCCCTTCACAAAAACCGACACGCTAAATTCCAATTCGATCTGTGGATTAGCCGGGTCCTGGCTTTCATCAGCCCCTATGGTTGTTTCAGGTCCCGTTAGAAATTCAGTGTTTAGAAATTCAGTGTCCTCCGAAAAGTTTTGAGTACTTCTGCGAAGAAAGTTTTGGTTTACAGTGAATTCTTTGTTCTACGCTTGTTTGAAATAGTGTAAATGTGACCTTTCCTGACCCATGACCGCGTAAGTAAAAGCCTGGGTCGATACCTGTATAGACGTCATCTCATTAATGCATTATTCTCCATGGCGCCTTTCTGTCACAACAACATCGATGCATAGAAAATATACACAGTTTGTGAGTTGTTAGTAAAGAAAAAAGTCATTTTAGTCATTCTTCAAGTGATTACAAAGCCGAATTAAGTGATTACAAAGCCGAATTAATTATATGACGTCAAGATGACGTCGTTTCAGGAATCGACCCAGGCTTACGCGGTCATGGTCAGGAAAGGTCACACTTACACGATTTCCAACAAGCGTAGAACATAAAGGTGATTCACTGTAAACCAACTATAAACCAACTAGTGGCATGGACTATTACAAATCCTGCATTCTGATTGCATTCTGATTGGTTGGTTGTCGTCACGTGCACGTGGGGTTTGTTAGACTCCACACGTAACGATGACCAACCAATCAGAGTACATCTGCCATCCACGGGACGTCCCGCTGTCTCGGGACTAAGTTACCAGCATCCGAGGGTTTTGAAATAGCGGTTTTTGATACCACAAATATGTCGTTTATGAGGGCTAAAATGTAAAATTTTGGAATTCCACCCCGAAATAAACGTAGATAGACATTCGGTACGTCCTTTAGTGGAGTCTGGCGACGATTGAAGCCCGGGGGGGGGGGGGGGGGGGGGGGGACTCCCATATAAAAGGGGTAGGGATGCTCGTCGGACATTTTCGATTTGACCCCTAAGAGGTACTAAAATGGGCGTGGCTCAAGCTTATTTTGACCCCTAAAAGATAATAGAAATGTAAATTTATAACAGCTTTTTTGTTCAATTGACACCCGACCCCTAAAAGGTACCGCTTTACATAGAAATGTCTGTGTTTGATGGTGGATACCCTAAGTGGTACCAAACTCCTGATTTTGACCCCTAAAAGGTACGACGAGCATCCATGTACCCCTCACATAAGGGAGTCTCCCCCCCCCCCCCCCCCCCCCCCCCCGGGGATTGAAGTGATTTTAGAATGCTTTATTGCCCTTCGAGTGATTTGATGTGCTCAATGGACTGTGCAGCCTTGTCATTCATAGAGAGAGATCTCAAAAATCAAAAGCGCTCTAAAACCGATCCAAACTAGCCCAAAATAGCAGAGAATACCCAAGGACATAAGAAAAGGACACTTGAGGTACATTTATTGCAAAATGTTATTTCATTACCTTTATTTTACCACGATAAGAAATCAATACAAACTCTATTAGTGAGATGACAAGAAAAAATTCTGGAGAAAACGGTGACTCTAGCGCGCGCTATCACGCAATCAATCTTGCGCGAGTGATCACGTAATCTACCGTAGGATTTGTCAGAGCCACAAATCGTGAGCTTGGGCTGCCTGTGGTTTAAGGTGTCTCGATGGAAACTCCGACGCCACTTCGCGAATTTAAACAAAACGTCGTAACTTTTAAAAAGTGCTCAAATCTTCCCAACTACAGTGACGTAATTGTGACGTAAGTCAACCCCACTTTTTTGACATTTTGAGCCATTACTCGAAATCTAGTCGAACAATTATTTTCAAACAACTGGAAACTGTTCAAACTTATAACACGTACACAGTGCAAATTTTATCAAAATCCCTTCGGCAGAAGTTGGCGAAAATTTGGGCTTTGAATTTCACACCTTACTAACGTTGTCAAAGTTGAAAGGGCCGTAGCTTTCTGTCAATAAAGTGATTAGAATCCAAGCTGGTTAAAAGTATTTTCCAAAGCTTACTAAATCTTGATGGCAAACATTATTTCGAGACAGTGAAAATCTCGAAAAATAGCAAACTCAAAATCTACAAATTTCAGGTTTTCTAAAACACCGCCTCAGAGAATTTTTTTAAAGTTTTTGATCACACAAATAATACACCAAATTCTATCTGAGAAATATCTACAATTGGAGATACTGATTTTTCAAAGGGGAGCACATCGGAGCTGAGGTTTTGGATAGTGCTTTGTTTACATCTAGAGTGGCCACGGTTAACTAATGGAATAGGCAAGTGCATTCAAATGGGGAGATATTATCATAATGATCAGGGGGTACAAGGGATAACTAATTTCTGTAAAAAGTGTGTAGGTTGTACCGTACCTCCTCTCTCCTCTCTACCCTTTCCCTACCCCTCCCCTGCCACAGGTTAATTGAAGGGCTGTGTGTCACAAGGGCATCAAGCATCTCCTGATCACATTCTAAGTTCTCCTTTAAGTTCTTTGTTTTCTAAGAGAGAATTTAAAACGTGATCAGGAATCACTTAGGCCCTTGTGGAACACAGCCCTTTATTATTGAATGCATTTTAGTCACACATCATCCATAACTGCAGCAATTTACTTCTATCTTTATTCATGAACAAACATTCTTTTTAGCAAAAGTATGGAATAACAGGAGGCATAACAGGAGAACAAACTGTGGTCACTACTGCAATATTTTGTTCTCGTTTTCAACATTTCTTCGTGTCAGTGCATTTTGCAAACTTGAAAGTACATTTATTCAGTATTTATAACTGGCTTGTCCAAGCATGCATATCCTTACATAAATCTTATTTTGATAGCATGCCGAATGTATATAGCATCCTTTCAGGGTTTACCTGTCAATCAAATAACAACCAGTATACATATTGAGGATAATTTGCACATTACATCACTCTGTACCTCAATCAAAAACGTTGAAGTTAGTACTTTGTCAATGCCAGAAATGGAAAGAACAAGTCAAAGTTAGTAATCAACAAATATTTTGGATTCCTATCTTAAAAATTGAAGCACTGGTGAATTTCGGAAATCTCACAATTAAGCAAAAATTAACAGTGAGAGTTTATTGGGCTGGATGGCAAAGAGTGCCATCCAAACATACATTCTCTGTTAAATTTCAAGATTTACAAAATTACAGTGCTTCAATTATTTAAAGAAAGGAATCCAAAAAATTTGACTTGCTATATCCATATCTGGAATTGACAAAATATTATAAATAAAATATTTTTATAGACTGAGGTCACTGCAACTTAATAGTTTGTTCATTTGATATTTTCTTTGTTTTGTAATAATTGGGTGCATGTACATGTATCATGGCTGACAGTTCCCCATTTGTGTGGGGAGGGGAGAATGCATAACAGTCATCTCCTCCTTCCAAACAACCACTGCAGGAGGAAAGGATTCACCACGGTCAAAGTAAAGAACAGCACCTTGGACCAGAATCCAAACAAATTATTGTCCACTTCCCTTTCCAAGATTGCAACTCTCCTGTGCAACAAGATAACATTTTGACGCAGGTCTGTTACTTCATATTCATGAATGAACTCCTCGTCAGTATCATTTCCCATTGGATGAACTTCATCAACAATTTCCAAACCAGTTAAGATGCTGTTAAAGGAAGGGAAAATGTTTAACATAATATCCAACTGATTCAACACTGGGTTTTTCTTTACATTTCCAGTGTTGTGGGTGGTGCAAAAAAATCCCTTTTGCCCTCTCTCTCGTGATGGTGGATCAGTCGGTTGGGCCAACAACAAAAAAGGGAAAAAATTACATTAAAAGGGTCTGGAACCAAGTCAAGCCTGGTTACTAAGTCAGCTGGAAGACTCCCATTAAAACTTTCATGTATTCCTCAACTACTTGTTCCTTTACTAGTTGTGGATTGACAATTCACATGAGAAAAGGAACACTTAACTAAAACATAGAGAGCTCTGAATATAGTTATGAAATTAATTATTCTAAAAAAATATTTTCTTTTCTTTTCCATAAAACTGGTTAGGCCATTTTATATTTAGGAATGGCCTTGATATTGTTTAAGTGACAGTGCCATACTTTGGGTTTAGTATATATTTTTTATATATTATTATTGATGAAATACCAGTGTACATTTATTTCTAAAAAGTGATATCTTTACATGTGAAAATATGACTGGCTGTTAAAAATTTCTAGCCTTTTCAAGAAGTGATGAAATTGACGATTGTATATTAAACAGAACATTACATAGCCACTTGAAGATACATATTTTATCTTCTCGTGTTTATGAAATATGTCATCAACACTCAAAGATAAAATATGTATCTTCATGTGGCCATGTACGGTAATATCTTCTTCTGGGCCGTAAACCCCTCCTCAGTGTTAACATTAAAACAAACAATAATTGTGGTAGCCTTTAATGGTACACCATATAGTGAATTTGGCTTGTTCATGTTCTGACATGACCAACCAGCAGCGTGAGTAAGAATGTGGGCTTAGTTGCAGAATACCCCCTCCACTCAAAAGATCGCTTGAAAAGTGCGCTAAATTCTCCACTTTAGTTCAGGTGTATTTAGACTCATTCTATGAATGATTTTGGGTTGAAATGGTTAGGTTTTTTTTTTATTTCAGGGTTAGGTTTTTAGAAGGTTTGTATGAAAAAGTTGATAAATGAATTATTAATGAACCAAAGGAGGGGGTATTCTGCAATTACTCCAGAATGTGTACAGGAAACAGAGTAAGTGAATGTGGAATGCTCTTCAGTGAGGGGACTGGGTACAATTTCAAGGCAATCGATAACAATCGATAGAAACTTTTTATGTGACTATCGATTGCTCATCGATTGACCGATACCAATCGATATCAATCAGCTACATGTAATTGCCCTATGTCATTATGACGTCACGGGTCAATTGGGTCAAACAGGGTCAGGGTTTGAGTCTCTTGGCCTCACATACATACCCATTTTTCATGTAAGTACCCCCCCCCCCCCCCCCCCCTTGAAAAACGCTAAAAAGTGGCCAAGACTTGTTCGATGTTATTCAATGATTCTAACCTTTCATCATCAATGTGATTCCCTTCACGATTTGTGTTCAGTTGTTTCCCATGCACGGCATGATTTGTTTTTCTTTCGCCACCTTTTCCTTGAGTTCCAGCAGTCGAATTTGCTTGAGGATAATGAGCAGATGAGGTATCATCGACAGTCAGCGTCCTGGGAGGAGTACTCATTCCTCCCATGAAGGCAGTAGGCATTAAATCGTCAGTCAGTTCCCGAGGAATGTCACTTTTTATAGCGGAATAACCTCCAAGTTCTCCATTGATCACAATTCGTTCGGGAACTGTCATTGGGTTCGACATTCCACCACGATTCGCGCTCATACCACTTGTTACTCCTCGAGAGTTTGAACTATAAGGTGAATCATCACCGTCTGGTTCTTCTACTGTGATCTTATGCGGCATTCGCATTCGCTCTGAAATATTTACATCTGCTGAATCATGAAAGTCAGAAAAATTTACCGCCGTATTAGCCGCCATTTTGGAAGGACTCGCGGGCTCTAGCTCTGTGGTTAGTCAGCGGGAACATTGTTAGTACCAGACTCTCCAGTAAGTCGGCCGGTTAAACCATAGGCTAACGAGGCTAACCTACCGTTTCTGATAAGTTTACAGTGAAACCTATATTATTAAGCGGACACTAGCTTGGTACCCGAAATTTGCTTCCCATGTTTACCAGCTGTAAAACGAACCTGTACTTCAGCGGATACCTCTGTTAAGCGGATGCTGACACCAAAATGCAGCCCATTTGGTATCTATCTATCTTCCTATACTCGTCTCCATCTCTAAGTCTAAGATGATTCTTACGAGTTGTTTGGTCATTGGCAAAGAATAACAGTAATAGATAAATAAATAAATAATAATAATAATAATGAAAAAGAAAAGTAATTAGAGCTGCATCAGTTAATTTTACAGGAAGTTATGATCAAGCTTTGTTTTGAAGGAGGAGATAGATTTAGCCTGGACTAGAGTTGATGGTAAGCTGTTCCATTCTCTTATGGTCTTAGGGGCCGTCGACATATTCGAAATGCCCCGCTTAACGCACAACGGACGTTAAGGTCAGACCCCCCCGCCCCCCTCCCCCTTGACGTCCACCCATTGTTTTATGCTTTTTTTAGGTCAGGAAAAACAGTAATGAACTGATACACGGGAGTTCACTTATAAACAAAGTATAAAACAAGCTTAAAGCTTTAATAGCTGCAACTGTACAGTCAGTACGTACCTCGAATTCCCGTACGAGCTCATTTCGGATCTTGACTAAAATACCCATTCGGACACGACTATAAAACTGAGTTTCACTTACCTGGAGGTTTGAGGTATTTCATGATACTTCTAATCAAAAGACCTTGTTAAAATTTCCGGGAAATTCAACAAAAATTGCGCTCTAATGTAGATCTAGCTGACTAGAAACGTTTGATTAAAAAGTGTACTTCTATTGATGAAAAAGTGTTTGTTCTAAATGCCCCACACTAACGTCCATGTCCTTACCCCCTCCCCCCTAAACGTCCGTTGTGCGTTAAGCGGGGCATTTCGAATATGTCGACAGCCCCTTAGGGAAGAAAGAAAACTGATGATAGTTTGTCTGTGATGGAGGGACTTTGTAGAAGAATTGATGTAGATGTCGACTTGTTCTCCCCATTGGTGTTAAATACTTCTGTTTGTCCATGGCCACCTCAACTACATCATTACGAATCTTAAATAGCATACAGTCTATTCTTTTTTCTTCTTAGTTCTAAGGTTTCCCATTCGAGTTCTTGTAGCATTTCAGATACACTTGATGTATTGTGGTATCTGTTTAGGGTGTAGCGCGCTGCTCTTCTTTGGACCATCTCAATTTTCTTGATCAGGTTTACTTGGGTATGTGGGTCCCAGACTGGGATGAGTATTCAACTGTTGGACGAACCAGACTCTTATATAGTTTCTATTCTTAAAAACGGACGCTTGAGTGTTTTAGTAATTGGATCGTATGAGATTACTGTACTGTTATCACCAAAAGCGCACTGCACATTTTACATTTTATATGTTGTAGTTTGTACCGTTATCATAAATTTTCTACATAAACTAAAACTTGATTGGTGGATGTTAATTGGATAAAAACTGTTAAAGGGACTATGTCATGGTGTTGCGGTACATGTATGGAGTCAATGTTTGATTAGTGGCTGTTAATTGGCTACTAACAGTTAAAGGGGCTATGTCATGGTATTGTGCATGGATGGAGTTAATGTTTGAGGAGTGGCCGTCAATTGGCTACAAACAGTTAAAGGTGCTGTGTCATGGTTTTGCGCATGTCTGGAATCAATGTTCAATTGGTGGTTGTTAATTGGCTTCAAACAGTTGAAGACCCCTACTTGGATATGTAGTATATTCCTTAAAGACTAGATATACAGTTTGTTAATCATTTTTGCACATTTACTTTGATTTCATCCATCCCACATGTGTGCTAGGGTCGTCAGTTTATATGAAAATAATTTTGTTCCAGTCCTGAACTTAAAGGTGTGTCCCAGCCTATTCCCTATATAGGCCTTCTAGCTGGTATTTTGTCTGAGTGGGTTAATGGGATCCCTGTGGTTTGTAATGGCTTGTGACGTCACCAACTGTCAACAGTGACAAGCCATTACAAACCACAGGGATCCCATTAACCCTGGACTAGGCTGGGTGTGTCCCACAACGTGACACAGCTCCTTTGATGTGCATATAAGCCCTAGCCAGTTACCTTTGATATCGATTGTACATGAAGTGGCTAGTCCAGTGGAAGAAATTTCTTGATTTGGGTGTTGCGTCTACGAGATATAAAGGTTTATATTTCCAATATGCTAATGATGTGATGTCATCACCGACATTTGCTGAATTTCTTTGTGCTTGTGAATTAAGCTATTTTCTAATTTAGAATATTTGTTTTGTAAAATCACTTTGATAAGCTTCAAATATAACTTAGAATTTAAAAATAGGTAAATTGTCTCTACCAGCATACTTTTGTATAAGTGATGTCGGTGATGACATCACATCATTAGCATATTCAAAATATAATCCTTTATATCTCGTAGACGCCACACCCAAATCAAGAAATATTCTACCGTTGGACTATCCACTTCATGTGCAATCGATATCAAAGATGACTGGCTAGGGCTTATAGTGCACTTTAAGCTGATGTTATTCTAAATATAATGACTGCCATTTCGTTCAGAATTATACATTATAATCAACTTGAAATACAACAGTAAATACTGAAACAAGTACTGTACAATGTCAAAGTGCAAGTATAATGCCAAAAAAATTGTTTTACTATTGTGTTTGTTTCTCACAAAAAGGTATAAATTTTGCAGATTTTGTAAAATTTCTGACATTTAATCCCTAATATCGCTTACTTGTCGTGGATCCTGTGACGTCATAAGATGAATCAACTCCCTCCCAAGACTGAGAAAACTACTACAATAAAATCCCGTAGCTTTCAATTGTGACATCACAAGATGAATCAATCCCGTTATTCGGGTAACTTTTATTCTAGTTGAATTGCTGCTACAGTCTCTCGAAGAAAACTAATTTAGACAACTGAAGTATATTAGAAATTTGGAGTAAAAAGAGTAGCCTGGGAAACCAGCCGACTCTTATCGCTCCCCACTCGCGAAAGAGACGTCTGGGAAGTGAGGCAGAAAATGCCATACTGATGACGTAGCAGATAGCCGTTTCACGATGCATAAATTAGTTGCAATTCTCAGAAGTCGAATGCGAACAACAGAGCAGGAACACCCAACGGTAAAACTTCATAAAAACAAACATTCTGATGTTTTTATAACAAATCAGATGTATTTAAACATATTTAAGGGAATTGTTTTTCAGCTGGCAGACGAACAGCTGTTCTGCAGCGCCAGCCAGCCTAAAGTTCATGAAGAATTTCTAAATTTCCCAGCTGAAATATTTAAGTGCAGAATTTGCCAGCAGCAAAACATTTCTTTACATATATTCCCAGCTGAAAAATACAAGTGAAGAATATGCCAGCTAATAAAAATGCACGATATCTATTCCAATACTGGTATGATCATTTAAAAGTCAATTAAGCTATACTAACGGCCGTGAGCCACGAGTAGCAGCTGATGTTTCAAGCGTTTAAGCACAAGCAACATACGCAACATATGCGTGTAAAGCTTTGGTCAAACAGGTTCAACATGGCACAACATTTGTAGCCCAATATATACTCCCATATATAAGCTATACGGGTATGTACCGCCCAACGGAGTCGTTATTTTTGACATTTTTGACAGGTATCAATTTTTAGACCTCAGACTTAAAAATGCCTGGAATGCACTCTGAAACGGGGTATGATATTTATTCAGAGAAGCTAAAATGTTTCAAAGGAAGTTACATTGCAATAAATGATTCTAATTCAGTTCACACCAGCACACTTCGTTGTTGAATTAAAGTATATTTTTTTGAAGATCAGTTTGTGTGTGGTTCATTTAGACTGATGTTGAAGGTGTTGATCCGGCAGACTCTGTCAAGCAGCGCAACGCGTGTTACGTATTACATTCAATCCGTCTTGGGACAATACCGGCAAACTCTAAAACGGGGTATCAAAATTAATCAAACTCTAAAACGGGGTATCAAAATTAACACGAAACTACTCTTAAACGGGGTCCACATTTGATGACCAGGGCGGTACATACCCCTCCCCTGGGGACTTGTAGAGACCGAAAACTGTTTTTAAATGATTTCTATATCCCAACACCTTTCAACATTTTAAACCTGTTTCAAGATCGGCTCCAACACTAAATATTGTTCCGATGTTGAAACGGTTTGTACAGGGCTTAACTGAAATATAGAACGCTATATTTTTATTTTAAGGATAAAAACCTGAGCTAACCTGCAGAATTCGGTATTTTTAAAAACCTGTGAAACAACAGGTACGTGCAGAATTTGCCAGCTGAGAAATATCGCTCTGTTATATTATTATTATGTAATTATATCGGACTGCAGAATTTACCAGCTGACAAATATCGCTCCGTTATATTATTATTTAGTATCAGACTGCAGAATTTGCCAGCCAAGAAATTCCAAAGTGCAGAATTTGCCAGCCGAGTGGCCCAGAAGAACAGTTATTTTGCAGAACAGTTCGTTGGGTGTTCCTGACAGAGTTATTTTCAAGGAATAGAACTACCGAGGCTGCTCGTTTGCTTGGCAGTGGATCACCGTCATGAACAACCATGAAATTCAAGCCTATATATTTAGCGTGTGTTGGTAGCTTTTGCTTCGTTCTTTCAGCGGCTCGGCCCGGTCAAGAGAATTTGTCCTACGACTGTCAAAACATAATAGTTGTTTATAATTTCAAAACCTACACACAGCACAGCAGGCCACTTTTCAAGCCAGATCTTTTGTCAGGTCAGTAGCCGAAGAGGTTAGCTACAGAATGCAGCGGTTATTTTCAGGTATACTACCAAGGCTGCCCGTTTGCTTCACAGGGAGTCCCTAACCAATACTAGAATATTGGAAGATTGGATCGAAACGTTAGTTTTGATGCGTGTGGGTTGCCTGTGGTTTCTTTGCCGCGCGAGAGTAGTTGTGAATTTATCGTAGTCTGTTTGTTTTTATCCCAAAATTGTTCATTCGCAGCCTAAAATTCGGACAATAAAGTTATCTGGCTTTAAAACGAACCAGCTAAATATGTAGCTTATTTATTATTCTGTAGTTAGCATTAGTTTTAAGACGCCGGATAATGTTTTGAGCGAGATTTAAGCGTTTCAGTTCACCGATACCTGTTCGCTGATTTTCGCTGCCGATCGTCTTGCTATAAAGTATTGAAAGGGGAGACACAGCGTTCATAAAACCGACCAGAAGTCCTTTGCAAATTTCATAACCTCTAATTCAATTCACATGTGTGAGTTGCTTAAGCATTTTCTCACTCCTGATGTGATTTTTTTGGCAAGCCTTATAGTTTAGGACAATATTCGAACACATTTAATTTTCGTTTTTGTGAGCCGAGGTGTTTACTTTTTCGCTGCAACGTCGTTGACCAAAAAACGACTCAGTAGGAGAGGTACCAGGAACATTTAGTTTGACAAAAAAATCCCTTCGGGGTTACTAAGGGGTTGAGTCGTTATGAGTCACGAAAAATGTCGCGTGACGTATCTCCCTTCTAGGATATGGTAAGGCATGTCTCGTCGTTCCCCGTGGGGTTATACGTTGCAGTCAAAAAGTAAAAACCTCGGCGCACTGTGTCTTCCCTTTCTAATACTTATACAGTAGTGAAAATGAGAGAACAGGTGTCCGTGAACTCAAACGCTTAAATCTCACTCAAAACGTTCTCCGATGTCTTCAAACTAATACAGGCTACAGAATAATAAATAAGCTACACACTCAGCGGGTTTGTTTTACAGCTAGATAACTTTATTGTCCATTTTTCGGATGAGAAAGTACAATTTTTGGATCAAATAGCGAAAATCAGCGAACAGGTATCGGGAACTGAAACGCTTAAATCTCGCTCAAAACATTATCCGGTGTCTTAAAACTAATGCAAACTACAGAATAATAAATAAGCTAAACATTTAGCTGGTTCATTTCACAGTCAGATAACTTTATTGTCCGAATTTTAGGCTGCGAATGAACAATTTTGGGATAAAAACAAACAGACTACGATAAATTCACAACTACTCTCGCGCGGCAAAGTAACCACAGGCAACCCACACGCATCAAAACATATTTTGATCCAATCTTCCACTATTCTACTATCGGTTAGGGACTCCCTGTGGTTTGCTTGGGTGATTGATTCATATCACACTTGGTTCGTGATACATAGCACACTTACATGTAATTATGTTTATTCATAGCCCAGATTCACTGTCTGAACGATTTATCCGCCGCAACAACAACTCATCCAGTGTTTTGTGATAGCTCAGTGTATGTAGGTTTACTGATATGAAATTATAAACAACTATGACAGTAGTCAGTACCTTTCTTGTAAATGTTTTGACAGTACGACATTTCGCTTTACTAGCCGCTGAAAGAACTCAGTCTGCAAAGGAGCCAACAACAGCACTGGCACACGCTAAATAGGCTTGAATTTCATGAGTTGTTCGTGACGGTGATCCACTGCCAAGCAAACGAGCAGCCTCGGTAGTTATATTCCTTGAAAAGAACTCTGTTGTTCGCATTCGGCTTCTGAGAATTACAACTAATTACTCGGGCCCAGGCCTTCGGCCGAGGCACGAGTCAAGTTTCGCAAGTGTTTTTTATTTTTATTTTTTGTGTCGCTGGTTGGCGCCGTCAACCAATCAGATTGTGCCTACTTTGGAAGTTCTTTTCACCACCGTACCAATCAGATTGCACTGTGCTGGTCACGTGAACAGTGGACAACTTTCCAGGTTTTTCAAGATGGCGGCGAGTGGGAGTTTGACTTAGCAAAACCTTTAATATCAGCTTTTTTTTTGTGTAAACCAAAGATTCCTTCAAGTGCAATACCAAGATTGTTGTCTTTTCTAAAGCTGAGAGGTGTTTTACGGGCTTTGGGACGGGAATTTACCACATATTATGCGACATGCTTTAAGATACACTCGTGAGACGTGACAGCGGAGTCTGATCTGCTCTGCGATCAACACTGACTGTATATAAAGACAACAGCTTGTAAATGTAAGTAGCCGCTAATCTGAACATGATAACCTTTATACCAATTGACTGTCGTTGTGTTGTTATTTATTGTTATTAACCTCTCGAAAGTGTAATAGAAATGACCCGATTTCTCAGTTCTCTGACTGACAGGGGCCTTTTAAAAGAATTACAGTCGTTTCGCCCCTCATGCACATGTATTTAAATGTTTATAAATTCGGGAACGAAAATCCAGCATGCAGTGACTGAGTATAAACTGAGTAAGTAATCCGAAATGAAGATTTTTTCAAACGAACGATAAATGACTGATGTGGAAATCGCATATTTATCTGTGGCGTGTTATTGTTGTTCTATTTCCCGGGTCTATATTTACATCTGGCCTGTAGCACTTTGTATTTGATTATTATCTCTTGGTTTAGGCATTCTACAGTGTATTTAATGTGTTTTTTTAGAACTGACATAATGATATTATGTATCGAGTAGTGTATTTATCATTATTGCAAGTTTATAACATAACATAACTAAATTTGGTCCAGAACTGAGAGTATACATGTACTTACATGCAAGTGGCACTCTTTCTTTACCTTCCCCTTTCTTGGTACCATTATATATTATTATCCATGCAAGCTAGATCTTGTTTCAGTGTTTTCCATCTGAGCTGGTCCTGGCTTAAGATATTAACCCTAAGGTTACCTTAAGGACCTACCTTCTCATCATTGTATTTCTTATTATGCCTTATTACTCGTAAACATTTCCATCATCTTATGAGAAAATACATGTAATTGTTGTTGTTGTTCCTCAGTTCTTGGCGTCAGCATCGTCACTTTCACTCGGTCATGATCAGGAGTACGAGTACTTTTACGAATTATTTGGGAATGAAAATTAATCTTGCTGCGACCCCAATGATATAAAAAGAGTGGACATTGCATGTTTATTTGTGGCCTGCCATTATAAGTTTCAGTCTCCTTCAAGATGTAGAAAATGAGCACTAGCACAGTGGCAGTTCATTAATACTAGAAAATGATGGTCTGTAGTTTACGACCTCAATCGAAAATATTGTATTGAGAATTTAGCCTGAATGTCAGCCATCTCCACTGGTTTGTTAATAATTGAGAATTACAAATAGATATGACTTTATTTCACATGTAGAATGACATTACCTAACTATTCACAATGAATAGCAACATTATGTGGAATTTGTTGTTCTAAATTGCTTGATTTCTCATAGTTGTACTGCACCTGATATAATTACAATGCATCAAATTTGAGTGACTCAATATCGTGCAGACTACTCAAATAACCATTGCACTTCAATCAACAACACCCATACCAAGTTTTTTTTGTAATTCTAACGACCCTCAAGGAACAATAATATTGAAAAGAAAGTAATATTAAACTACAGAATTGAGGGAAATTGTCGCTGAAATGTACATGCACAGCATGTATGTACATGTATGTGGCAGTGTGTTGTGTGTGTATTATGGCTCTATCATTTCTAACCCCCCATCTCCGAACTGTCATAAAACAAGAACTGGAGAGTATAAATTATCTTCTGCCCACAGTATTATATTATGTCGTCACGCAGTTTTTTGTTTGCCGACGATTGATACGAACGGGCTTCAAACTCCGGCTTTGTTTTCTCATTTTGCTGCTGCACAGAAGACCTTGAAATATAAACCGTTCAATAAATCTACCTTAATTTATCCTAAAGAAAGCTTTGATTTATACCCTCGAAGAAGGAAATGCATTTGATTTTCTCCACTTCGCCTTCCCTTGCCGTTAACAATAGGAAATGGATAATCTGAAATCTACATTGAATCTGTAATGTTTACCGTCTCGTTTTTCTCGGCCAATGGAAATCGAGATACCGTGGCGCATGTAATCGTTTCCTCTTGGCGGCAGGAAAGGGGCCAGGTGGAACTTCTCGAAACAAGCGATAGTATTGGCCTACGCAGCAATAGAAAACACCCTAACCCATTAGAAAGTGCAGTACAAAAACCATAGAAGTATAGTATTATGGGTGCAATCAGCATACAGGTCTTGAGAGGTTCCATGCTACTTGGAGGAAAGGCAAAGAGATGAGAAACCTGCTCGCAGGGTAGGAGGGCCACACACTTCTCTGTGTATACTAGTTAGTGTTACTCTAATGTTATTTCCCAAGTGGTGTACATGCATGAAATCAATGCACACAATATTTTATTAAACATTAGGGACTAGTCAAAAATTTGCAGGGGAAATGCAAGGGGGGGGGGGGGGGGAGTTGAGAATGCAATCAAAAAGTCTAAACAATATATACGGTAACCCTCCCTGGACAATGAGTATGAAATCTTTTGACCCTTTCTCCCCTATTATCACCCCTTTTTTCAGTTCCCATGATTTATGACCCTCCATTTTTGGGGATTCAAAAAAATCTCAACCTCCTCCCCATGCTAATTTCTGACCAGTCCCTTCAGTGACAACCCTCATGAAGCCTCAATTTAATTTTCAGTAGAACTTTGTAATTAGAAGCTCCCATATGTGATTGCAATGTAAATTATCACAAGCATGAGTAGTGAATCAATTATCCTGCTCCCCTAGCACAAACCATGTATGACACAAAAATATGCTAGAACTCCATGTATTAATTAAAAGTGGCCCAAGTTAAGGTTGTATTTATTCGTTATGCTCTTTTGACATTAAGAATAATTCTTCAAATGGCACCATTTTTTTATTTCTACTACATGTTTAATAACACAATTCTCTGCTGTACAAAAATTATTAGAACATTGTATTGACGATTTCCTGTCTTAAAGTTTGGAAACGTAACACATGCATTTAATGTCAAGTGCCATTTTTAATGTTTTCACAAAGTCATCAATTCTTTACATGAATTGTTTTAGAAAATTTGGCCTTCTCCCTAACTGAAAGCCCGAGTATAATGCCCAACGGGCATCTTGTTTATGCATCGTGTAACGGCTATCTGCTACGTCATCAGTATGGCATTTTCTGCCTCACTTCCCAGACGTCTCTTTCGCGAGTGGGGAGCGATAAGAGTCGGCTGGTTTCCCAGGCTATAAAAAGAGTTAATGTTGTTTTATGGCTTTACTTGCACTTTAACAATTAAAAAAACATTGCGCAATTTATAAGAACCTGTACTAAGCGGACACCCTGTATTAAGGGACACCTGCCTGGGTCCCGAGGGTATCCGCTTAATACAGGTCTCACTGTATTTCTTAGCAGAGTATCCGGACTTCTGATATAACCCTTAATTCATCCATAACTGACCCTAATCAAAACCCAGTTCTCTCTCTGCACTGTATCACCGAATGGAGCCTGGTATAGCCAGGACACTACAATATTAATAATATTGCAGTGTGCAATTAATGATATTGTAGTCTGCAATATTCAACAGCCCTGCTCACTTGCCTTAATTCAGGGCTCTCTCACGTGTAGCCACTCTAGCACAAGCGACGCGACAGCTGAAAAAAATCCCAACTTGAAATTCAATGAGTGGAACTGATTTTTGGCACAAAACCTACGTCTTGCCGCCATAAACTTTCTTGCCGCGCCTGCTTCGCGACGATAGCGTATCTAGCCAATAAGAAGCAAGCACGAAATCGAGGCAATACAGTCAACTCTCTCGTAAGCGGACACCCTCGGGAATTGAAAAAAGTGTCCGTTAGTAGAGCTGTCCGCTTACGAGAATTTTTCCATAAGCGGACACCAAAGAAAAATAGGGTGGATGTCCGCTTACGGGAGAGTTAATTAGCGGGTGTTAATTATGTTTTATTGGGTAGACAAAAATAGCAACTGAAGATATAAAGCGAAACTCTTTATTGATGTCAAATGTTAAAACTCGAAAAAAAAAATATATACTGTAGATTAACTCTTCTATATTTAACAAAAAGTTAAACGTCAATTATTATACATGGGGTGTCCGCTTACGAGAGAGCGTAAACAAAAGAAAAATCAATTTTCATTTCCAAAATTGTCCGCGTCCGCTTACGAGAGAGTGTCCGCTTACGGGAATGTGTAAAGAGTTTGACTGGGAGGTAAAACGGGGATTTGAAAAGGCGTCCGTAAGTAGAGCTGTCCGCTTACGAGAGTGTCCGTTAGCGGAGAGTTGACTGTAGTCGTATTCAGTCTTCAATGTGTCGCGCGATCTACTTGCCAACATTTGTCGCGAAAGTTTCACCCGAGTAGCCACCACCTCGCGTCGCCTGTGCAAGTAAAAAATATCGCCAGTAATAAAGGGGCTATGTCATCGGGATTTTTCTGTTTTTCTGTCAAACAATTCTCCTTGAACAATCCGTTATACAGTGGTAACAATTTTTGAAGAGAGACCCAACTGGAATTAAAACTTGAAAACGCTGGCCCTGATCATTTTCAAGTTTTTCATAATCGGGTTGCCAATCGCTTGTTCTCTCGCCACACTCAATGCAACACTCAAATGCTCATTTGTCACTCTCTTCGTAAACACGAGTTGACCTTTAATGCTCTATTCCGATTGGCATGTTAAAGTTACGATTCCTCCCCCGATCTCCTCAGAACTAGAGGCAAACACTAGAAATACCATATAGATATTATGAGAAGTCTTGCCTCGGGGTGTACAGAAAACAAAACAATTCTTGAGTTTGTTCACATCATTTTATTTTTTGCCTTACAAACACAAGGCACACAATTTCAAATTGTTAGAGCTCATTTTCACAGGGTAACAGATCCTTTATTACAAACAAAAAGAGTTCGACCTGTCCTGCAGTCTTCAGAATCTGAATTAAGCTAAGAGTCAGCTGAACCAATCAGCTCGAAGACAGCTTTAATCGGTAGACCTTAGACATTTCTTAGCAGTGAATAATAAGTCTTTCAAATAAATACAAAAATATCCAATTCGTTAGCGTAATAAATATATTAGCACATCTTAGTTCTCCATAAATAACACTCTTTCTCATTCACTGCATAATCGATCGGCAAAATTGCCACAATTTCAATATTTTTAAAATTCTCAATCACTCTTATGTACAAACATTATTGAAAAAAAAACGTAAAATTTCAAACTTTAGTTTAAAAAATGCAGTGAAAATAACTTAAACACCCCGTAATACAAACGTAGACTTTAGTATGCGACACTTTTTGTCCATGAAAACCGGCCGTTCAGATACGATTGTATTATAATTGATTCTCAGCCATTGGAGAGAATTTTCAAATACAAAAACCCTAAACGCTAGCTAGATCTTGGCAAATGTGTGGCCTAAAAATCTTTTCTGTCCATCAACTTTGGACAATCTCAACTTCTCAGTATAACTTATGCGATTTTCCACTTGTTTTACAAGTGTTCTTATTACAAGTTCTCAATAAATATTTTTCTGTTCGGCGGTCTTTCGCTTGTGGTAAGTGAGAAAAATGACTGCACGAATGTTTTTAGGTAATACAATTACTTCAATTATATTAAGTAGAAAGAGTGTGTTTTGAATGTCTTCAATTACCTTTCAAATTTTCTGACCCAAGTTTCTTCATTCATCTTTTCACTCTCTTAGGATTTCTTTTTCACTTTAAAAATTAACATGTCTTCAGTATTTAACACAGAAGTAGTTGTTGAATATAGTATCCAGATATATATTACTTTAAAATAGAGATTTCGATTATATCAAAGTGTTTTGGAATGGTACCATAAATTGCTGTTTTCCCTCTCTTTTCTTGTCTTAAAAATGCCAGCGATGCTAAGCTAAGCGGATTGCATTTCACTACTTGAGACCTCAACAAGACTTTGTCGAATAGCTCTTAAAGTGCTACTGAATTTTAGAACAATGAAATATATAGAAAACGTCTTGGCTCTGCCCATGCACCGAATTCCAACAACAAAACATTCGGATAAGTAACGTGACCCTATAAAAACCAGACTGTTGAGATAAAAAATAACACATAGAAACATAAGAAAGTTACTTTAAATTGATTTAAGAGAAGGCTTTGACATATCAGTGTGAATTCAGTGCATGCACAAAGCCGTGACAAAAGGCATCTAAAATCTGAACTATTTAATAGGCGGTAAGAACTGTCCTCCATGAGCTCCATCATTCGTAGTTTCATCCACGATTGTTTCGTGTTCTTCGCCGTCGATTTTCTTCCTCTGTTGGGACAAGTCCTGTTTCTTCACGCCAGACGACACCCGTTTGGTCAGCGGTAGACCTTGCGCCTTACACTCAGCTACAGCCCCCGTCGAGGTCTTGGTGAGATTGTTGTTTGTGTCATAAGTGACAGTGTGGGTGGAGTCGGCCCCGATTGGCTGGAGTCGTTCGCGCGTCCTGGCACTTCGCTTGTTCCACCCCGCACCGTCGCCAAGGACCTTCGTTGTCTCGGTCACGGTCGATGAAGACTCGGTTATCTGGGAGACGTCGTGGACTCCTCGATGACTCGTCGGCGGGTGATGTCGGGAACTGATCCGAGAGATACCGCGGATCTTTTGACGACCCTGTGGATGTTAAAAAAATAAAATAACGAATGTACGGTCAATTACATCCAATTTATCCAAACTCGAAAGCATTAGCGTGACATAATAACCCTAGGTTCAGCCCGAGTCCCCGGTCAGTGTAATAAAGCCCCGACAACACGAGCGATATTTTGTTTCGATAGGAGACGCAACGTTTTAAAAATAACAGTCGCGTCCACGGCGCTGCACCGCGGCAAAATGGTATGCTCCGCTTGCCGGAAGAATGAAGGCTCTGGTTTCAAATACAAGTTTCCGAGGTGTTAAACATTTTTGGTAAATAATTTGATAACTTAGTAAACTCAGTGAATTACAAATTAAGAACACTTAAACCTGTTGAAGTCTTAGGCTTAGCTTTTAAGTAGTTTTCTTGTTTTTCGCGAAACATTTCATGTAAGTATGCGTACGTACGTAAAACTAAAAACACGTGTGATGGCCTCTGTTTTCTTTTAGTTTTTGCGGGAAACTGGGGCGGGCTGGGCTCGTCAAAACGCATGCGCGTGACGTTTTGCCGCGGTATGCCCCAGTGCACGGTAGTGACTACATGGCCGACAAATGTTGGCAAGAAGACTGCGCGACACATGGAAGACTAAGTGCGACCCAGGCGGTGTTGGACACGCGTCGAAGCGTGAACATCTCTGACCTACGACTTTTGGTCCGTTCTTCCTTATCTTCGCGGCGTAATATTAATTTATTATATTAATTTCAGGGAAAGTAACTTCACGGTGAGTTGTTGTGATCCGGAAGTCGACTCGTCGTCAAGTTTTTTACAGTGAGAAATTATTTCTCTCTTTCCCTGAGTTAAGCCAGCTTTTCGAATTTTCTTGTTATGTCGAGCGATAATATTAGTATTCGACGGCCTGCGAAAACCAGCAAACACGCATGGTTTATGACATATCTTTATGACTTTCTTGAACAAGGTATTGGCGGACTTGTATTTGGTGTTGTCCCTGTCAAAGGCCGCGAGACTGTTTTACATGATTTTTGTGAGGGAGGTCCTTAGAATAAATTGCACTACATTTCCTGTATGTTTATCATTAAAAGTACCTCGCTGTGTAAATATAATAGTGAATTCTCATCTCTGAACGTAGTAAATAGACGTTTTGAAGAGCACTCGATTCAACGCATACACAACACGAACGGTAAAGACAAAGGCGTGATTAGATACAGATTTAGGTACTTAAAATGTCTTATCTGCTCTTGAAGCGTCATCCAAGCATTGTTTACATGTTTTCCTTGTCAGTTTCAGTAAGGACATGAATAATATTTTCAGAATATTCCGATACGGTACAAAAGAAAGCACATACAACGTCCTCTCTGAACAGAAAACGCTTCACAACTTTAGAAGCATTCTGATTGGTCAACTTGAGTCACGTGAGTCATGTCCGACAGCGATTTCGTACTTCCTCCTTACTGGCTAGATACACTATCGACGCGTCGCAGGCTCGGCTACACATGTGACAAGTTCAATCAAGATGGGGGCGGTACATTTGACCACAATCCTTTGCGAACCTAACACAGTAAGAAACGTGTAGAAATCCTCAGTTTTCTTCAATGACAGTGTATTGGCAACAACATTTGTACTGGCTTGTTTTTAATATTTAAAACCTCTCTACAGCAATTTTATAACGGATTTAAAGATTTTCGTGCGCAAAGGATTGTGGGTAAAAGTACAAGCCGCCATCGTTTTCGGTATATACTTCATGGTAGTGTTTCGTTCCATATAGTGTCCCTGCATAATACTGTAAAACAGTAGAGAAAATGATTATACAGGGAGACTATATGGAACGAAACACTACCATGAAGTATATACCGGTGGATTTCAATTCAATTCAATTTATTTTACACTTATCGACAGAGCAAGTTACAATGTGAGAATAGAAGGTAATAAATCTAGGGGAGAAAAAGAACATGAAAAAGTAGTTACATATAAGTGTACAGAGGCCAAAGTAGCAGAGCTTTCGAGTGGGCCCTTTGCCATATAAGTGCAACGCTTTGACAAATTATGTGAAATTAAGGTTAAAATAAAATAAAAAAGTCAAAATATTTAAAAGAAATCGACGTTCGTACTTGTTGTCGCGAAAAATTCAACTCATTGTATTTCTCACGGATTTCCCCCGTTTTTTTTCTGGACGGCCTTCACCTCCTAGGAACCTGGAATAGTACTGGCTACCCAAACAATAGACTAACCCTAAAACAATAGAAACCATAACCCTAAAACAATAGAATTCTTTCTCAGTGCAATCCAAATGAGGTCCACTAAAATGCAGAGCCGGCCTGTACCGCTTGAAATGACGTCACTATAATTGAATTCAACCACTTATTAAAAGGGTCTTTCACTTATGCAAGATTTTGAGAGGTGGAGTCCTACTGGTTTTTTCAGCTATTGCGTCACCTGTGCAAGAGTCGCTTCACGTTGCGATTTTCACCGTGTGCTAGGGATGCGAATAATTTTCAAAAAGTCGCATCGTCGTTGCAAGTGAA
Source organism: Actinernus sp. WN-2022 (assembly GCA_030867875.1). Lineage (NCBI taxonomy): Eukaryota > Metazoa > Cnidaria > Anthozoa > Actiniaria > Actinernidae > Actinernus > Actinernus sp. WN-2022. The sequence continues at coordinate 17,443,161 of JAOWCC010001210.1, read as the reverse complement.
AAATCGCTCGTGTAGCCACGGCTTCATTTATCATTCAACGTGACTGGTATTGGAATCACTGGACTTGCGCTTACCTCTTGTATCCATTCGTGTTGACATGCTTCTTCAGGTGTCATACGCTGCGCTGGATCCCATCTGAAAAATAACATAGCTCCTAAATATCGAAAATACCACATATGGAGGAAGGGGGAAAAGGCAGTCGTAGAACTCATACGAAACTACATCCAGTCGTTAAGTGGCATATTTTTCACTGATTTCTTCACAGTAAAGAAAATATCAAAGTCTTTCGTCTTTCAAATGTTGAATGAACTACATTACACTAGACAAGAAAGGAAAGGCTGATTCAACGGTAGAGAGTTTCTCTTCCAATATTTCGATCGCCTTCGGGGAAGGAGGCTTACAATGAAATAATACATGAATTATGAATTGCACAATCTTATGATAAAACACATATAGACAGGGGCAGACTTCACCGTTTGCAACCTGAAATGTTATTGGTTACCCAAACAATAGCCTATCCCTAAAACAATACAAACCCTAACCCTAAAACAATGGGATTCTTTATCAGTGAAGTCCAATAGCATATACATACATTTCAAGCTACCAATCAGTGAAGTCTAACAGTGAAGTCTAACAGTATAGAAATGGCGAGTAAACTTGCGTTAAAAGAACAGCAAGAACAAATGAGAACACAGGAACAATACACGATCCAATTGAAGATGAAGTATTCTCTTGTACGATCTTAATCTCTTTATGTCTATTCTCGGTGGGCACGTGACGTCATCAAAGTTCTAAAATCTAAACTAGAAGATATATAAAGCTGTTCTTTTAATATGATTTAGATATCGGTATCCTCAGTTCCTTCGAAAATTTCACTTCGATACGGTGATTCGTTTTTGAGTTACAGTATTTTGAATTTTGTGACAACCCAGCTCAGCGTGTTTCCTAAATGTCATGAAAATCCATATATTTTGGCCAATTTAAAATGGTAAGACTTGATTAACATTTAAAAGTGATATCTAAAATGTTCTGAAATGAACGCTAATCATATTGATGTGAAAAACAGCTTTATTTGTAGAGTACGTCTTCGGCCACCAACATGGCCGCCGCATACTAATTACACTAAATTGTTCAAATATTATTTGTCCGACAGCTCGGTTACAAAGTACTCTATTACTCTAAAATTTCGGTCATTTCTCTGTTTTTACCTGCTCTATACACAACATTTAAAATATTTCACTAATATCAGTTATTTCTTGAGGCAATTTCTGGCGGCTTGTACTTTTACCCACAATCCTTTGCGCGCTAAAATATTTAAATCCGTTATAAAAAGCCAGTACGAGTGCTGTTGCCAATACATATCAATAAAATAGCAAGCAAAAGTGTCCTTTTGAACTTCCCGCGGCCTCTTCCATATTAGGAAAATCCATATTCCATATTTGGAAGAGCTGCTACGACATTCAAAATGGCGGTTTCTAGGTCCCAGACCTGTATAACGACACTAGTTGTTTGATATGCACTGTTACTGAAGAAAATAGATGATTTCTACGTGTTATTTTGACCGTGTTAAGTTCGCAAGGGATTGTGGTCAAATGCACAGCCGCCATCTTTTGCGGTACGGTGGATTGCAGGCGAGACAGTGTAGGATACTCTATGGTCAAAAAACAAGATAGACGAATGGAAGGCGTACGTCTACTTACTCTAAGCATCGCTTCAAGAAATCCAGGAAGAGTGCGTCGTTGTTTTTCAGTGCAACATTCAGATCCTTGGAGTTCGGTCGACGTTTCTTGCCCTTGGAATTTGTGATACAGCGCGGGATAGCTTTGGAATCTAGTAAATAGCATGGGTGATGTGATTAATGTGAATGCCAGTACGTAATGGCTTTCGTACATTCTTTGCATCATAATTACCAACAAGATTGCATGTGCGCCCTTCATGTGGCTAGTGCAAATCAGGTGAAACTTGTAGTACGGTAGGTCAACACGACATTTTCAACATGGCGTCATTTTACTATAACTACCAGAATCATTTTCAAATTCTCTTTCTCATTCAGATTTATCAACTGCTTTGAGAATTCCAATACAATGGTCCAAGTTAGAGGAACAAAAGGATCCGCGCAAAGTGTTCTGGTAGTTGTAGTATGTGACGTCATCATGCAAACGTCCTATTTTCATCCCCACCCCATCCCTCAAAGTGTAGTTTTGGCACAAACTTTCGCGCAAAAGCGTGGTTCACAATAGCGACGCAAGCACAAGCGCAAGCAAAACACGCAGACGCAGTTAAGGTATAGATAGAGCGGATTCCGTATGAGTGAGACAAAATACGGCATGTCTGTAGCATTATCGTACTGTAACTTACTGTACCATAACTCTGTAATTTGATTGGATCAGATGGACATAAACAACAGGGAAACCATTTCAACGTCACGGCGGGCGCGTCTCACCAGTTTCCCGCCGAAACTAAAAGAAAACAGAGGCAATCGACCAGACAAACCGGCGAAACAAAAGAATTCTCGTTCTCAGAGATCATAATCTAACAATTTTCTAGAGCAGCGGTCATGTTATGTGCTACACGTACTTTGGCTGTCATGGAAAACTCCAGGTAACACTTGTAGGCGTCAGCGTACGCGTACTTACGTGAAATGTTTCGCGAAAAACAAGAAAACTACTTAAACGCTAAGCCTAAGACTTTAACAGGTTGAAGTTTTCTTAATTTGTAACTCACTGTGAGTTTACTACGTTTTGCCACGGTGTGCTGTACCGTAACCGTGCCGTAAGTCATTACCGTAACTCGCCCACATATACGGAATCCGCTCTAATTAGCGGCACTTGTTAGGGCAAGGACTGCTAATGAGAAATATCACACTGTGTCTGCGTGTGTTGCTTGTGTTTACGCTTGCGTTGCTGTTGTGAACCAGGCTAAATAAAACCGCTGTACATATATGATAGTGAGCCACAGATGATAAAACATACCGAAAAATAATCGTCTTCTCGAGGCAGTCTCAATCAGTTTAGTCGATGGAAGACCCATAACCTACAAAGTTAAAAAGAAAAGACCTATCTCACACTGCGAATAAACAAAACAAAGAAGGGTATCGTAATATTAGGTTTTATTTTCGAGGAAAAATACTTTAGCGATTACAATGTACGTAAAATAAAACTAAATTGTCGCATACAGAGACATTTCCAAACAAGCGCTCACTTCAAAACTGAGTGTGTTTTCCCCTAATGGGAGAATTCCCAGAAAGCTTCAACCAGTACTAAGCGCCTGTTTACATGACCGGAAGTTGGCCCCAATGCTAGGACCAGCAGCATTGTTATCGATATCAAAACAGTCAGCCTCGAGGGATTACGATACAATAAAGATAACTCTAGTGCTAGGACCAGCAGCATTGTTATCGATATCAAAACAGTCAGCCTCGAGGGATTACGATACAATAAAGATAACTCTAGTGCTAGGACCAGCAGCATTGTTATCGATATCAAAACAGTCAGCCTCGAGGGATTACGATACAATAAAGATAACTCTAGTGCTAGGACCAGCAGCATTGTTATCGATATCAAAACAGTCAGTCTCGAGGGATTACGATACAATAAAGATAACTCTAGTGCTAGGACCAGCAGCATTGTTATCGATATCAAAACAGTCAGCCTCGAGGGATTACGATACAATAAAGATAACTCTAGTACTAGGACCAGTAGCATTGTTATCGATATCAAAACAGTCAGCCTCGAGGGATTACGATACAATAAAGATAACTCTAGTGCTAGGACCAGCAGCATTGTTATCGATATCAAAACAGTCAGCCTCGAGGGATTACAATACAATAAAGATAACTCTAGTGCTAGGACCAGCAGCATTGTTATCGATATGTAAAACAGTCAGCCTCGAGGGATTACGATACAATAAAGATAACTCTAGTGCTAGGACCAGCAGCATTGTTATCGATATCAAAACAGTCAGCCTCGAGGGATTACGATACAATAAAGATAACTCTAGTGCTAGGACCAGCAGCATTGTTATCGATATCAAAACAGTCAGCCTCGAGGGATTACGATACAATAAAGATAACTCTAGTGCTAGGACCAGCAGCATTGTTATCGATATGTAAAACAGTCAGCCTCGAGGGATTACGATACAATAAAGATAACTCTAGTGCTAAGACCAGCAGCATTGTTATCGATATGTAAAACAGTCTCGAGGGATTACAATACAATGAAGATAGCCCTAGTGCTAGAACCAGCAGCATTGTTATCGATATGTAAAACAATCTCGAGGGATTACAATACGATAAAGATAACCCTAGTGCTAGGACCAGCAGCATTGTTGTCGATATGTGAAACAGTCTCGAGGGATTACAATACAATGAAGATAGCCCTAGTGCTAGGGTTAACCTCCCTTCATGTACACATGAATATATGTATACCGAAGATGACTGTGCGCTTTCTTTCTAACTTTAATCCTACTTGATATACTTCTTGGAAAATCAGACTGGAAAACTGATCTCCCATTGGCACCTCCCTGGTCCACTAACCTCCATTATACATGCTAGTTGCTCTACTTCGTTTTCGCCAGGGAAGAGCGGGTAACCTGTATACAGCTCGGCTAGAATGCAGCCAAAACTCCACATGTCTATAGCCATACTGTAGGGAAGACCTGAAGAAACAAAGTAGGTGGAGAGTTATCGACTTCAAAATGAACATTAGACATCACATAACAGTCAGGTGAAATTGTTCTTCATTGAACAATTCGAAGATTTGCATTTGTAGGTTGTGCAATTTGAAGGTTTTGTAAATAGAATATAAAAATCAGCGTACATTGATTACGATTTCTCGGGATGACAATTTCAAGAAGTTCAAAACAATTACGATCGGATAACATTTTGGTTGATTGAAGGCAGCATATTTTACAAGGCCTTAAAGAAGTTGAAATGAATGATACTAAAATAAAAACATCATTCCAAGTTTTTGTATCTGAATCGAAATGAGAATGAATACAAAGAAAATATCTTACCTAAAATTACTTCTGGAGATCTGTAAAAACGACTTTGGATATACGTATAAACTGAAAATAAATCAACACAGCATTGTTAGCACCGTCTCGGTAAAGCCCGATTTCCATATGATCGATACGATTATTAATCGATCATTAACCAACCGCTACGAGTATTAATCGATTGTTAAAGGGGCGCAACACTCAAATGATAAACTTTCTAGAGACGAAAGACAAAAATAACTACTCAAATTAGTAGAGTAAGCTTTCCAGGTAACCTGGAGAAAATTTTGATGAAGGATGGCAAAGATTCGAGCGGATGAAAAATACTGCTTTTAAGATAAACGTAGAGCAACTTGAAATCGGTTCACTGTAAACGAAATCAAGTTTCTAGAACAACATTTTGTAATCCATTTTTATTTTTCCCACCCTCTATCGAAAATAATAATAATAATAATAATAACTTTATTACAGTGTCAATGTATTTAGCTGTTCAGCTAATGGGGGACACTTTAACAAAAGATAGAGTAAAATAAGATAAAAAGTAACCTAGAGTTATGTACAATTTTAAAATCTACTATAACTATACTTAAATATATTATAAAATCTAAAAATTTATATGCAGAGCTAATTATATCATGAGCTGCATAATATGCAGCAGTAAGAATTGTTATCTATTAAGCTTGATATATCTAACTTTCGTATATTATGTTTAAACGAATTTAGACTGGACACAGTCCTAAGACTAGGCCTAAGCTTTGTCCATATAAATGGTCCCAAGTATCTAATTGAATGCTTTCCATAACTAACTGTTTCAAACCTAGGTATATCGAATTCACTGTTTCTGAGCGAGTAACGCGTACTTTTACTTTTGAACAAGCCCGAGACACTACTCGGTACAAGTCCGTATTTAACCTTGTACATCAGTGTAGCAATATCCTGTAAACGTCTATTATACAATGTTGGTAGCTTGGCACTTTGAAAAGCATATTAGGACATTCACATGGTATTTCTCTTCTATCTCAGGGTGTTATTGTTGTAGTTTGTAAAGCATATCAGGACATTCACATGGTATTTCTCTTGTATCTCAGGGTGTTACTGTTGTAGTTTGTAAAGCATATTAGGACATTTAAGTGGTATTTCTCTTCTACCTAAGGGTGTTATTTTGGTTTTAAAGAAACTTGAAGGTTCAATTCGATTGCCAGTGGCCCTGGGTTAACCTAGGTGTTTTTATTTTCCTTCGGTTCTCACCTCTTTGGTGCTCATAGCAACTCGAGCCAAAGTCTATGACCTTTATGGACGTTTGTCCTCTTTGTCTTAATAATATATTCTCCTGCAAAGATAAAAACACTCTTTAACAATTAGACTACTCCCTCTCAGTTTCCATTATACAAATAATGTGTCTGTCGAGGAACTATCGGCGGATAGTTGCCCGCGGAAATTTGATGTTCTTAAAACAAATATAAGCCCGAGAACGAAGTTCGAGGGCTTATATGCTAGTTTTAAGAACATCAAATTTCCAAGGGAAACTATCAGCGGATAGGTCCGAGACAGACACAGTCTATTTGAGTTATTGTTCAACACAAAATTGTCTTTCGTGCTCAGAGGGCACTATTATACAAATAGACTGTGTCCGTCGAGGAACTATCGGCGGATAGTTGCCCGCGGAAATTTGATGTTCTTAAAACAAATATAAGCCCGAGAACGAAGTTCGAGGGCTTATATGCTAGTTTTAAGAACATCAAATTTCCAAGGGAAACTATCAGCGGATAGGTCCGAGACAGACACAGTCTATTTGAGTTATTGTTCATCACAAAATTGTCTTTCGTGCTCAGCGGGCACTATTATACAAATAGACTGTGTCCGTCGAGGAACTATCGGCTGATAGTTGCCCGCGGAAATTTGATGTTCTTAAAACAAATATAAGCCCGAGAACGAAGTTCGAGGGCTTATATGCTAGTTTTAAGAACATCAAATTTCCAAGGGAAACTATCAGCCGATAGTTCCGAGACAAACACAGTCTATTTGTCGTTATTGTTCATCACAAAATTGTCTTCCGCTCTCAGCGGGCACTATCGCCTGATAGTTTGCCTCCGCGGACGACAACTATCACGTCACGTGATCGCTCTTGGCCAATGAGCGCGCGCCAAAATGTTGTGGTGAACTATAACGCCTGATAGTTGACGGGGAGCGTAATCAGCCATAGAAACTGAAAGCGAGTAGTCTAATTGTGTTAGGAGAAACCAACTAGTAGTTCAATCATAACCTGCAACAAGACGATTTATTTATATTTTGACGACTTGGTGGCCATCATGATTGTGTTGCTTTTAAACGTTGTTTTTTTGCTTAATAAATAGTGTTTTCGCAGGGTTTTTCACAGAATAGATAGTGAGTAGGTTAGCCAATCATATTGCAGGATTCGTGTTAGCGGAACACTAGTTGGTTTCTACTAATATTAGTTAGAGACGTGGAAACATGTAGAAGAAAACACGCAACTGGAAAAGATTATTTCAAAATATATGAAATGGAACGAAAGACTAGTCCAAATATTTTCTCGCGCTACACAGAAACGAGACGACTTTAGTAGTTGATGCAAGTAAAACGCTTATCTGCTATTTCTGGCAAACTCTCATTCATTTTACGTACGTAGCACAATTTGTATAGCTCATTTTAGACAATCGCCTCATTAATGCATAGCGCGGGAAAAATATACGCAGTGCTAGGTCTATTGTCCGCACACTCACCGGTTTAAGATCACAGTGAATTATTTTTTCTTTCTGTATAACCTTCAGACACTGTAAAAGTGCATACGCAAACCTGTAGACATAAGAAAAGCAGAATTCTTATGGTGGTACGGCAATGTACAAGACATCATCCATATATTATGTATTACCAACTTCGAGCCAATGTTTTCTCTTTAGGTATATATTCCTTTTTCCAGAGATCTCATATAAAAGTGTGGAACCTGTACGCTTCCAGACAAGCCGGGGTAGTAGTAGCAAACAGCCTGTAGGCTGTCAAAACAGCCGCCATGTCTGCTATAATCAGAATGCAGGCTCAAGCTACCTGCGAAGGCTTTAGCCTGACCGCATATCGATACTGCTAGCACTTGAATTTTATTAACGCACTCTACACATACACTAGAGACAGTCAGAACTCGAAGTTATTTAGATCACATTTTTAATTTTTAACTCCCAGTATTGGTGTGCACTACAGTTTGGAAATAAATTATCTAAGTGTTTCAGTGATAACAAGCAGGTCTCACGCTTCGATTGAACTGCTTGGCGCTGGTTCGCGGTGTTGGGAACTGCCGCCGGTTTTCCTAAACTCACCGTCGAATAAGTGCGAGGCTAAATCCTTGGAAGTTATTCTTCTTGATTAATTCGTATAAATTCATCCTAAAAGGGACGAACGAATGATTAATTAATCATAGTTCAGTTCCAAAACCAGAATGTATCGCTAAGGCCATCCCTATTTTTTTCCGTTTCTCATCGTCCGACCGACCCATTTTTGTGGCTTTTTGTAAAAATAAAAATAAAATTGGGGGAGGGGTGGGGGTGAAGAAAGCCTAGAGCAGCTCCTGGAAGCTCATGCTCGAGGGTAGGTTACACAATAGTTTCGGCGGTGCATTTGTAATTCCATGTTTGTAGCGTATACGGACGAGGACATCGATGGTTTCGTCGTCCATGTTGGTTTGTAACCTCGCCTGTGCAACCGCGCCTTATTAGTTCCAGTCTCTCCGCGCATTTTTTATTATTAATTTTTTTTTCTCACCCGACCGACCGACCCAATTTTTGAAAACCCCACCGATGAGAAACGGAAAAAAATTTGGGATGGCCTAACTGATCTTTAAAAAAAAAAATACGTACCCCATTAGTTCGAACGTTATGCACAAGTGATTCCTACAAGAAAGGAGGGATAGATATAAGTATCCAAGCCGGTAATGACCGCTCAAACAAGGGTGCTCGATTTACTCATCGGAAACAAGTCAGACCTTAGAATATCAAGTTTTGATTAATCGAAAAATACCCTTTAGTCAACGGAAACATTTCGCCATCCAAATTAATCATAACTGAAAAGGGCTACTTCATTTCATCGAGGTGCATTTCCTTTATTTTTAATAAGGCATTTCTGGGCCTTCTTTGATAGAAGAGGCAATGGGTTTGGGGAGGGGGTGGTGCCAAGCCGCCCAGCAGGGGCGAGGAGTAACTCCCTGAGTAGCTCAGCATTTTAGCTCTCTGTTGAGATGTAAAGATCTTTCTCCAAAATTACAGTCTTTGGGGAACAAATCTAGCTGAGGGCCTCGTGACAGCTACGGCCATACGTCTCTGTGATAGAGTGGTTTTCAGTTGTGTCGAAAAGTAATTAGGTGATTGCTTTCGATTTTGATTGGCTAGTTAACCATGATTACGTTTACTTTTCATCGTGATTGTTTAAAGGGGTTGTGTCAGGTGAGAGGTCTTTATATGTCTGGAGTCCGATTGGTGGCTGTTGATTGGCTTAGTACAAACATTACAATGCTTGATTGACAGGATAAATACAGGGGTTGTGTCACGGCCCGAGTGCGAATATAAAGGTGAGACCTCTCGGCCGGATATAGTTATTATCAGCGATTTTCATATGAACTGACGAACCTCGTACACATGTGGGATGGTTAAAATCAAGGCAAATATTCAGAAATGACTAACAAACTGTGTAAAGATCGTCTCCAAGGAAAATATTGAAAATATGTTCAATCAAGCCCTTGTTGTGGATGCTTCCCACAGCAATATATACTCACTTCTTTTAACTTTAATTCACTGATTTAATTCCAGTTTGCTACTCATGAATGAATACACAGCTTGCACTAAACTCACTCTCCAGTATGCAGTCCTCGTGTTCGGATCATCTTACATTCTCGCTAAACAGTCCTCAGTCCCTCTCGGACGGCGCACGTCACGCAATCACAATTGATCAAGATTAATTTCAAACACCCTGAGGGCCGGGAGGGGAGTTTAACTGTTTGTATCCAATTAACAGCCACACATGCGCAACACCATGACAGCCCTTTTCAGTAAAACCAATCGCGAATTACTCCAGTTCGTGATTGATTCATTGGGTTTTTACTTGTTCTGGTGATTGGCTCAGGTTTCAGGGTCCGAAATTAACTTTTTCACGTAGGCACCAACTGGCGACTAGCCAAAATTGTTTAGTCGCCAAAAGACCAATTGTGGTCGCCACATTTCAAGTGACACGCGACAAAGAATATTTGCTGGCATGTTTTATTGGCTAAATTTCCTTAGAACATCGTGTGACTTCGGGACATTGTGAAAACATTGTGAAGACTTTAGTTAAGTAGCTGGCGACTAACTCTGAAATGTTGGTCGCCAACACTAAAAATTTAGTCGCATTGGCGCAATTTCGGACCCTGGGTTTGGTTTTACAACACTCAATCAGGTACCACTCGACACTCAATCGGGTACCACTCGACACTCGATCGGGTACCACTCGACACTCAATCGGGTACCACTCGACACTCGATCGGGTACCACTCGACACTCGATCGGGTACCACTCGACACTCAATCGAGTACCACTCGACACTCGATCGGGTACCACTCGACACTCGATCGGGTACCACTCGACACTCAATCGGGTACCACTCGGAATCGTACATGGCACCGTCCATTATTATGACTACGATAACGGTAAGGATTAGCGATACTGGATTTAAAAGGTATCCGTATATTTATCAAATATAGATGTCAATGAAGCAACGGAGCGTGTCCCTGTAAAATCTTACCTAAAGTAAAAGTGTTCAATCATATGAATAAGATTGTGGGTGTTTTCTTTATCCTGAAACAGAACAAACAAAGTTACCTTAAGATGTATCTATCACTGAAACCCGTAATGATTATTTTGTTATATAGTAAAAAGCGTGAAACACTTGCTCTGATTGGTCGATAGCCATGTGTTATTTAACAAATAAAGAAGCCTTAGCCATGTTTTATACTATCATAAAACACGATGGGCATTTGAGAACATGAGAGAAATGTAAAAGCACAAGCCGAAGGCGCGTGCTTTCAACACTTCTCTCATGTTCTCAAATGCCCATCGTGTTTTATGATAGTATGAAACATGGATTTAAGGCTTCTTTATCTGTTTTATAATATAGATTTACGCGCGCGATTAAAGGAAACCGCCAGTTGAAAACAATAAAACACGGCAAACCATGTTATATACTCTGATACAACATGGCTTTTTAGGCAATCAGAGCGCGCGCGCGTACTATCGTATCTATATTATAATAGAGTTTACACAATAAACAGCGTGAAACACTCTCGCTCTGATTGGTCGATAGCCATGTGTTATTAGAGTTTACACAATAAACAGCGTGAAACACGCGCTCTAATTGGTCGATAGCCATGTGTTATTAGAGTTTACACAATAAACAGCGTGAAACACGCGCTCTGATTGGTCGATAGCCATGTGTTATGAGTGGGACATCCACATTGGTACTCTGCAACACCTTGTGGGCACTACGCAGAGGAAAAACTAAGAAAACAATTTGTTTTTAATAATTAAAAATGAAATAGAATAAATAATTTATATACAATGTATAAATAAATAAGTTAAAAATAAAAATAGAAAACCACAAAAAAATTAAAATACATTTAATCACTTTCTCTCACTATGAGAAAAGAACTCTTTCATGGCTACACTGAAAGCTTTCACGTTAGTTTTTTCCAAAACATACGAGGGTAGGGAGTTCCAATCAATGATAGTTCTAGGCCAGAAACTATACTTATACGAGTCAGTAGACATACGGAGAGGATGGAAATTCCGGGACAGTTGGTGCAGTGACAAACTACAGCACTGACAACAGCACGGTTATCGTACGGCATGCCGTGACGTTGAACTGATCGGTTTCCCATTGTTTTTGTCCTGCTGATCTAAACAAATCACAGATTTACAGTACAGCACGGTTACGGACATAGTTTGCCCCACTCGTACGAAATCTGCTCCAGATGAGACTGCGTCTCGTTGCGCACTTCTTTGTTCTCGTTACGTTGTGACGTCATCTGTGCATCTATCAGGTGACAGACGCATGGCAAAACGACATCTATGTTCATGTAACGGCACCTAGTATTACAAATGCGCCAACTTGAGAGTTATTGTTGCTCAACGTTTATTTTTGTAAGCAATTAAGAAATGCTCTATGATAAGTAGTGCAGATTTCGTGTGAAAGGGACAAAACGGCACGGTTACCGTACGGTACGTCGTGACTTTGAAATGGTTTCCCTATTATTTTTGTCCTGTTCATCCAATCAAATTATAGAGTTACGGTACAGTAAGGTGCCGTAGTTTGCCCCACTCATGCGAAATCCGCTCTATAAAAATACTTACCTTCTTTCTAAGGTTATCAAGTATTTTGACTTCTACTAAAGCTTGCTGGTGGAACCTGAAACAGTGGGAACAAAACGAATTTGTTTTCAGTTCAAACAGGAGATGACGACTGGTTCAGAGCTTTATCGTAACATAACTGTCATTTTTTCATGACTGCATTCCACCCCCTGCGACACTATATTTTTTACCCTGCGCGCAGAGCCTTCTGCAACTCCACGAAACGAGAAGAAAAGTTCATGTTGTGTTCGTATTGAGCATGCGCCAACTGTTCGCCCAAGATTCTGGGTGAGTCAAGCCTGTTAAACCGGTTTATCAGCGCGCGGCTATTTTTTTGTTTTACGCTGACCAAACCTGAGCCCACTGCAACAATGGCAGCCATGCAAGTGGGCTCAAGTTTGGTCATCAGCGCAAAACAAAATTAGCCGCGCACTGATAAACCGGTTTAACAGGCTTGACTCACCCAGAATCTTGGGCGATCCGTTGGCGCATGCTCAATACGAACACAACACGAATCTTTTCTTCTCGTTTCGCGAAGTTGAAGAAGGCTCTGTCGCAGGGTATATAATTTTGATTGTATCAAGCAAATTCTCCACGCTGCAGTCATCACTACATTTCCGGCGTCCATCCCTGCTCCATTCCCTACCCTTTATTCTAGATTTCAATGTTCATTATTCCTACATGAATAACATTGAATTCATTCCGGGTTTTCTGTTATAGTTTAGTTGAGATTCGACACCATATAAATACGACGAGATTTGCAAATAGCAAGTAAAGAGCCGTCAACAAGTAGTTCGAATGGAATTGTAGAAAAGATGGAACTAAACTTTTGGATAGAAAGAATATTTTTGTAACATGCAAGGTGCAATCAGTGCCACAAAGTACGCATGTAGATGGAAATTATGAACATGAAATATAAAACACAATGTGTTGTGTGGTATTGTTCCACTTCCGACACCATATAATACCGTTTCAGTGCCCTATATACCTATCCAATCGGTCCCCCCTCTTCCCTCTCCCTTCCTTTCTCCATTCCCTCACCTTTTCTTATTCCTTATGATCTTTACAGCCACATATTGACTTTCGATACCATAACGTTTCAACCCTGTGTACCTATCCAATCGGTCCCCCCTCTTCCCTCTCCCTTTCTGCATTCCCTCACCTTTTCTTATTCCTTATGATCTTTACAGCTATATGTTGTCCGGTTTTGTGATCCACCGCTTTGACCACCTGACCAAACGACCCTTTACCGAGGACCTCTAATACCTCGTATCTATACATCAGGTGATCGTGAAGCACTTTAAGGTAGCTCCCATTCTCATCATCGTAACCTTTACAACACAAGAAAAGAGAATCGTATATATTTACCCATGAATAAAGAAAGATATCGGCAATCCCTTTACGTAGGACGACAAGAATTTTTACCAAAAATACAATAGAATACAACAATACAATTCAATACAACAATAGAACGCAATACAATAGAATTCAATTTGGTAGCAATTCGTGTCGTCCTACATGAAGGGATGGCCAGTTATCGTTGCCGATTAATTATACATGTTCAGTACTTGATTTGTTTATGATTTGTTCTGTTTTTTTTTGTTGATGTAACCGGAAGTAGGAGCCCAGAATTATGCATAGAGTCTATGCCAGTGGAGACGTCAAATGTAGATATCGTTATCAAACTTGATCATTAATAATTCATGAAGCAAAAACAAAGGAAATCACTGAGCGATAAGGGATCTGTAAATCGGATACAGATTTCATCCTGATTTACACAAACTTTTGCTTCGATTTTCTCGGCCAAAATAAGTCGTATCGCCAAAATAACTGAAAACATGACTTTATATACATCTAGACGTTTGATAAGCTAAGTATATACAGAATTCGTGTCTGTGCTGCTCGAGTTTGTAAATCCGATAAAGCACGGATACGAGTTCTGTATCTATTACTTGGTGCTAATCAATCTGTATTCAAGTCACATGCATGTAAAGCCGATACAAAATTGTACTTAGCTCTATTATTATTCTGTATCAAATGATACAGAATACTAACTAAGCTAATAAGAATCCTGTATCAAATGATACACAATACTAACTACGCTAGCGTTAGTTCTTAACAGTTTTAAGTATCTAGGGTTAGCGTTTGACAATTATATGTCTTGGAAGTCTCATGCAGACCATGTTTGTAAAAACGATAGCAACTACATATTGTAGCGTTAATGTTTTGGGCCGTATTAGAGGTTTTATAACGAAAAAAGCATGTAGCATTGCTTGTTTACAACACGATTGTTCTGCCTATTTTTGACTATCGTGACGTTGCATGGAGTAGTCTCCTGCAACAAGATAAAGATAGATTGCAGCGTCTATAACATCGAGCTGACTGGACCTGGCTGTTCGAAGCCGGATTAAACTCATCCAGGATTAAGGGCAAACTTTAGTTCAATTTGCTAACTTGTAAACTACGTATTTGAGGTTAAAAACCTATTCCTAGAGGAATTTCTACTTGTCTTGCTAGATTTGGAAACATGGGTTAGAGCGGTTTTCAATTGAGTGTCGAAAACAAAAAGTAATTGCTTTGGTTTTGCGTTTGCTTAGCTTTTCTATTGGCTGAGAAAATGCTTTAGTCGAAGTCAACCAATCAAATTCCAAACTAAAGCCAATCACGTGTTGGTAAGTTGTCAGTGTTCCTCCTGATTGGTTGCTTTTTGCAAGTAAAACCAATCATATATTTACTTTAGCTCGTGATTGGCTCGTTGTGTTTTTACTTGCTCGTGATTGGCTCATTGTGTTTTTACTTGCTTCTGTGATTGGCTCTGTATTACTTTGGTTTTGGTTTTACTACACTCAATCGAAAACCGCTCTAAGATTTCATCCAGGATTAGCGCTAATCGGGCTTCGAACAACTGGGCCCTCGGGTTAATAACACGAGGTTATCTACATTCGTCAGAGGCAATCAATCAATCAATGATCTTTATTAAAACACGATTAAGTTGAAGCGTTGCCACTTGTGGGGTCGTGTATAAATCTACCTGATCTAATCTACCCTGAACTACCTATTATGTATGTGTAAAATATTATAAAATTTAAAATTAGATTAATATATTATAAAATCAGTCATAACATTCGGAGTTGATTGGACCGATAAGGCATTAAAGTCCATTCTTTGGAGAGTGTCATTCTTATTGGACTGTCCAACTGAATTGGTCACCTCTTGTCTGCAGGCAATCTTATCATAACGTCATGCTAGTTTTGAAATGTTTATGTTCTCTGGCCCCTGATTATTTTACGAACTATTTTAAGAAACTAAGTAGTGTACATAATTACAACACAAGACACAAGGATAAGCTAACGCTCCCTAAAGTCAAACATAACTTTGGTAAAAAATACTTTTATTTTTAGGAACTAGATTATGCAATACACTTCCTAAGGAGGTAGTAAATGCTGAATGTTTCACGATTAGCTGGATATGTATATTTTTAATCATGTTTTTGTGCGTAGATATTTTTTTTATTGCAGTGAAGCTATCTTATACTTAGCTTAATATTTTTAAGTATACTATTATTGTTATTATTACTGTATTTTAGCCATCTTTCCATAAGTTACTGTTCGGACATTTTTATTGTATATATTCTTGTTAGTTGCTTAGATACAGTACCAGCCATCGAGCTGAATGGGTTACCCCGTCTAAATAACGTTTTCATTCATTCAACCATAGTTAATACAGTGGATAATAATAAATGGTTTATTTTACGTCGAAGATACAGGAAGCCGTTACCGGGTCTCCCAAGCCAGAGGCTTATGTTTAAGCCTCGAATTGGAATTTAGGTTGGTTATTAAGGAGGGAGGAAAACCGGAGAACCCGGAGAAAAACCCTCGGAGCAAGGGCGAGATACCAACAAACTCAACTCACATATGGCGCCGCGTCCGGGATTCGAACCTGGGCCACAGAGGTGAGAGGTGAAGCGCTTAACCACTGCGCCACCCGTGCTCCCCTGGAATGGTTAGGAAACCAGGCAAACTTCACAGGGTCTAACAAAGGGGCTAACAACGGCGCTGCGATTTATGTTGGAAGGGGGTAAGAAAAAAGATTGTGCACGGTCATAGTTCATTAGCGTCCCCTGAACGACTGAACCCACACGTTTCTATTGGATGATTGATTAACATATTGGAATTTCTATTGTGTTTTGTGTAATGGTTGAACTGAAAAAGCGAACAAAGACATATAGCAAAGAAGGTCGCTGGGTTTCATAACCATTCCACTCTATTAACTGTGATTCAACCGATCACTGATCTCCTCATCCCAGGCCAGGTAAAATGTCTGTCTTGATGGATACAGACCGTCTCTTCAATGTGGGACCAGTCTTTGTGAACACTGCGCATGTCCGTGATGCGCCAAACTCTTATTTTACTCTTTTCGTCCAAATTTCGTCCAAACGTTCAATTTTATATAGTTCACATCTTAAGTACAGTACAACATTAGCGTCCGCATTGTATCAGATATACAATAGCTCGCCTAACGGCACGTATATCCTGTACAACAGGCCTTTCGCAGGAAACAGTCACGTGCTGATATAATACAGTCACGTACTGATAAAATACTTCGTTAACGAATGAATTGAGCTCGTGATCCCCATGGGAAAGTCGTTGCCATGGATACTGGATGGCAAGCTATCTTTAAAAACGCTGTTTTAGAAAGATCGACTAGAGGTGGAAAATAGCATTTACAAACAGGTTTTGCTAATAGCAATACCGATCTCGTACAAGTGCCTTTAAATATATGAATTAAGATTATTTTGCCACCCAGTACAACCACGTGATTGCATTCCTGCAAATATCGCACTTACTGTTGTTCTGAGGAGCCCCAGGCACTCCATCCATCTTCTTGGCGTCCAACCCAAGAAACCAAACCTCAGGATAATCCAAGATCTCCGACTGTTCAAACGTAGTCATCCTGTCCCCGTACGCCTTGATACAGACTACAACAACAATGACGTTATTAAGTAATGGTCCAGATAAGAACTGTAGTAGAATCCATTGTTCTGCGGCAATGAGCCTCCCCCACATACGATTTTGCTTGAATATGTCTTAAGTGCTTTAGGAGGTATCTATATTCCAAACTACGTCTCGAAAATAAAGTATTTGTTTATGATATTGGCTCGTTTTCTGTGAAAACGCAGAGAAGCCACCATCCAGCCAATGGGATATAGAGAAAACAAAGGATTTTTCAATCGCAAATTTGAGAACTTTCCCCACACACGATATTCTTCGAAATTAAACCATAGTTAGTTTGATCAAAAGTAAATTCAAACCACAAAGCAATATCGAATGAAAATGCATTATTTCGATGGGTTTCTATTGAATTTATAAGTATCAACCATTGAAATTACGAGAAAGAATAATAGAAAATTAACACCTTTTAACATTCCTTGCCGTAGATACTACAGTTCTTATCTGGACCATTACTTAAGTAACAGTCCGCGCAAGAGGTAGGCACAATTCTATTGTTCAGATGCAATTTTCTTTCCCCACTTTAGTATTTTCTGTTTTTCATACTGACAACTCATCAACCCTTAACTCATAAATTTCTGAAAATATATCCACTAAAAATGCATTTTAAAGGTAGAGTTCAATCAGAAGAGTGCAAAACAATAACCAAGAAAACGTTCAATTCAAAAATGTTCCCCATATTGAAAGTTCGTCATATTGAAAGTTATGAGAGTTTTCACAAGATGCAATTCGAATCTGTTTACAAAATGAGGAAAAATGTTCTTCTTCTTCAATTTTAGATATATTTTAATGTCTAAGCCAATGAGGTGGAAGATTGAAACAATACCACAATTAGCACCATTTTACATGCCATGCATAACATATGCCTACCTCTTGCGCGGACCATTACTTAACAAACAAAGAGACAGCGTCCGTAAACCTAGGGGAGCACATCTTGTCTCTAAGGTAACACTTTAGAACCTCATGCAATGAACAGATGCGATGCAACATAATGCTACCAGCTACCTCTTTACGATTTCTTTTCCTTGTAATCACTATAGTTACAATCCACATTACTTTAGTTTACATACATCTCCATATATCGTATCTCATCACATCAGACCCTGCAACAGTTCCATTTCATACTGATTTCGCCGAGCCAATCAGCATTTTATCAGCAATCAGCATCTCTACTGTATATATATATATAATCTCAACCTTCAATAAGTATTCCTTACACTAAATAACATCGTAAAGCCGTCAGATCCACCTAGCAGATTTCATATATAGGAGTTATATGGTTATATAGAATATAAATGGAATTAAGTACGAGCCAACTGTAAAATAACCATTTAAGCTAGTTGATAATAGAGCCATGTTGTAATCAACCAATCAGATTGCTAGAATATTGTTTTGATTTTACTAAACAATAAGTGCGTAGCATAGTGACGGGTAGTCACGTGCGTCATGCTGTAGCACTTAAATGGCTTCCCTATTGTTTTCATCCTTCTGATCCAAACAAATGGCAGAGTTCATTACGAATACGGTCTTCACAATTCGAGACAAACAAAATCTATTATATCGCTCTATTATCAACAATATTCTAGCAATCTGATTGGTTGAAACGGTAGAGATGCCTGCATGTTTCAGTGAAGCGGAGCCGTATTGCGTATTTCAAAAACGTTTCTACGACATAAACTCTCGTAATTAGTGTAGGTTTTGCATTTCGATAATATATAACACAGTACGACAAACCATTTAAACTTAGGCCAATGTATAACGGAAGCCGTGTCGTTATTACGGTCCGTACCACTTTCGTACTTATACACGAATCACTTGTCCATATATATGACAGACAAGCCAGCAACAACAAAAGGCGAAATACCGTCACGTATTCCTCACACGCGATGCGTTAAAATGACAAACAGAATTCAGCACCAGTAACCATCGTTTTCTTGTTACTTCAATATCATCAGTTGTCCCAAGGAACTATTCTCCCCAAAGTTCGGCCCACTTTGTGGCTCGTCTCTCATTATCTTTATGTCAAGGCGTATCAGGCGTTATTTAAACCGGGTAAAGCTGGTGAAACAAGTTATATACTCACCACTTGGAGACATTGGCAGTTTGTAGCCATTCGGATCCCGCCTAATCTTTGCACCATGGTCATCGCCGGTAATTCTAAAAGTTAAGCAACGACAAGACATCTTAGAACTCCAAAGTCTGTGTGAAGGCAAACGAAATTAATGGCTTTCAAATGGTTCAACTCTTGTTAACTGCGAATCCTCATCAAGGATATCTCCATTCGCGGGGAGAGAAGGTGAAGAGCAAAGCAAATTTCCTATGAAACATTGTATTCTTCCTCTTGCTAATGTATGTATCTGCCTCATCACCCAAGATGTTAAAGAGTGTTCGGTTTAATAACACGCCTCTTTCAATACACATATACCCACCCACACGCACAGAAAGAAATTTACAGAGACTAAAATTCTGCACTCGGTTTATAAACATTCCCGCACCAGGCATTTCATATCTGCATTTGAAATTTATTTGAATTATTTGAAAGGTTATTTATTTCTGATTTAACGAACTTGGCGATTATTCTCCGGATAGAAACGTTTGAAATCTGAAAAGATTAGGATTAAACATGAATAAGCACATGCTCTTAACACTATTTATTCCAAGCTAAGGAAGCCATCGATAAAGAATTATTTACCTCAAGCATATATATATAAATAGGCAGGTTTGTACACAATTCTCGAACAACAAAACAGATTATTAGTGTATTGACGTCACCAGAGCTCAGCAGATATCTTTCTCTCCGTTCAAATCAAACTCAATAACACAATTTCTAATTTTCTTATAAAAAAATAAATAAACAGACCTGAAAGATAGGCCGCGTCGCTGTCGGAATTTTAAGTTTATTTTGATGCTCAGGTTTTTCTTATCAAACGAAGTATAAAATGCAAAAAAATTAAATGTTTAGTCGCGCAATCGTGTGCGTATTAGGTCATAAAACATGTGACAGAATTATTAATAATTAGAAATAGGTTGTGGTTTTGTGTCCCTGGTATATATTCAAATTGAAATATATTTTTAAATTGCAGACTAAATAAATGTTGCCTTAGTTTCTCTATTTAATTGCTTTCATTTGGAAACCAAAAAAGGGATTTGCTGCTTATTCAAGACTAAATCAGTTACGTCTCCGATTGCAAACATCTAATTGCCGCAATATAGAGCTGAACCTTTCGAATATATTTAGGCACTTTAAATTTGTATTTTGGGCAATTGAAAATTAACGATCATTACGATAAGTTAGTACTTACAGTAGAGAGGTTTGGCCTTTTCGAGCTCCTTGTTTTCCGTAGTCAGTGAAATTAAGGTTTTGTGTCTGAAATTAGGATAACAAGAGGATTTGTTACGCAAAAGAAGAAAAACAAAGAACAATATAGTTAGCAATATAGACTGCGAACAGTCCCTTTATTTTTCTTGGTCTCGAGTCACGAAAACCTCGAAAAACGATGTTTTGGCCGAGCGCGGATTGGGCGCGAAATAATAAAGCCCGGTTTACACGACAACTGAATCATTTTGGGAACGGAACTCCTAAATGTTGGTACGTGTGCCAAGTTGTTTAGGCATGGCACCCCTTATCTTTGTCGTCAGTGTAAATTGATTTTTGCCGTGCCCAAGTTAGGAGTGCCGTGCTCATGTTTGGAGTGTCGTGCCCAAAATAAGCTGGCTTTTTCATGTAAATACATAGGACAATTTCTAATGATATGCAAAATAACCCTTGGCATTATAAAATAAATGCAGTTGAAGATTTTATAAATCTTTCAAAGCAAGAAATTCAAAGCATTTGCAAAGATGCAAAGTCTTTCCCGGTAATTAAAGTTCTATGATTCTATGGTGTTTTTTTTATTTCAATATTTTTGAAACAAATAAAACTTATGACTGCGGATTGAAACCTTAATGAATAAAACTCAATCGTCGCCACATTAAGGCCAAGAAAATAACTAATTCTCGATCTATTCATGGAATATTAGATTACCGTCTCAGAGCACATTATTTTTGTTGAATTAACTGATAGCCATACCACAACCACATGGCTGCTGAAGGGGCGCGTTTCCCCGAGTGTACCGGGTCATATTTTACATGTTCTTTCTGCTAATATGCTTACAGGCAGAGCCTCTGGTATTCAATACAGCTTGAGTCTACATTTTTTGTCTGTATTTCAATAAATATAAACATCATTCTGCCCAAAGCTGCTTTATAGATCTAATTCATTCCGACCCCTAAAACAAAGGTTAATTCCTCTTATTTACATAAAATGAAACCACAATTAGCCTGTGGCTCGGAATATATTCTGTTTTATAAAAACTGCCAGTGTATATTTATGTAAGATTCATAAATGACTAATTTTCAATGAGAAATCTTAAACTCAAAGCACAGTACTAGCTTCCAAGACCAAACGTTTGAGACCTCCTCGTCAACGGAATAGGTTAAGTGAAAATGTCGTCCTTTTGCACCTGTTGTTCAGCAGATTTTAGATCTTTTGAGGTTGTCTACGAATTAGTACGAATTCGTACCTATCTATAGATACTCCAGCACTGCAAATTAACACTTGGAATATGGACTTAGCAATTTATTTGCAATGGTCTGCTCGTGTCGGTGGAAAAGAGAGCATTTCTAGACTGCAATTTCGCTGTCCGGCGTAATGTATTGCTTGGCGAAATCATACCGCTCTTTCATCGTTAATGGTTAAATTCTGAATTAAAATCTCTTAAGTCTAGAAAAAAGCAATTAATGAAGATACGATAAACTGTCTTCGACGTCTAACTACTGAAATATTAAGTTAGTCAATTTATCTTTTTTCCCTTTTCAAAATCATAATTATGCAGCGAAAGCGTGTGAACGGAAATTGAAGACGAGCTGGGAAATTCAGTTTAGTCGCGTTTGTGTGTTCTAATTCATGCCTTTTATAGTGTGAATTGTGCGAATTATTTGGGTTGTCATAATCTCACAAGAAAAAGCGTTGACCGAAAAACCCAGCACTTTTTGAAATGTGCAAGAAGCGGTTTGCGTTATATATATAGATATTTTTTTTAAACCGAACTCATCATGCAAAACCACATACAATACCATCAATATTTTTTACAGTTACCACAAGACCATAACCTAATTATAAAACGAATATCCACATCATAAGATATCTAAAAATTACAAAATCTTAGAAATAACAGGAGAATAAAAAAATGTTAATTAATGCTTGGGTTGATATCTGAATGTTTAAGTTAATAATCTCGCTCTTTCCAAAGCTTGAAATCATAGTGATTAAAAACTAGGGTCAGTTTAGGGGGAAATGAATATGGATGTTAAAACTCTATTTTGATAATATCGATCGTCTCTTCCCCAAGTCCATCTTGTTGCTTTGTATAGTCCAAGTAATTGAGTGCTGGCTTGGCGAAAGGTTTCACTTAGTAGGGGGCAGCAACTTCCGAAATCGAAAACGCCTGTACTTCGGTTTAATCTGTACTCATTTTTTCATTACATATTAGCTTTTGAATCTCAAAACAAAACACACCGGCAGAGGTGACTCAAGTAAATTTACCCGTACCTCGATGTTCAAATATTGATTTCAATTATTAAACTTATTCGTCTGTAACATTTTCAGTTTAGCGAAAAGGTGACAGCTAGCGGATGATGGGTTAATGCATATTCGACCAGTCCAACTTCTGTCTCAAGGACGTGAAAGATTATTCTTTAAAATAAACGTTTACTTTTAAAATGTCTCCAGTTTAGGTATACGTTTTCTCTAGAAGTAAAAATCCATTAGAATGTTTCACAACATGTACATAAAATAATTCAAATTGGTACCTGTTTGGCGAGTGGCGCTGTGAGACCTTTCAGAATTCGAATTCGCATCTGTCCCTTGGTGAGAGAAGAAGTGTTCTGAACAGAGATCCCATTTTTTTGCGAACCTTTCGATGTCGTACTTTGTTTTACCATTGTGAATTAAAGAAACATCAAGCTATCGGAGAGCTAAAATTGGCCGGCTAACTCGTGCCATATCCACATATTGAACGCAGACTTCGTAATGAATCGAAGGTCCTTGTTTTTGAAAAGCGAAGCTGTATGTGGTAATGTTCTTGGAATGATTTAAGAACAAAAATAGAGACAAAGAACTGGAAGAAAATTACCACCGCGTTAAACTAAAGCTCAAGCAGTTTTAGAGCCTAACAATCTCTACTATACCGTAGGGAGCAAATGTAATAAGTTCATGTTTATATTCACGAGTATTTGGTTACAGCCAGTAACGAAATAAGCCGTTGCCAGGGTCTAGTTGTGACACAGGTGTTATTGTTTTTTTCATATTCCCGGTTGATGAATAATTCATCGCCATCTGTAATTACATCGTAAGCGTGTAATAGTTCATTTTCACCTGTGGCTGGAGCAAGAAAATACGACTATTACAAAGCGCAGTAATTGGCAGGAAACCATTTCAATACTCAAAGAACGATGTACGGGGTACCTTTTCAATGTTACCTGTCAAAAGATACCTTTAATGTAGATTAACTCCAATTTACAGTCAATACATGCATAAATCTCACAGAAACGTCGTTCATAAAAACACGGCTAACTTATCATTACAAAATGCCTACTTTTTTATTGCTGCTGAGTCGATTCCCAATCTCACTTACATCATTATTTTGGGTATGCTTGCACCGTCACTGGTGGTTTCTGAAGATGCAATCAAAGAGTTTAATCTGTTTTGATATAATATTATTTCCGCTCGTGTTGTTCTCAGGAGTTAAAACCTAAACATTGACAAAGAAATGAACGTTTTTGGAATTTTTATCGCCCAAAAAATCAAGAATATGGGCAATGTTTTCAGGCGTTGAACTCCACGTTCGAAGAAATAATTAAGAATTAGATCTGAAAACATGACTGATTACTAAAACGCTTAATATACAGCTGAATTTACCACTGGGACCTACTCCAAGCTTACGAAATCAACTAGAAAAAACTTTTTTAGTATCTTCATAAAGAAATGTGCTTTGACATGAAGATTCCTCTAAAAAATACGTCTGATCATATTAATTATTTTCAAGAGCTGGTATTAAGAGTATTTCTACAAATCTAGGCAGGATTTATCAACCAAAGCACTTGAAAAACAATAAAGAAATTGTCACGAACACTAAATTTGTGTTGTCAAAAAAAAAAGAGAAATATAACCATAGAATGTGTCGATTGACCGGTGCGCTTTATGAAAAAAACGTAGTTCCTGTTTTTACTTTAAAGAATAATATCCAACCACTAAACAGCGCGCTACAAGCGAATACAAAACAACACCGTCGTAATTACGGGAGGACGTAACTTTTATAAAGCTACTCTGTCTACTGTTTCCTATGTTTCACTTTGTCAAGGATTGAATGATGCTTAATTTAATTTCTCAACTATTATTATCCATGTATTGGTCAGTGTTTCGATCTAGTTCAAGTTCAAGTTCATTTTATTTCCGATCCGCAATCTGTTGCACGAATTAGGGTATCTTCGCACTTTACACTCCCAACATCCTGGTTCGCGCAAGAGATAATCACCTATCTAAGATGAAAGCGATTCAGAACAACTTCAACTCATAAAACATTCCTAATTATGTGGATAGTTTCTCCCTGGTGTTAACCAAAACAAACGCTCCTTTATTGAAGTCGTCACTCATCTGGCCATAATAGCGTCATTAGCGTCATCTCTATTTCACGATAAAGCTCAGTTTACTGACTATATATTCACACTCCGAAACATTTTAACCAAGTTAAGTATTAGTAGTATATTGGAAAACAGGATTTCGAGACACTGGGAAAAATCATGCAAGTTTTGGTTACCTTTCAAGAACTACCAATTGGATGATTCTCATTGTTATTTGTGAAAGCAAATCAACTGCATAACATTAACGCAAGCTGAAACGTTCAGAGTTTGTCTGAAAAACATTTTCCAACGATTTGCAGGGTCCGAAATAAACTTTTTCACGTACGTGGTGACTAGCCAATTTTTTTTAGTCGCCAAAAGACCAATTGTGGTGCCACCTTTCATGTTTCAAGCGACACGCGACAAAGAACATTCGCTGGCATGTTTTACTGGCTAAATTTACTTAGAACATCGTGTGACTTCGGGACATTGTGAAAACATTGTGAAGACTTTAGGTACGTCGCCAGCTGGCGACTAACTCTGAAATTTTGGTCGCCAACACTCAAAATTTTGTCGCATTGGCGCCAAATAAGGCGCAATTTCGGACCCTGCTTTGTGATACTTCACGTTTGTCTCTGCGAAATTTCGCAAGTTTTGACTTATATTTGCACGAGACATGTTTACGTGAGGTAAATACATTTCACAATAGAAATGTAGGGCTTTTCCAGTCATGGCGAAATGCCGGTGTATCGCATAAAGTTCGAAGGAAACTTAAGCCCTGGTTAAACTATTGAACATTGTTGGATAACACGATCCAACTTTGTTGGATGAAAACGTTGTGGTGGCGACAAAACGCTGGCAATCATTTGATTGGACAAAAGCAATAATGTATGGGGTGCCAAGTGTCCAAAAATTATATGTCACAATTATATGAAAATTATATGGAAATTATATATATAATCGTTATTATATCATATAATTTCTTTTCCTCCTGAGTTCATTATTTCAAATAATGTTCGTGTTGTTATTTCATTGTTTCATATAATGCAACACTGCCTTTCGCATTATATGAAACCATGATCGCCATTCATGATCTATTATTTCATAAAATGCAAGACTGCTTTTTAAATTATATGAAACCATGATCGTCATCCGTTATCTATTATTTCAAATAATGCAACACTGCTTTATAAATTATATGAAACCATGATCCTAAGCCAAATTCGTTATTTCAAACAAGTTAATGCTTCAATTTTGCTCTAATGCATTATTTGATATAATACATGTAGATTATATGATTTAAAACCATTATATGATATAAATCCCATTATATGATCACATAAATCCATTATATCATATAATCCCATTATATGATCATATAAAGCCATTATATGATATAAATCCATTATATGAAAGAAACCATTGTATCATATAATATCAATTGTATGCGCGATTGTATGCGCAGTTGGCAAATTTCAGTGTCGGTGTAATATTTAACTTAAGCCTCGATATTGTGTTAACGTATCTGTCGTCTCAAAGTCATCATCACCTTTTCGAATGTAACACTGTGATAATCTGCTGTACTCTCTTTCGGTTTCCTTAATAAATGACGGACCAAGTGGCCAGCGATTTGGCTTCGGCGTTAAGCTTGTCTACGATCGGGGATTGCTGTTCAAGACAACGGCGAGACCCTAAAATACCTCTACTAGTACAAACGCCAACTCGTCGAGACCAAATATCACACTCCCCTAGCCTCTCAGACGTTACGCGAAAACCGAATTTCTGTTCGAACTATTCTTGATTAATGAGGTTATTTTCCCTTTCTCTTTGAATTTGACACATGAAGTTAATCTCTATGATATGTAATTAAACGTTTGATAAGTCAGATACAGAATTCGTGTCCGTGCTTTATTGTATTTACAAACTCTTTCAGCTTGAGTTTGTAAACATAAAGCACGGCCACTCATTCTAATAGAGAAACGTAGAGTGTAGACGACAAAGAATTACTGTTTCTTGCGTTACTGCTTAACCAACACACTGTCCACGGATAACCGACTCAGAACACCCGAAAAAAAAAAGAAAAAAGAGAGGAAATATACACTTACACATACGTACATAATTAAATAAAAAAACGTATTCATATAGTTGTACTTGATTATACATGCTACACACAAACACCCCCTTCGTCGGTTTTACAGTATCGAAAATTATGTAACGAAAAACGTCACCTTCAGAAACATACGAATTAGGGAATTGAGGGACACGAGGGTGTACGGTCAGCCCATGAAAAAAGTCGACTAGCACATGCCTGGTTACAATATTGATTAAGGAAGCCAGAAACAATATGAACCAGTGCGCACCTTGGAAAAGAGACAAACTCTGAAAATTAGGCAAATGAGGGTGATGGGACCGTGAGCCCTTGAAAAAAAGTGGAAAAAGAAAAGAAAAGAGTACTATGAACACGCATGCCTCATGAAAACGAGCAATTTAATTTAAAAAACTCATAAGCAAATACCGTGGACAAAAATCCTGTAAAAATACGTTGGATCCGAAGTGAGGACCTATGTAGCCAAAAATATAAACAACGTAAAAATCTAACACAAAGCACTACGGTTAGCTAGGCCTGACACGAAAAGCGCTCGGACCAGATTGCAGCCATAGACAGCTGTTTCGTTCTTATTAGAACTTGTTAGTATGGCATAGCAAACAGTACGCAGGCTACGGTACCACTGCACCATCGACCCGGACTGAGCTAAAAAGCATCTCATTTCGAGCAACAGAAATGCTTGGTTATCGGGTCACACGTCATTAGATTTTTACGTTGTATATCAGCTTTTCTGTAGTCTTCGGACTTTTCATTCGTTATTGTTTATATTTTTGGCTGCATAATTAGGTCCTCACTTCGGATCCAACGTATTTTTACAGGATTTAATTTAATTACATATCATAGAGATTAACTTCATGTGTCAAATTCAAAGAGAAAGGGAAAATAACCTCATTAATCAAGAATAGTTCGAACAGAAATTCGGTTTTCGCGTAACGTCTGAGAGGCTAGGGGAGTGTGATATTTGGTCTCGACGAGTTGGCGTTTGTACTAGTAGAGGTATTTTAGGGTCTCGCCGTTGTCTTGAACAGCAATCCCCGATCGTAGACAAGCTTAACGCCGAAGCCAAATCGCTGGCCACTTGGTCCGTCATTTATTAAGGAAACCGAAAGAGAGTACAGCAGATTATCACAGTATTAATTTCGAAAAGGTGATGATAGTTGAACTTTGACACGACAGATACGTTAACACAATATCGAGGCTTAAGTTAAATATTACACCGACACTGAAATTTGCTAACTGCGCATACAATCGCGCATACAATTGATATTATATGATACAATGGTTCTTTCATATAATGGATTTATATCATATAATGGCTTTATATGATCATATAATGGGATTATATGATATAATGGATTTATGTGATCATATAATGGGATTTATATCATATAATGGCTTTATATGATCATATAATGGGATTATACGATATAATGGATTTATGTGATCATATAATGGGATTTATATCATATAATGGTTTTAAATCATATAATCTACATGTATTATATCAAATAATGGATTATAGCAAAATTGAAGCATTAACTTGTTTAAAATAACGAATTTGGCTTAGGATCATGGTTTCATATAATTTATAAAGCAGTGTTGCATTATTTGAAATAATAGATAACGGATGACGATCATGGTTTCATATAATTTAAAAAGCAGTCTTGCATTATATGAAATAATAGATCATGAATGGCGATCATGGTTTCATATAATGCGAAAGGCAGTGTTGCATTATATGAAACAATGAAATAACAACACGAACATTATTTGAAATAATGAACTCAGGAGGAAAAGAAATTATATGATATAATAACGATTATATATATAATTTCCATATAATTTTCATATAATTGTGACATATAATTTTTGGACACTTGGCACCCCATAATAATGACATGGGTTTCCTGTGGTCAAATGAGATTAGAGACCTGGTTAAACTATTGAACATTGTTGGATAACACGATCCAACTTTGTTGGATGAAAACGTTGGGGTGGCGACAAAACGCTGGCAATCATTTGATCGAACGAAAGCAAAAATATTGGTCCAACATGGGATGACAAACTATGTCAGAACAATGCTGGTTTATGTTGACATGGGTTTCCTGTGCTCAAATGAGATTAGAGACCTGATTAAACTATTGAACATTGTTGGATAACACGATCCAACTTTGTTGGATGAAAACGTTGGGGTGGCGACAAAACACTGGCAATCATTTGATTGGACAAAAGCAATAATGACATGGGTTTCCTGCTGTGCTCAAATGAGATTAGAGACCTGGTTAAACTATTGAACATTGTTGGATAACACGATCCAATTTTGTTGGATGAAAATATTGGGAAGGCGACAAAACGCTGTTACTCATTGACAGACGACTGAACCAACATAATTGGCGGGAATACAAAAACAAAGAAAGAAATATGGCGCTAACGCGAAAGAGACTAAGTACGACAATAAAATGGCGAGTCCTGATTGGTTAACAGTGTAGGCGTGTCTCGCTTCTCGACACAACTTTGTTGGAATTAAGACTGGCCAAACAATTGATCAAGCAAAAAAATGCCGTTGGACAAACACCGATCCAACATGATATAATGGTAGTTTGCCCCCGGCTAAGGCTTCGTCCACAACGCTTTCAAAAACCTCCATTTTCATTTCATTTTGGACTATTAAACTTCTTGCCGTTTTGGATTCATACTGGTTTTCCCCCTGTCAATTAATAAAGGTATCCGCGTCTGTCCACCGTCTCGTATGTCACGCGGATCAATCACGGTTTCTGGGAATCCCCCACCCCTCCCCCACACTTCACCCTAACCTTTATGGTTAATCATTAATAGAACGATGCATATCCAAGGGAGGGGTGGGTTGGTAGTTTCCAAAAAACCGGGAGTGAGCCTGTCACGCACAGGTCAGTAAAGACCTTTCCCACGCGCCGGCCATCTTGGAATAAACCTAAATATTGTTTAACACGTTCGAGACCGAGGCTGGGTAAGCATTAACAATAAGTTTATTCCAAGATGGCCGCCGCGCTAGCAGAGGTTCCTTTTCCTCCCTTTATTTTGTAATCACTACCCTGTCGCAACATTGTTTGTTGTTCATGCATTAGCGTTACTAAGCGACACGAAACACTTTTGTCACGCTTGGACGGGTTGACCAAAGAGAAGAAAGTGATCCCACAGTAATTTGTATACAACTGCTAATGATTGCCGTCGGCGGCCGCGCGGTATCATAGCGGGCTCAAATTTAAATCAGCAAATCTTTTACGTTAGCATGCGTACTGTATATTTTTTATAATACATTCGTTCATGGTCATGGACAGTTTCTTTTCCCCCGCCAGTTCGCGAAGCGATTACAAAATAAAGAGACGAAAAGGAGCCTCTGCTAGCAGGGAAGCACGGGTAATGTTTCAAACGGCGTTCGCAGATTCCGAACCTTTTTAACATTTTTAAGAGGACTATGTGCTTACTATCTTGAACTTTACTTTGACTAACTCATGTCCTAACGTAAAAGCCACATAAATAAACAACTATTGTTTTGTTAACAATCTTCGAACTTGCTTTTTCCACGCATTATGAAATTTTTGTGCGTAATTTTGAGATTTGTGCAATTTCTGTTTTGCACTTCTCTTTTCACACAAGACGAAATCCGTTGATTGGTCGAAAGGACACAGATATTAGGATGTCGATTCTTCCCGTAGCTGTACCTGTTTGCTGGCGGTCCCCTTCAGGAGATTCTGCTGATTCAGCAAATGTGGAAACTGCTCAGAATGTTTCTGTAAATTCATAAGAAAGCAAGTCTCGTTATTCTGGAAGTTTCAAGTAGCTTTCAGTGGAAAATTGCATTTAGCCAAACGTCATGCGTCTAGGTAGTCTGTCTAGTCTCATACGAAGCTTTTACCAAACTTCCGCGATCGGCTGGATGCAATCTTCCAAATGCGACTAATGGTCGCACTTCAACGAAAACAGTAATAATTTAACAGTAATAAATTGACAAGATTTGGTAGCGTTCTTAGAGCACCAAACATATATAAAGGAAAAACTCTAAAGCATCCAAACAAACAAAATTTTCGAAAGTTTTGCCTTTATAGGCCCGCAAACTCGGAAAATTTTGGCAAGTTTGTGCCCCCCAATCAAAATTTCCATACAAACGTCTGTAAAATGTTCCGAAATTTGCGGGCCTATAACTTTGCTCCTATTCAAGATATAACTCTCAAATTTGGGATTTTGACTAACTTCCAGGTGCTCTTTTCAGCAGTATCGACGGTTTTGCTGTTATACGTATATGTCAAAAGTTAAAAAAAAACGTGGAAGGGTCTATTGAACCTACAACGAGCTGCTTCAAGGCCGCCCTGTCGGCAATTTACAGTAATACCTGTCGAACATTTACTGATTTATTTGTTTACTTATTTGCACCTGCACTGGCTATCCTAAAGTAAAGTAAAGTAAAGTAAAGCAACTTTATTTAACGTCGGTAACCCGTGACAGTCTGGATAAACTTGAGGCCGACGTGGGACCTACAATTTTATTACGTCCTTATCCGAGAAGAAGTGAAGGTCTAACCTTTTGCAGTTCGAGAACGAGATTGTTTCACAAAGGCTCAGTTATTTTAAGTCCGGCCGGGGTTCGAACCCGCGACCTCCCGCTCGACAGACCCGGGGGGCGGAGCTTAACCACTGAGCTTAAACCGGGAGGCGGTAAATCCTGTTAGGCTTATTTGATATTCTAACTTCGTTCACAGTACAACATCCAAGCAGGTAATTGGCTAATGAAAGTGCTTTATTCGTGACCACAGCATGCTGGGCGCTCAGTTGGAATATAAAAGGTTAGAGATTTAAGTTTGTGTTTTATTGAAAATTCCTCAACATTTCTCCATCCCTTCGGTCTCATGAAGTATTCATAATTTTTTTTTTTTTCAGTCAGCGGGTGCCTGAATACATATATTTGTCAATAAAACATGCATACCAGTCTCTTCCCTTAATTCCCCTATTTGTTCTCGATTTTCCACGTGTAAACTCAGTTTTATTCTCCAGGGACTCAACAAGGCTACTGCGTGATTTATTTTCTGCACATGCGCAGGAAGTCCGGGGAAGTCCGGTTTCACATTTCTTTTCCCATGTTGCCTTCCGGAGGAGGCTATTCGCAGTGATCGCTCGCTTACAAAAGACAACAAAGAAGTTGCCAAATATTTTGGCACTCGCGTACATCGAACCCACCGTTGTCTCGCTTGAGCCCCATTCCGAACCCCCCCCCCCCCCCCAAAAAAAAAAAAACACGTGACCACGGAACTTGACTCAATTAGGTATATACTTCATAGTGTTTCGTTCCATATAGTCTCCCTGCATAATCATTTTCTCTACTGTTTTACAGTATTATGCAGGGAGACTATATGGAACGAAACACTACCATGAAGTATATACCCTCAATTAAAGCAAAGTTACTTCTGTAAGTGGCTGTTTACATGAAGGGACGTTGACCCTGGCACTTGTAATAAGGGCTATTTTCATTGTTTTGTAATCCCTCGAGACTGGTTTCCATAGGGTTAACATTCCTTCCTTAACTTATATATAAGTGCACTGACCTTTCCGTCTTTGCCACCATGATCACCTGCCTAAAATACGAAAGAAAGAAACGTGAATCACTGGAAAATCGAACCACACTTTGAAGAACTATGTAAAAAGTATGTAAAAGATCTGTACAATGGGAGTATTATATACAGACTTTGTAAAATGCTCAGTGTAAATTTTGGATCTATCACTGTTTCTGGGAAACCCCCACCTCTCCCCCCCCCAATCACCCTACCCTTTAAGTACTAGATAAAGAATGAGCGGACGATCTTTATGGGATTCACAAACTCGAGTTGAAAGCGAGAGTTTGTAAATCCCATAAATATCGGACGCGAATTCTTTGTCGCACGTATCAAACGTCAAACGTATAGATTTAGATTTAGATTCAGTTATTTTGGCGATACGACGTATTTTGGCAGAGAAAATCGAAGCAAAAGTTTATTTAAATCAGGACGAAATCTGTATCAAATATCGGTCGGTGATTCCCTTTGTTTTTGCTTCATGAATTATTAATGAGTTTGATAATGATTAATCATTAATGATGCATATCCAAGGGAGGGGTGGGTGGGTGGGTAGTTTCCCAGAAACCGGGACTAGTTCCAGGCTTTACGCTGAGCTTCTGCGTGGTTACTCAGGCTCTAGGTTTGTCATGTAATTCAATATATTTATTAGCGTTACGGAATGTACACAAGTGGGTAGGAATTAATGCAGAATGTTGTTATGTTATATAAACAAGTTACATAATCCCGTTGGGATTGCGTTGAGGGTGTATAAGAAGAGTGATTAATATGTAAGAATCATTCGAAGGCGTTTCTCTACCTTGATACCTAAATTTATGATGTCGGACCCAGAACTGGTAAGCAAAACCGAAACTCCCGTAGTCTCCTCAAAGAGCAACTGCATGGTTCTTCGAATTTGGAAGCTTTGCTGGCTGGACAGTTCCTGAAGAATACAGAGTCTGATGAGCTGGCCGAAGATTTTAGTGCTGAAAAGAAGCTACGTCGTGTCGCAGAAAAGAGAGCCACGTGCGAGGATCAGAGGGAATAAACAGTACAGGATGTCTCTCAGCGCGGTATCAACCCTTTCGCTACACCACGAGTCTTCAGGCAAAGGACAAGTGTTCAGCTGCGGGAAGCTTTGACACTTGGCGAATTTTGCAGCAAGTCCAAATAACCAATAGCGGTGCCTCGACAAGTACGACCACAACCAATTGAAAGTGTGGTGGACAAGAAGTACGAAGATACTGTGCACAGGCTAGGAAAAGCTAAGTATAATCTGTCGTCTGAAATTTCCAATTCTTTGACAATGAGCACGCTTGAGCGTAACTACGCGTAATACAGCGGAAATTGTGATATCTGAAAAAGGTCTAAGGAAGACTAGTTCACATGTTTGGGTTTTGGGAGCACTTTATAGGAGCTCAATTCATTCAGCAAACTGTTTTTGAGCAATACAACTTTCCGTTTTGTACTGTTCCCGCCCTGGCGCGGTTTAGTAACAATAAGTTAGCAATTCAAAACAGTGAATTCGTACAGAAGGCTACTATTGCTCTGTTAGCTGTTGAATCAGTATTGGAATGCAGCTTCGCCCCTACGGTGGTAAATCCATTGTATGTTTCGATTCAGTCAAACGGTGAAAATAGGCTTTTATTAGAACCTTAGATATCCGAATGCCTGTTATTTGTAGATGCCAAGCCTATGCTTGATCGTCTGTTAGATCTTTCGTCAAATTGGCTTTATTCGTCTGATATTAAACCTGGTTATCACCATATTGAGATTTTCTCGCTAGATCAGTAAGTGTTAGGTTTTTCCTGGCCATTCGGCGCTGTTACGAAATACTACAAGTTTACGGTCTTGCCATTTGGCTTGTCAACTGGTCCAAGTTCAAGTCCTTACATATTCACTTAACTTATGAGACTGCTAGTGAAATATTCTCGTTGTAAAACGTTTAAATTAGTTGTTTACCTAGATGATGGTATGGGTGTTTGCCAATGTTTTGTATTCGACCGGCAATTTTTGTCAAATAGGGTTATCACCATACTAAGATTTTCCCGCTAGATCAATAAGTGTTAGGTTTTTCCTGGCCATTCGGTGGTGCTATGAAGTACTAGAAGTTTACTGTTTTGCCATTTATTTTGTCTACTGGTCCTAACATATTCACTACTGAAACGTATGAAGCCGTTACTGCAATATTCGCGTATATTATATTGAGTATCAAGATAGTCGTTTACCTAGACGACGGTAATCAATGCTAGACAAGGTGGGATTCCTTTGTAATCCTGGACGCTTTTTATGAGAATTCACTTCTAGAAGCGTAACACACCGACGAACCATATTAGTCGAAATCACTTGTGAATACTGTCCGTCTACCAACTAGAATCGTTCATACAGACGCACGTACATACATGTACGTGTCAGTGATGTCGGTTGTGCTGCCTTTATATCGATGGTAATGCATAAGAATTGGGACTCACTAGAAATGAAACCATTCAGCAAGCTTCACTTGGATGGAAATAAAGAATATGTTAATTTTGCCCTGTATCATTTTGTACACTTACTATCCGATACTATTGTCAAGTGGTTCATGGACAATTAAGCAGTTCAAACTTGTTTATTCTGGCAGCATGAAAGATCATTTGCACAAATTAGGTGTTAGATAAATGCTATTGTGCCAAAGTAAATAACGCTGACATCGAGCCAGAATGGTACCTCGTACTCTCAATAAGAATGCGGATTATGTTGTTGTTTATTAAGACTGGAGAGTGAAAGACTCTTATTTTTGTGCAGCTACGTCTTACTGGCCGGGACCTTGCTCCCAATCGACTGTTTTGCTAGTTTTAAAAACGGTAAAGTTCCTCGATTTTATTCAAAGTACTTAAATACAGATATGCTAGGCATTGATTCCGTGGCCGCAAGTTTGGCTGGTGAATTCTAGCTGCTCGTTACGTTGGTACCGATATTTCCCAGTACAGAAAAGAATCGCAAAGCATGTCTGCTACTGCCAGTGTAAAGGCAATATATTAGTTTCTGGTATGACATTTAGACAATTTGTCATTGATTTTGTCTGTTGAGAATGGCAGTTTAATAATACAACTCAATACGATACAATGTTTTTATTGCTCGATGGAGCATTTATTACCGCTTATTATTTTAACTGGCCGGGCTATAGACTGCAAGAGTACGGCAGTATCTTAACTGGTCTAGACTGCTAGCCAGTGTAAAGGCATTAATTCTACTAGTTACGGTTTACGGTAGACATTTTGCTATTGATTTTGTCTGTTGAGAATGGCAGTTTAACAATACAACTCAATACGATACAGTGTTTTTATTGCTCGATGGAGCATTTTATTACCGCTAATTATTTTAACTGGCCGATCTAGACTGCTAGAGAGTACGGCAGTATCTTAACTGGTCTAGACTGCTAGCCAGTGAAAAGGCATTAATTTTACTTTGATTTTGTCTCAGGTTGAGAATGGCAGTTTAACAATACAACTCAATACGATACAGTGTTTTTATTGCTCGATGGAGCATTTTATTACCGCTAATTATTTTAACTGGCCGATCTAGACTGCTAGAGAGTACGGCAGTATCTTAACTGGTCTAGACTGCTAGCCAGTGTAAAGGCATTAATTCTACTAGTTACGGAATACGGTAGACATAATTTGCTATAGTGATTTTGTCTGTTTAGAATGGAAAAGTCTTTGAACACTGGTTTAATATAATATAAAATCATTGCTCGTTTCTGAAACTTAGCACACGATCTCTGTTACTGTTGGAGCATAGTTTTACTGCTATATAACAAGCCCGTATAGACAGAACGGCAGTATAACAGCACTGGCTCATTAACTTTATGTTCACTGGAACGACACACTGAATAGCCTGTTTATTATAGAGAAATGTGGTTTGTGCATCACGTTGCGGCCACTGGGCCTGTTCTAATATATTATTGTTTTTTATCTCCTTTTACAAGGTGAACAAGCGTTTAATTTGCATTGAAAGTTAATGGCTTTATGGATCCACAGTTACGGAAGTTAGCAGCCGCCCCTGCGTGCTGTTCAAGCGGAAGCTAACACAATGGACATATATTCAAGAGCCTTCAATAATTTGGGCCTATCCGAAATTTCTCCTCTACCGTCTCTATGAGATTTCAGTTGCGCTGTAAGATTATTACTAACAATGTAATTGTCCATATTCAGTACAAGAGCCTCTATTTTACGGAAATAATTGGGCGTAGAAATTCTACAGCTTTACCAGCATTTGCGCTCCAAAATTAGTACGTCAGTTATATTCTTTAAGCCGGTAAAAAAGGAAATTATCTGAACTAACTCCAAGAAGGGGCCTGTTACTTCAGAAATGAATGTTACCGTGAATTTTTCAGACTTCACTAAACCGCAATTTGTGTTACAGCATACACCGCGTTTCACTGAGTTAGCCAGTTTGTACTACTGCGATGTCAAATTTTGCGATAACAGTTCTGTCGAGCTGTATATCATTGCTGAAGAGTAAGACTGATATTTATAGGATCGTTTCACAAGTGTTTATGGCTGAAACAGACCTTATTACAAGTACCATTACACTATTGTTTAGGTCAAAGTAAATAGTACTGATCAAAAGATGGATACGTACGTCAAGACAACCTTGTTCTTTGCTTTCAGTTTCTAGAAGTTTGAATGTTTAGCTTGCATCATGGTCTTTCTTTATCATCGAATGTCGGGCATCAATAAACGAGATGCCCATCCCTGATCTGTTGTTTGTGTTTAATGCAGTTTAGCTATTAAATGTTTTATGCTCGTTTCAGGGTGATAAGAGTATAAATATATTTATTAGCGTTACGGAATGTACACAAGTGGGTAGGAATTAATGCAGAATGTTGTTATGTTATATAAACAAGTTACATAATCCCGTTGGGATTGCGTTGAGGGTGTATAAGAAGAGTGATTAATATGTAAGAATCATTCGAAGGCGTTTCTCTACCTTGATACCTAAATTTTCTTCGGGATATATGTTGAGAACAGAAGAAATTACTAACTACACATCTATACAGACGTGATTGGCCATGCAACATTATATACTGCTGTAATTATACGTGTCCGACAAGTATCAATAAACGAGATGCCCATCCCTGATCTGTTGTTTGTGTTTAATGCAGTTTAGCTATTAAATGTTTTATGCTCGTTTCAGGGTGATAAGAGTATAAGTTATTTTGGCGATACGACCTATTTCAGCGGAGAAAATCCAAGTTAATGTTTATGTAAATTAGGATGAAATCTTTATCACATTTAAAGATATATCGCTTCTCGCTCGGTGATTTTTTAAATACATTTTACAAAGTCTGTAAAACGTCTATTAAATGCTCACATTTTAAAGACATTTTAAAGACGTTTTATCTTGAAAATCAAAATGGTTGGATTTTTCCAGTTAATTAACTTAATTGATATGCAGCGTTAACGTGTGAGGACACTCCGGGACTCGTTTCAGGTATTGTGAAATACACGTTGGGCTGCTTTGATGTTGTTTTGCATGAAACACGAAAGAGCAATAACTCCTACCTGGCCATTGTGTTTGTCTGGACCAAGTTGTGGCAGCGTTCCTGGTAATATGGTAGTCAATTTCTGAAGGGGAAAAATATACCTTGTTGATCTTGCCAACACACACACATATAGATATAGATATATATATATAGAGAGAGAGATTATACAAGTATAATATATGGGCCGCGTCAGGCAAAAAGGGCCCGGACGACATTCAAGTTAAATAATTCCTACAACAGTGTTCCTAATAACAGGTTGAAGATTGTATTGTAATCTTGACGAGGAGCGCTACATTTCATTCGTAACAATAAATGTCAGTTTCATGAAATTGACGACAAAAATCAGGGGTGAAATTTACGTGATTTTGATGCAAGGGCCCGATTACAAATATGACCACACAAATTAGGAATCCTGTCATAGGGGATGATTTTGATGTATGACATTCATTTATACCTGCTGGCATTAAAGAGTAAAACATAAATAAGATGAACCAGATTATCACTTTTTGGCAAAAAAATGTCTTTTCTGCAGTCGTTCTGCTCCCTGTAGCTCATAATATGATTTTAGCAATAGTACAAGTTACACCTTGAAACAATCGTCTGATGATAGGGAATGATTTGCATCTGCTAAAATTGTGATCACACCCTTCTGTAAAAATATCGTAAATTTCGTCTTCGATTTCACTTGTCAATTTCATGAAATCAACACTACTTGTTAGTAGCACAATGTGGCGCTCGCGATGCATATTGCAATTGCACCACAAGTATAAAAAACATGGTACAATTTCAAAAGACATTTACATATTATGTCGTCCGGGCCCTTTTTGCCTGACGCGGCCCATATGTTAAAGTGCCTATGAAGTGAAAAAATCGACCCTGTTTTCATTTCATTTTATTTTCACGCATGTAATTAGCATTTCATTAACGCCATAAAAATTGTCACATGATTTTGACAATTATGCCTGACTTCAACAGGAAATTTTAAAATGTTCGCCCTCTCCAAATTTATTTTTAATGGCACAAGATGACTTAGGGAAGACCAAAATTTAATAAAATAAAAACAGGGTCGATTTTTTTCACATCATAGGTACTTTAAGTACTAAGATCATATAAAATGTGATTTTTATTTAGCTGAAGATATAAGTACAGTACACCACTTAATGTTTGACTTTTGACAGTTTGATAGATCTTTTCTATTTTGTGTCCTATTGAATTTATAGGTACAATTAGCATTCTGAACTAACTTTAAGATACATATGAGTTATTTACAGGTTGAGAGGTCTGTAGAGAAAACTGTGTCCATGGTCTCGGCATGCACTGACTGAGGTCACAGGCCGAGGTCAGTACTTTCAAGATGGAGGGCACAGTTTATAAATATATGGACCAACAGCCAGTAAATAACATACAAAGTCATGTACAGTATTTCTGTTATTCTCTATTCTCTTTTGACTTGAGACAAATTATTGAACAAACTCCAATGAATTGAGAGCAGATGCACTGCGTGGTTCCTGTGACCATGGTCAGAGATACAGTATAGGAAAAAGCCATCCACTACGATTTCCTGAGATGTGATTGGTTATGGGAGGTTACCACCAACTCGTGTGCAAAAATAAGTACCTACATGTAGCCATTTCTTTAGTATTAATCTTCAACATTACTGAATAGATACTCCAATGCTATACAGCCTGCAAGTTACTGCAGAACATGCTAATTACTACAGGTGCAATGTAATATTATTATACGATAGGCAACTAGTTCCTGTAAAAACTAGTGTTGGTCTGCATTGGCGTGGAAGATAAACACTGGTATGTAATCAACTAAAGTCGATTGAGGTATGCTAACCGCCGTGGAAAGCGAGCAGCAGCTGATGTTTTGAGCACTAGCCCTTCGTCAGAGCAAAAAAGGAGAGCTATAATAATAATTATTATAACA
Organism: Actinernus sp. WN-2022; assembly: GCA_030867875.1. Classification (NCBI taxonomy): domain Eukaryota; kingdom Metazoa; phylum Cnidaria; class Anthozoa; order Actiniaria; family Actinernidae; genus Actinernus; species Actinernus sp. WN-2022. The sequence goes on along the minus strand of JAOWCC010001210.1, from coordinate 17,402,993 downwards.
AAGGAATGTCAATGTGGCATACACTTTGCAAACTCTCTGATCTGATAACTTGGAGTATTGTCAGTAACAGCTAGGATATGAACCATTACCTGGTGGCTTCTTGAGTAGGGCTTGCCTTCGGTATACTTCATAATAAGCTCATTTTTGCTGCAGACAAAAAAAAAAGGAGTTAAGATCGAGTTACATTATATATTTCCAACTGTGGGGATTTGGCTGACGGTATTTGGGTGGTACAGGGAGGTGAGATAGTCCTGACTTGGCCTAGAGTCTTTCGACCACTCCATAGTCTAAGAGAGGCCACGTCAGGATTAGGAGGTGAGAGCGTGTGTCAATTTATATGTAGTTCTTTTGTTAGTGTCAAACTATGTACAGCAAGGATTTAAAGCAGGGCAAAACAATATTGATGTTATAGTACTTATAATACTGTGCCACAGCAGTCGTCATGCTGTACCAGACACTCTCCTAAGAACAAAATGTAATGATCCAGCCAGGGGGCATTGTACTGGTCTGCTCTGATAATTTCCACCTTCAGGGGCCTCTCGGACACCTCCTGGATCAAATCCTGGATCCACGTCCCCTGATATGAGTTAGTAGATTACAGCAACGACTTATGACATGGTTACCATACAGCATGCCTTTATAATTGACATTGAAATGGTTTCCCCATTGATTTTGTCCTTCTGATCCAACCATTATGCACAGTTACAGTGCGACTACTGAAAGCGGGGCCACTTAGACAATGAGAACCAATCACATTGCAGAACGAAAACAAAGCATTACAACTTTGGTGACTTTAGCCAATCAACAGCTAGCAAAGAACAATGCTTCCGGTACTTGACTTTGCGGAAATCTGAATACGCTTTGTTTTCGTTCTACAATGTGATTGGTTCTCGTTGTCTAAGTGGCCCCACTTTTAGTAGTCTCACTGTAATGGTATGGCAAAGTTCCATTTATTAAAGTACAGCGTTGCCCGAGTCTTTCCCATTTGATCATTAATACAAAATCTGATCACATGGAACCTAAGGCTATGTTTACACAGTACTGGACGAATTTGGAACCGGTACAAATTTTGTATGGTTAGGTCTAAAATTCATTTACCCTGTACCTGCTATCCAGATGAATTTTAGATTGACAAGCCATACAAGTTTCAGACCAGGAAAAATCAGGTACCGGTACATACTGGATCCAAATTTGTCCAGGCACAGTGTAAACACAACTGATCCAGATAAATGTTGTACCGGTTCCAAATTCATCCAGTATAGTGTAAATGTAGCCTAAATTTTCAGGTATATTTAAACTTTGATGTTTTTTTCTAAACTAACACTCACTTCATATAACCATTAGCTTTTAAGCTTTGGGATTGGGAAGTACCATGCTGAAGATCTGTTGGACTCTGAAAAGGTAATGTGTCACATATGAGGAAGGTGCTTTGATCTTTAATAGACCTTACCAAATATTAATTATATACAAATATCTGAAGATGTATTTAATAGTTTATACAAAACAAGGACATGTTTGTTTAGATCAACCAAAACCTGGGGAAACATAATCCATCATAAGATAATATAGTGCATAATAGCCAACAGAGAAAACATAAATAAATTAACACTAGAAATGAATAGAGTTGGTTCCTGCATTCATCTTACCATCACCACTCCATTTGTTACAACACTTTTTGAAGAGTTTTTAGCGGTAACAATGGATCCCATACTTAGTAACAAAGAATGAATAAAATATCTGCCATGAATTTTCAGAGACTAAGGGATTAATATCCATTTTTCAAGGACACATTTGTAAGTGTTAATTCTGGCTTCATAGTTGCCCAAGAACAGATGACAGAGGAATTATATGAGATGTCTGATGAAGAGATAACTAAATGGGCCAATCCTGGTGCTTTGGTGGTTTGTGGTCAATCTGTGTCGTTTCTGGAAACAGAATCTGCTAATTGCATTCTTTGATTAACTGTAGTTCAGAAATAATTTATAGCTTTACATACATGCAGTCATATCTAAAACATTTCTAACATTCTACTTTACATAAAAATTATACAATTAACTCTTAAAACTATTGAATACAGCAGTTCATGATCATGCATGAGTATTTTTAATATACCTTCTATAATAGCCAGTGGCTACATACATGTAATAGTATATTTACACATACATGCAATATTCCAAGGCATATTCCCAAAATACTTGAAACATATATGTAAATGATACATCTCATTACTTTGTTTTTGAGAATAGTTTGTTATATTTTCAACAGAAATTCCTAGGGAATGTAAAAATAATTGAATCATTGAGTTTTTTTTCATGTAACACAATGAATATTTTATAATATTTTCACACATATTAATCGCTATCAATAAGAACATCAAAATTTTGATAAAAATTATATGAAATGCAGTGGCTTTAATTACTTGGGCCAGGCCTTTGGCTGGCACGAGTCAGAAATCGCAAGTCTTTTTTATTATTTTTTGTGTCGACCCGGAAGTCACGGTGAAGCAATCAGATTACACAGGAGCCCATTGTTCGATGGACAACTTAACATGTGACAAGATCAACCAATCAGATTCAATACCCGCAGGTCTTGGTTCTCAAAGATATTTGTAGAGGTCCCAGCAATTTGGGCCATTCTTAGCCAATATTTTGCTGAAACCAAAGGTTTCTTTGACTGAGAAATACCAAGATGTTCAGTAAATTCTAGAGCTGACAGGACTTTTAGGGCTTTCGATGGAAAATTCTCACACTTACGAAAGATGATGTGGCATCCCAAACGCACACATACTGCAATCATACAAAACCAAGGTAGCACGGCAGACTACCTGTATACAAACTAACCACAAACAAACCAGTCTGCATGGCCGGGTCATTTGTAAGTATATAAACAAAAACTTTTAATACAATCTTGCAGTGTTGTCATTTATTAGGATAATGCTTCAAATAGAGTAGAAACTGGCCCGATTTCTCAGTTCTTGGATCTTACACTTTACAGGAGGCTGGCACTTGGCAGCTATATAAAAGTGCCAAGATTTTGAAATGGTTTTAGTTTCCATGGTCAAAAAGAGCTTCAATACTGTATATACAAAGCTACGACAGGAGTGAAAATATGTTTGCTGAGATATTATTTCAGCAGCACTTTGAGTTTTTGTGCATTCTAATTTATCCTGTGTTTCTTGTCCCTTGAGTAATGCTTTTTTGTTTTTCTATATCCCAAGAGCAAATGTACCAATTTTGTATAATTGGAAAACAAAGCACTGAATCCTCTGTAGAACTATCATGCCTGTTTGTTGCCCCATTTCAGACCATGAAGCTGACTAATAGGTCTATTATCTGGCTCCCCTCAGATCAGCACAAACCATGTATGACACAAAAATATGCTAGAACTCCATGATTGTATTTACCTTATTCCTGGGTGGCCCGAGTTAAGGCCGCTCAGGGCGGGGCGGGGGGGGGGGGGGGGGGGTACTCTACCCAAAGTTGGGTAGGGGGGTGCCGCTGGGGCTCTGAAACTCTTACCCTGTTTAACACAAAAAGACTCAAATTTCCATACCCTGTTCAAGACAACGTGTTAACATTTTATATCCCTCTATAAGACAAATAACAAATTATCTATACTTAGATGTCAGTGTTTGTGATCTTACATAATGAGTCTCATAACTAAAAAGTCTTCAAGCATTAGTCTAAATAAAGCACTAGATAAATACCATTAACCCTGTTCAAGATCTGTCGATATGAAAATGGATACTCTGTCTAAGACCAGAAACTCGAAAAACCATACCCTGTCCAGCGGATCATCCCCGTATAGTCCATATATGGGAATACCCCCCGGGACTCAGGGCCTGGAAATCCAGATTTTGGAGCTGTCTGATTTTTGTAAAACCAGGTCTCAGGTTGCCAGGGACTTGGGACTATCATCTCGGGACTATCATCTGATAGTTGCCTTGGAAATGTGATGTTCTTAAACTTATTTGCATATACCGTATTTTATCACGTACAAGCCGCACCTCACGTATAAGCCGCACCCCTAACTTCATCCTGATAAACAGAAGCCTGTCTTTCCCGAAAGGTTTAAGGAAAAACCTTGTGTATAAGCCGCACCACAAAATTCAGTAACAATAGTCTTTTGTTCGAGTTCATAAATGCTCGTAATTGAAGCAAAACTTCTTCATGATCAGAAGAGTCATCGTCATATATATCACAACAATGAATTGGTTACAACTTTCCTTGTCCTTTCTTGTGTATATTTTAACCTGCTGTCTTTATATCACTACAGAATTATTCTATTGTTGCTCCCCCATTAACTAACAACATATTTAAGGAACTTAATTCCTTTAAGCGCACAACGAGGTAAGATTTTCTGGCAAAACTATATGAGCACGTGACTGAGTCTGTGGTTCGTCATCTTGGATTTTCGAGTAGAGAGGCCTGGGCGAGAGTTTTCTCGAACGGAGCTCCAAAGTTGAACATGAACTCGATGAGAATGATACTAATTTATTTGAAAATTTGAAGGCTTCCAAGACCAATTGGTCTTCAACAACACCAGGAAGTCCATTCGTGGAGTTAGCAGAGAAGATGATTGAAGCAAATGGACAGCTAGTTTTCTGTGGAAAGCGAAGGAGTCAGGAGCTTGAATGAGTAGAAATCTTGCTGAAACTCGTGCTTTGTGAATAATGTGTTATTTCTATTGTTCATATGGCTTTGTTTGTGGTCATTGCAAAGAACGTTTTCTGAAAACACTCGCATATAAGCTGCAACCCAAATTTGCAGCAATATTTTGTTACTTTCAAAATCTGAAAGTCAAAAAATGTGTGGCTTATACGTGATAAAATACGGCATATATTATATATTTAACAATTATTCACCGAAGTGGAGGTGAATAGTGGTGGATATTTACCGAGCCGCTTCGGCGAGGTAAATATCCACCACTACTCACCGACACTGAGGTATAATATACCATACTGCAGGTGAATAGCCAGCACCAGTTATTTTATTTTCTGTCAAATGGACAAAAACTTGTGCGAAGTGATCGCTGCTTCGCTCGGAGGTGAATATAAAATCATATTCACTGTTTGAGTAGCCAATCAGAGCGTGCGAAAAGTGATATTCACTGGTGTGGTATATACTAAACATATATATACACCCGTTTGCAAAAACATTGTTTTTGAAAATACCCTAGCTTGAACTTCATTCTTGGCCAGCTTATATTTGTTTTAAGAACATCAAATTTCCACAGGTAACTAATTCAGCTGATAGTCCCTTGACAGGCCATACTCTACATTTGTTTAATTATAGAAAATGAGCTTGTTATTGGTCTAGTGAATTGTTAAATAGAACATGGAAAATATTGTCTATTTGTTAAGACTGTACATTTGAGGGGACTGTACTCTTGGGATTTATTATCATATAAAGTATAGGGTTAGTTGCAGAGTATTTTAAAATGCATGCCACCCACATGAATACTTATTAAAATGCAACCAAGTACTGGTACACATTTAATCCTTGTTTCTATGGCAACACAAATCACATTTGTTAAAGTAAAAGATTAATGGCACCTAAATATAGCCCAGTTTATTATGTTAGGAAGACAAAACTATACAGCCTTGTTTGGAATAATGTGGAACTGATTAGAACCAGAAAGTCAGCAAGAATTAATTCATGGATCCTTGTATTTGTGTGATTAGGGCTTACTAACTCATATTTAGCCATCAACTTATACAAACAAAGCTTAATGACTTTGTTTGGGGAACAATGCAAGCTAAAACAAAGCCCTTCTAGAGAGATACACTGGTACTTGAAATCTAATGTCTAAATCATGATAATTGAATGTACACTTTGACCAGCAAATAAATTACATGTTACCAAGCTGGAATTCATACATTTTCCCTAACACATCCTAATGTCATTTCCACAGATCAGTTGGTACAATTTAACATCTTTTGACATTATTAACCTAGGAAGTGTTAACTATATAATAAACACTTAGTAATCTAATGTCATTAATGTACATTATATGTTAGCTCTTGGCATTTCAAACAAAAAACACTTATGAAAGAGATCAGACAAAAAGACAAGAAATAAGATACTCATTTTTCATGAGACTGCATACAGAGTTTCTTAAGGATTTTTTAAGACAAAAAAGTTATATTTACAAATTTTTCAATAAGTTGTACATGCAGTTGCCAGCCGGTATATATGAAAATGAGGCAGATAACATGAGCAGCTTCAAATTCGATTACTTATCGAAAGCAGGTTAAGAATATTAGGCTTCCAAAGGTTACTTAAAATATATGTATAATAATTAAGTCTCTGTTCGACTCAACCTTATATTAAGAACATATTTTAAAAGATATATAAATATATAACCAAGCTATATATGCGTGGGTCCGAAAAAATAGTAATTTGAAAGTCTAGTAGTTTGATTGAAAACTTGTTGCAGTCCGCAAGAAAGAATTAATATTTTTTTTCGAAGTTGAGAAATATAAGCCGCCACGTTGAAATAACCGAATAGTGTTTTACTTTTAAGGAAGATAAACTGTAGAAGCTAATGAGAATGCAAAGTGAACAGCTGCGTGAACTGCTTATTTATATAAACAAAGCTCGAATGAATTTGTCCGGTTAAAGTAAACGTGTTACCTCCGGCTCCGACAGTTTTTAAGAAAAGCCTGATCAAACAAACTGCATTTCTGTTAACCAGACAATGGCTTGGCATGCAGGGAATATTATAAAGGGTAAACAGTCCGAGGTAATATTAAATGAGGAATTATAGTAAATGTCACGACCCCAATCAAACTTTAAGCTTAAAATTTGTTTAGCAACCACGAGTTTAGGTTCGGATTCAATATACCTGAGGTTGAAGAAAATGCTGCTTTGATTTCACGGGTTTGAGAAATGGCAAGATGTTTTTCCTATCCTTGTTCTTGTCGATTTTTCCGTGAGAATTCCTGTAGATTTAATAATAAAAGAACAGGATGAGTCAATCGTAAACAAAATCAAATGTGTCCGTTCAACACAAATGAGATGTTAGTGAAAATCAAACATCCAGGCACAACAGTTTACAGTAAACAGAAGTTATGCTCATAAACAGGTATTTACTTACTTCCTCTCTGAAGGGAGCCCACTCATTCTCTTTCTTGTCATATCATTTTTGTAGTCCCGACTTCCCTGAGGTCGAAGCTTTCAGATTTTACGACCTCAATCGACATCAATCGGGGAAAAGTAGACCAGTTTCAAAACTCAATGCACAGTGAGTGTGCCGCTATTCAAAGCTTAAAATTTTAACCACTGTCTTAATCCATGTCTAAAAGGCTAGTTGTTGGTCTTGTGATGTCTGAGCTGTGTTGTTATTGATTTTCGAGGTTAAAAAGACAGACGATAAGTGCTTGGAACTCATGCAACTTTTACGAGGAAAATGTCCGCGAAATTTGGCGCGTGCAAAATAATAATTGCTTGGTTTCAGTTGTCAAGCACAGTGCGCGTTTAGCCAATCAGATTGCAGCTTTTCAGGGTCACTCTGTTCCATTTCAGTGCTCATTGCCCAGGAAGTAGGTCTTTCATGTGTGCCGACCAAATGACACTTAAAACTCATTTAGGAAAGTTGACTACTCGGACAATTTTGTGAGCGAAAAAAAGAAAGATGCGTTTTCCATGAGAAGTGAACATTCTCCGGAAATTTGGAGCAGGTGAGGACAGAGCTTTATATTTCCTGTGAGATCGGTAAAAAACGGTTCTAAGCTTTATAATAACGTGTCTTTTGAACACATTTTTAACATGAAATATGGATAAACTGCTTTCACATAATAATAATAATAATAATAATGTATTTATATAGCGCAATCTCCATAAATGCCCGAGTGCGCTTTACATCAAGTAAAAATCTATAACTATACGTTTATCACATAAAAATAATAAAACTCTATGCAACACAACACAATGTTAAAATATAAAATAAATACTAATCTAAGATAAAAAAGGTAATACTAAAAAGAGTCAATAATAAGCTAGTTTAAAAAGATGGGTCTTAAGTTTACACTTGAAAATAGAAGTGGAAGAGCTACTCTTGATTTCATGGGGAAGCGCATTCCAGAGGCTAGGTGCACACACCGAAAATGCCCTGAGGCCGTACGATTTCAGCCTGAAGATCGGCTGCTGTAGCAGCAATTTATCCGCAGATCTGAGAGCACGCCGAGGAACATAAGGAGTTACGAGCTCGCTAAGATATGATGGCGCCATACCATTAATTATCTTATATGTGTACAGCAAGATCTTAAAAATAATGCGTTGCTCTACCGCATCCGAGTTAGGCGATGGCACATTCGAAAAGAGAACATGCATAATCTTTTGCTTATTTTCACGCGTTTCCATTTCTGTTATTTGTTTACGCCGACTCACTTTTTGATTTTTATCTTGAAAGCACCTTTTGTAGCCTTTATTCAGACAATCCTACAAACCTCGGACGCAGAATTTTAGAAAGGATGGTTTAGCTAAGCACTAAGAACATTAAATACAGACGGATTTCATCAGATGGAATAGACCATGTACCAGTTCGCGGTTAATTCCGACATTTTGAAAGGGGTGCAAACATGGCGCGAAATACAGTGTTTGTATGGGAATCCGATGCCAAATAATTTTCGTAAAATCGAATTTATGAAATATTCACTGTCTGCAAACGTAAGATACCAGGTAAAAGATTAACTGATCAAAATTTGAGGTTTGTAGCTGTGCTGGGAAGCGTGTAATCGTGGTTTCAGCTTACATACATTTGTCTGTAAAATTTCCTGCGGACTTCGACTCGTTATGACACGATTTGATCCGGAACATTGAGCCTTTTTGAGCTGAAAGGTATTTAAAACCGAATCAAAACTTTTAGCCTCTTATCGGCTCAATCGTGGTGTCTGGGAAACTATCGACCCACCCCTCCCTTGGATATGCATCCGGTTCTATTAATGATTAACCATTAAAGGTTAGTGTTGGGGAGGGGTGGGGGTTTCCCAGAAAACCGGGATTGATCCCACTGCGCCCCCCGTGAAATGGGAGAGCGATAAGAGTCGGCTATTTTCTCAGGCTATCCCCTTTTAGAACGGGCCTGCCTATTTTCAAGAATTGTTCTCTTCGGTCTCAAGTTATTTGTGTTCTTCCGCGACGCATACTTTGCCGTCTCAAAGTTTCTAGCACCTATTTTGTCCCTGTAGTTTAGTATTTCAGTTTCACCTCCGTTTTTCCTGCAAATAATTATGTTCCAATGAATAGGTTTGGATAAATTCTACCGGTAGTATTTTCGAGCAGAATAGCCATTATTTGTGGGTATGTGCGACAACGAGAATTATCATGGGAGAATAAAAGCGCAAATTTGAGCTAAATTTGAGCAGAATACGCCAAAATCTGGAAACTGATCTGAATAAAAAAATTGGTGTTCCAGTTCCGCGACGCATGCTTTGTCGTCTCAAAGTTTCAAACCACAAAAGAATATCGAATGAAAATGCATTATTTCGATCGGTTTCTATTGAATCTACGAGAAAGAATAATGGAAAATTAACACCTTTTAACTTTCCTTGCCGTGGAGCACTACAGTTCTTATTTGGGCCGGGTTGTTAGTGTTAATCCTGGATTAACTCTGCACAAAACCTATTGGTTGTCATGGAAATTAACCCTGGATTAGCACTAATCGGGCTTTGAACAACCCGGCCCTGGACCATTACTTAATCACTTGTTTACTGTTCATCTCATATATGTTCTTTTTTTTTATACTATTGTTAAAGACTAAAAACGAATTACTGTCACTAAAATACAACAAATAAGGGCTAATAAAATTAAATTTTACCGAGCATAAACGGCGAGCAGAATAGCTATGTCCGAGCATAGTAAATAAGAGAGATTTACGGACACTAGCTGCCGTCAGACAAAATAGACCATTTTACGAGTAGAATTTATCCAAGCCTAGCCCCAATTGAATGTGCCAACAGTTTTCCGCAGAATTAGAAAACGAAAACCAGTTTTGTGCATTGGAAAACAGAAAATGAACTCTGTTCGGGGGAGCCGGGGTGGTGCAATTAAGTGGTAAGCGCTCAACTTCGTTTCCAGGGGGTCTTTATAATTACGCGCCTAATACCATAGAGGACAAATTAATCCCTAATTTCAACTTGAAATTTCACGCGTAATTTGTAATTTCATATGTGAATTTCAAACGCCGCCTACGCGCGCTTAAACTAATGTTTTTCTGGGCCCGGTTGTTCGAAGCAAGGTTAAGCGCTAACCCAGGCTTAAATCGCTAACCCTGGGTTAAACTGTACACATTCAAATTGCAGATTTAGCGCTAACCTAGGGTTAAAGTTAACCTTGCTTCGAACAACCCGGCCCTGGATCGTAATTTGCCCTCCATAATATTAATGAAGCGGCTCGGGAAATTACTTCGATTTTGACAAACACGCGTAAAATTTATCCCTAATTTCACTCGTCCCCCTTGGATTAAGTGCGTGAAGATCCCTGGGAACGAGGTTGGTCAGACTAATGTATCACAAGTCAATACTCAAAGTCCGTCTATCTGTCACTAAGTTTGTATTCATAATAGTCATATTTATCGTTTTGTATTTTTTTTGGAAGAGACCAGTTTAACACGCATATGAGACGCGAAGGAAAAGGGGTTCACTTTCAACGAGTACTCCATTATCAATAATAGTAATAATGATCAATATATAATAATACTGCTGCTACTACTAATAAATATATAATAATAGTGAGAATCTTTGAGCATTGGGCATAAGCATAATAGCGAAAATTTTAAGCATAATCTGGAAAACTGTACTTGAAGCCGAGCTAAAACGACTTTAAACCTCATTTTTGGAGTGGAAGGCTATTGAATATGACGTACGGCGACGTATTTTATGATGTCAAATCACAGCAGTAAAACGAAGGTCATATAAGGCTACTGTATGCCCATATAAGGCTGTAGTCCTATAGTGAACTGGGACGTACGACAGACATCTGTTATGACGTCAAATCACAGCAGTTCAGCGACGGTCACACTGTATGCCCATATAAGGCTATAGTTCTATTGTGAATTGGGACGTACGACTGACGTCTGTTATGACGTCAAACTTGACGGAGCAGTTCAGCGAAGGTCACACTGTATGCCTATGACGTCAAACTTGACGGAGCATTTCAGCGAAGGTCACTTTGAATACCCATATAAGGCCATAGCCCTATTGTGAACTCGGACGTTCGACTGACGTCTGTTATGACGTAAAACTTGACGGCAGTCCAGCGAAAGTCACTTTGTATGCCCATTTAAGGCTATAGTCCTATTGTGAATTGGGACGTACGACTGACGTCTGTTAATAACGTCAAATCGTTAACGGAGCCGTTCGGCGAAGGTCACACTGTATGTCTATGACGTCAAACTTGACGGAGCAGTTCAGCGGTGACACTGTATGCCCATATAAGGCTATAGTCCTATTGTGAACTCGGACGTTCGACTGACGTATGTTATGACGTCAAACTTGACGGCAGTCTAGCGAAAATCACTTTGTATGCCCATTTAAGGCTATAGTCCTATTGTGAATTGGGACGTACGACTATGCCGATATAAGGCTATAGTCCTATTATGAAGTGGGACGTACGACTGACGTCTGTTATGACGTCAAACTTGACGTATATGTAGTGACGTATATGAAAGTAAGAGTAAAAATCAACTCGACTGTCGAGCTAACTCAGTTCACTTTCGCTTTCCCGCTATGCTGAAATATTTTTTTCAGATTCTGACAACCAAATTAATACAACGACTGTTCTACTGACCAAATAGCTGTACAGTACTGCAGTGGTGGAAAAATAATTAATTATTTGCTTAACAAACTTTGAGTCTCAAAACCAGGGTGATCTGATAGTATGGCCGAAGGTGAAAAAGAAACACGGGTATCTCAAAAGTCAGAAAATGAGATGACCGGCAATATCGAGTGGAAACAAACTGAAATAAAGGACTGGTTCCACATGAAGGCGACCATCCTAAAGGAACGGAAAGCGACGAAAGAAATCGATGAAGATTGCACAAGAAACGACAAAGCGACCTGCTCTACGCTCTATGATCCGAATGAATTTCTTGAATTGGATGACTGGGGTCCGTATGTTCCAACAGCAATGGAGAACCGCGAAGTTAGGAGAAATATTGATGAGAAATGCAAAGGCAAGCCGAAGGCATCTCCTACATGTACTTTGGCCATGGATAACCCACGTGCAATTAGAAGAGAACTCGGTAAGAATTCTGCTAAACAAACTAAAACCAAACCCAGTGCTACAAGGAAGTCGATCCTACCGCGGTATCCTACTTCCGTATATGATGCAAATGAAGTCCTTAAACTTGGTGATGTCGGTCCATACATTCCAACTGCAATGGAGAACCGTGCTCCAAGGCGTAGAGTAACAAGAAGACACCTTTATAACAATCCCGCTAAGCAAACATCACATATAACCAACGCTAAGAGAAAGATGCAGCCATCTGAGTCAGTATACGACGTGAATGAAGTCTTTGAACTTGGTGATGGAAGTCCATACTTTCCAACAGCTAAGGAGAACCGTGCAGTTAGAATAAGGGAACTCGGTAGGAAGCCCCAACTTGATGATGGCGGTCCATATATTCCAGTAAGAAGGAAGGAACTCGCTAAGTCCGCGAAACAAACTGAAGAATCAGCAATTGCTACAAGGAATTCAATGCCACCTCCTCCTACCTCAGTGTGTGGTTTGTATGAATTCCTCCAACTGGGTGATGATGATCCATACATTCCATCGGCTATGGAGAACCGTGCAGTTAGAAAAAAGGAACTCACTAGGAAGCCCAGTAAACAAACTGAAGAATCAAGAATTGCTACAACGAAGTCGAAACCACCTCCTCCTACCTCAGTGTGTGGTTTGTATGAATTCCTCCAACTTGGTGATGACGATCCATATATTCCATCGGCTATGGAGAACCGCGCAGGTAGAAAAAAGGCCGAACGCACTAGGAAGCCCAGTAAACAAACTGGAGAATCAAGAATTGCTGCAACGAAGTCAATGCCACCTCCTCCTACCTCAGTGTGTGGTTTGTATGAATTCCTCCAACTTGGTGATGACGATCCATACATTCCATCGGCTATGGAGAACCGCGCAGTAAGAACAAGAAAAGCTTTCAAAAACTGGCATTTTTTGTTCCCTTAAGTTTGTTTGTGGCAAACCTAACCTTTAATGGTTAATCATTCACAGAACGATGCATATCCAAGGGAGGGGTGGGTGGGTAAAGTTTCCCAGAAACCGGGATTGATGGGATCAATCATGGTTTCTGGGAAACCCCACCCCCTCCCCCACACTTCACCCTAACCTTTAATGGTTAATCATGCATAGAACGATGCATACCAAGGGGGGGTAGTATCCCAGAAACCGGGATTGCAATCGAGCCTTACAAACTGTGTATAAACGTAGTACTTCAAGGGAAATGTTGCGTAAAGCATTGAGGGGGGAGGTTTGAACTGTTTCTAGACAAATAACAGTCGCCAATCGAAAATATCCACACCCTAATATTATTTTAGGACCCCCTCCCCAACAAATAGGATTGTTCGTCAGTTGGGCCAGAATATTACTACACCCAGTTTTAATTTCATCAAAGTATTACCGCTTAACACAACCAAAACTAGTAGGTACACGATGTGTTCATGTCGCTACTGCTGGTAATCGAGTTGTAATTCAGTTATACTTTTAGGCCTTTTGCAGGAAACAGTCACGTGCTGATACATCACTTCAATGACCAATGATTTAGCTCGTAATCCCATGGGAAAGGCTTTACTGGATGGCAAACAAACTTCAAAACCGCGGCTGTTTTAGAAAGATCGACAAGCGATTGGAAGTGAAAAATAGCATTTACAAACAGGTTTTGCTGATAACACTACCGTTCTCGTACACGTGCCTTTAAATAAATAAGGTCAGATTTGATTATTTTTGCCATCCAGTGCAACCACGTGATTGCATTCCTGCAAAAGGCCCATCGAACCCCTGACCTTTCCACTGGAGATGGTGGGAATTTGAAATTTGTTATATATATATGTATATATTTGTTATATATATGCCGATATGCCCATGGAGCAATATGTTATTACATAAAGATTGTTTGTATCTATCTTGCATCAGTCTTTTGACACTATGGGGCGGCCTTCACCTCCTCGGAACGTGGAATAGTACTGGCTATCCAAACAATACCTAACCCTGAAACAATACAAACCCTAACCCTAAAACAACGCAATTCTTTGTCAGTGCAGTCCAACTGGGGTCCAATAAAATGCAAGGTTTTGAGAGGTGAAGGGCTGCTGGACACTATATATAGAAGAATGTTAATAATTTTGGTCCATACACACCACATTTTATTGACCGAGTTCTCAAAAGATTTGGAAATGTTCCGAGAGGTCCAGATTCAAACATATTGAGTTTCCAGTGAAAACAAAACAATAGAACCTTCCACGGTTTTTTTGAACTTTTGATATATACGTATAACAGCAAAAGCGTCAAAAAGTTATAGGAAAATTTTTCAGACGTTTGTATGGAAATTTTGATTGCCGGGGGCAAGTTTGTCACCCCCCAGTCGAAATTTCCATACAAACGTCTGTAAACTTTTCCGAGTTTGCGGGCCTATAACTTTGCTCCTATTCAAGATATAACTCTCAAATTTGGGATTTTGACTAACTTCGAGGTTCTTTTTCAGCAGTATCGACGGTTTTGTTGTTATACGTACACTGTATATATTAAAAGTTCAAAAAAACCGTGGAAGGGTCTATTGCTAACTTACAATAAAATATTCCAATTTATATATAATAATGGTATATCATGATATATTTTCATTTTGCTTGCCTATTCCATCATCATTTCGGAGGGAATTGTCTTTCTATTCGAAAGTATACTTTTTGCTGAAGAGATATCAAGGAAAGCATTATGTCAAATTGTTAAAGGATGAGAATCTGTCAGTGGTTAACTTTATTAATTTCCCTTTTTCCCAATCTGTCAGTTTTCCGTAAAATTCTTCGCCTCGTCCTGCTCCGAGGCAAGCAGTCAAAACTACGCTTCATGTTGAGTTCTCGCATCTCTGTTGCTCCCTTAGCCATTTCTAACAACACTGACCTTTTTGAACTTCCAAGCGAGCAAAAGGTTTCTCCTCGTTCAATCACAGACATAAAAGATGGCGCCATGGTCGGTGATCAATTAGCAAACCCTCCCTTTCTTTCAGGTACCCCTTTAGCAAAACTGCAACTTTTAAGGACCCCTCTACGCTACTCTACTCTATCCTTGAAAACTGATTTAAAAATGCAGGGTCTAAACCATACAAAAAGTTCAGCACCCCCCATTTTCTCACCCATCCCCCCCTCCGATAAATAATGAACGGTCCCTTAGGGCACGGGCAAAGCACCGCTGGATCCTCGAGGATCCTGGGTAAACTAAAGTTCGAGCTTGTTATCAATTTATCTGAGTCACTTGCTTTATCTGCGCACGTCATAAGCAAGAGTGGCCCCCTGGGGGGATTATTTTGACATCTCATTGGACTCAAATCTGACAAGCTTTCAAAAGCTGCATAGCCGAGACCAAAATGCACGTTTCCCTGTACCTTTCAACTTGGTCAATCTTTTTCCCGAATTTAAGCGTAAGAATAAGTAAATCAGTTACAAATCAGGTAAGATTCGTTGTTTATTAATTTCTCAAACGAACACCAAAGGGAAGAGGTCAAAACAATGGATTTCGAATGGGACCCAATTTTCTCAGGGGTGGTGATGGGTGGCGGGTAATACCCCCTACCCCTTTTTTCGAGGGTGATTTTCTCGCGTTGTAAAATAGGGACACCTGATTTTAATGCAGACACACGTTCTTCTCTGCCTGTAGAAACTAGAAATATAGTTACTTCTTCAATAAGTATTTTATTCAAGAAGATATTTGTCAGTGGTCAAAAATCTAGATTTTGCCAAAATAGGTGGCGGGTTCCCCCTTCCATCAAAATTGGGTTCCGCCAGAGTACCATTGTTTTGACCTCATGCTAAATGACCCTCGAGGTTTACTGAAGTAATATGTTTACTTCTTGAATAGACATTTGATGCCTTGATTTCTCAGATACTTTTATCTCCGATAATTACCCTATATCATTATGACGTCACGGCTTGTTTATGAGGGGGACAGAATCGACTTGAACAATTGAGTTTTGAACTAAATCTGCTCTGCTGAGGAAAATTTAACTTCGAATTGTCTGGTTTCCAGATATCAGCTGTATCAATGTTCATCCCACAATATTTACGGCCTTATTTGGTGGCTGTTACCGCTATTCTACGTTCTACAAAATGCATTTGATAGCGATTTCCTTTGTGTTGTTGCTGTTTTGTCCCCCTCCCACGACCGTGATCCTTAGCGTTTAAACAATAGATTGTTTTGATTTGACGTCATGATGATATAGGTCAATTGCGGTAAAGTCCAAATAGAAATGAGATAATTAAGTTCGTACCCAGTCCGTATTGCTCATTGCCGCCTTTCAGCCCGCAAAGACAGAGCTGAATAACGCGCGAAGACTAGGGACGACTGCAGCGGAAATTTTTAAATTTTGCGATTACCTTCATTTTTTCTGCGAAGAACAAGAGTTTTGTGGCAAACTTAAAGTGCCCCTCAACCCTTTTTCAATTTATATATATATGAAACTTTGAAAGGTTTTGAGTACTTCTGCGAATAAATTTGTGGCTTACAGAGGATACTCTATGTTCTAGGCTTGTTTGAAATGGTGAAAATGTGACCTCTCCTGACCCATTACCGTGTAAGAAAAAGCCTGGGTCGATTCCCTATCTTACGTCACCTCATTAATGCATTATTGTCCATGGCGCCTTTCTATCACAACAGCATCGATATATAGAGAATATACACAGTCTGTGAAATTTTAGTAAAGAAAACAGCTATTTTAGACAAAATGCTAAATATTTATTCAAGTTATTGCAAAATCGAATTAATTGGATGACGTAAGATAGGGAATCGACCCAGGCTTTTTCTTACACGGTAATGGGTTAGGAGAGGTCACATTTTCACCATTTCAAACAAGCCTAGAACATAGAGTATCCTCTGTAAGCCAAAAATTCAAAAATTCAAAACCTTTCAAAGTTTCATATATATAAAAATTGAAAAAGGGTTGAGGGGCACTTTAAGCTTCGAATACTCATATCATTTCCTTCAGAAACTAAAAAAAACATGTTTTGAACAGGGTAGTTTAAGTTTTGAATACTGGGATAGAATTTACTACAAACACGAGTGATTGACCACCACAAGCTAGTGCGCATGCGCGGGCTTACCCGTATAATGGATGGTTATTCAGCTCTGACGCCCGCAAGCTGTGTTGAGGAAGGCATAAAATCCTTCCCACAAGTCCAGTAGCAATAACAGAAATTTTGAATCAGAGATTTCTTTCCTCTGGTGGCTTGTATTTCATTCCAATGACATCAAACACATCTTCTTCGCTGGTAATGGGCAGTGGCTCTCCGGGAACTCCTAATATAGCAGAAATGAAGGCGTTTAAACACAGGGAGCCCACACAATGTATTTGTGAATGTGTAGAGGTCTATTGAAACTGAATAGAAATGTCGCGAAATATCGCATAATTATTTGAATACGAAATAAACATACAGTTGCCTCACTAGTTTGTTTTGTCGTTCTTGTTGCCCACGATACGCTGCCCTTCGACCTCCCTTATTCTCGGCTGCTGCACAATCACTGAAAGAGCGTTGGAACCATTTGTCTGAATCTCAAAAAATTGACATATTCCTCTACGGATCGGTCAGTATGACTCTTGACGAAAATAAACGTTTATTTCTAAGCGTTCAGTCCTATATCAAACAATCTATGCGTTTTGTCAAAAACTACTAAATGTCTTATTGTATTGGTTCCAACTGCCTTATTATACTTTTCTTTATGTTTGTCACTATTGTCACTGCTATTGTTAGTTTTTCTTCTGATTATGTAACCGTTAGCCCTCCTATATCACTCCTAATTAAGTAAATTGTAAATCGCGTGAGCCCCCTAGATGAGCAGCCTGCTCTTGGGGTTAATGCCCGAGTCTACATATGTTTAAATAAAAAAATAAAAAAAGTTTTACGTTCGCTGTTTAATGATGTACATGTTTATTAAAATATGCATGTTCTTTGCGATATTTCCATCCTTTCAGTAGACCTATTTTAATTCCTATACACAAACACATCGCGTGTGCGCCCTGTGATTTAACACTTCTGTTCTGGTAGACCACCACACAGCGGTCAAACGTCTGCGCATGTGTCAAAAGTCTTGCAACAACAACCTATTCCATAACAAATTCAAAGCGAGCCGGCGGCCGTCACTGTTCACAAACCCGCTTTCAAACCTTGAGAACTTCTTTGGTAAATTACGAAACAATTGGGTAAACTCACAGTTTGAAGTTTGTTCAATTTCCCGTCGACTGTGAAAATAAAAAGCTTAACTTTCACGTATTTTTCTTAACTTTTGGGGGTAGAAGTTCACTGTAATATGTTTTAAGGTAAATTTTGCGCGGGAAATTCGCGCGGCCGCCCACCAGACTGACGGTAATACGCACGCGCAGACGTTTGACCGCTGTGTGGTAGACGACTAACCAGTACTGAAATAAACAACCTCGGAGTTGCAAAGCGAAGGAAAATAACATAAACAAGTGCAACAATAACGGAGGGAGCTGGACGTACAGCTAGAAACACTAAACATTAATAAATAACAAGCCACTTACCAGTACTCCCAACAGGCCTACAAAGCAATGGGAAACAGATTATCAACTGGTTAAACTGGCTCGTTTTCATGCATCTATTTGAAAAAAGTTGTTTATGTCGTGAACTGTGCAGGGACAAATCCACTCGCGAACAAAGAAACTTAAAGACGTCTCTAAACAGTCTAGTTTGCATACTACCTGGTTGAGCCTCTCAATGGGCCTTGTGCAGGTATACAGTCACGTGGTTGTACTGGATGGCAAAAAAATCTGACTTAATTTATTAAAGGCACTTGTATGAAATCGATAGTGTTATTACCAAAACCTGTTTGTAAATGTTATTTCCCACCTCCAATCGATTGGCAATCTCTCTAAAACAGCATTTTGCAGTTTGTTTTCCGTCAAGTAAAGCCTCTCCCATGGGATCACGAGCAATTCAATGGTTACTGAAGTGATATATCAGCACGTGACAATTGGCACCAATACAATATGCAGGAAACTGTACAACTGCCTTCCCTCATCTTCTATCACCACGTTTTAAGGGAACATTGATCACCAAAAGGCACAGATTTCCAAGTTATTGTGAAAACGAACCTGGATTTTCTACCTGATTGATTATTCTGAATCGTCTATAACCCGGAATTCGACATATTTTTTCGAAAACCAGGAACCAGAAATGGAAATTAGGTTCAAAACCGCCGCATACATATATTACGTCATAGACAAGAGACTGCCCCCCCGGTCTTCAGTTGAGCAAGAATTCTCCCCCTCCTCCTCCCCCTCCTCCTACTTCCTACTCCCTCCTCCTCCTTCTTCCTCTTCCTCCTGTTTGATCATTCTAGGATAATCCTAGGGCCTAGTAAGGGACCTCAAGTCCTGCTTCCTGTTCTCATGTGGCTGAGGCATACTACAAATGTTCTAAATCAGAATCTAAAACCATTACCTGATAGAGTACTCGTTGATAGTGAACCCCTTTTCCAGTGCTTCGTGTCTCATCTGCTTGTTAAACTGGTCGCTTCCAGTAAAGTACAGAATACCGCAGTGGTACTGGTCATGAGGAATCAACCTACAAAACGATCAATATGGTTATCATAATAATTATGAGATTTTTAGATTAAAATGTTAAAATATCTACGTGTTTAACAATGTTTTAGTTAAAGATTTAGGGTTACAAACAACGCACACACACGCACGCACGCACGCACGCACGCACGCACGCACGAATATTTTATTTGTTATAGCAGGCTGAATATTACAGCTTAAAGCTGGTGGGGGCCTGCTTTTACTCCTCACACACTCCCCACTATATTTACTGTTTTGGACACACTAATTTTTTTTACGGAGGGAGGAAAACAGGAGAACCCTGAGAAAAACCCTCGAATGCAGATAAGGAATCAACAAGAAACCTAACTCGCATACGGTGCCCGAGCCGGAAATCGAACCCGGGACCGCAGCGGTAAGAGGCGAGTGTTTTACCACTGCGCCAACCTTCATCAATTGACCGTATTCCGGAATAACAATTCATAGAATGATCACTACAAATCGCTTACATCGGAATACTAAATGTATCCTGAATATCATATGTCAGCATCAGGTTGTAGCTTACAATGCAAAATGTGCCTGAACTAGTGATTTCCAGAGACTATTCCATCTATTCTCATTTTGGAAGATGGTCAATCGAACGCATCCTTGGTGTGAATGGCCGGAAAATTAATTAAGAATGGGTACCTGATGTCAATTCTCCGGTGTAGACGTTTCACGCCTTTTTCTTCTGGAAGTATACACACCCCCTAGAGAGAATCAAGTGCATGGTGTATTGATCTAGCAAGGCCCGCAGGAACGAGTTTCTATTTGGGTCCAAAGACATGTTCCACTGGGAAACTTTAAATTATAGACACTTTCGACCGACTACGTATGACAGTGAAGGAAGAGAAGGAAGGAGGAGGAGGGATTAGGAGGAAGAGGGATTAGGAGGAAGATGAAGGAGGAGGAGGGAGTAGGAAGGGGAGGGAGTAGGAAGAGGAGGAGGAGTAAGAGAAAGGAGGAGGAGAAAGGAGGAGAAAGGAGGAGGATTAGGGCGTTTGTTTGAACCTCACCTAGCGACGAGCCTGAAGGCTTGGCATTCTGATCATGGCACTGACAATAACTTTATCAACCCCAGACCTTTCTAATTTCTTACTGCGCATGCTCCACGAAGTTTTCCTTTTCAGTGAGCATGCGCAGTAAGAAATGAGCAGGGTCTGGGGTCGAATTTGTGCCGGTGCAAATAAACCTTGCACAGGGACTGGACATATTCTCCACAGACCGAATTATGCCGGAAAGTTATAATAGACCAGTTTTGAGGCTTTTTCCAATGACGACATTTTGTTTAGATGAGGTGCAAAAGTATTTGATTTGTATTGGTAATCATTAGTGTGCAAGTTCAATTTAACGAGTGTTATTTGTGGAATTTTCAAACATCACGAGCACTTGAACGTTGCACACTAATGATTACCGGTTAATAATGTAGAGTCAAAAATGAAAAGGAGAACTGAATTGGCCGGTAACAAAACGAGCAGGGGACTGGGACCGAGTTTATCAGAATTACTCTAATTCTAAAATGAAGTTGATCACACGATAGAGCATGTTGAAATTAGCATGTGTGCCAAGTTTGACGTGATTCATGTGAATCTTGTCTGAATTATAAGGACACCGCGGAAATACGTTTTGTGACGTCACTTCCGTTGATCAGCAGTCGGCGCCATTAGAACCGGTTTCTTAGAACGTTACCATGCGTTCATGATCATCTGCGTAAACCTGAACAGGCAAGTTTGATTTGAGAACTTCAATATGCAAAATGGAGCTCAAAATATTGCACCAGAAGTCTTGCATCTTATGAAGTAACAAGTCAGCCGAAATAAGTCAGGTATTCGTGGTCGTGGTATAAAGATTTGCTGTGGAAATGAGTTGATGTTCGCCGCTGTCACATGCGAGGTGAGTTAAGAAAATGGATTTATAATTTCCGAAGTAATACTAATTGTACTATCAGTACCAACATTAAGTCAGCTTGACTCGGTTGCACATGATTACGTCTAGCAGCTTCACGACTGTTTCAGTTTCGCGCTGGAAATGTAAATTTAGTTCACGCACGTAAAACTGAAGGCGGCCACTAAGCTAAAGGCACTATCTTTCCGGGTATCTTTCGAACTTTAGTTTTCGTTGACGCCAGTAACCAGTAACCTTTTCCAAAATGTATAATTACTGTAGACATTTACTACGATCATGCATATACATGTAATAACGAGATCGATCAGAAGTGCGTATTCACTTTTCGTACTGAATGGTGATTACTTGGTAGGCCTAGACACAAATATCACGCAAAATCGCCTAGTAAATATGTTTCCGGAAATTCCCAATTTTTTTTCTATATATCTCGAAATTTTTTTATAAATATCTCGAAAAAGTTCTAAATATCTCAAAAAAAGTTCTAAATATCTTGAAAATATCTGGCTTTATTCTCATAAATATTACAGTGTAGCCTGTAGAAAGTAGCCTGTCATCTGAAATGGCAACGAAACTCTAAACAATTTTACATAAATTCGGCCTTGGACTTATTTTAGTACCCCGCAGCCTCCTAGAAGACTAGGGCAGCAGTCCGCATCACAGTTACAAGCAGAGTTAACGATTATTTACTCGGAGCATTAGTGCTGCCTCGACATAGTCCTCTAGTGCATCATGCTGTTGGTCTCCAAACATTGTGGCCAGTAGGGAGAACACTCGCTCGGCAGCTGCTGAGGATGGCTGCACCAGCACAAGCTTAGTGACAGCTGCTGACCAAGACGGAAGATCTCGAGAGACATCCTTCCACCACTGAAGCGTATCGAGCTCAGGATTGAACCCATCTCTCAGCAGATCTGCTTTAACGATGTAAACAGGGAGCTCATTCTTTAGTGCCTGTAACACCAAGCCATCATTCAGAAAGGGCACGTCTCGAATCCTATCCACATCAACAGCAGTAGGTCGTGTGGTCTTCACAAAGTGTGGGTTGAATAACGGCTGCGCGGAACACTTGCATACTCCGTGAGACAATGGCATCATTTGCTAAGGTCTGCAAATAATACTGTAATGCGGGTGCTACACACTCATCAAAGCCATACTGATACCATCGCTGCTGGTCAGGTTCATTAAGAGGAAATAGTTCCTGCACTGTGCGTGTAAGAGATGGAAAGTTCCTCACGTGGATAAATGCCCTGAGTGCCTCAAGCTTCTCATATGCTATGAATACAAGTAAGCCATCTCCCTCTAGTTCCATGAGCGCTGCTAGTTCTTCCTTTAACTGAACCCGACTCTGAGCAAAAATATCTGAAAGCCGCTGCCTTGATGCCTCTGCAAACTCTGTTTCGCTTTCAAGGAACGCACGGATTCGTTCCCATTCTTGAAAAACAACTCGAGCACACTCCCAGAAACTCCACCATCTCGTAGCGTTATACCGGGGCATAACCCTCCCAGTCAGTTCTTTCCACACCATCCTTCCCTTGATGCTCGTTGTAAAGATGCAGTTCCAGGAAGTCATGAACTGCTTGAGAAGTGGAATGCGACACTTTGTCCCCATCCTGTCAATGAAATGGGAAATGCATCCCACGTCTAGCATTTCTGGGTATATTATACTGACAGTTCGAAGGGCCTTTGTGTTTACAGGGGCCCTGTCTCTCATCGCTATTAGACATCCTGGTAAAACATTGAGCTTTCTGTGAAGTACTTCAATGATTATTCTGGCTAACTCATCTCCGTTTACTGAACTTTTCACAAGCTGAAATCTCACAAGCCTGGTTTTGACCTCCCAGTCTTGAATGAAACGGGCTAGAACAGCAAGTGCCTCGCCATCTCGAGTAGTGCCATCAAATATGATATATACTTCCTTTCCCATCAGCTCCCTCGAGATGGATTTGTATTCTTCTTCAAGGACAAACGGAATGAGCTGGCGCATATGGGAATGAGAGGTCAGAGTTACACCAGCTTCTTCAAATACATCTCTGAATAATTCGACTCTATTCAAAGGAGTACCACTCTTGAGAAATGCTTGAACTACCTTTACTCGGAAGATTCTAGTGCCAGTCGGTAGTCTCCCCTTTTGGATGATTCTTTTCGTCGTAGGTAGCCAAAGCATCAGCAATGTGCTTTTCTCTTGTCGAGGTTGCCTCCATTTTGGCTTTATTCGCTTTATGTTTCTTACTTGAAATGTGCACATTGATGTTCTGTTTTTTCAAGGAAATCTCCTCTTTGCAACCTCTACAGAACAGCCTGCGACTCTGACTTACAATGAAGCCTTCATCTTTAAATTCACCAACACGCTGGAGTGCAGTGACATTGACAGGCCCATTTAAAACTTTCGTCTTTCCACTATTTCGTAGGTTACCTGTTGCATTGCTCGCTATCTTTCTTTTCCTTGAAAGGTCATTAGGTGCTGGAGGTCTTAAGCGGTCTAAAAGGGACACTACTGGGTCTGTGCGTGACTCAGCTTTAGGACGTTCAGGTTCAGGTTCAGAGGGTACGTCATCTGGAACTGTATTCACTGCATTTGACCTTTCAGCATCCGCCATTTTGTTGAACAAGCAAACGCTAACATTAGACACGCATGGGATATATTATAAATGGAGAATGCTGCTGAATCTGATTACTGCAGGCCCATATGGGGATTTTTTTTTTAATTTCTGTCAATAACCTAACCTAACCCATGCCCTGATTAGCATTGAAATAGCTTTCTTTCTCAATTTTGCTAGGAAAAAAAAGATTTTAATAAATTTTCCTTCAAAAATTCTAAATATCCCAATTTTTTTCTAAATATCATGAGATTTTCTAAATATCTAAAAATCTTATAAATATCTCAAAAAATATCCGGATATTTGTGTCTAGTCCTATTACTTGGTGAAGAAACCCCCCTTGGATGACTGAAAGTACTAAATCTTTCTCTGTTGTAGGCTTTTGTAGCTTAGAACTGTCACCACCACCATCATCATCACCATCATCCTCATTGTGTATCAGACCAGATAAGAGCCTGGCCAAGATTTCATGACAAGGATAGCTTCTGGATTTCATAAAGGTGGTTTGGAAGGCAGATAATGCAACCAAGGCTGTTGCCCTGGCCATATCACACATACTTGGAGGATAAAATGTGTGCCCACATGTTAGTTGGTATATTTCTTGTTGGCCAAGTCACAATCAAGCAGTGGGTTTGGTTCATAAGAACCCAAGGGGAAGAGACTAAGGCCCTGTTTATATGAAGGAAAGTTGGCTCGGGGGGGAGGGTTACCCTCCCTCCCGAGCCAACTTTACCGAGCGTTTATATGGAAGAAAAGTTGTCCCGGGTGCCCGAGACAACTTTGTTTTGAGCGAGTCTGGGCACGTAATATTAGATTACGCATGCTCTGTGTGTCCCGAGTTGGCCCGGTTAGGCGAGCCAAAGTGTTTATATGAGAAAAAGTTGGCTCGCCCCCCAGGGTCACCCTACTTTGTGAACCGAGTGCCTCGGGGAGGAGGGTCACCCGCCCCCCCCCCCCCCCCCCCCCCGAGCCAAGTTTGCGGTTTCTCATGTAGACAGTTGACTTCGTTTTATAAAGAAATGTATGAAAAGTTGGCTCGCCCAGGGTAGCTCGGGGGGGAGGGTCACCCTCCCCCCCGAGCCAACTTTCCTTCATATAAACAGGGCCTTAGTTACAAATTCCTTCTTAGAACTTGCCAAAGGTGCTTTGTCATATGGTCTCCCAGCTCTGTTCATGGCTCGTGGTAGTATGTGAGATTTGCCAAGGTTTACAGCGACTTGCTCAAACATACAAAGGATTCCTTCAGAGGCCAAACCTACAATATTATTATCATAACTATTAATTTAATACTCAAACATGTTTCTGATTCCTTTTGTGAAGTCTAAAACTAACAATAAAATTAATTTGAATTATTTATGTACTTTGCTTTGTTGTTGGTTTCTGCTAGCTGTCAGGTTAAAAGTAGCTAACTGTTTTGCCCAAATTTTCATTCATGTATGGCATTTGAATCTATTCTTGTAACCACCTGTAAAACACTGACTTTCTAATGTATCCTGGCTTATACATTGACTTTTTATTTTTTTGCTTTAATTTCCTTTCTCTACACTTTTTTGTTTTAATACTCTGTTGCTCATGGTACAGTGTTGGTGGATGACAAAGTCTTTCTAGCCTGCGAAACAGGCCCTCAGTGTTATTTCAATGCAAAAGAAGTGATAAAATAATTTGGCCGGAAAAAGGAAAAAGGAGACTGGCACGAGAGAGGAGAACGACTCGCTCTGCTCACATCACAACGAACTCGCTTTGCTCGCAAGACCTACTTTCTGGGGTCTCTTCTAAAAGCGCCTGATCTACAGGCTAAAGTCTTTTCAGGTGGTTTACTAGATTTTGTCTCTTAGGGCACTTTTCCATAGCTTGACTTAAAGAATCCAGGCTCTGTTTCAAAGAGGGCTCTGTGAAAATTTGAATTTATTTAGTAGTATCAGTCATTTTTCCAAAGAGATCCTTGAAAACATTGGACAAGCTTCCTAAGGCATTGCTCGAGTTGAAATTTAGGCATTTATTGTGGTGCGCAGTGTAAACTTAAAATTACTATTTTGTGTAGGTTTTGGGATGCAAACTATTAAAAATAGGTTGTCCCCATGCACCAAGAATACTGTATACTTATTTGTCTCTTATTTGTCTCTTGCGGCAAGCAAATAATCTTAGCAGTTTTCGAGCGGGCTGTTTTGAACAAGTCTAACTGTTATTCTAAAGTCTTATTTTAATTCTTAATTTTTTATAATATATTATATGTAATGCACGGCTCTCATGGAAAGCAGGTACTAAACTTAGCATTATTTAAAATTAGATTATTATTATTATAGTAGTTATGATTAGATGTTATTATTTATTTTTATTTACATTATCATTACTTATTTATGTATTTATTTATTTTTATTTTTAAATCCTGATGAGATATTCCGTGGGTAAATAAAAAATAAAGTTATGGCATAACGGTATTCATTGTTTCTGTTGTTGTTCAATATTTCCCAATTGGGTGCCTCATTGGCCCAAACTGTCCTTCTATAATTTTCCAATAAGCTGGATTTTCTACCTGAAATTATTTTGTTAGCCAAAATTGGATTATTTCCATCCATGTGAAGGAGTGTAGTCTGACAATTAATATGTTCAACAAATGCACCCAGTTACTTAGGGACTGTTCAATAATTATAGTTAAGGGGGTCTGGAGTTTACTTTCTAAATAAGCACAATAACAAAATCCCCCCCCCCCCCCAAAAAAAAAAAAAAAAAAAAAACACAGAAGAACAACAACAAAAAACATGAATTCTTAAAAAAATACCGCCCCTCCTCCCGAATATGTCCTGTACAAACCTGTAGCCCATCCATTTTGTACCATCACAAAAGATGTACCCCCCACTTTCAACTGATTTTGAAAATTGTAACCCCCCTACTCAGAACTCCAGCCCCCCTTAGCTATAATTAATGAACAGTCCCGTAGAAATAGTAAAATTATTTAATTGCTAGTATAGAATTGTCAACATTAATTGTAATGCAAAAGCTTTTTTTAATTAGCTTAAGCTTATATTAGTTGACCAAATTGCAGTTTTTTGGATGTTTACCTTCTGTCTTTTCGCACCACCTTCATTTACTGGTAAAGCCTCTTGGGTGCTTCTTTCTGGCATTTGTTGAAACACTAGTGAGTTCCAGGGTTGTAGCTGGGGGGAATGTGCTCCGGCTTTGACCAATCTTGGTGTGTTTTTATTGGTACTTTTTAGGGGTCAAAATTAGCTTGTGCCACGCCCATTTTAGTACCTCTGGTCGAAACGAACATTTCCGACGAGCATCACCGGCCCTTTATATATATGGGAGTCCCTCCCCCGGGATGAAGACACCGGGAATGGCCCAAGTCGACGGAGACTTGGAGCCATTTAAGCCTCTGGCTTTGGCCTTTCTTCTTTCTTCTTGT
Source organism: Actinernus sp. WN-2022 (assembly GCA_030867875.1). Lineage (NCBI taxonomy): Eukaryota > Metazoa > Cnidaria > Anthozoa > Actiniaria > Actinernidae > Actinernus > Actinernus sp. WN-2022. The sequence continues at coordinate 17,375,279 of JAOWCC010001210.1, read as the reverse complement.
TAATAAATTGAATTGAGACGAGCATCGTTTTTCTGGGGTGGCGCAGTGATTAAGCGCTTCTCTCACCTCTGTGGCCCAGGTTTGATTCCTGGACGCAGCGCCATATGTGAGTTGAGCCTTGTTGGTATCTCGCCCTTGCTCCGAGGTTTTTTCTCCGGGTTCTCCGGTTTTCCTCCCTCAAAAACCAACCTAAATTCCAATTCGATCCTGGAGTTCGTCGGAATATTTAAATATAAGTCTCTGGCTTGGGAGACCCGGTAACGGCTTCCTGCATCTTCGACGTAAAATAAACCATTTATTTATTATTTATTTATATTTCATTTTCCGGACGAAGTCTGTCAAAATGGCGCTGACAGAGGAATAGTGTTGAAGCTAATTTTCCATACCTACAGGCATCTGTAGTGCTTAAACTTCCATGGCAAGTAGAAGAATAATGCCATGTCTGAGCGTGCACACGGCATGTTACGAAATGAAAAAAATCGTGACCGTATAAAACTCGCACTCGCTTTCGCGACGAGTGTGCCTTTTGCTTCGTCGGGTTTATATCGTGTGCAAGCTCCATTTTTCTTGTGCACAATTTATTTTACGGAACAGTTATTGAACTAAGTCGTAATGAAGTATGGAGGCTAAGTATTGTGTTTCTTGGCTAAGTCTTGGGGTTTTCCAAGGCATGTACAAAATACGAAAGTTATATTTTGAATCTGCCGGCGTTTCTAATTTATTGCGAATGACCGCTGACTAGCAAAATAAGTGATCGCATCGGCAAAAACGTATTTCCGCGGTGTCAATTATAAGCAATTGAAATTTCTTTGTCCCTCCAAAATTTTACAATGAATGTATGGTTTGGAGGGACAACGTTAAAAAATAAGAGTTTGTATGGGAAAATTGACATATTTGATGCCTTCTAGCATCGTCAATTTTGAGCCAAAGTTCACCAAACTTTCCAGACTAGCTAAGTTTGATCTGTTCTTTTGGAAAATAATGCTAACTTTGACTAGTTATTAATTGAATTAGTTTTACTGACTCAGTTCCAGTCTCCCGCTCGTTTTGTTACTGGCTAATTAACTAGTTTTTGCATCGAATTAACTGTGTTTGCACTGCTGCTAGTGATTAACATGTCCATGCTCAGCCAATCAGAATTGAGTATTTTTGTATCTATATTATTAACCCTTTCCCTACTGGACATGTTTGGCTCAATGGGTGAAATGCAGAGTGCTAACTCAACCCTCCCCCCTCAGTTCCAGTTTGGCTAGCCCGGGCTAGTTAAATACTGCTGACTTTTTAAACCAAGGGCTCAAACTTTTCCCACAATGCCATTTGGGAGAATTCTGTTCACTCGTTGGCGGTAGGTATGGCTGCTTCGGTAGAGTTTCCAATGAATTGTGCTCTAATTTTGGAGAAATATGCCACTGTCAGAGAGCTTGAAGACATCATTAAGTCTGAGGATGGCTGAAAAGTACTTGGTTTGCTTCTAGTAGGCTTTGTGAGGGGATTTCACAGGGTTTTTCCGTTGTGTTTGGGCTTTCAGACATAGGAAAAAATTCTTCAATGAAATCTTTGGAATCCTGCAGTTGGCATTCTTTTACCCCTGCTTAACCTATTAGGATGTGTTTTTGTCACTTTAAAGCAACGGCTTGAGTGCAAATCACCGCTCTTGGTTGTAGGGGCTACCCTACCGGAGTCCCAGAGGGGGTTCCCCCTTGTGGAATTTTTGTCCATTACCCAGCATGCAATTGGAGGTGGGAACAGGTAAATGTGGTCGAGTGAAATGCAGTGTAAACATCGGCGTGGATCAGAGTCGTTTGGTGCGTTTTGTGCAAACAAACCTGCTGGTTGGAAAGATTAAACAAGGTACTGTAACGACTGAGTGGTGATTTTGTATTTTCTTTTGATTTCAAGTGCAAAGGGGAAGGTTTTTTTGAGCCGATTTTCAGCTCCTCAAAATTCGCAAAAATCGAAGAAACGAACAACGATGTCCAAAACAAATGCGTTTTTCTCCAAAGTGGGTGAGTCAAGCGATCCCTGTTATAGCTCTGACTTTGAAGTCATTCATTCCTTGAAATAATATCACAACATCGTATTTCCAGCATGTCTAGGTTTGATGCAATAATTTTCTGCAGCTACATGCTTCATATTGGGCGGTACAGGGCGGTGTAGTAGGGAAAGGGTTAATAAGGAAACGGGAAATTTCTAACGTTTGGAGCTCTGACATCTTGTGAATATTTATCCAAACAATCTCAAACGTCCTATGTGTCAAGAGTGTGTACATTTTAACAAGTGCATGGAGTTTAAAGGTAATTAATTACTTTCCAGTTATTCATATGAGAACGTTTCAAACCTGTTCCTTTGTAATTTTAATTATACCGCAATTGAAAGCTAACATTTGTTTTGTTTGGAAGACATTAGCTTGTCAAAGCTACTCTTAAATTCGAGATTAAATAATGTACGAAGAGCAACTCAATCCAGCTCAAATGTCACCCATTTATTGACACTTGTAATATCTCATTATACTGAAAATTTGATGCTCGTGTTGAATACTCACTAAATGCGAAAGTCCAAACTCTCCAAAATTTCCACGTTTTCTTATAAATTGAACACTTTTGCACCTCATTCAAAATGTCGGGGAAAATCGTGAACTGGTCTATTCCAGGAGGCACTCCACCAAACTCACGAATTTCGCGACTGCAGTACTCTTTTACATAGAGAACACGGTCTCGTCTTTCGCACCAATCTCGTTTATTTAGGTACATCTCAGTTTTCAGTCACCAACCTTTTCCAGTAAGACTGTCGCATTTTTCACTGACTCCCGGTAATTACTTAGCATATTAGGTGCGTTACTGTGACGCTACTTTTCAGTTGCGTTTTTTTAACGAAAGAGGGGGGGGCTGGAGCCCCCTCTGGCTACGCCCCTGTATTCAGCACTGTTTGTGGTATTGCAAGTCGTGATATTAAAAAGTTACCTGTATGTTTTTTGCCGAGCTATAGTCTTTCTGTCTTTTGCACTCATACATAAATTGAATTACAAACATTTCATACATGAAATCTCTGTTTGAAGTAACAAAACGGTTGAAATCAAGTTCAAATCACCATCATACCATAAACTTCGTCTCTCCAAGGGATAGAGTATCTGTGACAAAGTTGTTTTTCTCGAGTCTTTGAATCAGGCCTTGTAGCAAGGATTTCTAAAAGGGAAAAATTAATTTCGTCTACACCCTAGCCCTTAAAAAACCTATTTTAAATAATAGACCAACCATCATGCTTTGCGCGCATATGGCCGCCATTTTATCACAGGTTTTGCACGCGTTTTCTTCTAATCTTTTGAAAATCGTTACAATCCTGTTGTTTTGTTTTGTGGTTTCAATTTGAATCTGTTTGTGGAACGTTTCTTTTGTAGTTTTCCTATTTAGTTTGATTGTTTCATCGAAAAGCAAAAATTAACAAAAGGCCGCTAATAGGCATTTATAGATTGTGCTCGGCAACTTTTGGGCAACTTTTGGAGTCTCGAGCAACTTTTTGAAGTTTACGCAACTGTAAGCATTTTTTGGAGTTTTGAGCAACTTTTGAGCAATTTGTTAAAACAATTGAGCCACCAAAAAATTTTTAGAGTTCAGTTTAAAATACAAGATCTGTGTAAATACGGCAGAAAACACCCTGAACAATCCTTACAAAAAGAAAGCGGTTTATTATGTGCCCTCGATTACCTCCATGTGGTCAGCGGCTGTTTGCAAACTGTACACGCTCTTTATGGTCAGCGGTTCGAAATTTTCGGGATCGACCGTTTTGTTTCTGTCATGTTGAGGACTTGAGGTACAATAATGCCAAAAGGCAGTAATAACTGAACAATACACAAGCATCTCGGTTAAATGTACTCATTAGCAAGTTAAACGTTGTACATAGTGTAAAAAAACTTTACGAAGTGTTGTTTAAAGCTTTTACTTCAATAAAGCGGTTTATATTGTAAAGCAACTTCTTGAATTATTGAAATAACTTTTCTCCTTTTTGGGCAACTTTTTGAGCAACATTTAACCCTTTTTTGAGCAACTTTTTCGAAATTTTTGAGCACAATCTATAAATGCCTAGCCGCTAAGCATCACGGATGGCGCCATATTCTTTAAGCATACATCTATTACCGGGTGCAGCAATGCAAAAGAAAGTCAGTGTTGAGAATTAGTGGTTACTGAGCTGAATACTTATTACACAAACAAGACAAAATGTGTCTGCAACGCGCAATGCAATAACAGCAACATGCACGAGACATTACCTTTTTAAAATAGGTGAATACATTGTGACCGTTTTATTTCATTTGCGTTCGCGCGGTGGTAAGCGATGTACTATGCCATACACGACACATTTAACGATACGCCTTACGTTGAGTTAGCGTTTTCCAGATTATGCTGACCTGAGTTTGAGCATAATAAAGGTAACAGCATCGAGCATTGTAGCCTGAATTTCAGCCGTCTCCTCTGGGTTCGTTCCTCCCGAGAGAGACGTCTGAATCCAATAGCCGATAATGCCGTCCAGTGACGTCACTACCAGAAAACCTGGTAGTGATTTTTGATTGGTTCATATTCTATAATTTCGCATAATTATCATAATTATTAGCCGAGAAGACGGCAGCTTCACTTTGGACTCGCGATTGTTGATCGTTGAGTTTCAGTGGAGTGATTGTCTTTGGCAAAGACCTTGAATTCGTAAGGAAAACATCTGGAAATGGATTGAAAGTGTCCTGCACAATAACCGGCCGACTAACCTGTAAACATGTACATTTTATCGCGTCGCGTCCGCGGGGTTGTTGACAATCGATTATTTGTTCGCACTCGCAGTGGTAAAGAATGTCGCTACTCTCTTCAAGGAACTGTTCTCTCCCGTAAAAGAGTCTTCGTATTTCTTCGAAAATTCTCCATTATCCTTTCATGTTTTTCTACTTTTCTGTTGCATCATTTACATAGGTAATATCTCGTAGCTGTGTCGATTCGAACGACAGATCGCGAAACATGTACAAAGATCCACGGCAAGACAAAGATCAACTGTACGGCTTTGCCTCCAAATATAATATAACGATTTGTTGCTTCGGAAAGGCTTTCACAACATAAGAGGAACTTGAGAAGCAAATGGGATGGGGATATATAATATAGGTAAGGCTTTTATTTTGGTCGGCATAATCTCAAATAAATATTTCTCACGAACTCTTACTACCGCCGTGACAGTTTATTTGCATAAATAAAATTGTTAATCCGCCTTGACGTCACTGGACGGCATTATCGGCTATTGGATTCAGACGTCTCTCTCGGGAGGAACGAACCAGAGGAGACGGCTGAAATTCAGGCTACGAGCATTGTACAGGCATAATAGCCGAACTTCTGCCTCCCGGCACAGTTCAATAGGTATAAACGGTGGGCAAAGGTATCGCGTATTCATAAATAAAAATGGCGCTATGGCGTCCGAGTCGACACAGCAGGTAGCAGAAAAACCAGGAGTCAAGATAACGATAATGGAGGAATTAAAATCTCCATAGATAGCCGAGTTTTAAATATTTTGTTGCAACCATCATCATATTTTCTTTTTAAGATCAACCCCCACCGGCCCACCCTTCAGAAAACGTCAAGCAGACAGCGCTGAATAACAATCTCGTACCCAGACCCCATTTACTGAATAACGTGACGCGCGTAGACTAGGGACGACTGCAGCATATACAAAAATGGCGGACATTTCAAAATTCATGTTTTCTGCGAAGAATAAGAATTTTGCTGGAAAGATGAGATTCAAATACTCAGATCATTTCCTCCAGAAACTAAAAAAACAACATATGTTTTGGACAATGTAGTTTAAAGTGCCACTACGACGAAAATTTACCATTTCGATTTGCCACTTTTTCAGTGTCTATAGGTCAATCAGTATTAGAAATATCCGAAATAGTAAAAAATATTCCCAAATGGGCATCTTAAACCACAAATTTTAGGAGAGTTTACCGGTAAAATCCTGTCCGCCATTGCTGGAAGCCGTGCCCTTTGTTCAGCTTTAAACAAAGGTTTATTCACCGGAAGTGATGTCATACACTTAACACGACAACCTCGTGGCGCGAAATAGCGTGCATAAAAAAGTAGCCAACCTCGCAAAGATAAATATAACTTTCTTCTTATGTACGTGAAGACGTTTTTAGTAGAAATATGCCTCCAGGCGTTGTGTTCTGCAGGCGAGCGTTAAGTGTATGACATCATTTCCGGTGAATAAACCTTTGTTTAAAGCTGAACAAAGGGCACGGCTTCCAGTAATGGCGGACGTGTAGATTCAATATTCGGAGCCAAAAAAATAAGACTTCCTGTCGTTGTATCGAAAAACAATTTGAACTGGTAATAATATATGAACTCTACTTTATGAATATGCAAAAACATTGATATGTTAAAATTTGATCGTAGGGGCACTTTAAAGTTTTGGTAGCCTGCGAAAGCAGCCGTCTCTTTTGAGCTCTGGTCGCTCGGGAGGCGGCTGCTTTCGCAGGCTAAAGTTTTGGCCACTGGGATAAAATTGGTTTCAAACCACAGGCAGCCCACCCGTGCGTGGGCTCCCTGTGGCAGTGTGAATCATGTGACGTCATCGTATTTACATCGGTTTTCTGTAAATTGACCGAAACAGTTCGCTAAATGGCTCGAGAAATCCTTATATTTGGTCAAATGATCCCCAGATACCTTGAAACTTGTCGTGAAATAAACTACTTACATTTTTATGTGGTCTAGTGTGTTTTGGGAGGTGATATGAGGGAGTTTCAGGCGTTTGTTTCTCGATGTTTTGATACGCTCGCTTCAGCTACTAAAAAATTAAACAAGGCAGGAAACTTCGGCCACTTTGCGAACACGACACTCGCGGAAGATTTGCCAAAATGTCGAACTTTTCCTTGACGCTTGCCAACAAGACTCCAGAATGGACAAGGGCAGTTCTTGATCTATACGTCTGCCTAAAATTAGGACGCTAGGGTGATTCTAACCCTCCAAACGAGCCGGTCGAGATTTTTCTGCGCGATTTTGCTTTCTCCAGATGATCTGCAGGGGGGTGCTGCGCATAAGCGCCCCCTTTGCCACCTCCCACTGCAAATATATACCATCACACACAGACTCGTGCCGGGGCCCCGTAAGGATAATTTGCACACAAAAATATGAAGACAATATCAACTCATGCGGGGGATAGTAAGGAAAATTGTTGGTTGAGTTGTCAAAGATTGCAGAGATTTGCCGCGCGAGATTAATCTTCGGAGTACTTAGTTCTTACTCATTTTATTGCCGGTTGTTACTGAAAAATTATGCGAGAATCTTTCACTGGGTAATAGCCTCTACGTTTAATAACAGGCCAGGTACGTGGACTTTGTAGAAGTGGAAAAACAGCAATGCTGCACTGAGATAGTGGTAAGTTCATCCCGGTATCAGCTTTAATAGAGTACTTATCTGCGAGTTTTCCCAATCAAACATTTGAACTTACCGTCTACTGGGTATAGGTTTATACGGACCCAACAATTGCTGGACTTCGGATGACTCTTGGAATCCCGGGGGGGGTACTTACATGAAAAATGGGTATGTATGTGAGGCCAAGAGGCTCAAACCCTGACCCTGTTTGACCCAATCCGAGCTCCAAAACCCTGATTGCCCCCTTTTGGGAAAAAAACCACCCTGATTGCCCCTTCTTTAAATTGTTTTCAAAACACGGTCGGATATATATCCTGGCCGGTATACCGCGTACCGGGATTTCATGCAAAATACGGAACATTTCAAGTCGGGACGTGGCATTGGGTAAACAAATAAGCAGATGAAGTACATAGATAAACTTGTACTGAAGTACGAATTAGCGGCGTCACGATGTATGGGAATCTCAGTGCTTGCATGTGGGCAGGCGATCAAAATGCGGCAACAGAATGTCTTTGTTTGACATAGTAGCTAAAAAAAATGAACTGCCTAAAAAATACTGAACCCCGACCCTGACTGCACCCAAATTATACTCAAATCCTTACCCTGATCTGCCCAAATCAGGTCAAAACCCTGACCCTACCTGCCCAAACTGAGCTCAAAACCCTGACCCACCTGGGCGGCACATACATAATACGTCACAAACAGGAGTACCCCCCCGGGCTTGGAATACAATATAGACCCTGAGTATTCGAATAAAAACGCTAGAAAGGGGCACCGAATTGAACTGAGCGTGAAGTCAACCGAGTACACAGACTATTGAGTAATTGAAACGAGTAAACTGAACTGAGTGGATCATGAATAGAAGAAATGGAAACCGAACCGAAACGCCAAATGGAGGAGCAGCTTATTGACACAAAGAAATGGAGAAAACTGAACTGAGTAAATACAACCGAAACCGAACAGTCTAATGGAATATGAATTTTAATATGAATCGAATAAACAGAACTGAGTAAACTGCTTTTCGGATTTAAAATTTAAAAACAATTTATCGAACTGGAAATGACATGAACAAACTAGGAGGACAAAGAGGAAACATATTGAACCGAAAAACATGACAGAACAAGAAAAACGAGCGAAACTCAACTCTGAGAGGAAATTATAAAACTGACCGGACTCCTGTGGAAACAAAAACAAATCTGAAAGGCGATTCTCGCTAGAAAATTAATCGATAAAATGAACTAGAAACAACGGGAAAGAACTTAAATGATCAAGAAGAAAATAGCTAAGTTGGGAAAAAAGAACTGAACACTGAAAAAAAAGTAAGACCTCAAAAACTAAAACCTTAACTGTTGGTTTATACAAACAGCAAGCGTCGTCGATGACCAATTGTTTACGACGTTCTTTATATATACAGGTAAAATGACAAGCGAAAGTCGCAAACTGGTTGTTTATATTGAAGCTCGTCTGTGAAGCGGTCGTGCAGAATTAAAGAACCTCCCCACTACACTAGTACTCACTTTATAAGTGTTGTCAACTGACAAGGAGAACTCTTCCGGCTTCTGCATCTGTTGACCCCAGAGCGAAGTTCACATCCTACTTTATTGCGGTGTATTAAAGCGCTATTTTAATATTCAAGCATTATTTTTTTGTCACTTTACTCTTTCCAGTAAATGTTCAGTTCCTTATTTTAAGGCTAATGCTAATGTTTGATTGGGAAAACTCGCAGATAAGCCACTCTATTAAAGCTGATACGTGACCGAAGGGTGCATATTAAAGAACTTACCGGGATGAACTTACCACTATTTCAGTGCAGCATTGCTGTTTTTCCACTTCTACAAAGTCCAAGTACCTGGCCTGTTATTAAACGTAGAGGCTATTACCCAGTGAAAGATTCTCGCATAATTTTTCAGTAACAACCGGCAATAAAATGTACTCCGAAGATTAATCTCGCGCGGCAAATCTCTGCAATCTTTGACAACTCAACCAACAATTTTCCTTACTATCCCCCGCATGAGTTGATATTGTCTTCGTATTTTTGTGTGCAAATTATCCTTACGGGGCCCCGGCACGAGTCTGTGTGTGATGGTATATATTTGCAGTGGGAGGGTGGCATAGGTGGCAAAGGGGGCGCTTATGCGCAGCACCCCCCTGCAGATCATCTGGAGAAAGCAAAATCGCGCAGAAAAATCGTTTTCGACCGGTTCGTTTGGAGGGTTAGAATCAATCTAGCGTCCTAATTTTAGGCAGACGTATAGATCAAGAACTGCCCTTGTCCATTCTGGAGTCTTGTTGGCAAGCGTCAAGGAAAAGTTCGACATTTTGGCAAATCTTCCGCGAGTGTCGTGTTCGCAAAGTGGCCGAAGTTTCCTGCCTTGTTTAATTTTTTAGTAGCTGAAGCGAGCGTATCAAAACATCGAGAAACAAACGCCTGAAACTCCCTCATATCACCCCAAAAAACACACTAGACCACATCAAAATGTAAATAGTTTATTTCACGACAAGTTTCAAGGTATCTGGGGATCATTTGACCAAATATAAGGATTTCTCGAGCCATTTAGCGAACTGTTTCGGTCAATTTACAGAAAACCGATGTAAATACGATGACGTCACATGATTCACACTGCCACAGGGAGCCCACGCGCGGGTGGGCTGCCTGTGTTCAAACACTGGAAAGATTTACCGCCAACAGATAGTGTTTTCAGTAAAATTCCCACCAATTTATGCATCATATTGCGCATGCGCCCTAGTTGTTCAGTTCTGTCCGTCGAGCATACATGTAACTTAGAATAATAGTGAGAATCTTTGAGCATTGGGAACAAGCATAATCTGGAAACCCCTACTCGCAGTCGAGCAAAAACGACTTGAAGCCGAGCAAAAACGAATTGGCACCCAACCTCGTTCCCAGGGTCTTCCGCGCATCCAATATGGCGGCCGGCGGAAGGAAGAGTTACCGAATATCATAGCTATTACTGAAACAAAGCTTACTGAAAATAGTCAACACAATATCTCGATTCCAGGTTATAATTTCTTAGGAGTGAACTCTAAAACCTTAGCGGGAGGTGTAGGGTTCTATGTATTGGAAGGCATTATTTTCAGAAGAAGAAACGACTTAGACCTTGGTCTTTCTGAGGGTCTTGAAAATTGTTGGATCGAAATTCCAAGAACGAAACAAAAGAACATCGTCATTGGCTGTATTTATAGGCACCCATCGCAAAATCGCGAGCGCTTCCACGAAGCTCTTAAATGTAAATTAGAAATGTTAAACAGTGAAGGATGTGAAGCTTATATAACCGGTGATATAAATATTGATTTTTTTAAATATAACTCAGACAACCAAACATCAGATTACCTTGATATGCTACTAAATCTAGGTTATTTGCCATTGATTACTAAAGCAACCAGGGTCACTAATCATACTGCTACGCTCATTGACCATATCTATACAAACTTTCCGCAAAAAGTCATGAAATCTGGAATTTGCCTTGCTGATATATCCGATCACTTGCCTGTTTTTTGTACTATAGCAAATAAACTTCCGATAGTAAAGGAGAGCAGATATTATAGAGATTTTTCCAGTTTCAGCAATGAACTATTTATTGATGATCTTAATAGCATAAATTTTAGTAATCTTGTTAGCTCAGATGTTAATCAGAGTATGAATACGATTGTTGATACTTTAAAAGAAATTACTGATAAACATGCCCCCATAAAGAAAACCTCTAACGCACAACAACGGTTGTTGAGAAAGCCCTGGATATCAAAGTGCTTGTTAATTTCAATAAAAAAAAGAAAAAAAATGTTTAAATCTCACTTCCTCAGTAAGGATCTAGACAAAGTAAAACAATATAAGATATATAATAACAAACTAAACAAACTTAAAGAATCAGCGAAAAAAATATATTTCACATCTCAATTTAACCTACATAAAGAAAATATAAAAGCAACCTGGAGCTTGATAGGCATGCTAATCAACAGGAAAAAGAAGTCTTGCATTTCTATAAATAAATTGTTCTATAATAACAGGTGTTATACGGATAAGAAAGACGTTTGCGAACAACTTAATTCTCACTTTATTAATATTGGTCCCAACCTAGCTGCGCAAATACCAACTTACGATAATTCTAACCCTACTCGATATATTAAAAGGTCATTTAGAAATAGTTTTATGTTCCGTGCTATACATGTTCATGAAGTGTGGGATGCAGTTCAGGGTCTAAAAACCAATAAATCAACTATTGGTGTTCCACAAAAATGTATCAAATTGGCTGTGGACCACATCAGCGAAGCCCTGACAGCAGTCTTTAATCTCTCTCTCGAACAAGGTATTATGCCAGATATCCTTAAAATATCCCGAGTAACCCCAGTAGACAAAGGTGGCGAAATAACGGATCCATCTAACTTTCGCCCCATTTCTACGCTCTCCTCCTTCACACAAATCTTTGAAAAGCTAGTCTACTCACAAATTATAAATTACTTGGAAAAGCATGAAATACTAAGCAAATTCCAATTTGGTTTTCGGAAGGGTAGATCAACGGAACAGGCTATAGTGGAAATAACTGATAATCTTAAAAAAGCAATTGATAATAATCTTTTTACGTGTGGGGTATTTCTAGACTTCTCAAAGGCATTTGATACGGTAAACCACAAAATCTTGCTGAAGAAATTAGAGGCATACGGTATAAGAGGAACCCCTTTACAATGGTTTATTAGCTACCTCTCAAATAGGCAACAATATGTATATTTAAATAATATGGAATCACCAAAACAAACAATGGTATGTGGCATCCCACAGAGAAGCTCTTTAGGTCCGCTTTTATTCCTAATCTATATTAATGACATTTCAAACTGCTCGGATAAATTATCCTTTCGAATATTTGCTGACGACACCAACGTATTTGCATCGTCTCCCTCCATCAGCGATCTTGAAACACTTGTTAATGAAGAGCTTGCCAACATAAAAAAATGGTGCGATATAAATAAATTATCTATAAACATTAAGAAAACGAATTTTATGATAATTAAATCTCCCAGGAAAAAAGGAATTGAAAACATAAATATCAAATTAACAAATAAAGATGGAACATATAAGTCTCTAGAAAAAAGGGACCATATTAAATATCTGGGAGTGTTAATTGACGACAAGCTCACATGGAAATACCATATAGCTTATACTTGCTCCAGAATTGCCCGAAATATTGGCATCTTTTATAAATTAAGGCATTACATGTCTCTAGCCCAACTAAAACAACTATACTATAGCCTTATCTACCCCTACATTTCATATGCTATCCTCGCATGGGGAAATGCCTATAAAACACAAATTAAAAAAGTTCAAACGAAACAAAATATAGTGATAAGAGTTATGTTTTTTGCTGTTACCCATGGGCCTAACACAGAAAGTGCTCTACCCCTTATGAATCTGTTAAATATTCTCTCCGTTAATGCTATTTACAATTTACAAGCCCTCAAATTTGCTCATAAGTGGCATAGAAATGAGTTACCTAATATATTTCAAAACTATTTTCAGTATGCTAGTGAAGTCCATTCTTATAGTACGCGATATGCCACCAACAAAAATTTCTATAAATCACGCACAAGAACCAACATTGGAAAACAATCTGTATCATCAGCAACAGTTGATCTCTGGCAAGAACTTCCCAGTCATTTAAAAAATCTCACCAATTTCACATTTCCTAAAAAAGTAAAACAATTTCTAATTCAAAAGCAATTTAAATCAAACCTTTAACTGCCAATGTTTGTTATTGTATGTGTCTGTATTTTCTTGTTCGTATTTTGTTTTATTTGTGTCACTACATTAATAATGTATCTTTACATGGCTAGGAGCTAACTAGAAAACCTTTGTTTATTTAGCCCCTAGACACCTTTAATACGTATATTGTACCTTTGTCATTGACTTTTTCATATTTTGCTACTTTTTTTCTTTCAAACAAGGAACTGTAAATATAATAATGTGTGAAATAAAAGGATTTGTTTGAAGGCTGAACTAGCTATCACGAATTCCGATTGGCTCTTTAGCTGTGATGCAAAGGTTGTTCTTACAATGCTTTTTATTGGGCCAACGGACTGAGACCAGAGAGATGAACTTGTATACAGATTAATTGTCTCAAATTTCATAAATAAAATAGCCCCATTAATAGTCTCTCAGATTTCTTCGTGACACTTACCAAACCAGCACTACTGAATATTTCAGTATTTTGAAAGCTCATTAAAATGGAAAAAGATGGTTCGAGAAAGTAAAGTGTGTAGCAGTGATGATGTTTCGGTGGGCAATAGTATAAACTTCTTATACAAGAATACACAGGAGCTTATTAAACTAACATGTTCACAAGTTACTAAATTATTAGTACGAGAGTGTTTCGAAGCCCAAACGGCCCAACGAATATTGTTAAACTACGGTATTGCTGAAAACGATCTACCTTATTATTATGAGATTTATATTACATTCTGTAAAGAGACAAACGTATTAAAATTAAAAATTATCCACAACATTCTGCCAATCAGATCATCTATACAAAATCAAAATTACGAGAGACGATAAATGTTCCATTTGTCCATAGTTAATAGAGTGGAATGGTTAGGAAACTCAGGGACCTTCTTTGTTATATGTCTTTGTTAGCTTTTTTCAACCACTACCGTGCACAAAACACAATAGAAATTCCAACATGTTAATCAATCAGCCAATAGAAACGTGTGAGTTCAGTCGTTCAGGGAACGCTAATGAACTATGATCGTGCACAATCTTTTGTCTTACCCCTTCCAACCTAAATCGCAGCGCCTTTGTTAGCCCTTTTGAAGTTTGCCGGGTTTCCTAACCATTCCACTCTATTAACTATGATTTGTCATAATTCTCAAACTGTTGAACATTTATTCTGTCTCTGTCCCCGTGTAGAAGTTTTGGGGATAACTTCAAAGAAACGCTATCCGTACTTAATATTTTATTTGGATATCAACCCCCAAAAAGTCAATCAAATACTTATTATTGCCAAGTACTATATCGAAACAAGTTGTCTTGAAGAAAAGGAGTTTTCGTTCTTCTTATTTAAGCATGTGAATCCGGAAAAAAAAATGAAATTGAAAAGCACATTTATATAGAATAAATTCGAAATGTTCTCTAAGAAATGTAGTCTCCTTTGCCGCCGCCGTGCGCTCTGTCACGCAACGCTCTGTCACGCAACGCTCTGTCACGCAACGCTCTGTCACGCAACGCTCGAGCTGCAAAGGAGACTATAAGAAATGGGAAGGAATCAGTATAAACAAGCTTTTGTTTTATATGCTATAAAGGAAAAATATTTCTACCTGGTATAATAAAAACTATTTTTTTAAATAAATTAAAAAAACAGCTATACACTAAACCCTAAACACGTTGTATAGATAGAGCAATATATGAAGTGTACCACTGGGTAGTTTTCTAGTATACCACTGAGTGGGATAGTCAGGAGAAGCCGTTAAATCTGAATATGTGCTATCGATCGCTTCGCTTCAATACTAAATGAACTTTAACGGCTTTTGAGGATTCTCTTTTAGATTAGATACATCCTGGTTAGTGCTATTATACCTTCGCATGTTCCTTTATTCAAATAAACTCCATTTCGGACCGTTTAGTTGACACGTTTTCACTGCATCGTACGCCGCGTGGAAATACGCTTATCGCATCTCGCACACTCCGGATTGGGACATCTATCGTTTGTATCACGTGATAAGTTAACTTAGCCGCCATCTTAGAGTATTTTCTCACGTGATTTTGCCGCCCGCCATATTGGATGCGCGAAAGACCCTGGCAAAGAAGTTTCTTGACATCACATTTCGAAGGCTTCCAGTTTTTTCATACCCATATAAGGCCATAGTGAACCTGGACGAACGATTCATGTTTGTTACAACATCAAAACAGAACAGTCCACCGTACCGACGGTCGCACTGTATGCCCGTATAAGGCTACAGTCCTATTTTGAACTCGGCCGGACATACGGGAGACGCCTGTTATGACGTCAAACTTGATGGCACTTCGTATGCCCATATAAGGATATAGTCCTATTGTAAACTCGGACGTACGACTGACGTCTGCTATGGCGTCAAATCACAGCAGTTCAACGCAGGTCACACTGTATGCTCATATAAGGCTATAGTCCTATTGTGAACTCGGACGGACGACTGACATCTGTTATGACGTCAATCTTGACGGCAGTTCAACGACGGTCACTTTGTATGCCCATATTAGGCTATAACCCTATTGTGAACTCGGACGTACGACTGACGTCTGTTATGACGTCAAACGTGACAGAGCAGTTCAGCGAAGGTCACACTGTATGCCCATATAAGGCTACGGTCCTATTTTGAGTACGGCCGGACGTAAGACTGTCGTCTGTTATGACGTCAAACTTAACGGAGCAGTTCAGCGACGGTCACACTGTATGCCTATATAAGGCAAATGTGCGTGCGACTGACGTATGTAAAAATCAAATAGAATTCAAACTCGACTGCTAAGCTAACTCAGTTCACTTTTGCTTTCCCACCCTACTGCTCTCTACTGAAATAATGTTTCAAATTTCTTCGTACAAGACGGTTCTACTGAACAAATAACTGTAATATATGGTGGAAAAATAATTTACTTAATCAAACGTGAGAGTCTCCAACTACAAAACCACGGTGATCTGCCAGTATGGCCGAAGGTGGAAAAGAAAAACGGATGTCTCCAAAATCAGAGAACGGGACAACCGATAACGAGAGGCAACAAACTGAAATCAAGGACTGGTTCCATATGAAGACGACCATCACAGAGGAACGGAAAGCGACAAAAGAAAGCGAACGTAAGAGAGATAAAAACCTAGAACGACAGGAAGATTGCACAAGAAACAACAAAGCGACCTGCTCTATGCTCTACGATCTGGATGAATTTCTTGAATTGGATGACTGGGGTCCGTATGTTCCAACAGCAATGGAGAATCGCGAAGCGAGGAGAAATATTGATGAGAAATGCAAAGGCAAGCCGAAGGCATCTCCTACATGTACTTTGGCCATGGATAACCCGCGTGCAATTAGAAGAGAACTCGGTAAGAATTCTGCTAAACAAACTAAAACCAAACCCAGTGCTACAAGGAAATCGATCCTACCGCGGTATCCTACTTCCGTATATGATGCAAATGAAGTCCTTGAACTTGGTGATGTCGGTCCATACATTCCAACTGCAATGGAGAACCGTGCTCCAAGGCGTTTAGTAACAAGAAGACACCTTTATAACAATCCCGCTAAGCAAACATCACATATAACCAACGCTAAGAGAAAGATGCAGCCATCTGAGTCAGTATACGACGTGAATGAAGTCTTTGAACTTGGTGATGGAAGTCCATACTTTCCAACAGCTAAGGAGAACCGTGCAGTTAGAATAAGGGAACTCGGTAGGAAGCCCCAACTTGATGATGGCGGTCCATACATTCCAGTAAGAAGGAAGGAACTCGCTAAGTCCGCGAAACAAACTGAAGAATCAGCAATTGCTACAACGAAGTCAATGCCACCTCCTCCTACCTCAGTGTGTGGTTTGTATGAATTCCTCCAACTTGGTGATGACGATCCATATATTCCATCGGCTATGGAGAACCGCGCAGGTAGAAAAAAGGCCGAACGCACTAGGAAGCCCAGTAAACAAACTGGAGAATCAAAAATTGCTGCAACGAAGTCAATGCCACCTCCTCCTACCTCAGTGTGTGGTTTGTATGAATTCCTCCAACTTGGTGATGACGATCCATACATTCCATCGGCTATGGAGAACCGCGCAGTAAGAACAAGAAAAGCTTTCAAAAACTGGCATTTTTTGTTCCCTTAAGTTTGTTTGTGGCAAACCTAACCTTTAATGGTTAATCATTCACAGAACGATGCATATCCAATGGAGGGGTGGGTGGGTAAAGTTTCCCAGAAACCGGGATTGCAATCGAGCCTTACAAACTGTGTATAAACGTAGTACTTCAAGGGAAATGTTGCGTAAAGCATTGAGGGGGGAGATTTGAACTGTTTCTAGACAAATAACAGTCGCCAATCGAAAATATCCACACCCTAATATTATTTTAGGACCCCCTCCCCAACAAATAGGATTGTTCGTCAGTTGGGCCAGAATATTACTACACCCAGTTTTAATTTCATCAAAGTATTACCGCTTAACACAACCAAAACTAGTAGGTACACGATGTGTTCATGTCGCTACTGCTGGTAATCGAGTTGTAATTCAGTTATACTTTTAGGCCTTTTGCAGGAAACAGTCACGTGCTGATACATCACTTCAATGACCAATGATTTAGCTCGTAATCCCATGGGAAAGGCTTTACTGGATGGCAAACAAACTTCAAAACCGCGGCTGTTTTAGAAAGATCGACAAGCGATTGGAAGTGAAAAATAGCATTTACAAACAGGTTTTGCTGATAACACTACCGTTCTCGTACACGTGCCTTTAAATAAATAAGGTCAGATTTGATTATTTTTGCCATCCAGTGCAACCACGTGATTGCATTCCTGCAAAAGGCCCATCGAACCCCTGACCTTTCCACTGGAGATGGTGGGAATTTGAAATTTGTTATATATATATATGTATATATTTGTTATATATATGCTGATATGCCCATGGAGCAATATGTTATTACATAAAGATTGTTTGTATCTATCTTGCATCAGTCTTTTGACACTATGGGGCGGCCTTCACCTCCTCGGAACGTGGAATAGTACTGGCTATCCAAACAATACCTAATCCTGAAACAATACAAACCCTAACCCTAAAACAATGCAATTCTTTGTCAGTGCAGTCCAAATGGGGTCCAATAAAATGCAAGGTTTTGAGAGGTGAAGGGCTGCTGGACACTGTATATAGAAGAATGTTAATAATTTTGGTCCATACACACACCAAATTTTATTGACTGAGTTCTCAAAAGATTTGGAAATGTTCCGAGAGGTCCAGATTCAACCATATGGAGTTTCCAGTGAAAACAAAACAATAGAACCTTCCACGGTTTTTTTGAACTTTTGATATATACGTATAACAGCAAAACCGTAAAAAAGTTATAGGAAAATTTTTCAAACGTTTGCCGGGGGCAAGTTTGTCACCCCCAGTCGAAATTTCCATACAAACGTCCGGATTTCCGGAAATTGTCGAAGGGATTTAAATGTTTAACGTACCTACGGTCGTAAACACCAAATGGAACAGGAAATCACAGGAAACCCAAGAGGAAAGGCCAAATGCACTCACAGAAGCCTCACGAAATTCGGCGCTTCGCCTAAAAAATACTTCACCCAGAAAATGCAATACCCTAAAAAATACCTTATCACATGAACAATACCGGTGCAAATTTCCGCCAATCAATTATATATGGGTCAGTTCTCGGGCCAGCTTCGGGGGAGGGGGGGACGGATGATCAATTAGCGGCAAACCCTCCCTTTTTTTCAGTTACCCCCACAGGTTAACCATCCTCCCATTTTGTGTATTTGTCACAGATGTTTTAATAATCCATCATTTCTAAGCAAATTGTTAAATAAAATACCCTTTGACTTGATTCGTGTATGTGTTGATTTAGCGCGCGCTCATAATACAGCTCGGGTTTCCTGTGGCTCAGGTTTGTTTACATATAGCTCGGGCTTCCTGTGGCTCATCTCGCCAACTACATAAACATTTTACCCGAGCTGTATTATGAGCGCGCGCTAAATCAACACATTCACAGCAGAATCAAGTCAAAAGGTACCCTGGTTCCAGAGGTTTTCTAGAGAGAACAGCAGCGGCGAAAGAGCCGCGAAGTGGCGATCAGCGAGCTGCGAAGCAGCGAGAAGAGAAATAATGGATTATTAAAACATCAGTGACAAATACACAAAATGGGAGGATGGTTAGCTTGTGGTACCCCTTTAGCAAAACTGCAACTTTTAAGGACCCCCTACTCTAGTACCCCTCTACGCTACTCTACTCTATCCTTGAAAACTGATTTTAAAATGCAGGGTCCATTACAAAAAGTTCAGTACCCCCCATTTTCTCACCCATCCCCCCCGATAAATAATGAACGGTCCCTTAGGGTACGGGCAAAGCACCGCTGGATCCTCGAGGATCCTGGGTAAACTAAAGTTCGAGCTTGTTATCAATTTATCTGAGCCACTTGCTTTATCTGCGCCACGTCATAAGCAAGAGTGGCCCCCTGGGGGGATTATTTTGACGTCTCATTGGACTCAAATCTGACAAGCTTTCAAAAGCTGCATAGCCGAGACCAAAATGCACGTTTCCCTGTACCTTTCAACTTGGTCAATCTTTTCCCCGAATTTAAGCGTAAGAATAAGTAAATCAGTTACAAATCAGGTAAGATTCGTTGTTTATTAATTTCTCAAACGAACACCTAAATCATGCTAAATGGCCCTCGAGGTTTACTGAAGTAATACGTTTACTTCTTGAATAGACATTTGATGCCTTGATTTCTCAGATACTTTTATCTCCGATAATTACCCTATATCATTATGATGTCACGGCTTGTTTATGAGGGGGACAGAATCGACTTGAACAATTGAGTTTTGAACTAAATCTGCTCTGCTGAGGACAATTTTACTTCGAATTGTCTGGTTTCCAGATATCAGCTGTATCAATGTTCATCCCACAATATTTACCTTATTTGGTGGCTGTTACCGCTATTCTACGTTCTACAAAATGCATTTGATAGCGATTTCCTTTGTGTTGTTGCTATTTTGTCCCCCTCCCACGACCGTGATCCTTAGCGTTTAAACAATAGATTGTTTTGATTTGACGTCATAATGATATAGGGCAATTGCGGTAAAGTCCAAATAGAAATGAGATAATTAAGTTCGTACCCAGTCCGTATTGCTCATTGCCGCCTTTCAGCCCGCAAAGACAGAGCTGAATAACGCGAGTAGACTAGGGACGACTGCAGCGGAAATTTTAAAATTTTGCGAGTACCTTCATTTTTTCTGCGAAGAACAAGAGTTTTGTGGCAAACTTAAAGTGCCCCTCAACCCTTTTGCAATTTATATATATATGAAACTTTGAAAGGTTTTGAGTACTTCTGCGAAGAAATTTTTGGCTTACGGAGGATACTCTATGTTCTAGGCTTGTTTGAAATGGTGAAAATGTGACCTCTCCTGACCCATTACCGTGTAAGAAAAAGCCTGGGTCGATTCCCTATCTTACGTCATCCAATTCATTCGACTTTGCAATAACTTGAATACATATTTAGCATTTTGTCTAAAATAGCTGTTTTCTTTACTAAAATCTCTCAGACTGTGTATATTCTCTATATATCGATGCTGTTGTGATAGAAAGGCGTCATGGACAATAATGCATTAATGAGGTGACGTAAGATAGGGAATCGACCCAGGCTTTTTCTTCTCTGTAAGCCAAAAATTTCTTCGCAGAAGTACTCAAAACCTTTCAAAGTTTCATATATATAAAAATTGAAAAAGGGTTGAGGGGCACTTTAAGCTTCGAATACTCATATCATTTCCTTCAGAAACTAAAAAAAACATGTTTTGAACAGGGTAGTTTAAGTTTTGAATACTGGGATAGAATTTACTACAAACACGAGTGATTGACCGCCACAAGCTAGTGCGCATGCGCACCCGTATAATGGATAGTTATTCAGCTCTGACGCCCGCAAGCTGTGTTGAGAAGGGCATAAAACCCGTTGCATGAAATGAATCCTTCCCACAAGTCCAGTAGCAATAACAGAAATTTTGAATCAGAGATTTCTTTCCTCTGGTGGCTTGTATTTCATTCCAATGACATCAAACACATCTTCTTCGCTGGTAATGGGCAGTGGCTCTCCGGGAACTCCTAATATGGCAGAAATGAAGGCGTTTAAACACAGGGAGCCCACACAATGTATTTGTGAATGTGTAGAGGTCTATTGAAACAATAGAAATGTCGCGAAATATCGCATAATTATTTGAATACGAAATAAACATACAGTTGCCTCACTAGTTTGTTTTGTCGTTCTTGTGGCCCACGATACGCTGCCCTTCGACCTCCCTTATTCTCGGCTGCTGCACAATCACTGAAAGACCGTTGGAACCATTTGTCTGAATCTCAAAAAATTGACATATTCCTCTACGGATCGGTCAGTATGACTCTTGACGAAAATAAACGTTTATTTCTGAGCGTTCAGTCCTATATCAAACAATCTATGCGTTTTGTCAAAAACTACTAAATGTCTTATTGTATTGGTTCCAACTGCCTTATTATACTTTTCTTTATGTTTGTCACTATTGTCACTGCTATTGTTAGTTTTTCTTCTGATTATGTAACCGTTAGCCCTCCTATATCACTCCTAATTAAGTAAATTGTAAATCGCGTGAGCCCCCTAGATGAGCAGCCTGCTCTTGGGGTTAATGCCCGAGTCTATATATGTTTAAATAAAAAATAAAAATAAAAATTACGTTTGCTGTTTAATGATGTACATGTTTATTAAAATATGCATGTTCTTTGCGATATTTCCATCCTTTCAGTAGACCTATTTTAATTCCTATACACAAACACATTGCGTGTGCGCCCTGTGATTTAACACTTCTGTTCTGGTAGACCACTGACCAGTACTGAAATAAACATCCTCGGAATTGCAAAAATAACGGAGGGAGCTGGACGTACAGCTGGAAACACTAAACATTAATCAATAACAAGCCACTTACCAGTACTCCCAACAGGCCTACAAAGCAATGGGAAACAAATTATCAACTGGTTAAACTGGCTCGTTTTCATGCATCTATTTGAAAAAAGCTGTTTATGTCGTGAACTGTGCAGGGACAAATCCACTCGCGAACAAAGAAACTTAAAGACGTCTCTAAACAGTCTAGTTTGCATACTACCTGGTTGAGCCTCTCAATGGGCCTCGTGCAGGTATACAGTCACGTGGTTGTACTGGATGGCAAAAAAATCTGACTTCATTTATTAAAGGCACTTGTATGAAATCGATAGTGTTATTACCAAAACCTGTTTGTAAATGTTATTTTCCACCTCCAATCGATTGACAATCTCTCTAAAACAGCATTTTGCAGTTTGTTTTCCGTCAAGTAAAGCCTCTCCCATGGGATCACGAGCAATTCAATGGTTACTGAAGTGATATATCAGCACCTGACAATAGGTACCAATATACAGGAAACTGTACAACTGCCTTCCCTCATCTTCTATCACCACGTTTTAGTAAGTAAGTAAGTAAGTAAATTTTATTTAAACACGGTCGTCCTATCAGTCTATTACAGCACTGTTTTCCATAAAAGCCGTCTATAAAAATATTACAATATTTTGAATATAGAATATATTATGATATAAAATGAAATAAAAAGGATAAAATGCTAAATTTACAGGGCATCAAAGAAGCAGTGGGGTAATTTGTTCAGCTTATTTCTAAAATTAGTTATTGATTTGGAAAGTCGTATCTCTTCAGGTAACCAATTCCAGACAAAAGCTCCTTTGTAGCCGAAACGCTTTTTCCCATAGTTTGTTTTTGGGAGGGGCAATTGTAATTTTGTTGTCGAATCCCTTATATTATATGGCGTCACAACTTTAGAAAATTTATTAATTAAATATTTAGGCGCTTGATTATTGTACACTTTGTACATTTCGATGGCCAATAGCTTACTTCGGCGAGTAGATAGTCGGTCCCATTCTAATTTTTCAAGAAGAGGGTCAGCACTATCATCGAAGTTTGAATTTGTAATTATTCTGGCTGCTCGATTTTGAAGTTTTTGTAATTTTTTGGAAAGCTCAGTGCCCAGTTCATCCCAGACTATGCTGCAGTAATCAAAATTTGGTTGGATAAGCGTTTTATACATAGTTTCAAGGGAGGACATTGGGACAAAGGGCTTTATCCGTTTAAGCGCGCCAATCGCACCTGCGATTTTATTTGAAATCTTCTCGACATGGCTTGCCCAAGTAAGTGATTCGTCAATATAAACCCCTAGTGACTTTGCCGAGGCTATTCTAGGGACGACTTCGTCTGCAATCTGTAATGTTGGGCAAATCATATGGGAGGATCTTTGTCGTGAGCCTAATAGTAAATATTCCGTTTTTGTTGTGTTTAAACTTAACCTATTGGATCTGAGCCACTCACAAACGTTTTTGAGGTCGATGTTGAGCTTTAGCTCAATCTCTGTGCTGGAATTACTTGCCATTGTAATACTAGTATCGTCTGCATACATTTGTGTGTTTGAAAACTCTAGGCAATTTGGAAGGTCATTAATATAAAGCAAAAACAATAAAGGCCCTAAAATAGTTCCTTGGAGAATGCCACAGGAAAGGACTCCAGTGTCTGACAATATTCCGTCGACCACACACCTCTGCTCTCTTCCACTAAGATATGATTTAAACCATGCGGTACTGGACTGGCACACGCCGTAGTTTTGTAGTTTTTGTAGCAGAATTGTGTGGTCAACAGTGTCGAACGCTTTTTTTAGGTCAATGAAAATAATGGCGTTAATCAAGCCCATTTGTCAGTGGCATCAAGTAGCGCAGTAACTGTTGAATGGAGCTTACGAAAACCAGATTGGCAATTTGTTAGTAAGCCATTATTTTGTAAATATGTATAGAGCTGGTCGTAAATGATGCGTTCAATTACTTTTGCTATTGCTGGTATCACGGAAATCGGCCTGTAATTGTTTCTGTCTGAGCGCGTCCCGCTTTTATGCACAGGACTAACTTTTGCCTGTTTCCACTCCCTAGGAAATATCCCTTGGGTAATGGATGTATTAAATAAAAGCGTAAGCGAATCGGATATAATATCAGCGCCTACTTTAAGTAATTTACATGGAATGTTGTCTAAGCCAGTTGCTTTCGATTATGATAGGTTTTTTAGGAGTTTGTAAACGACATTCCTGGTTGTATGATGGAGAGAAAAAGAGGTACTGCAGCGCGGTAAAAAAAGTCATTATTATAATCATTTCCAAAATTCTTCCCAACATTTACAAAGTGTTTATTAAAGACGCTGGCTATCTCTGCTGGCTTTGTGGTTTTAAGGGAACATTGATCACCAAAACACAGATTTCCAAGTTATTGTGAAAACGAACCTGGATTTTCTCCCTGTTTGATTATTCTGAATCGTCTATAACCCGGAATTCGACATATTTTTACGAAAACCCGGAACCAGAAATGGAAATTAGATTCAAAACCGCCGCATACATATATTACGTCATAGACAAGAGACTGCCCCCCCCCCCCCCCCCCCCGGTCTTCAGTTGAGCAAGAATTCTCCCCCTCCTCCTCCCCCTCCTCCTACTTCCTACTCCCTCCTCCTCCTTCTTCTTCTTCCTCCTGTTTGATCATTCTAGGATAATCCTAGGGCCTAGTAAGGGACCTCAAGTCCTGCTTCCTGTTCTCATGTGGCTGAGGCATACCACAAATGTTCTAAATCAGAATCTAAAACCATTACCTGATAGAGTACTCGTTGATAGTGAACCCATTTTCCAGTGCTTCGTGTCTCATCTGCTTGTTAAACTGGTCGCTTCCAGTAAAGTACAGAATACCGCAGTGGTACTGGTCATGAGGAATCAACCTACAAAACGATCAATATGGTTATCATAATAATTATGAGATTTTCAGATTAAAATGTTAAAATATCTACGTGTTTAACAATGTTTTAGCTAAAGATTTAGGGTTACAAACAACGCACACACACGCACGCCCACGCACGCCCACGCACGCACGCACACACGCACGCACGAATATTTTATTTGTTATAGCAGGCTGAATATTACAGCTTAAAGCTGGTGGGGGCCTGCTTTTACTCCTCACACACTCCCCACTATATTAACTGTTTTGGACACACTAAACTCAAATCACGGTTGATTTTTTTACGGAGGGAGGAAAACCGGACAACCCGGAGAAAAACCCTCGAATGCAGCTAAGGAATCAACAAGAAACTTAACTCGCATACGGTGCCCGAGCCGGAAATCGAACCCGGGACCGCAGCGGTGAGAGACGAGTGTTTTACCACTGCGCCAACCTGCATCAATTGACCGTATTCCGGAATAATAATTCATAGAATGATCACTACAAATCGCTTACATCGGAATACTAAATGTATCCTGAATATCATATGTCAGCATCAGGTTGTAGCTTACAATGCAAAATGTGCCTGAACTAGTGATTTCCAGAGACTATTCCATCTATTCTCATTTTGGAAGATGGTCAATCGAACGTATCCTTGGTGTGAATGGCCGGAAAATTAATTAAGAATGGGTACCTGATGTCAATTCTCCGGTGTAGACGTTTCACGCCTTTTTCTTCTGGAAGTATACACACCCCCTAGAGAGAATCAAGTACATGGTGTATTGATCTAGCAAGGCCCGCAGGAACGAGTTTCTATTTGGGTCCAAAGACATGTTCCACTGGGAAACTTTAAATTATAGACACTTTCGACCGACTACGTATGACAGCGAAGGAAGAGAAGGAAGATGGAGGAGGGATTAGGAGGAAGAGGGATTAGGAGGAAGAGGGATTACGAGGAAGATGAAGGAGGAGGAGGGAGTAGGAAGGGGAGGGAGTAGGAAGAGGAGGAGGAGTAAGAGAAAGGATGAGGAGAAAGGAGGAGGATTAGGGCGTTTGTTTGAACCTCACCTAGCGACGAGCCTGAAGGGTTGGCATTCTGATCATGGCACTGACAATAACTTTATCAACCCCAGACCTTTCTAATTTCTTACTGCGCATGCTCCACGAACTTTTCCTTTTCAGTGAGCATGCGCAGTAAGAAATGAGCAGGGTATGGGGTCGAATTTGTGCCGGTGCAAATAAACCTTGCACAGGGACTGGACATATTCTCCACAGACCGAATTATGCCGGAAAGCTATAATAGACCAGTTTTGAGGCTTTTTCCAATGACGACATTTTGTTTGGATGAGGTGCAAAAGTATTTGATTTGTATTGGTAATCATTAGTGTGCAAGTTCAATTAAACGATTAATAGTGTGACATGTTTGAAAATTCTAACAAAATAACACGAGTCCGCAGGACGAGTGTTATTTGTGGAATTTTCAAACATCACGAGCACTTGAACGTTGCACACTAATGATTACCGGTTAATAATGTAGATGCAAAAATGAAAAGGAGAACTAAATTGACCGGTAACAAAACGAGCAGGGGACTGGGACCGAGTTTATCAGAATTACTCTAATTCTAAAATGAAGTTGATCATACGATAGAGCATGTTGAAATTAGCATGTGTGCCAAGTTTGACGTGATTCATGTGAATCTTGTCTGAATTATAAGCAATTGAAATTTCTTTGTCCCTCCAAAATTTTACAATGAATGTATGGTTTAGAGGGACAACGTTAAAAAATAAGAGTTTGTATGGGAAAATTGACATATTTGATGCCTTCTAGCATCGTCAATTTGGATCCAAAGTTCACCAAACTTTCCAGACTAGCTAAGT
This sequence comes from Actinernus sp. WN-2022, assembly GCA_030867875.1. Classification (NCBI taxonomy): domain Eukaryota; kingdom Metazoa; phylum Cnidaria; class Anthozoa; order Actiniaria; family Actinernidae; genus Actinernus; species Actinernus sp. WN-2022. The sequence goes on along the minus strand of JAOWCC010001210.1, from coordinate 17,348,486 downwards.
TTGATCTGTTCTTTTGGAAAATAATGCTAACTTTGACTAGTTATTAATTGAATTAGTTTTACTGACTCAGTTCCAGTCTCCCGCTCGTTTTGTTACTGGCTAATTAACTAGTTTTTGCATCGAATTAACTGTGTTTTCACTGCTGTTAGTGATTAACATGTCCATGCTCAGCCAATCAGAATTGAGTATTTTTGTATCCATATTATTAATAAGGAAACGGGAAATTTCTAACGTTTGGAGCTCTGACATCTTGTGAATATTTATCCAAACAATCTCAAACGTCCTATGTGTCAAGAGTGTGTACATTTTAACAAATGCATGGAGTTTAAAGGTAATTAATTACTTTCCAGTTATTCATATGAGAACATTTCAAACCTGTTCCTTTGTAATTTTAATTATACCGCAATTGAAAGCTAACATTTGTTTTGTTTGGAAGACATTAGCTTGTCAAAGCTACTCTTAAATTCGAGATTAAATAATGTATGAAGAGCAACTCAATCCAGCTCAAATGTCACCCATTTATTGACACTTGTAATATCTCATTATACTGAAAATTTGATGCTCGTGTTGAATACTCACTAAATGCGAAAGTCCAAACTCTCCAAAATTTCCACGTTTTCTTATAAATTGAAAATGTCGGGGGAAATCATGAACTGGTCTATTCCAGGGGGCACTCCACCAAACTCACGAATTTCGCGACTGCAGTACTCTTTTACATAGAGAACGCGGTCTCGTCTTTCGCACCAATCTCGTCTATTCAGGTACATCTCAGTTTTCAGTCACCAACCTTTTCCAGTAAGACTGTCGCATTGTTCACTGACTCCCGGTAAATTACTTAGCTTATTAGGTGCGTTACTGTGACGCTACTTTTCAGTTGCGTTTTTTTTAACGAATGAGGGGGGGAGCTGGAGCCCCCCTCTGGCTACGCCCCTGTATTCAGCACTGTTTGTGGTATTGCAAGTCGTGATATTAAAAAGTTACCTGTATGGTTTTTGCCGAGCTATAGTCTTTCTGTCTTTTGCACTCATACATAAATTGAATTACGAACATTTTCATACATAAAATCCCTGTTTGAAATAACAAAACGGTTGAAATCAAGTTCAAATCACCATCATACCATAAACTTCGTCTCTCCAAGGGATAGAGTATCTGTGACAAAGTTGTCTTTCTCGAGTCTTTGAATCAGGCCTTGTAGCAAGGATTTCTAAAAGGGAAAAATTAATTTCGTCTACACCCTAGCCCTTAAAAAAACTATTTTAAATAATAGACCAACCATCATGCTTTGCGCGCATATGGCCGCCATTTTATCACAGGTTTTGCACGCGTTTTCTTCTAATCTTTTGAAAATCGTTACAATCCTGTTGTTTGGGGTTTCAATTTGAATCTGTTTGTGGAACGTTTCTTTTGTAGTTTTCCTATTTAGTTTGATTGTTTCATCGAAAAGCAAAAATAAACAAAAGGCCGCTAAGCATCACGGATGGCGCCATATTCTTTAAGCATACATCTATTACCGGGTCCAGCAATGCAAAAGAAAGTCAGTGTTGAGAATTAGTGGTTACTGAGCCGAATACTTATTACACAAACAAGACAAAATGTGTCTGCAACGCGCAATGCAATAACAGCAACATGCACGAGACATTACCTTTTTAAAACAGGTGAATACATTGTGACCGTTTTATTTCATTTGCGTTCGCGCGGTGGTAACCGATGTACTATGCCATACACGACACATTTAACGATACGCCTTAAAGTGCCTATCACCCTTTTGCAATTTTGATAGCTTATGAACCTCCGAAAAGTCTTGAATACTTCTGTAAAGAAAGTTTTGGTTTAAAGTGAATACTTTATGTTCTACGCTTGTTTGAAATCGTGTTAATGTGACCTTTCCTGACCCATGACCGCGTAAGTAAAAGCCTGGGTCGAAACCTGGGTAGACGTCATCTCATTAATGCATTATTCTCCATGGCGCCTTTTTATCACAACAACATCGATGCATAGAAAATATACACAGTTTTTGAGTTGTTAATAAAGAACAAAGTCATTTTAGTCAACATGTGAAGTATTTCTTCAAATGATTGCAAAGCCGAATTAATTATATGACGTCAAGATGACGTCTACCCAGGTTTCGACCCAGGCTTTTACTTACGCGGTCATGGGTAGAACATAAAGTATTCACTTTAAACCAAAACTTTCTTCACAGAAGTACTCAAAACTTTTCGGAGGTTCATAAGCTATCAAAATTGCAAAAGGTTGATAGGCACTTTAAGTTGAGTTAGCGTTTTCCAGATTATGCTGACCTGAGTTTGAGCATAATAAAGGTAACAGCATCGAGCATTGCACAGGCATAATAGCCGAACTTCTGCCTCCCGGCACAGTTCAATAGGTATAAACGGTGGGCAAAGGTATCGCGTATTCATAAATAAAAATGGCGCTATGGCGTCCGAGTCGACACAGCAGGTAGCAGAAAAACCAGGAGTCAAGATAACGATAATGGCGGAATTAAAATCTCCATAGATAGCCGAGTTTTAAATATTTTGTTGCAACCATCATCATATTTTCTTTTTAAGATCAACCCCCACCGGCCCACCCTTCAGAAAACGTCAAGCAGACAGCGCTGAATAACAATCTCGTACCCAGACCCCATTTACTGAATAACGTGACGCGCGTAGACTAGGGACGACTGCAGCGTATACAAAAATGGCGGACATTTCAAAATTCATGTTTTCTGCGAAGAATAAGAGTTTTGCTGGAAGGATAAGATTCAAATACTCAGACCATTTCCTCCAGAAACTAAAAAAACAACATATATTTTGGACAATGTAGTTTAAGTTTTGGCCACTGGGATAAAATTGGTTTCAAACACTGGAAAGATTTACCGCCAACAGATAGTGTTTTCAGTAAAATTCCCACCAATTTATGCATCATATTGCGCATGCGCCCTAGTTGTTCAGTTCTGTCCGTCGAACATGTAACTTAGCATAATACAATCTCGTACCCAGATCCCATTTGTTTCTTGCTGCGCATGTTCGACGAAATAATAGGGCTCTGGAAGAATCCGATTTTTGTGTATTCTGATTGGCTGTTCTGAACAATGCAATTTTACCGGAAGTCAAACATAAAGTAATTTATTTGGACAAATGCATTGAAAATTGGGGGGTATCTAAACGCTAAAAACCATTGGATTTTACCTAAATGGTTGTCGATCTCTTCAGGGATTCTTATATATTTGCTTGCATCCTATCGGGAGCCGTTCAAATCACTTCAGCGGCAAACTGAAATCATACGGTACATGAATTCGAAAATCGAACCCAACCAGCAGTAACAGTTGATATAGCCGAGGGATTTACCATAACAGATAGGTAATACTACGCATTCCCATTTTAACAACATTGTTCGTAAGTGCTCTATAGGCAGAAGTGGCATTTTCCGATCTCTTAAACTTGTGAACTAGCACTGATCGTTAAATATAAGCGTTTGTACTGATGAGAATGCAACGAACTCCAGCCTATAGAGCACTTACGAGCTAAAATACGAGAGAATGGCAAGTAAAAATGCCTTGACTTGTTTTTACGGTGTATTCAGTTGCTGTTTGTGTGGTCATCGGGCTCAGGTAAGGCGATTTCAGCGATCAGTTTTCGATCCCCATGAAACCTCTTCACGTGTACTGTAATCTGTATTTAAAATGTCTGATGAATCCACCGATACCGAAACACGAGCCTGATGCATGAAAATAAAGCCTTAAAATCCTAACTGAAAACGGCAGAAGATGAAAGAGACTCCCTAAGGGTTGCCCTGACACTAGCAAGCAAAATATCACTATCAAAATACCGGGCGAACTTCCAAATCTAAACCAAAATATAGGCCTGAGGCGCTGAGCGAGAATCGAACCCGAAGAAACGACTTCTCAGGTGATGTAATGATAAGCATGCGCAGAGTTGCCGGAAGTCCGTGATTCGCGGACTTCCGGAATCGGATTCTTCCAGAGCCCTATTTTTTCGTCGAGCATGCGCAGTAAGAAACAAATGGGATCTGGGTACGAGATTGAGCATAATAGTGAGAATATTTGAGCAGTGGGCACAAGCATAATCTGGAAACCCCTACTCGCAGTGGAGCAAAAACGACTTGAAGCCGAGCAAAAACGAATTGGCACCCAACCTCGTTCCCAGGGTCTTCCGCGCATCCAATATGGCGGCTGGCGGAAGGAAGGCTGAACTAGCTATCACGAATTCCGATTGGCTCTTTAGCTGTGATGCAAAGGTTGTTCTTACAATGCTTTTTATTGGGCCAACGGACTGAGACCAGAGAGATGAACTTGTATACAGATTAATTGTCTCAAATAGCCCCATTAATAGTCTCTCAGATTTCTTCGTGACACTTACCAAACCAGCACTACTGAATATTTCAGTATTTTGAAAGCTCATTAAAATGGAAAAAGATGGTTCGAGAAAGTAAAGTGTGTAGCAGTGATGATGTTTCGGTGGGCAATAGTATAAACTTCTTATACGAGAATACACAGGAGCTTATTAGACTAACATGTTCACAAGTTACTAAATTATTAGTACGAGAGTGTTTCGAAGCCCAAACGGCCCAACGAATATTGTTAAACTACGGTATTGCTGAAAACGATCTACCTTATTATTATGAGATTTATATTAAATTCTGTAAAGACACAAACGCATTACAATTAAAAATTATCCACAACATTCTGCCAATCAGATCATCTCTATACAAAATCAAAATTACGAGAGACGATAAATGTTCCATTTGTCATAATTCTCAAACTGTTGAACATTTATTCTGTCTCTGTCCCCGTGTAGAAGTTTTTGGGATAACTTCAAAGAAACGCTATCCGTACTTAATATTTCATTTGGATATCAACCTCCAAAAAGTCAATCAAATACTTATTATTGCCAAGTACTATATCGAAACAAGTTGTCTTGAAGAAAAGGAGTTTTCGTTCTTCATATTTAAGCATGTGAATGCGGGGAAAAAAATGAAATTGAAAAGCACATTTATATAGAACAATAAATTCGAAATGTTCTCTAAGAAATGTAGTCTCCTTTTCCGCCGCCGTGCGCTCTGTCACGCAACGCTCTGTCGCGCAACGCTCTGTCACGCAACGCTCTGTCACGCAACGCTCTGTCACGCAACGCTCTGTCACGCAACGCTCGAGCTGCAAAGGAGACTATAAGAAATGGGAAGGAATCAGTATAAACAAGCTTTTATTTTATATGCTATAAAGGAAAAATATTTCTACCTGGTATAATAAAAACTATCTTTTTAAATAAATTAAAAAAACAGCTATACACTAAACCCTAAACACGTTGTATAGATAGAGCAATATATGAAGTGTACTACTGGGTAGTTTCAGTCTAGTATACCACTGAGTGGGATAGTCAGGAGAAGCCGTTAAATCTGAATATGTGCTATCGATCGCTTCGCTTCAATACTAAATGAACTTTAACGGCTTTTGAGGATTCTCTTTTAGATTAGATACATCCTGGTTAGTGCTATTATACCTTCGAATGTTCCTTTATTCAAATAAACTCCATTTCGGACCGTTTAGTTGACACGTTTTCACTGCATCGTACGCCGCGTGGAAATACGCTTATCGCATCTCGCACACTCCGGATTAGGACATCTATCGTTTGTATCACGTGATAAAGTTAACTTAGCCGCCATCTTAGAGTATTTTGTCACGTGATTTTGCCGCCCGCCATATTGGATGCGCGAAAGACCCTGGCAATGAAGTTTTTTGGCATCACATTTCGAAGGCTTCCAGTTTTTTCATGCCCATATAAGGCCATAGTGAACCTGGACGAACGATTCATGTTTGTTACAACATCAAAACAGAACAGTCCACCGTACCGACGGTCGCACTGTATGCCCGTATAAGGCTACAGTCCTATTTTGAACTCGGCCGGACATACGGGAGACGCTTGTTATGACGTCAAACTTGATGGCACTTCGTATGCTCATATAAGGATATAGTCCTATTGTGAACTCGGACGTACGACTGACGTCTGTTATGACGTCAAATTACAGCAGTTCAACGCAGGTCACACTGTATGCTCATATAAGGCTATAGTCCTATTGTGAACTCGGACGGACGACTGACATCTGTTATGACGTCAATCTTGACGGCAGTTCAACGACGGTCACTTTGTATGCCCATATTAGGCTATAACCCTATTGTGAACTCGGACGTACGACTGACGTCTGTTATGACGTCAAACGTGACAGAGCAGTTCAGCGAAGGTCACACTGTATGCCCATATAAGGCTACGGTCCTATTTTGAGTACGGCCGGACGTAAGACTGTCGTCGGTTATGACGTCAAACTTGACAGAGCAGTTCAGCGAAGGTCACACTGTATGCCCATATAAGGCTACGGTCCTATTTTGAGTACGGCCGGACGTAAGACTGTCGTCTGTTATGACGTCAAACTTAACGGAGCCGTTCAGCGACGTCACACTGTATGCCTATATAAGGCAAATGTGCGTGCGACTGACGTATGTAAAAATCAAATAGAATTCAAACTCGACTGCTAAGCTAACTCAGTTCACTTATGCTTTCCCACCCTACTGCTCTCTACTGAAATAATGTTTCAAATTTCTTCGTACAAGACGGTTCTACTGAACAAATAACTGTAATATATGGTGGAAAAATAATTTACTTAATCAAACGTGAGAGTCTCCAACTACAAAACCACGGTGATCTGCCAGTATGACCGAAGGTGAAAAAGAAAAACGGATGTCTCCAAAATCAGAGAACGGGACAACCGATAACGAGAGGCAACAAACTGAAATCAAGGACTGGTTCCATATGAAGGCGACCATCACAAAGGAACGGAAAGCGACAAAAGAAAGCGAACGTAAGAGAGATAAAAACCTAGAACGACAGGAAGATTGCACAAGAAACAACAAAGCGACCTGCTCTATGCTCTATGATCAGAATGAATTTCTTGAATTGGATGACTGGGGTCCGTATGTTCCAACAGCAATGGAGAATCGCGAAGCGAGGAGAAATATTGATGAGAAATGCAAAGGCAAGCCGAAGGCATCTCCTACATGTACTTTGGCCATGGATAACCCGCGTGCAATTAGAAGAGAACTCGGTAAGAATTCTGCTAAACAAACTAAAACCAAACCCAGTGCTACAAGGACGTCGATCCTACCGCGGTATCCTACTTCCGTATATGATGCAAATGAAGTCCTTGAACTTGGTGATGTCGGTCCATACATTCCAACTGCAATGGAGAACCGTGCTCCAAGGCGTATAGTAACAAGAAGACACCTTTATAACAATCCCGCTAAGCAAACATCACATATAACCAACGCTAAGAGAAAGATGCAGCCACCTGAGTCAGTATACGACGTGAATGAAGTCTTTGAACTTGGTGATGGAAGTCCATGCTTTCCAACAGCTAAGGAGAACCGTGCAGTTAGAATAAGGGAACTCGGTAGGAAGCCCCAACTTGATGATGGCGGTCCATACATTCCAGTAAGAAGGAAGGAACTCGCTAAGTCCGCGAAACAAACTGAAGAATCAGCAATTGCTACAAGGAATTCAATGCCACCTTCTCCTACCTCAGTTTGTGGTTTGTATGAATTCCTCCAACTTGGTGATGACGATCCATATATTCCATCGGCTATGGAGAACCGCACAGGTAGAAAAAAGGCCGAACGCACTAGGAAGCCCAGTAAACAAACTGGAGAATCAAGAATTGCTGCAACGAAGTCAATGCCACCTCCTCCTACCTCAGTGTGTGGTTTGTATGAATTCCTCCAACTTGGTGATGACGATCCATACATTCCATCGGCTATGGAGAACCGCGCAGTAAGAACAAGAAAAGCTTTCAAAAACTGGCATTTTTTGTTCCCTTAAGTTTGTTTGTGGCAAACCTAACCTTTAATGGTTAATCATTCACAGAACGATGCATATCCAAGGGAGGGGTGGGTGGGTAAAGTTTCCCAGAAACGGGGATTGATGGGATCAATCATGGTTTCTGGGAAACCCCACCCCCTCCCCCACACTTCACCCTAACCTTTAATGGTTAATCATGCATAGAACGATGCATACCAAGGGGGGGTAGTATCCCAGAAACCGGGATTGCAATCGAGCCTTACAAACTGTGTATAAACGTAGTACTTCAAGGGAAATGTTGCGTAAAGCATTGAGGGGGGAGGTTTGAACTGTTTCTAGACAAATAACAGTCGCCAATCGAAAATATCCACACCCTAATATTATTTTAGGACCCCCTCCCCAACAAATAGGATTGTTCGTCAGTTGGGCCAGAATATTACTACACCCAGTTTTAATTTCATCAAAGTATTACCGCTTAACACAACCAAAACTAGTAGGTACACGATGTGTTCATGTCGCTACTGCTGGTAATCGAGTTGTAATTCAGTTATACTTTTAGGCCTTTTGCAGGAAACAGTCACGTGCTGATACATCACTTCAATGACCAATGATTTAGCTCGTAATCCCATGGGAAAGGCTTTACTGGATGGCAAACAAACTTCAAAACCGCGGCTGTTTTAGAAAGATCGACAAGCGATTGGAAGTGAAAAATAGCATTTACAAACAGGTTTTGCTGATAACACTACTGTTCTCGTACACGTGCCTTTAAATAAATAAGGTCAGATTTGATTATTTTTGCCATCCAGTGCAACCACGTGATTGCATTCCTGCAAAAGGCCCATCGAACCCCTGACCTTTCCACTGGAGATGGTGGGAATTTGAAATTTGTTATATATATATGTATATATTTGTTATATATATGCTGATATGCCCATGGAGCAATATGTTATTACATAAAGATTGTTTGTATCTATCTTGCATCAGTCTTTTGACACTATGGGGCGGCCTTCACCTCCTCGGAACGTGGAATAGTACTGGCTATCCAAACAATACCTAATCCTGAAACAATACAAACCCTAACCCTAAAACAATGCAATTCTTTGTCAGTGCAGTCCAAATGGGGTCCAATAAAATGCAAGGTTTTGAGAGGTGAAGGGCTGCTGGACACTGTATATAGAAGAATGTTAATAATTTTGGTCCATACACACACCAAATTTTATTGACTGAGTTCTCAAAAGATTTGGAAATGTTCCGAGAGGTCCAGATTCAACAGTGAGGTCCAGTGAAAACAAAACAATAGAACCTTCCACGGTTTTTTTGAACTTTTGATATATACGTATAACAGCAAAACCGTAAAAAAGTTATAGGAAATTTTTTCAGACGTTTGCCGGGGGCAAGTTTGTCACCCCCAGTCGAAATTTCCATACAAACGTCCGGATTTCCGGAAATTGTCGAAGGGATTTAAATGTTTAACGTACCTACGGTCGTAAACACCAAATGGAACAGGAAATCACAGGAAACCCAAGAGGAAAGGCCAAATGCACTCACAGAAGCCTCACGAAATTCGGCGCTTCGCCTAAAAAATACTTCACCCAGAAAATGCAATACCCTAAAAAATACCTTATCACATGAACAATACCGGTGCAAATTTCCGCCAATCAATTATATATGGGTCAGTTCTCGGGCCAGCTTCGGGGGAGGGGGGGACGGATGATCAATTAGCGGCAAACCCTCCCTTTTTTTCAGTTACCCCCACAGGTTAACCATCCTCCCATTTTGTGTATTTGTCACTGATGTTTTAATAATCCATCATTTCTAAGCAAATTGTTAAATAAAATACCCTTTGACTTGATTCGTGTATGTGTTGATTTAGCGCGCGCTCATAATACAGCTCGGGTTTCCTGTGGCTCAGGTTTGTTTACATATAGCTCGGGCTTCCTGTGGCTCATCTCGCCAACTACATAAACATTTTACCCGAGCTGTATTATGAGCGCGCGCTAAATCAACACATTCACAGCAGAATCAAGTCAAAAGGTACCCTGGTTCCAGAGGTTTTCTAGAGAGAACAGCAGCGGCGAAAGAGCCGCGAAGTGGCGATCAGCGAGCTGCGAAGCAGCGAGAAGAGAAATAATGGATTATTAAAACATCAGTGACAAATACACAAAATGGGAGGATGGTTAGCTTGTGGTACCCCTTTAGCAAAACTGCAACTTTTAAGGACCCCCTACTCTAGTACCCCTCTACGCTACTCTACTCTATCCTTGAAAACTGATTTTAAAATGCAGGGTCCAATACAAAAAGTTCAGTACCCCCCATTTTCTCACCCATCCCCCCCGATAAATAATGAACGGTCCCTTAGGGCACGGGCAAAGCACCGCTGGATCCTCGAGGATCCTGGGTAAACTAAAGTTCGAGCTTGTTATCAATTTATCTGAGCCACTTGCTTTATCTGCGCCACGTCATAAGCAAGAGTGGCCCCCTGGGGGGATTATTTTGACGTCTCATTGGACTCAAATCTGACAAGCTTTCAAAAGCTGCATAGCCGAGACCAAAATGCACGTTTCCCTGTACCTTTCAACTTGGTCAATCTTTTCCCCGAATTTAAGCGTAAGAATAAGTAAATCAGTTACAAATCAGGTAAGATTCGTTGTTTATTAATTTCTCAAACGAACACCTAAATCATGCTAAATGGCCCTCGAGGTTTACTGAAGTAATACGTTTACTTCTTGAATAGACATTTGATGCCTTGATTTCTCAGATACTTTTATCTCCGATAATTACCCTATATCATTATGATGTCACGGCTTGTTTATGAGGGGGACAGAATCGACTTGAACAATTGAGTTTTGAACTAAATCTGCTCTGCTGAGGACAATTTTACTTCGAATTGTCTGGTTTCCAGATATCAGCTGTATCAATGTTCATCCCACAATATTTACCTTATTTGGTGGCTGTTACCGCTATTCTACGTTCTACAAAATGCATTTGATAGCGATTTCCTTTGTGTTGTTGCTATTTTGTCCCCCTCCCACGACCGTGATCCTTAGCGTTTAAACAATAGATTGTTTTGATTTGACGTCATAATGATATAGGGCAATTGCGGTAAAGTCCAAATAGAAATGAGATAATTAAGTTCGTACCCAGTCCGTATTGCTCATTGCCGCCTTTCAGCCCGCAAAGACAGAGCTGAATAACGCGAGTAGACTAGGGACGACTGCAGCGGAAATTTTAAAATTTTGCGATTACCTTCATTTTTTCTGCGAAGAACAAGAGTTTTGTGGCAAACTTAAAGTGCCCCTCAACCCTTTTTCAATTTATATATATATGAAACTTTGAAAGGTTTTGAGTACTTCTGCGAATAAATTTGTGGCTTACAGAGGATACTCTATGTTCTAGGCTTGTTTGAAATGGTGAAAATGTGACCTCTCCTGACCCATTACCGTGTAAGAAAAAGCCTGGGTCGATTCCCCATCTTACGTCATCCAATTCATTCGACTTTGCAATAACTTGAATACATATTTAGCATTTTGTCTAAAATAGCTGTTTTCTTTACTAAAATCTCTCAGACTGTGTATATTCTCTATATATCGATGCTGTTGTGATAGAAAGGCGTCATGGACAATAATGCATTAATGAGGTGACGTAAGATAGGGAATCGACCCAGGCTTTTTCTTACACGGTAATGGGTCAGGAGAGGTCACATTTTCACCATTTCAAACAAGCCTAGAACATAGAGTATCCTCTGTAAGCCAAAAATTTCTTCGCAGAAGTACTCAAAACCTTTCAAAGTTTCATATATATAAAAATTGAAAAAGGGTTGAGGGGCACTTTAAGCTTCGAATACTCATATCATTTCCTTCAGAAACTAAAAAAAACATGTTTTGAACAGGGTAGTTTAAGTTTTGAATACTGGGATAGAATTTACTACAAACACGAGTGATTGACCGCCACAAGCTAGTGCGCATGCGCACCCGTATAATGGATAGTTATTCAGCTCTGACGCCCGCAAGCTGTGTTGAGAAGGGCATAAAACCCGTTGCATGAAATGAATCCTTCCCACAAGTCCAGTAGCAATAACAGAAATTTTGAATCAGAGATTTCTTTCCTCTGGTGGCTTGTATTTCATTCCAATGACATCAAACACATCTTCTTCGCTGGTAATGGGCAGTGGCTCTCCGGGAACTCCTAATATGGCAGAAATGAAGGCGTTTAAACACAGGGAGCCCACACAATGTATTTGTGAATGTGTAGAGGTCTATTGAAACAATAGAAATGTCGCGAAATATCGCATAATTATTTGAATACGAAATAAACATACAGTTGCCTCACTAGTTTGTTTTGTCGTTCTTGTGGCCCACGATACGCTGCCCTTCGACCTCCCTTATTCTCGGCTGCTGCACAATCACTGAAAGACCGTTGGAACCATTTGTCTGAATCTCAAAAAATTGACATATTCCTCTACGGATCGGTCAGTATGACTCTTGACGAAAATAAACGTTTATTTCTGAGCGTTCAGTCCTATATCAAACAATCTATGCGTTTTGTCAAAAACTACTAAATGTCTTATTGTATTGGTTCCAACTGCCTTATTATACTTTTCTTTATGTTTGTCACTATTGTCACTGCTATTGTTAGTTTTTCTTCTGATTATGTAACCGTTAGCCCTCCTATATCACTCCTAATTAAGTAAATTGTAAATCGCGTGAGCCCCCTAGATGAGCAGCCTGCTCTTGGGGTTAATGCCCGAGTCTATATATGTTTAAATAAAAAATAAAAATAAAAATTACGTTTGCTGTTTAATGATGTACATGTTTATTAAAATATGCATGTTCTTTGCGATATTTCCATCCTTTCAGTAGACCTATTTTAATTCCTATACACAAACACATTGCGTGTGCGCCCTGTGATTTAACACTTCTGTTCTGGTAGACCACTGACCAGTACTGAAATAAACATCCTCGGAATTGCAAAAATAACGGAGGGAGCTGGACGTACAGCTGGAAACACTAAACATTAATCAATAACAAGCCACTTACCAGTACTCCCAACAGGCCTACAAAGCAATGGGAAACAAATTATCAACTGGTTAAACTGGCTCGTTTTCATGCATCTATTTGAAAAAAGCTGTTTATGTCGTGAACTGTGCAGGGACAAATCCACTCGCGAACAAAGAAACTTAAAGACGTCTCTAAAGTTTGCATACTACCTGGTTGAGCCTCTCAATGGGCCTCGTGCAGGTATACAGTCACGTGGTTGTACTGGATGGCAAAAAAATCTGACTTCATTTATTAAAGGCACTTGTATGAAATCGATAGTGTTATTACCAAAACCTGTTTGTAAATGTTATTTTCCACCTCCAATCGATTGACAATCTCTCTAAAACAGCATTTTGCAGTTTGTTTTCCGTCAAGTAAAGCCTCTCCCATGGGATCACGAGCAATTCAATGGTTACTGAAGTGATATATCAGCACCTGACAATAGGTACCAATATACAGGAAACTGTACAACTGCCTTCCCTCATCTTCTATCACCACGTTTTAGTAAGTAAGTAAGTAAGTAAATTTTATTTAAACACGGTCGTCCTATCAGTCTATTACAGCACTGTTTTCCATAAAAGCCGTCTATAAAAATATTACAATATTTTGAATATAGAATATATTATGATATAAAATGAAATAAAAAGGATAAAATGCTAAATTTACAGGGCATCAAAGAAGCAGTGGGGTAATTTGTTCAGCTTATTTCTAAAATTAGTTATTGATTTGGAAAGTCGTATCTCTTCAGGTAACCAATTCCAGACAAAAGCTCCTTTGTAGCCGAAACGCTTTTTCCCATAGTTTGTTTTTGGGAGGGGCAATTGTAATTTTGTTGTCGAATCCCTTATATTATATGGCGTCACAACTTTAGAAAATTTATTAATTAAATATTTAGGCGCTTGATTATTGTACACTTTGTACATTTCGATGGCCAATAGCTTACTTCGGCGAGTAGATAGTCGGTCCCATTCTAATTTTTCAAGAAGAGGGTCAGCACTATCATCGAAGTTTGAATTTGTAATTATTCTGGCTGCTCGATTTTGAAGTTTTTGTAATTTTTTGGAAAGCTCAGTGCCCAGTTCATCCCAGACTATGCTGCAGTAATCAAAATTTGGTTGGATAAGCGTTTTATACATAGTTTCAAGGGAGGACATTGGGACAAAGGGCTTTATCCGTTTAAGCGCGCCAATCGCACCTGCGATTTTATTTGAAATCTTCTCGACATGGCTTGCCCAAGTAAGTGATTCGTCAATATAAACCCCTAGTGACTTTGCCGAGGCTATTCTAGGGACGACTTCGTCTGCAATCTGTAATGTTGGGCAAATCATATGGGAGGATCTTTGTCGTGAGCCTAATAGTAAATATTCCGTTTTTGTTGTGTTTAAACTTAACCTATTGGATCTGAGCCACTCACAAACGTTTTTGAGGTCGATGTTGAGCTTTAGCTCAATCTCTGTGCTGGAATTACTTGCCATTGTAATACTAGTATCGTCTGCATACATTTGTGTGTTTGAAAACTCTAGGCAATTTGGAAGGTCATTAATATAAAGCAAAAACAATAAAGGCCCTAAAATAGTTCCTTGGAGAATGCCACAGGAAAGGACTCCAGTGTCTGACAATATTCCGTCGACCACACACCTCTGCTCTCTTCCACTAAGATATGATTTAAACCATGCGGTACTGGACTGGCACACGCCGTAGTTTTGTAGTTTTTGTAGCAGAATTGTGTGGTCAACAGTGTCGAACGCTTTTTTTAGGTCAATGAAAATAATGGCGTTAATCAAGCCCATTTGTCAGTGGCATCAAGTAGCGCAGTAACTGTTGAATGGAGCTTACGAAAACCAGATTGGCAATTTGTTAGTAAGCCATTATTTTGTAAATATGTATAGAGCTGGTCGTAAATGATGCGTTCAATTACTTTTGCTATTGCTGGTATCACGGAAATCGGCCTGTAATTGTTTCTGTCTGAGCGCGTCCCGCTTTTATGCACAGGACTAACTTTTGCCTGTTTCCACTCCCTAGGAAATATCCCTTGGGTAATGGATGTATTAAATAAAAGCGTAAGCGAATCGGATATAATATCAGCGCCTACTTTAAGTAATTTACATGGAATGTTGTCTAAGCCAGTTGCTTTCGATTATGATAGGTTTTTTAGGAGTTTGTAAACGACATTCCTGGTTGTATGATGGAGAGAAAAAGAGGTACTGCAGCGCGGTAAAAAAAAATTGAAGTCATTATTATAATCATTTCCAAAATTCTTCCCAACATTTACAAAGTGTTTATTAAAGACGCTGGCTATCTCTGCTGGCTTTGTGGTTTTAAGGGAACATTGATCACCAAAACACAGATTTCCAAGTTATTGTGAAAACGAACCTGGATTTTCTCCCTGTTTGATTATTCTGAATCGTCTATAACCCGGAATTCGACATATTTTTACGAAAACCCGGAACCAGAAATGGAAATTAGATTCAAAACCGCCGCATACATATATTACGTCATAGACAAGAGACTGCCCCCCCCCCCCCCCCCCCCCCCCCCCGGTCTTCAGTTGAGCAAGAATTCTCCCCCTCCTCCTCCCCCTCCTCCTACTTCCTACTCCCTCCTCCTCCTTCTTCTTCTTCCTCCTGTTTGATCATTCTAGGATAATCCTAGGGCCTAGTAAGGGACCTCAAGTCCTGCTTCCTGTTCTCATGTGGCTGAGGCATACCACAAATGTTCTAAATCAGAATCTAAAACCATTACCTGATAGAGTACTCGTTGATAGTGAACCCATTTTCCAGTGCTTCGTGTCTCATCTGCTTGTTAAACTGGTCGCTTCCAGTAAAGTACAGAATACCGCAGTGGTACTGGTCATGAGGAATCAACCTACAAAACGATCAATATGGTTATCATAATAATTATGAGATTTTCAGATTAAAATGTTAAAATATCTACGTGTTTAACAATGTTTTAGCTAAAGATTTAGGGTTACAAACAACGCACACACACGCACGCCCACGCACGCACGCACACACGCACGCACGAATATTTTATTTGTTATAGCAGGCTGAATATTACAGCTTAAAGCTGGTGGGGGCCTGCTTTTACTCCTCACACACTCCCCACTATATTAACTGTTTTGGACACACTAAACTCAAATCACGGTTGATTTTTTTACGGAGGGAGGAAAACCGGACAACCCGGAGAAAAACCCTCGAATGCAGCTAAGGAATCAACAAGAAACTTAACTCGCATACGGTGCCCGAGCCGGAAATCGAACCCGGGACCGCAGCGGTGAGAGACGAGTGTTTTACCACTGCGCCAACCTGCATCAATTGACCGTATTCCGGAATAATAATTCATAGAATGATCACTACAAATCGCTTACATCGGAATACTAAATGTATCCTGAATATCATATGTCAGCATCAGGTTGTAGCTTACAATGCAAAATGTGCCTGAACTAGTGATTTCCAGAGACTATTCCATCTATTCTCATTTTGGAAGATGGTCAATCGAACGTATCCTTGGTGTGAATGGCCGGAAAATTAATTAAGAATGGGTACCTGATGTCAATTCTCCGGTGTAGACGTTTCACGCCTTTTTCTTCTGGAAGTATACACACCCCCTAGAGAGAATCAAGTACATGGTGTATTGATCTAGCAAGGCCCGCAGGAACGAGTTTCTATTTGGGTCCAAAGACATGTTCCACTGGGAAACTTTAAATTATAGACACTTTCGACCGACTACGTATGACAGCGAAGGAAGAGAAGGAAGGAGGAGGAGGGATTAGGAGGAAGAGGGATTAGGAGGAAGAGGGATTACGAGGAAGATGAAGGAGGAGGAGGGAGTAGGAAGGGGAGGGAGTAGGAAGAGGAGGAGGAGTAAGAGAAAGGAGGAGGAGAAAGGAGGAGGATTAGGGCGTTTGTTTGAACCTCACCTAGCGACGAGCCTGAAGGCTTGGCATTCTGATCATGGCACTGACAATAACTTTATCAACCCCAGACCTTTCTAATTTCTTACTGCGCATGCTCCACGAACTTTTCCTTTTCAGTGAGCATGCGCAGTAAGAAATGAGCAGGGTATGGGGTCGAATTTGTGCCGGTGCAAATAAACCTTGCACAGGGACTGGACATATTCTCCACAGACCGAATTATGCCGGAAAGCTATAATAGACCAGTTTTGAGGCTTTTTCCAATGACGACATTTTGTTTGGATGAGGTGCAAAAGTATTTGATTTGTATTGGTAATCATTAGTGTGCAAGTTCAATTAAACGATTAATAGTGTGACATGTTTGAAAATTCTAACAAAATAACACGAGTCCGCAGGACGAGTGTTATTTGTGGAATTTTCAAACATCACGAGCACTTGAACGTTGCACACTAATGATTACCGGTTAATAATGTAGATGCAAAAATGAAAAGGAGAACTGAATTGGCCGGTAAAAAAACGAGCAGGGGACTGGGACCGAGTTTATCAGAATTACTCTAATTCTAAAATGAAGTTCATCACACGATAGAGCATGTTGAAATTAGCATGTGTGCCAAGTTTGACGTGATTCGTGTGAATCTTGTCTGAATTATAAGCAATTGAAATTTCTTTGTCCCTCCAAAATTTTACAATGAATGTATGGTTTGGAGGGACAACGTTAAAAAATAAGAGTTTGTATGGGAAAATTGACATATTTGATGCCTTCTAGCATCGTCAATTTTGAGCCAAAGTTCACCAAACTTTCCAGACTAGCTAAGTTTGATCTATTCTTTTGGAAAATAACTTTGACTAGTTATTAATTGAATTAGTTTTACTGACTCAGTTCCAGTCTCCCGCTCGTTTTGTTACTGGCTAATTAACTAGTTTTTGCATCGAATTAACTGTTTGCACTGCTGTTAGTGATTAAGATGTCAATGCTCAGCCAATCAGAATTGAGTATTTTTGTATCTATATTATTAATAAGGAAACGGGAAATTTCTAACGTTTGGAGCTCTGACATCTTGTGAATATTTATCCAAACAATCTCAAACGTCCTATGTGTCAAGAGTGTGTACATTGTAACAAGTGCATGGAGTTTAAAGGTAATTAATTACTTTCCAGTTATTCATATGAGAACGTTTCAAACCTGTTCCTTTGTAATTTTAATTATACCGCAATTGAAAGCTAACATTTGTTTTGTTTGGAAGACATTAGCTTGTCAAAGCTACTCTTAAATTCGAGATTAAATAATGTATGAAGAGCAACTCAATCCAGCTCAAATTTCACCCATTTATTGACACTTGTAATATCTCATTATACTGAAAATTTGATGCTCGTGTTGAATACTCACTAAATGCGAAAGTCCAAACTCTCCAAAATTTCCACGTTTTCTTATAAATTCAAAATGTCCGGGAAAATCATGAACTAGTCTATTCCAGGGGGCACTCCACCAAACTCACGAATTTCGCGACTGCAGTACTCTTTTACATAGAGAACGCGGTCTCGTCTTTCGCACCAATCTCGTCTATTCAGGTACATCTCAGTTTTCAGTCACCAACCTTTTCCAGTAAGACTGTCGCATTGTTCACTGACTCCCGGTAAATTACTTAGCTTATTAGGTGCGTTACTGTGACGCTACTTTTCAGTTGCGTTTTTTTTAACGAAAGAGGGGTGGGGGGCGGTGGTGCTGGATCCCCCCTCTGGCTACGCCCCTGTATTCAGCACTGTTTGTGGTATTGCAAGTCGTGATATTAAAAAGTTACCTGTATGGTTTTTGCCGAGCTATAGTCTTTCTGTCTTTTGCACTCATACATAAATTGAATTACAAACATTTTCATACATAAGATCCCTGTTTGAAGTAACAAAACGGTTGAAATCAAGTTCAAATCACCATCATACCATAAACTTCGTCTCTCCAAGGGATAGAGTATCTGTGACAACGTTGTCTTTCTCGAGTCTTTGAATCAGGCCTTGTAGCAAGGATTTCTAAAAGGGAAAAATTAATTTCGTCTACACCCTAGCCCTTAAAAAAACTATTTTAAATAATAGACCAACCATCATGCTTTGCGCGCATATGGCCGCCATTTTATCACAGGTTTTGCACGCGTTTTCTTCTAATCTTTTGAAAATCGTTACAATCCTGTTGTTTTGTGGTTTCAATTTGAATCTGTTTGTGGAACGTTTCTTTTGTAGTTTTCCTATTTAGTTTGATTGTTTCATCGAAAAGCAAAAATAAACAAAAGGCCGCTAAGCATCACGGATGGCGCCATATTCTTTAAGCATACATCTATTACCGGGTCCAGCAATGCAAAAGAAAGTCAGTGTTGAGAATTAGTAGTTACTGAGCTGAATACTTATTACACAAACAAGACAAAATGTGTCTGCAACGCGCAATGCAATAACAGCAACATGCACGAGACATTACCTTTTTAAAATAGGTGAATACATTGTGACCGTTTTATTTCATTTGCGTTCGCGCGGTGGTAACCGATGTACTATGCCATACACGACACACTTAACGATACGCCTTAAAGTGCCTATCACCCTTTTGCAATTTTGATAGCTTATGAACTTCCGAAAAGTCTTGAATACTTCTGTTTGAAATCGTGTTAATGTGACCTTTCCTGACCCATGACCGCGTAAGTAAAAGCCTGGGTCGAAACCTGGGTAGACGTCATCTCATTAATGCATTATTCTCCATGGCGCCTTTTTATCACAACAACATCGATGCATAGAAAATATACACAGTTTTTGAGTTGTTAGTAAAGAAAAAAGTCATTTTAGTCAACATGTGAAGTATTTCTTCAAATGATTGCAAAGCCGAATTAATTATATGACGTCAAGATGACGTCTACCCAGGTTTCGACCCAGGCTTTTACTTACGCGGTCATGGGTAGAACAGAAAGTATTCACTTTAAACCAAAACTTTCTTCACAGAAGTACTCAAAACTTTTCGGAGGTTCATAAGCTAACAAAATTGCAAAAGGGTGATAGGCACTTTAAGTTGAGTTAGCGTTTTCCAGATTATGCTGACCTGAGTGTGAGCATAATAAAGGTAACAGCATCGAGCATTGTACAGGCATAATAGCCGAACTTCTGCCTCCCGGCACAGTTCAATAGGTATAAACGGTGGGCAAAGGTATCGCGTATTCATAAATAAAAATGGCGCTATGGCGTCCGAGTCGACACAGCAGGTAGCAGAAAAACCAGGAGTCAAGATAACGATAATGGAGGAATTAAAATCTCCATACAATACAATACAATACTTTATTGACAACTCCCCATAGGGGTTTTTCAGTGACAATTGATCCAATAAATAATAAATTAATTATATAATTATATATGTACAAACTATTAAAAATATACTATATAAAATACAAAAACTAGAATAAAAACTTAAATATATATAATTGGCCTAAATAAACTCAAGACAAAAATTGTTTTAAAAGATATGATTTAAGAGTACGTTTAAAACTAAGTACAGAAGGACTTAATTTAATTTTAGGGCAAATAGCGTTCCATAAGCTGACAATACGATAATAAAAAGACCTCTGGCCAGTTGCTGTTTTACAAAGTGGTATATTCAGCTGTTGTGAATTACGGGTCACTCGACCACTGATACTACCTCTAGAAATAAATTGATTACATAAATAATTAGGTGCAAGACCAGTCATGCACTTAAACGCCATAACGGCGTCTCTTAAATATAGGTTGGATTTTACAGGGGTCCATTTAAGGCTCTTCAGAGCAGGTGTTACGTGATCATATTTTCTAGTGTTATAAACTATACGAGCTGCAAAATTTTGAATGCCTTGCAGCTTCTTTATATTAGTGTCAGTGGTGTTTGCCCAAACTGAAGAACAGTAGTATAATTTGCTAAATACTAAATAATTAATTATAGTAATAAGTGTATCTTTCCTAAATGCATGTTTTACACGACTTATTTGTCCCAATGCGGACATGCATGAGGAGACAGTTTTAATGATATGTTCATTGAAGGTGAGATTTTTGTCAAAAATGGTGAGATTTTTGTCAAAAATGGTGAGATTTTTGTCAAAAATAGATAGCCGAGTTTTAAATATTTTGTTGCAACCATCATCATATTTTCTTTTTAAGATCAACCCCCACCGGCCCACCCTTCAGAAAACGTCAAGCAGACAGCGCTGAATAACAATCTCGTACCCAGACCCCATTTACTGAATAAAGTGACGCGCGTAGACTAGGGACGACTGCAGCGTATACAAAAATGGCGGAAATGTCAAAATTCATGTTTTATTCGAAGAATAAGAGTTTTGCTGGAAGGAAAAGATTCAAATACTCAGACCATTTCCTCCAGAAACTAAAAAAACAACATATGTTTTGGACAATGTAGTTTAAGTTTTGGCCACTGGGATAAAATTGGTTTCAAACACTGGAAAGCTTTACCGCCAACAGATAGTGTTTTCAGTAAAATTCCCACCAATTTATGCATGATATTGCGCATGCGCCCTAGTTGTTCAGTTCTGTCCGTCGAACATACATGTAACTAAGCATAATAGTGAGAATATTTGAGCAGTGGGCACAAGCATAATCTGGAAACCCCTACTCGCAGTCGAGCAAAAACGACTTGAAGCCGAGCAAAAACCAATCTCGTTCCCAGAGCCCGCGATCTTCTGGCCAGCGCCAAGATACAGAGCGTTTGGTCACCGCTGGCCGAAAATCGCGCGGGCTCTGGGAACGAGATTGAGCAAAAACGAATTGGCACCCAACCTCGTTCCCAGGGTCTTGCGCGCATCCAATATGGCGGCCGGCGGAAGGAAGGCTGAACTAGCTATGACGAATTCCGATTGGCTCTTTAGCTGTGATGCAAAGGTTGTTCTTACAATGCTTTTTATTGGGCCAACGGACTGAGACCA
Organism: Actinernus sp. WN-2022; assembly: GCA_030867875.1. Taxonomy (NCBI): domain Eukaryota; kingdom Metazoa; phylum Cnidaria; class Anthozoa; order Actiniaria; family Actinernidae; genus Actinernus; species Actinernus sp. WN-2022. The sequence continues at coordinate 17,326,741 of JAOWCC010001210.1, read as the reverse complement.
GAGAGATGAACTTGAATACAGATTAATTGTCTCAAATTTCATAAATAAAATATAACCATTAATAGTCTCAGATTTCTTCGTGACACTTACCAAACCAGCACTGGTATAACTATCGAATACCCCGCATCTTTTCCCTTCTTGGTGTAGCCAGTGGCTACGGCTACACGATGCGACTTAGACACAGGCAACCCACTTCTTATTTTTGACGTGTAGCCACTCGTAGCCGCGTAGCCACTACCATAAGTATTGCTTCGTTCTTTAAAACTTTGATTTATACGATGCGACTTAGACACAGGCAACCACTTCTTATTTTTGACGCGTAGCCACTCGTAGCCGCGTAGCCACTACCATAAGTATTGCTTCGTTCTTTAAAACTTTGATTTATACGATGCGACTTAGATTCTGTAGTTACTCCCCAGCACTACTGAATAGTTCAGTATTTTGAAAGCTCATTAAATTGGAAAAAGATGGTTCGAGAAAGTAAAGTGTGTAGCAGTGATGATGTTTCGGTGGGCAATAGTATAAACTTCTTATACGAGAATACACAGGAGCTTATTAAACTCACAAGTTAATAAATTATTAGTACGAGAGTGTTTCGAAGCCCAAACGGCCCAACGAATATTGTTAAACTACGGTATTGCTGAAAACGATCTACCTTATTATTATGAGATTTATATTACATTCTGTAAAGAGACAAACGCATTACAATTAAAAATTATCCACAACATTCTGCCAATCAGATCATCTCTATACAAAATCAAAATTACGAGAGACGATAAATGGTCCATTTGTCATAATTCTCAAACTGTTGAACATTTATTCTGTTTCTGTCCCCGTGTAGAAGTTTTTGGGATAACTTCAAAGAAACGCTATCCGTACTTAATATTTTATTTGGATATCAACCCCCAAAAAGTCAATCAAATACTTATTATTGCCAAGTATTATATCGAAACAAGTTGTCTTGAAGAAAAGGAGTTTTCGTTCTTCATATTTAAGCATGTGAATGCGGGGAAAAAAATGAAATTGAAAAGCACATTTATATAGAACATAAATTCGAAATGTTCTCTAAGAAATGTATAGTCTCCTTTGCCGCCGTCGTGCGCTCTGTCGCGCAACGCTCTGTCACGCAACGCTCGAGCTGCAAAGAAGACTATAAGAAATCAGTATAAATAAGCTTTAATTTTATATGCTATCAAGGAAAAATATGTCTACCTGGTATAACAAAAACATTTTTTTAAATAAATTAAAAAACAGCTATACACTAAACCCTAAACTCGTTGTATAGATAGAGCAATATATGAAGTGTACTACTGGGTAGTTTTCTAGTATACCACTGAGCGGGATAGTCAGGAGAAGCCATTAAATCTGAATATGTGCTATCGATCGCTTCGCTTCAATACTAAATGAACTTTAACAGCTTTTGAGGATTCTGTTTTAGATTAGATACATCCTGGTTAGTGCTATTATACCTTCGAATGTTCCTTTATTCAAATAAACTCCATTTCGGACCGTTTAGTAGACACGTTTTCACTGCATCGTACGCCGCGTGGAAATACGCTTATCGCATCTCGCACACTCCGGATTAGGATATCTATCGTTTTATCACGTGATAAAGTTAATTTAGCCGCCATCTTAGAGTATTTTGTCACGTGATTTTGCCGCCCGCCATATTGGATGCGCGAAAGACCCTGGCAATGAAGTTTCTTGGCATCACATTTCGAAGGCTTCCAGTTTTTTCATGCCCATATAAGGCCATAGTGAACCTGGACGAACGATTCATGTTTGTTACAACATCAAAACAGAACAGTCCACCATACCGACGGTCGCACTGTATGCCCGTATAAGGCTACAGTCCTATTTTGAACTCGGCCGGACATACGAGAGACGCCTGTTATGACGTCAAACTTGACGGCACTTCGTATGCCCATATAAGGATATAGTCCTATTGTGAACTCGGACGTACGTCTGCTATGGCGTCAAATCACAGCAGTTCAACGCAGGTCACACCGGCTGTATGCCCATATAAGGCTATAGTCCTATTGTGAACTCGGACGTACGACTGACGTCTGTTATGACGTCAATCTTGACGGCAGTTCAACGACGGTCACTTTGTATGCCCATATAAGGCTATAACCCTATTGTGAACTCGGACGTACGACTGACGTCTGTTATGACGTCAAACTTGACAGAGCAGTTCAGCGAAGGTCACACTGTATGCCCATATAAGGCTACGGTCCTATTTTGAGTACGGCCGCACGTAAGACTGTCGTCTGTTATGACGTCAAACTTAACGGAGCCGTTCAGCGACGGTCACACTGTATGCCTATATAAGGCAAATGTGCGTGCGACTGACGTATGTAAAAATCAAATAGAATTCAAACTCGACTGCTAAGCTAACTCAGTTCACTTTTGCTTTCCCACCCTACTGCTCTCTACTGAAATAATGTTTCAAATTTCTTCGTACAAGACAGTTCTACTGAACAAATAACTGTAATATATGGTGGAAAAATAATTTACTTAATCAAACGTGAGAGTCTCCAACTACAAAACCACGGTGATCTGCCAGTATGACCGAAGGTGAAAAAGAAAAACGGATGTCTCCAAAATCAGAGAACGGGACAACCGATAACGAGAGGCAACAAACTGAAATCAAGGACTGGTTCCATATGAAGACGACCATCACAAAGGAACGGAAAGCGACAAAAGAAAGCGAACGTAAGAGAGAAAAAAACCTAGAACGACAGGAAGATTGCACAAGAAACAACAAAGCGACCTGCTCTATGCTCTATGCTCTGAATGAATTTCTTGAATTGGATGACTGGGGTCCGTATGTTCCAACAGCAATGGAGAATCGCGAAGCGAGGAGAAATGTTGATGAGAAATGTAATGGCAAGCCGAAGGCATCTCCAACACGTATATCGACCATAGAGAACCGTGCAATTAAACAAACTGGAGAGTTAACCAGTGCTACAAGGAAGTCGATACCGCCACCTTCTACCTCAGTGTGCAATGTTTATGAATTCCTCCAACTTGATGATGGCGGTCCATACATTCCATCTGCTATGGAGAACCGTGCTCCACGGCGTATAGTAACAACAAGACAGCTTCATAACAATCCCGCTAAACCAACATCACAGATAACCAACACTACGAGAAAGGCGCAGCCATCTTCTACGTCAGCACAAAATGTGAATGAAGTCCTCAGATTGGACGATGGCAGTCCATTCATCCCATCGGCTATGGAGAACAGCGCAGCACGAAAAAGAGAACTCGGTAGGAAGCCCAGTAAACAAAATTCACAGTTAGCATATACGAGAAGACATACGTCGCCACTTTCTGTGTCAGAGTACGATGTGAATGTATTCCTCCCACTTGATGATGGCGCTCCATACATCCCAACAGCTATGGAGAGCCGCACTGTACGAATAAAGGAACTCGATAAGAATCCCGTTAAACAAACCTCACACTTAACGTATACCAGAAGATATTCGTCGCCACATTCTATATACGGTGTTTATGAATTCCTCCAACTTGATGATGGCGGTCCATATATTCCAACAGCCATGGAAAGCCGTGCAGTAAGAACAAAGGAACTCGGTAGGAAGCGCGCTAAACAAACTGGGAAGTCAACAATTGCTACAAGGAAGTCAATGACACCTACCTCAGTGTGCTATGTGAATGAATTCCTCCAATTTGATGATGGCGGTTCATACATTCCATCGGCTATGGAGAACCGTGCAGTAAGGAAGAAGGAACTCGCTAGAAAGTCTGCTAAACAAACTGAAGAGCCAAACAATGCTACAAGGAAGTCAAAACCACCTCCTCCTACCTCAGTATGCGATGTGAATGAATTCCTCCAATTTGATGATGGCGGTTCATACATTCCATCGGCTATGGAGAACCGTGCAGTAAGGAAGAAGGAACTCGCTAGAAAGTCTGCTAAACAAACTGAAGAGCCAAACAATGCTACAAGGAAGTCAAAACCACCTCCTCCTACCTCAGTATGCGATGTGAATGAATTCCTCCAATTTGATGATGGCGGTTCATACATTCCATCGGCTATGGAGAACCGTGCAGTAAGGAAGAAGGAACTCGCTAGAAAGTCTGCTAAACAAACTGAAGAGCCAAACAATGCTACAAGGAAGTCAAAACCACCTCCTCCTACCTCAGTATGCGATGTGAATGAATTCCTCCAACTTGGTGATGACGGTCCAAGCATTCCATCGGCTATGGAGAACCGCGCAGGTAGAAAACAGGAACGCACTAGGAAGCCCAGTAAACAAACTGAAGAGCCAAACAATGCTACAAGGAAGTCAAAACCACCTCCTCCTACCTCAGTGTGCGATGTGAATGAATTCCTCCAACTTGGTGATGACGGTCCAAGCATTCCATCGGCTATGGAGAACCGTGCAGTTAGAAAAAAGGAACTCGCTAGGCCAACGCCTAATAAACAGTCTGGAGAGTCAATAATTGCTACAGTGTGCGATGTGAATGAATTCCTCCAACTTGGTGATGACGGTCCACACGTTCCATCGGCTATGGAGAACCGTGCAGTTAGAAAAAAGGAACTCGCTAGGCCAACGCCTAGTAAACAGCCTGGAGAGTCAATAATTGCTACAGTGTGCGATGTGAATGAATTCCTCCAACTTGGTGATAACGGTCCATACATTCCATCGGCTACAGAGAACCGTGCAGTAAGAAAAAAGGAACTCGCTAGAAAGTCTGCTAAACGAACTGGAGAGCTAGACAATGCTACAAGGAAGTCAAAACCACCTCCTTCTACCTCGGTATGTGATGTGAATGAATTCCTTCGACTTGATGATGGTGGTTCATACATTCCATCGGCTATGGAGAACTGTGCAGTAAGAAAGAAGGAACTCGCTAGGAAGCCCAGTAAACAATCTGGAGAGCTAAAAATACTACAAGGAAGTCAATAGCATCTCCCTCTACCTCAGTGTGCGATGTGAATTCCTCCATTTTAGTGATGACGGTCCATGCTATGGAGAACCGTGTAGTAAGAAAGAAAGGACTCGATCGGTAAGAATCGCACTAAACTGGAGAGTTAACGAATAATACAAAGAAGTCGATACCAACTCCTACCCCAGTATACGAGTTTTGAGTACGAATCCCTCCAACGTTATGCATTTGTTACAATATGAGCGACCGAATTGTATCGGATATACGATGACAAGCATGACATATTTAAATCGGCCGTTGCTAGAGAAAGTTCGAAGCCTCGTAAAACCAAGAAAATTAAAGAGTGGGCAATAATTATTGTCAAGGTGACTCCTAGGGTAAAGTCTTATAGTTTGATGACGTCATCAAGTGACGTCATGATGACGTCATCAAAATCAGAAAATTTCTAAACTCTCCAAGGATTTTTGATCTACTAGTAATTTATGAATATTTTACGAACCTACGAATTAAGGCGCATAATACCGACCGAGCATGCGTTTGCCATTACAACAAAAAATAAATATTTTACAACACTTTTCAATCCAATTTTAAGCTTTTTTGGCCAATGAAAAGCCATGACTTTGGCATTTATTGTCGGTTTCCAAAATCCATGCTCGATTTTGTGGAGAACGTGGTCAACACCATTTTAACGGGAAAACGTTTGGTGTTCAGTGAAAGCGCGCAAAAGAAATTAACGCATGCGCAAAAGTGCTTGTTTTGTGGTCGTGAAATAGTCGCAGAACTGTCGTTGCAGTAAAGTCTACAATAATTGGCCGAACAGGGTGTGTATTTTCTCCTATTTCCTCCGACAATGGCCAGTTTTGGGGCTTGGCTGAATACTCCAGTCTGCAATGAGCTAGCTTGATTGTCTGCAATGCAATGAGCTTCGGACTGTGTGGAGCACATGCCAGGAACCCATTTCGCGGCAAACTGAAGAGCCAATAGAAATCAAGCCGCTAAAATTAGACCGAGATTTGAAGTTGAATCTCGTGGCGTTCACAACAGTTTGTTTTCCGGCATCAAAAATACTTTTTTTAAGGATGAAAACTGACCTGTATTTTAATTAGTTGCACTGAGGTTCAATCACAACTTTACCAGGAACACGAAAGCCTTATCTGGAGACAAAAGTGTGCATGTTTGTGGACGATTTGAGTTGAAAACCTGCCGGTCGAAAATCACTCGTCTTTTTGAGTGGCCGTACTTTTCTTCGTGTTTTTAGAAGCCATGTTCTCGCTGGAAGCAGCCATTTCAGCTTCTCGTATATTTGACAACTATAGATACTATTTACTAGCTGTTCTTTCAATCTATCAACAGCGGGAAGAGCTCGGCTACCGTCTGAGAGTCCAATACAAGTTTGCTTTCCCATTCATCGGCTTTCACCCATTACTGCATGTGTTGGCGCCGCCGTACGCTTGCCGTTACTTTTTTGTTCGGTACAAATTATTAATTATTTCCCTTTCTCTAGGTTCAAGCACAGGCAGCCCACCCGCGCGTGGGCTCCCTGTGGCAGTGTGAATCATGTGACGTCATCGTGTTTTCATCGGTTTTCTGTAAAATGACCGAAACAGTTCGCTAAATGGCTCGAAAAATCTTCATATTTGGTCGAATGATCCCCAAATACCTTGAAACTCGTAGTGAAATAAACTATTTACCCTTTGATGTGGTCTAATGTGCTTTTTTGGGCGATATGAGGGAGTTTCAAGCGAGCGCTTCAAACCATCGAGAAACAAACGCCTGAAACTCCCTCATATCGCCCCAAAAAGCACATTAGACCACATCAAAGGGTAAATAGTTTATTTCACTACTTTTGAACACTTTACTTCATTCATTCATGAAAACCTTTCAGGTAAACCACGAATAAAACTTACAAACATGTGTAAGTATTAAAACTATCGGGTGGCCGGTGGGCACGCATAAAAACGGCCGACTCATATCGCCCGAGTCGGCTGTTTTCTCGGGCTAGCATAAAGCGGAAGTCAAAATCGGGCAATCCCTTTATGTCAGGACGACACGAATTTTTACCAAAAATACAATAGAATACAACACAATACAATTCAATACAACAATAGAACGCAACACAATACAATAGAATAGAATACAATTTGTTTGCAATTCGTGTTGTCCTACATGAAGGGATGGCCCAAAATCGCATCTGCTCCTGCGAGCATAGCAACGATGTTGCGTAGCAATACTGACACTATAGCTTTATAGTTAGTATTCTGTTTCTATTACATACAGAATAGAGCTAACTACACTTTTGTTTCGGGTGTACATACATACATACTTTATTGCTTGTTCCCTAAGGGGCTTTTCAACAACCATTACAATAAATGTAGAAAATTATGCTAAAAACTATGTATATACAAGAAAAAATAAATGATGTATAAAAACTAGACTAGATAAAATTGATTAATTAAACGAGATTTAAGATCACGCTTAAAAATGGCGAGGCTGCTAATTTCTTTAAGGTCTTGGTTCAGATCGTTCCATAATTTAACTGCTCTATAGTGAAACGTTCTTTGTCCTGTTGCTGTTTTTAAAAGAGGGATATTAAACTGGTTACAGTTACGAGTATTCCGATTGTGGATCTCAGTGCGCTTAGTAAACTTATCGAATAGATAGGCCGGCGCGAGACTATTTAATCACTTGAATGGCATTAAAGTGTCTCTACACTGTAACTGTTCTTTTATGGGAAGTCATCTGAGTTTGCGCATAGCTGGGGAGATGTGGTCATATTTCTTGGTGTTAGTGATTATTCTGCACGCAAGGTTTTGCACGGCTTGGAGTTTCTTTATATTGGTGGTTGAAGTATTAGACTAGCCTCTTCCGCAAGCATCTCTTAAGTATAGGACCGCGAGGGGAAAAAAATTGTAAAAAAAAATGTCAATTGTGTTACCTGTGCCAGTCCCCTCTCTTCTCTCGTTTTACCACAGGAAACCTGGTCTCGATTTTTTCCAGATTATATAGGGGCCGGGTACCATGTGACTGTTTTTATATTGGTTAGCACCCTTATGGATTATTAATGAATATTACAAGATAGTTGTACAACCATTCCATCACCTATGTAGAACCTTCCTTGAAAGCGTGAGAGAGCTTGGTAAGAAGAGTTCTACCAAACATATTTCATAAATAATAAACGCTAGAACAAAACGACGTTGTGGTCGTCTACATCACTATGCGATGTAATTGAATTCTTCAGAATAGATAATACCTGTCCATACATTCCTCCGGCAACAGTCTGCTCCCTTTTAACAGGCTAGGAAACTCGGCGTTAGAATTTATCGTACTTCATTTTTTTTAAACACCGTTGAGGCATTTTTAAGGTTGGGGTATTTTCAAATACCTGAAATCAGGTATTTTCAAGGGGTTCATGGACCAACGGATCTTAAGTTGTTGAAATCAACACAGCTCCTGTGTGAGTTAGAAACCTTATTGGTGTTTTTAGGGTATTTTTATCAACGTTTCCGACTAGAATCCCGAACATTTTACCCTGGAATCCACTCTTCCCCCCCCCCCCCCCCCCCCGCGTTAGACAAGCACTCTCTGTTTAGCCCAAATATCCAGATTTCTTAGTCTCCTTCGCAGTCATTCTGATGGTCATCACGAAGCGTTAGCCCTAGCTAGAGGTGACCTAAGAACGGCCGCGAAGGAGACTATGGATTTCTTACCTTGTCGAAATCCTTGGCTGTAGATGTGAACGAAGGATGAGACAATAGAATGTCGATATCACCACAGCTGGCTGCACCTGAGACAACAGCAGTCTTAATGTCAGCCAAACCGCGGCAAAACGTTACACTCTGCTGTCCGAAAGAACGACGGCCCTAGCCTGGAGTTCAAATACAAGTTGCCGAAATCTTAAACTTTCTTAGTAAATAATTTTATAACTTAGTATACTCACAGTCAATTACAAATTAAGAACACTTTAACCTGTGAAAGTGTTAGGCTTAGCTTTTAAGTAGTTTTCTTGTTTTTCGCGAAAAAAATCACGTAAATGCGCGTACGTGCTTAAAATTCTGTTTTCGTTTAGTTTCGGCGGGAAACTGGGGAGACGCGCGCGCGACTGGCTTGTCAAAAGCGCATGCGCGTGACGTTGACTGCCTCATCCCCAGGGCCGGGTTGTTCAAAGCCCGATTAGTGTTAATCCTGGATTAACTCTGCACAGAACCTATTGCTTGTCATGGAAATTATCCCTGGATTAGCACTAATCAGGCTTTGAACAACCCGGCCCAGGTGTATGAAAAGCACTGGGACAAGTGCGGAGCGCGAGGAATTATGGGGAGGGAGAAGAGAGCGCGCTCTTAGCGCTTGTGAACGCCTAGGGTGAGGCAGGGCGCATAGCGGCAAAACGTCACGCGCATGCGTTTTGACGAGCCATAGCGCGCGTCCGCCCCAGTTTCCCGCCGAAACTAAAAGAAAACAGAGGCCATCACCCGTCTTTTTAATTTTACGTACGTACACGTATTTACATGAAATGTTTCGCGAAAAACAAGAAAACTACTTAAAAGCTAAGCCTAAGACTTCAACAAGTTTAAGTTTTCTTAATTTGTAATTCACAGTGAGTTTACTAAGTTATAAAATTATTTACTAAACAAGTTTAAGGAAACTTGTATTTGGAACCAGAGCCTTCATTCTTTCGACCAGCGGAGCATAACATTTTGCTGCGGTGCACACAGCGGTCAAACGTCTGCGCGTGCGTATTACGGTCTGTCTGGTGGGCGGCCGCGCGAATTTCCCGCGCAAAATGTACCTTAAAACGTATTACAGTGAACTTCTACCCCAAAAAGTTAAGAAAAATACGTGAAAGTTAAGCTTTATATTTTCACAGTCGACGGGAAATTGAACAAACTTCAAACTGTGAGTTTACCAAACTTTTTTGTAATTTACCAAAAAGTTCTCAAGGTTTGAAAACGGGTGTGTGAACAGTGACGGCCGCCGGCTCGCTTTGAATTTGTTTTGGAATACGTTGTTGTTGCAAGACTTTTGACGCATGCGCAGACGTTTGACCGCTGTGTGGCTGCGGTGTGGAGGCAGGTGCCACCTTAATACCACCCACAGATTCCATTCCAATATGGTTGCTGTAATTTGCATAATGCAAACAAACTTGGCTTTTTTGGTGAAGTAAATACCACCATGTAGTAGAACACGATATGCTAAGTAACATAAGAATTTGGTCATCAATTGCTGCAGAATTGGGGAATTTTTCTAATGCTTTTTGAATATTTTGCAAACGTGCATCTGAAAGAAAGGATGCAAGGAAGCTCCCAGATGTAAATCGGTTATCCCACCCATCTCCCCCCACCCATCTCCCCCCACCCATCTCCCTGGGTGGGAGTTCCAGATAAATGAGTGACCAGGGTAAAGCAGTCTTGAGCCTGCTTGCCGGCTCTTCTGTAATTTTTTTCGGTCGGTTTTTATTTCGGATTGGGATACCTGTGGCACACGGTCAAAATGGGGCGAGGACAAAAATAAAGGGAGGGGGAAGGGATGAGATGAAAGAAAAACGAAGGGAGGGGGGAGTGAGCAGAAGAAAGAAGAGCCTGCACAAATGCCATTGTGCAGGCTCTTCTTTATTCCCCTCCCTTCCCCCACCCCCTCCCTTCATTTTGTCCTCGCCCCATTTTGACCGCTTGCCACAGGTGACCCAATCCAAAAAAAAAACGACTGAAAAAAATTACAGAAGGCTCTAGGATCACAGCTAAGCTCACCTCTTCTAAAACTTCCACAGACAGTAACAGCCAGCTTCTGGTTATGCGTTTCGACAAGGGACGTCACAGTGTCCTGTGCCGGGGACCCAATAAAACATTTGACAGTGTAAAAATGGAAAAGAGAAAGAATACAAATATGAAAAGAACAACATGTGTATTGAAATACCCATATCCCCGTAAATACTTATTTGAAAGAGCAAGTCAATTGTCTACAAACGTTTAACTGTTAACATAGACTGCAAAACAGTTCCTTTCTAATCGCGAAATCCATGCGAGAAACGTCGCGACAAACGTGATTGCAAGCATGGTCAACGAGAATGCACGCAGTCGGTGAATAAGGGAGACTGGGAAGAGAAACGCAAAGACCGGTTCAACTCCCTTCTCGCTCTTACGAGATTTTTTCCTCATCTCGACCAAGGGGGGACGAAAGCAGTACTGGAGAGAGGGGGAGGATTCCCATATAAAGTAACAGGGATGCTCGCAGGAAATTTACAAAAGGTACCACACATTCTCGTTCTATGGGCGTGGCTCAAATTTGTTTTACCCCCCTAAGAGGTACCAATCCAAGTGCAATTGACTGTTAAAATATCAAGTCCTGAAGCCAGGCCAAGAGATCATTTTAAATTTTCTGACAAGCAATAATACCCTAAAAGGTACCAATTGATTGTGGACGTTTCAAAGTGAACACCCTAAGTGGTACCAAAGTACGCATTTTAAATCCCTAAAAGGTACGACAAGCATCCACGACAGTACCGTATAGGGAGTCCCCCCGGATCTCAACCTTTAAGACTGTACTGCATGTCACAGGTATTTAAGTATTATTAGTACTGGAATGCTTTTCACGTGTAGATATTGGTGCCGGATTAAAGTGCCTATAACCCTTCTTGCAATTTTTATATATAGCTATGAACCTCCGAAACGTATTGAAGACTTCTGTGAAGAAAGTTTTGGTTTACAGTGAATACTTTATTTTCTACACTTGTTTGAAATCGAATATCAACCATGGCGACAGTTATCAAATTTGCGATTGAAAGATCTTTTGTTTTCTCCCTTTCTGATTGGCTGGATGGTGGTTTCTTTGAGTTTTCACAGGAAAAATAGCTCATAGCATAAAAACTACTTTATTTTCTGGGTGTATATTAAGTTTGGACTGTAGACATCTCATACAGCACTTAAGTCATATTCACGCAAAATCGACCGTGAGGATATGCTCGTTGCTGCGGCTCTATTGTTTTTACTATAGTTCTTATGCGGACCATTACTTAATACGAGGCTACAAACAGTCTCCTCTCTCAATGGGTGATTCAAATGATTCACAATATCGTCCTTGAAGAATATGTCTTTGCTTTCATTTCAAACACCCCACATGTGCACATAGTTCATCAGTTTATATAACTTGTGAACATAACTGTGTCCAGCTCGGGCTGGAAATATAAATTAAGGCCTCTCACCATGACACAGCCCCTTTATATTTACATGTATGAGTTGGGATCAATCACCCCTCCCCTCCTGTTTCACCGTAAATTTAATGGTTATAATCATTAATTACACATGATAACCAAGGGAGGGGTGGGTGGATATGTTGCCACATACAGCAGTAAGTAGAAAGTTCAGTAGTTGTACATGTAGTTGTAATCATTGTGCTGAATAAAATTATATTGTGAACTGTATATATATTCATTGGCTTACATTGTATACAGTTACATGGGAGGAAGGGTGACAAACTCTAGGGGATTTCAGGTCCTACCACTCTCAATATTTATTATTAGTATATACCACACCAGTGAATATCACTTTTCGTGAACTCTGATTGGCTACTCAAACAGTGAATATGATTTCATATTTGCCTCCTAGCAAAGTAGCAATCACCTTGCACAAGTTTTTGTCCATTTGACAGAAAAGAAAATAATTATTTGGTGCTGGCTATTCACCTGCAGTGTGGTATATGCTAAAACAATTGAAGGGATGAGCGGAAGAAAGAGTTAAGTGATGACAGATCAAGTTTTCAATTCTCCCTTACAAAACAAAGAAGATAAAGGAGAATTTGGAATTTGATCTGTCGTCACTTAACTCTTTCTTCGGCTCATCCCTTCAATTATTCACCTCAGTGTTGATGAATAGTGGCAAATATTTACCTCGCCGAAGCGGCTCAGTAAATATCCACCACTATTCACATCCACTTCGGTGAATAATTGTTAACAAATAGATCTAGTAGAACAATTATCTCCTCCCAGTCAGTGCATTTGAAGACAATTAAGGGGGGAGGTGGTGGAGAAAGGGGGAGGGTCATAATTTGTTGAACCCCCCAAAAATGGAGGGGTATAAAAATGGGCAATTGAAATAGGGAAAAAGGGGCAAAAGGGGGGAGGGTCGAATATCTGAACAGGGTGAAGATTAAATACAATAGTTAGGAGATTTCAGGCCCCCAGGGGTACATTTGTACTCCTGGTAAATTCCACACTACATTATTTTGTAAATGTGGCAAAAAAGTACCTATGACCAAATACTGACAGTAAAATGATAACAGCATTTCCTTGATTAAGTCAGCCCAGGGTGCTTAATATTTTCAAATTTCATGTTTAAATGTGGGTGCTTATTTGAGAGGGATGCTTTAATTGATTGGGATCAATCCCGGTTTCTGGTAAACTACCCACCCACCCTCCCTTAGATATGCATCGTTCTATTCATGATTAACCATTAACGGTTAGGGTGAAGTGTGGGGGAGGGGTGGGGGTTTCCGAGAAACCGTGATTGATCCCATCAATCCCGGTTTCTGGGAAACTACCCACCCACCCCTCCCTTGGATATGCATCGTTCTATTCATGATTAACCATTAACGGTTAGGGTGAAGTGTGGGGGAGGGGTGGGGGTTTCCGAGAAACCGTGATTGATCCCATCAATCCCGGTTTCTGGTAAACTACCCACCCACCCTACCCTTAGATATGCATAGTTTTATTAATGATTATAATAACCATTAAAGGTTAGGGTGAAGTGTGGGGGAGGGGTGGGGGTTTCCAAGAAACCGTGATTGATCCCTTAATTGAAGGAGGGCGCTTAATAAAAATATGATTTGGATGAAGATTGAAGCACAAGCACTTGATAGCCATATGACTATATGAGTTGACAACTAAGAAAAGTTACTGATTAGTTTTTCAACCTGTTGGTGAGGGGTTGCATATTCAATGGAGGGCACTAATATTTAAAATTTTGCATTTAATTGAGTTAATATGGTTATCTTCCTTCTGGGTTCCAGAAAATTAATACCCTATTCCAGACCAAAACAGAGAGTAGCATGGTCAGACCCACTTGATATTAATTGGGTGAGACATTTTATACAATTATTGTACAAAAGAAAAGCAAAAAAATAATGACTCATTCATGCACATACCTTGAGTTCGAACATTTCTTCCCTTGGAATCCTCAGTTCAAATTCCTCAACATATCTACAAAATAAGACGGAATCCATAGTAATTAGCAGGTTTTGGTACTTGTCTTGTGTTCACATTATATTAACCACCCATTTTTCTGGGTGCTATATATGATATGTGCACTATATCTTTTTTAATGCTACAAAGTTTGTAAACCTGAGACGGTCCTAATTAAATCAAAACATTGAACTAAAGTTGTTGTCATTGTTATTGTTATCAATGTAAATTTGTATAGGTAATTAATATATGGATTCAAGTGCAAATCGAGATTAATTTGAAGTGAGATTTTCAAAGAGTATCAAAATTGCATAAGCCCACAAGGCAAATGCAATTTGAGCTCTTTGAAAAATCTCAAAGTACAAATTAATCCAGAATTGCAGGAGAAAGCCATATGATTACTTGTTTTAAAATAATATTCATCCTTGTATTTGTGCTTTTTGTCGTGATTTTGCTTCAGTTTTTCAACTTCTACCAGCTGTAAATGTGGAAATTATTTATCTCTCTTTGTTATTGTTCTACATTGTTGCAAAAGTTTTAAAACACCACCGCCTCTCAGTCAATCCAATTCATGAATTTTGGTTGGATATATTTTGTTCACCTCTGAGGTATTACATGATTTGGCACTCAGGTATTACAATTTGATTCGGCATGGTGTTTTATAATAAATACAGCTGCTCTCAGCCAATCAAATTCAAGAACTCATTACATGTATATTAATTATTACACTAAAAATAGGATCGTGAAGCTAAACTTACTTGAGTCCAATTTGCTGGTGATGAGTTAGACTACTTTTGATCTTTTTTAAATCTAAAAACAAATTGTTTAAAAAGTTCCATTTAAATGTTATTTCAACCGTTCCATACATATCACAGGGTTCCCACACATTTCCAGGAAAAAAACCTCACTTTTCACTGACCAAGAAACATTTTTTACTGCATGACCTCCAGCGTATTTTCCTATTTTTCAAAAATTATATTCAATCAATATTTTTGGACAGCAACATTGTCACAGAAAAGCTCAAAACAGCCAAAATAAATAAGTATGTGTCAGCTTGAAAATAAACATTCGCTGACTTTTCACTGACTTTGCATTGAAATTCGGGATTCCCCTGACCAAATTCTAAATTTCATGACAATTCCCTGACTTTTCCTGACCGTGGGAACCCAGCTGTATTAATAATTATTATAACTCCTTGTGATTCACTTCACCTACAATTTAAATTTATTGCCTATTTTCACATATAATTTTTAGAGAAAACATTTTTGAGAACAGAGAAATATTAAACAAATTTACAATAGTTTAGCATTGACCGAAATAATTCTTATTTACAATGACAAAATAAACAATAGTCAAGCAGGCAAGTCAGCCTCGATGACAAGGAAAATGATGGGCAAAAAGTGATTCAGTAGCACATGTAATCTGATGCAATCAATATTGCACAAGTGATCACATAATTCATTGTGGTATGTCCTCTTAATTCCATGCAATAATTTAGCATCAAAATTCCTCTTATGCTTGTTACAACAAATTCAACTAAAACTAGTCGATCAGGTGATTGGCCTTTACGGTGCAGGAAATTATTCGAGACATACAATTTTTACCTTCTAAAGTTTTTATTCCATCATCAATAAACTTTCTCGCAGCAGCTGGGCTGGAACCACCACAAAATAAGATATTGTTATTAATAAATAATTAAACTATTCTTAAAGAAAATGTCATAATAATTATTATTATATTATACATGTACATGTAGCTATTATATAAGTACTTTCACGAGCTATAATTAGTCAATTTGCAGTGGATGTCCATAACTTCCGGTATGGACCTTCCACCCACTTCTGGTCTGAAAGAAAATGAAAAAGCCATACATGTATAATAAACATCTTATTGATCTTGTTAATGCTCGGTCCGCACCTTAAAGTGCCTAATATATAACCCTTTTGCAATTTGTATTGCTTACGAACCTCCGAAGAGTTTTGAGTACTTCTGTGAAGAAAGTTTTGGTTTTTAGTGTATATACTCGATGTTCTACGCTTGTTTGAAATCGTGTGAATGTGACCTTTCCTGATCCATGACCACGTAAGCAAAAGCCTGGGTCGATACCTGTATTTACATCATCTTGACGTCATATAATTAATTCGGCTTTGCAATCATTTCAATAAATACTTAACATGTCGACTAAAATGACTTTATTCTTTACTAACAACCCACAAACTGTGTATATTTTCTATGCATCGAATTGTTGTTGTGATAGAAAGGCGCCATGGAGAATAATGCATTAATGAGGTGACGTACATACAGGTTTCGACCCAGGCTTTTACCTACGCGGTCATGGGTCAGGAAAGGTCACAAAAAGTCACATTTACACGATTTCAAACAAGCGTAGAACATAAAGTATTCACTGTAAACCAAAACTTTCTTCAGCTATCAAAATTGCAAAAGGGTTATAGGCACTTTAAGTTATGGATTCTCTTTTTTTTCCTTCTTATATGGTCCACGCACTTCGATCATGCCTGGGCCATAAAAAAGGCTTGTGGACCCATAATAAACTTAAAGTATGGACCTCACACTTAGTTAATAAGAAGTACATGACTGTATTTATCATAACATATACACCATGATATAAATTTGAAATTCAAAATTGTGGCCTGAAAAACATGCAGTAGATCTAGCTTTATCATGCTATGGCTATGTTGTGTCCAAAGAGAATAAAAACCTGGGGGGGGGGGGGGGTGACTCCCATATAAAAGGGGTAGGGATGCTTGTCGGACATTTTCGATTTGACCCCTAAGAGGTACTAAAATGGGCGTGGCTCAAGCTTATTTTGACCCCTAAAAGATGACAAAAATGTAAATTTATAACAGCTTTTTTGTTCCATTGACACCCGACCCCTAAAAGGTACCGCTTTACATAGAAATGTCTGTGTTTGATGATGGATACCCTAAGTGGTACCAAACTCCTGATTTTGACCCCTAAAAGGTACAACGAGCATCCATGTACCCCTCACATAAGGGAGTCCACCCCCCCGGATAAAAACCCTTGTTCTGACTTGTACTTCCAAACTTGAGGCAGAGATGAGGCTTAAGAAGCGCAAATAAAGCTACTGTTTGTAGCCAAAATGACTGCTGCATGGTACGTTAGAGGCTGGTCTATACTAATTAAAATAATTATAATTACCCTATTCCAGTAACACGTGTAAGCTCTTTTGTTATTGTTGTAGTTTCATCAGCTCTTATCTGAAAAAAAAAATCAGCAACAGTCATAAAACTTTATGAAATAAATGTGAATTGATCAATATTTTGAGCAGTAATGTTTTATTTATATTTGCAACTATTAAGGCTGAACAATGTACGAATCAAAGGAAAATCAAATAATATTAATTTATTTAAAGTTAACTACCAGTATCCACTCCTTCCACTATTAACTCTACAATAAACTTGGAAACATAAAAAAAAATTGATTTTATAACCACTAAAAATTTGAAGTATTAGGTCTGCGATTTATAGTCACATAAAAAAATACATGACTTGTATCATAGTATAAACTTTAAGGGAGAAATTAAACTACAATCATGGAAACATTACTAACATTGGGATACAGGGAACACAAGACAAATATGCGTGCGCATTTTTATCAGTTTTATTTTCCCTGTGCACGTGCACCCTCCCCCTTGCCTCCTCCAGCCAATGTTGATCCCCATCAATTTCCTGTTGGATTGCAATCAATCAACATTGATTGTGGGGGGGAGGGGAGAAAACATTGATTGTGGGGGGGGGGGGGGGGGGGGGGGGGTGAAGAGCCTTTTTTAACAAAGAAAGGGGGAAATTCCCAAACAAAACACAAATTGAGTATAAATTGCCCCCATGCATGAACTTGTCCATAATTGTAGCTCCCTGTTTTTTTAGCTCGTTAGGTATATAAGCTCCAGTCTGATATGCAGGCTGGCTGAGGGACCAAAATCCTGGCTGGGCCAAAACTCGTAGATGTAGTCTAAGCACAGGACTTTGTTTTTTATGCGTATAAACTACATAATTTGTATCTCAAAAATGTCATATCTTAATTATTAAAATAATGTCTTACTATTAAAGATGTATCCTCCACTGATCTTGTGTTGGTGTTTTTGACTGTGTTTGCAATGAATTCAGGGATGTTTTTAGGCCTTTCAAAAACTGATTCCTTGCCAAAGTCCACAAAGGTAAAAATCGTTTTTATTGTACATTACGCTATTTGGCTTTCATTGTGACTTTCCCGACTCCCCCAAGAGTAACTTGTTAATCTCAGGGAGTCAGGAATGCCATAACGAAAGCCAATTAGCAAAATTCCCCATTGAAAAAGCAGAGAAAAGGTGAGTAACCTCTGCTAGCAGGGCGGTTCACACCAAAATAACATGATCTTCCATAATGTACTTGACCCCAAAAATATGTATCCATGGCCATGCAATGGCACCACTTAAAATTGCCTTTAATCATGTTATCTAATCCAACGATATGTTTGGCAGTGGCTTGTTGTTTCTCAATTTATTTTGAAGATCAATGTCAAAAATAAGAAGACAAACCAAGAGAAATCAATAATGAACATGTGCCATCTCATACTTCCATGTCAAAATCACACCCTATTCCACACTGACTATTAAAAGGAAATTTTATATAACCCTATTTCACACTAAAACAGCTTGAAAACTGTACCCTTTGGAGCGGCACATACCTGTACAGCTTATATACCCCCCCCCCCCCCCAAAGTGGGGAGAAGGATTTTATGTCAGTTTTAATACCAGACTCAGATGCCAGGGCTTTAATAACTGAGGATTGAAGGAGAACTTATAAACTGGATTTTACAATTCATATATGTTTCAATTTAGCTTTCACTAGTTAAGTATAAATTTGTTAAGCTGAATGATTTATTTTACTCACCACAAATATACATGTATGTATCACTAACTTACTTTCTCTAGCTTTTCAAGCTTCCCTGTTTTTATGAACTCATCAATTTTCTTTGCAATCTGCTGTCCAATACCAGGCTGGTAAAAAAAATACATCAGATGCAGTTTTATTAACTTCAGTTATTTCTTATAGTTTGAATTATTTTAGATTAATTAAATTGAGTACTATTAAAGTTGACATCGCCTAATTTGAAAGTTCATGTGCCAACGGTCTTCAGATCCAGGGGAGACGTTGACTCTTGGAATCATCTAGACTAGTATACTTTTGTATGGGATCAACGGTCTTATTTTCACCTGAAGTTTATGTTCAACCCCCCTGATTTCATTGGTCTTGTGTTTCTGGCTAATTTAGGTGGCATCAACTAAAATAATAGTTAACTAATAATTTAGTTTTATACTTAGTTAAATTTATCTAAATCATCAACACAGACATTGGAGTGACTCTAAATTATTATAATAATTGAAGGGCTGTGTGCAAAAAGGGTGTAAGTATCTCCTGCATGATCACATTCTAAATTCTCCTTCAAATAATTCTTTGTTTTTTAAGGGAGAATTTAGAATGTGATCAGGAGTTGCCGAAGCCCTTGTTGCACACAGCCCTTCATTTTATTTGCTTCTGTACGTACATTGTAGTTCATGCCAAGTTATTAAGGCCTGACTTACAAGTTTCTTAGCTTCTGCACCACTATTAATTCTTGTGGGATGTTTGGAGAGAGCAGAGGCTGCCTTTCTACAAGTTGTTAAAAAATATGTAATACATTAGAAAGTCTGTTTGTATAGCCTTTGGTCATTTTGATTTCTTTTGTTGGGGGGGGGCAATTGCAGAATACCCCTACAAAATATATAACTAGTATACCTAACGGGTAGTGATTATGCTGCTCCGCTCAGTTAAGGAAGTGTATTGGAACAGAACCTACAGTAGCACTTTGGCAGGAAAAATAGATTACTGGGTGACAAAAATGCCAACTGAAGGTGTTAGATGAATATATTTTGTAGTTTTGGGGCTATCATGTGACTGAATCCTGTTTGAGCTGTGGTGTGTAACTCAAAAGTTGTCGCGATTAATTTTCATTTTGTCCCAACATATCAACAATCTCCCGGTAAATTCCCTGAGCCTACCAATTCCCAACATTTTCTTAAGATTCCCGGCACAACAAACTGCTGTTCTCCCCGGTGAAGTTTAAACACTGGAAATCAACTGTAATATTGAGAATGTAATTGTGAATGCTAATTGTCAGTATTTTGAACTGACTGCTTGACTAAATTATCGAAGCCAATCGGAAGAACATTATTTGCTGCGCCCCATCTTGAGGAGAATCATCTTGCTCTTTGGAAACTGATAGTTCACACAGAGTTAGAAAGAGTTCACCTACACAATTCATGATTACACAATTAAGGATTGTATACATAGAAATGCATTAAAGAACGGTTGAACGTATAGTTAGCTCAAACAAATTTGCAGATTTCACCTCGTGTAATGTCACGTGACGATCAGATCCGTGCAAAGCAGTGTGGTAAAAAAAAGACAATAGAAGTGATGCATTGTGGTAAAAAAAGAAATCGAGATTTGGACCCGCTTACAGATTAGAACTGCTGCCTTGCTCGCTCGCTTCAAGATCGCTTGCTGCAGCAGCAATTATATATAGCTCAAAGTGAAACAGATATACTTGATCTGCTTAATTTGCACACATCAAGATCATCTGCATGATCCACTTGATTCACGTGATATGCTTAATCCAAGTGCTTTGCTTGATTTTTGCTTGGCACAAACCAATCCTAGCCATTTCAAAAAGAAGTTAGGAGGTCATTTGGACACGACAAGATGGTAGCGAAAGTGAGAAGTTGATATAATATTCATCAGTGTCCTACGAATTACTCCTTTTCCCAAAATATATATACATTGTATAGTATATAGTAAGTATGTGGCAACATCAGATTTCAAAAGATAAAGAGAACTAGCTAGTTGGTTAAACATGATATTTAGGTACTTACAATTAAGGGGGACCAAATTCACTAGTGAAACGCATGGGGGACCAAACCACTGAGGGTGGACCAAATCTACTAGTGAATATGGTCCATATTCTCTATGGGACCAAATCCACCGTGACAGTACCTGATTCAGCATTCCCCTCTAAAGCTCTATTAACTTAATGATATGAAGAAGTGTGTTCTGCAATATTTATAATTTGAGCCTTCGTTCTACTAATTTCTCTTTCCGCTTTTTTTTGCTTATTATTGATTTAATGGGTTTTTAACAGCTTAATCCATAAGTTATGGCCGGATTACATAAGCTTATAATTACAAGCTTATAAGTTTATATATGCTGTTAAAAATCCATTACATCAATAAACGATTATAGAATTAAGTTAATAAACAATAAACGTACACTGAACAAAACGACAAACTTACCTGTATGCATTGTATTTGTGTATCTGTCTAGAAACATTCTTTTCGTATTCTGCAAGTTCTATTAAGCACAAATTTTGGTGGAAAATTAAGTTTTCAAAATGCAATTTACCAACCGGTAATAATATTGCATCGCGAATTATTACCTGTCAGAAAATCACAGAAATCCGAATTAGGATTTTGGTCAGGGGCTTTTCTTTTGCTCATTTGTCTTTATAATGAAGAACGAACTTGCAAAATATGTTCAGCAGCACAAGCCAGCAATGTGGTAGATAGCAGCAGTCCAATGATTCAGTCGAAGGTTATCGGATAATCAATCAATAATGTCTCGTTTGACAACCAAGTGCTTAAATTTACAAATGCCCTAAAACCCAAAAATAAGAATCTAAAGCACTAGGTTTTCTTGGTGATTTTAAAATAGTCTTATCGTCATTATCATTATCTTTTCAACCAATTTTAACATAAATTGAATTGAATTAAACTGCCGATAACGTATCGAGCGTTACCGATCCGGTATTGACTGTTTTTAGTTGAAACATGCCGAATGAGCCAGTTACAGTCGATACTTGTTCGTGAAAGTCTACTTTATTTCTGGACGTCTCAGCCAATCAGATCATTTCTCGAACCTTTACTATAAACAGAAGGAGTGAGATTCCTTAGGCTTAGGAAATCAAAACATGGCGCGAGTGAGTGGGAACGCGGAAAGGAGTTTTGTTGCTATTTTGGTACTAATTTCTGGAGAAAGTTCCAAGCAGTGAGCTGCTGCGAGCTCGGGGAAGGACTGCTGCTTCATGAGTTCGTCCAAAGATGCTATTCGTAATGCAGCGTTTGCAGAAAGAAGCGGCAAACGTTCACCGGGTTTCTGGGAATACCACGGTTTGGCTCGCGACGGAATCAACCTGCTTCTGAATAATGGCTTCGAACAATCGCAAAAGCTCTTTAGAAGTCACAGGTTAGACACGTAATTGTCTTTATTATGACAAGACTGATGTAGGAAGCATATTCAAGTCGAGTTTCTTCCCCAACTTGCTGTACCGGCCAATTTACACAGCTTGTTTGTTCATGACACAACTCCGAAGCCTGATCAACTTCTCGCACCCTTTGGGGATATTTTTTTATCAATAATTCTCCTATAAACGTACCCAACCATGACCTCTTATCTGGGGGAAACCAGAGAAATATAATTTAACATAAGGTACATGGGTTGATCCCTTGCTCGTTAGGAGTTTTCATAAGGGTTTTAGGGGCTTATGAGTTATGTGTACACGTAACAAAAATTAACTCGAAAACACCAGTTTTACCAAAGCTAGTGCAAGGGGTATTCTCGAGCCAAAAACCATTTTTCTCTTTCACGCTCACAAGCAGGGGGTAGGTGATATTTGCCTTGATCAGATATAAAAATGTGTTTTTTCCTTATCGACAATTCTGGGAAATCGGTGGACGAGTCGGGTTTTAACTACGAGAGATTGTTTTGCATAATATATATGCAACCTAATAATACACTGCCATTGCCATCAATTAAATATTCATGGCTGTTTTTCGGGCGATGTCGACCAAATTATATAACTACAATATTAACGCTATGCCATCTGCTTCCCCCTGTATGATTATAAATGTAAAATCATACCCAATTCTTCATTAAGTACATCTTTCTTTCGATTACTTTAGCTCAAATTACTGTCCAAATTTAGCTCTAAAATCCAAAATTATTTGCATCTCCTCATCAGGCCTCGGATATCATTTCATCGGCTTTACCCAATTTCTTTGCATTTTAAACCACAAGTTACATTTTTCACTCAGACTAAATTCCCTAATCACTGCAGATATTTAGCAATTCTCTTTGACTTAATGTCTAATGGGAGTTTTGACAAATGGTTTTATTTTGATATACTTATTTTGAAAAATTGTTTGAAAAAAAGTTATGGAAAATACTAATGGACTTTAATAAAATTATTCGTTTTCAGTCGCTCCGCCATCTCCACACAGTTAGCTTTAAAATGTCTGGAAGATGGATATAAATTTGAAGATATGCTAGATGCACAATACTCTGATACAAATCTAAATTCTAATTTAAACCAATACAGAATGTCATTATCATGCAGGTAGCAAATGATCACACCATTATTTAGTCCATGCTGATTAGTCCTTGGGAAAGGAATACAATTTCCATTTTTCCCCTTGTTATATATAGGTGTCAATAATTAAGTCCTATATATCACAAAAATCTCAAGGAAATTGAAGAAAGATTTGGATCATTACATTGTATATTTATCTTAAAATTACATACTGATTTTCCCTGTAAAAGGCCATTGAAAAAATAATTAGACAAGTTTCACACTTCCTTTAGTGTGAGTTTTAGGCAGAGTTAACTACATGCATATGCAATATAATGTTATCTCAAAATGACAAGCAGTTGAGGAAGCGCATCTGCCTTCTGATCCATACAGTGCAATATTTGACTTTGTAAAATGGCAACAATGAGATGTAATCAGTCCACCATGAATAACTCCCAAATTTGAAGCTACACAGTAAGTGGTTAGTGCCTCAACCAATTGCAAGATAGAGCAGATTTCAATTGAGTGTCGGAAGTGTTTTGGTTTTGCGTTACTTTACTAAATTAAGCTCTGCTATTGGCTGAGAAAGTAAACCAACCATTGAATCAGATCCAAAGTAAAACCAAATGCAAATTGGTTTTGCTTTGGTTTGTCATTGGTTCACAGGGAAGCCATTTATGAGTTACTTGTGATTACTCGCTCCTATGATTGGCTGGCTGTGGGTAGTTTGCATTAATTTTGGTTTTACTACACTCAATTGAAAACTGCTCTAAGTGAAGTGTATTTTGAAGGAAATAAAATTAATTGTCCACTATTCCCACACAGTTAAGATAGACCACAATATTTTATCTACTTAAGAGATCAATCTAATGGCAACTGTGGCAATTTAAATATTTGACAGTAGACACTCACTATCTCGAACACCAGTAAAAGCAAAACAATATTCAAGATTCTATAGGAAGAGTCTGAGCGGGCCATGCAAACTAGGGGGGATTAATATTGCCCTAATCCCCAGAGCCTATATGGTCGGAGCATATCAACAAATACAAGCATTCCATTTTGTTTGGCACAGAGAGAGGTTTATTTATATGATAGTACAAATGGATAAAATGACCATGACAAGATAAATGATCAGAAACTAATTAAATTAAACCTCTCTGCCCACCAGGGTGGGAGGGATGGGTAATAAATTCGTTAAGATAATCATTGTGTACTAATGCAAGATAAACTGAATGCTAAGAACTGAACTGAAATATAATCTACCAGCCTAAGATAACGTAAGACGTGACATATCCCATAATTACAAACAGTGCTATAGAATTACTAGTAACCCTATATGCCTAGGAATTAATCATTTTAAGTGTAGCTCAAAATTTTCCAATCCCCAGAGCCTATATGGTCGGAGCATATCAACAAATACAAGCATTCCATTTTGTTTGGCACAGAGAGAGGTTTATTTATATGATAGTACAAATGGATAAAATGACCATGACAAGATAAATGATCAGAAACTAATTAAATTAAACCTCTCTGCCCACCAAACCTAACCCAAACAAAAAGGAGTGCTATGTAATGTGACTGAATTAAAATGAACGTAAGTTGAATAATAATTAAACATTAACAATATTGTCAGCCATGGCATGAGCAACGCGCAATTTAGCTGGCATAGCAAATTCCAGGTAGCATTTATATGCGTCGGATGACCAGTCACCAAAAATTTGAATAAGTTCATCTGGTAAACCAGAACTAAATGCCCAATTGGCTCCACCGCGACGAAAAGAATGCCCTCGGAAAAGAAGAGCATTGGAAATGCCGGCTGCCTGCAGCCGCTGTCGAAAAACCTTAACAAACAATGCTTTGGTTATAGTATGTAGAGTACCTTCGGATGAATGAAATACAAAGGCAGGGAAGGAAGAAGGTGCTGGAATTGATGCAATCATGAGTTTATACATCTGGACAGGACAGAGCGGGCTGCCTGGCATACAAACGAGAGGCAAATGAAAACGCCGCTTACCGAACTGAAGAGTCTTAGACCACTTAAATATAACTTCAAGGCCATTGGGGACCACAAGGATATCCCCTCTACATAAATGTTTACTGGGAATGAACGCACGTGCTGAGACCGGTACAATATTAGATATGCGTGCAAAGAGAAATAAATAAAATAAAAAGGCACAAGAAAACGCTACCGATGCGGGATCATTATCACTAGAGAAATTGTTAACTAATTGTTTCAAAATATCCGGCGTGACTGGGGGTGCGCGCAGAGGAACATGCGAGGCAATCCTATCGATACCCCGTAATGTGACTCGAAGTTCAAAAGATTGATTTCAAGGGAATTCGTAACCTAACGCTATGTGCAGAAATTTTACCCCACTAAGATAATTGCGGATTGAATTAGGTGTCATAGTAGAACTAAGATATTGACAAAACAGACAAATGGTATGAAGTGTTGCTGGAAGTGAGCGTAAATTAAAATATAAACAAAAGGAAATAAATGTTCTCCATTGTGATCGATGGTTCTTGTTGGTCCCTGACGCGTAGGCAGCTTTTCTGGTAAGGTGGAGAGCTGTCTGAAGACGCTTGTAGTGCTGGTCTGAAACAAGAAGGTTTAGATCAGTTCTGCTATCTGAAATAAGTTCTCAGTGACCTCAACTTCCGTCAGTTCGCATAGCCTCGAAGAGCGCTTGAATGCTTCCGCGTAATGCTCATTCAAATGCCGCCGCGAAAGCCAGTCTGCCGCTCGGTTGTCAGTACCAGCGAGATGTACGGCCCTCAGCTCAAAGTCATTGACTGCCACGAAATACCACACTTCCCTTAGACAGGCCGCCAGCAGTGGATCTCTAACCCGACCTGAGTTCAGCGAGGAAACTACCGCCCCGTTATCACAATAGACGCGAAGTCGCAAACCTCGCCACTGACTCCCCCTCAAGCGGACCGCAACAAGTATCGCTAAAATCTCCAGATGATGGATAGCGGTAAACCTCCGGCGGACGGACAGAGGGAATTCTACATGAAAATCATCCCCCACAGCCCGAAAGACATGCATCTGTAGCAAACACCGAGTCAGGCTGTGACCATACGGACGAAGGAATCATGCTAATGCCGTTATAAACTCGTATGAAACGGCGCCACCAATCAATATCCCTGTGAAATTCCCGAGTCAAATTAATGTGGTAATGACTTCGACTGACCGAACGGATTAAATCCAACATTCGGACGAGAAAGAGTCGACTCTGACGCACGCATTTAGTAACGAAGGACAACTTTCCTATGAGAGACTGTAACTCGCGTTTTCTACAAGACCGTTTTGAAGACCACTGCTTCAAAAGTTCCTCAAGTTCTTTTAGACGCCCTGGAGTGACAGACAACGACATAGAAACGGTGTCAAACAAGACGCCTAAACAAGTCATAGAAGTTGAGGGAGGACATGCCTTATTCACAGACTCCTTAGACCCAGCTCCGTTAGCAAGTTTCCACAAAATTCATAACTTGTGAAAGCCGTATCTTTGTGCGACACCTCCATAAAGTCATCCAGATAGCTAACGACTGTGTGACCTGAGCGAGTGCAAATGGAACAAACTGCATTGGTGATGCGCTGACAAGCCATGGCAGCCATACGTAAACCCATAGGCAGAACAACATCGAAGTAATAGGAACTGTTCCATTCGTAGCCTAAAAGCGGATAGTCATAGGGATCCACCGGAAACTGCCGGTATGCCCGCTTTAGGTCTCTCTTAAAAAGCAAACAACCAGGTCCAACTTCGACCACTAAAGCGGCAATAGTGTCTAACGTTAAGATAATTATTGTGTACTAATGCAAGATAAACTGAATGCTAAGAACTGAACTGAAATATAATCTACCAGCCTAAGATAACATAAGACGTGACATATCCCATAATTACAAACAGTGCTATAGAATTACTAGTAACCCTATATGCCTATATAGGAATTAATCATTTTAAGTGTAGCTCAAAATTTTCCATTTCGAAGCAGTTGTCAAAGTGAACATGAATTTGGCATCTTGTGGTAACAGGAAACTAGGCAAACTGCAACATGTGTTACATCCAGAAACAGAGATTAGTAATATTAAGTATTTTTTTAGGATGAGAAGGGAGAAGGGTGCTCTGACAAAGAGTTGACACTACTGTACTTATTAAATAGTTACATTGTAAGGGGATAAACAGTGCATCATATTGGCCAGGCAGATGTGAACAAAAATCTAATATTAGTACATGTACACAAATGTACATGTAGTCAAATGTAAACAAAAACAAAAAACTGAATTCATGTCAAGCATCTGAGTGTATACAGTGTATGTTGCAGGTCAAATTGACCCTGAGTCAATTTAACCTAGGTCAAATTGACCCAGGTTTGGCTATCAATGATTCTAAAAAGGGATTTATTATTTTTGGGGATTCGTAAAAAAAAGGGGTTTAGTTTTTTTAGGAGGGGTACTAAAAAGAAAAAAAATCACCCACCCCACCCCTAAAAATATGTTTTTGCATAACCCTCCCCTCCCCACTTCTTCCTACATCCCCCCTTCTCTTCCTACTACCACCCCCTACTTCTATCCCTTTTGTAACCCCCTGATGTCATACTATATACCACTTACATTCAGGTCACCCATCCAGTCTCACCCGATCAGGCTTAACTTGGAAAGAATCCCCCACAGAGGATGTGAAAAGATGCAGGAAAAGATAAATGTTCAAGAACTTACACAGAAATAACTAAAAATGTTATCAGCAGTTATGTTTCACTTTGCCGTTTCCATGCACTGCAGGGCCAGTACGTAATATAATAACAAGCAGATTTATTAAAGCCATGCGCAGTTTAAACATCCCACTCCAAGCAAACTCATGAATTCCTAACTAAACACTATTATAAATCAATGGACCTGTGAACTTATCCAAACCCTAACAGTAACCTGAGTAAACCCAATTGCTCACTAAGTTTGGGTGTTTAGAGCTACCGGTAAGTCACTAAACAACAGAGAAACATGCTTCTTCAATGGTCCTGCATGTGAACTAATCCAAAACCTAACCCTACATTTAGAAACACCCTAACCATCCACAATGCATGCTCACTAATTTTGGTTGTTTAGAGCTACTCACTAAATAACAGACTGTAATCCTTCTCCAATTGTCCTTAGAACTAATGCAAAACCTAACCCTACATTTAAAAACACCCTAATTATAATCGTCAACAATGTGCTCACTAATATTATTTAGGCTGTTTAGAGCTAGTCACTAAATAATTCAGACTGTAATCCTTCTTCAGTGGTCCTGTGAATTAATCCAAACCCTTACCCTACATTTAAAAAGACCCTAACTGTCAACAATGTGTGCTCACTATTGTAGGGTTCTTTAGGGTTATTAATAACTAAACAACAGAAATATAATACTTCTTAAATGTTCCTTGTGAACTGACCCAAACCCTTAAATTTAAAAACCCTAACATCAATTAACGTTCAATAAGTACATGTAAGTTCCCTTTTTAGAATCTTGAAAAAATGACCTGATGAAAACTTATTACCTTAAACACAAACACCACTGGTTGAATGAAATTGACCTACATGTATATTGAATCAATTTGACCTAGCTATAGGTTGTCAATTGACTCAGGGTCAATTTGACCTACTGTAGGTTAAATTGACTAGGGGGTTAATTTAACCTGAAGGGTCAATTTGACCTAGGTTAAATTGACTCGGGGGTCAATTTGACTTACAACATATACATTAGCTGTTGTACATGTAGTTTAATATGCCGAGGGGATTTTTTATACCACAAATGGCTCTTTCTTCCATAAGGGGTTCTACTCAATTTACCTGAAAATGTTAAATTCAAGTGTGGAACATGCTACATGTAGAGAAGTAGTATTCCATTCTCTTAGACTTCCACAATTTTTTTTTTTTTTTACATGTTGAGGGGACTACTTTCTTACCACAAAATAATGAAACATCCACGTTCACACTAAGATGGAAACACTGGACCTTGGGGACAAAATCAACCCAGAGATCTATTGCATTGGCACATTTTGGTTTCCCAGAATTTTTGGGCACAGTCTGGATCCAAGATACATGTACATGTAGCACTGATCAGTGAAATGACAAATTGGCAGATAGAAATAATTTTTTTGGGCATTTGTGACACAAGTAGACAAATCCGAGATTAGTGTTGCATTCTCCTTCACCAAACACAATAGTAAAAATATCAAATGTTATATATACATTTAATATATAATTTTCAATGAAATACCGGGTGAGTGTATATTTCTTTCTAAAAAGTGATATCTTCACACATGGAGATATAAATTATATCTTCACACGTGAAGATATCACTTTTGAAAATATGACTTGCTTTCATAGATTTCTAGCCTTTTTAGTAAGAGTTGAAACTGGTATTTCATCGATAATTATATATTAAACAGAACATTACATGGGCGCTTGGAGATACAGATTTTATCTTCTCATGTTGATGAAATATCTTACTCGTTCGCTGCGCTCACTCATAAGATATTGGTATCAACACTCAAAGATAAAATTTGTATCTCCGCGCAGCCATGTAATAATTATCCTCTATGTATGATAATTTACTGTACAGTTGTACAAACCTAAAAAAATATTAGCAATAAATAATGTTGTGGTTGGAAAAAGAATTTGGTTCAATTTTTTTAACAGAAACTGGTTTAATTAATTTTTTAACTGGTTTTAAAAATGAAGATTCTAAAAAGGTGTGTTTTTTGGGGGGGGGGGGGGGGGAGGCAGGGTTGCGGTTAACAAGAAAAATGCACCTACCCCTTGTAAACAGCATATGACATTCACTGCAGGTAAATGCAGTATACTGGGCTGCGTGCAATAAGGGTGTAAGTAACTCTTGATCACATTCTAAATTCTCCCTTAATAGAAAACAAAGAATTTACATCTTCAGCACAATCACATGAACATGACAACAATATACATGTAGACACAGGCTTGAGGGGCTATGTCATGGTACTGCGCATGTATCGAGTAATCGTTTGTTTAGTGGCTGTTAATTGGATACAAACAGTTAAACTTCCCTCCCTCAATGCTTGATTGAAAGGATTTTCAATATTTTCCCTGGAGACTGTTTATATACACTGTTTGTTAGTCATTTTTGCATATTTGCTTTCATTTTAAGCATCCCACATGGCTAAGAGGTTCGTTAGTTCATATCAAAGTCGGTGGAAATAGCTCTTTCCGGCCCGGAAAAACGGCCCAAAAAATCATAAAATAAAAAACAATTTCAGACCTACATGACTGATTGTACAGACCTACCTGGATTTTGTTCAACTCATTACTAGGAACAGCACATTTGTTTTGTTTGGCCTAACTGAAAAGCCAATAAATCTGATTTTTGTTTTGTTTCAGCAATGGAAGTCCTCTGATGAGTGCTGGGTCAGCGATGGTGGATTTTGTCGTAAGTGCTTATAATAATCAATCATTATATTGATTTCATACCCGTACAGTGTTTTTTGATTTGAGTATCCAAAGTAATTCAGACTGCTTTGGTTTAGCATTAATTGCTAAAGCTTTTCTACTGGCTGGTCTCAGTAAAGGTTCGAGGTATAATTTTGGAAGAATTGCTCCTGTAGCATTGCAATTAAAGCCACATAGACATACTAGATACCGTTTTAAAGGTTTTGAATTTAAGAAAGTATATACATATATATATATATATATATGTATGAACAGAAGTTAAAAGCGTAAATGTAACAGTTGTATATATTTCAATGTGAAATGACTCCGTCCGCCAGATTAAGGGCCGGCTCAGCCCTTCATTTTTTTCATTCAGTTCGAATCCCAACTAAATTGTCTCAAATACTGTGTCAGGGATTTTTGATATGTTGCGTTAATATTTAATACAGATTTTATCCCTTTTCAAAGTTAAAAATTAAAGTAGTTTTTCATGCCATTTTGATACAAACCAGGTCATAAAACCTGGACAAAAAATTATTTCAAAATTCCCAGACAAAATTATAATTTGAGAAATGGCTGTTTTCTACTACTCATGAAAATTGAGAAAAATTGGACAAAACACAAAAAGGCTGGACTTCAACAAAGTTCTGTTTTTGGCAGAAAAGAAGAGCTGAGAAACAGCCCGATAAAAGATGATTTCATTAACTTTAGCCAATCAGAGCGATTCATGTTGTGTTCAGTGTCTCGTCCGATTACACATTTCAGATTCATGAGCTGCATGGCTCAGAAAACAAGCTTGCAATTGACTGAGATGAGAGAAAGCTCACAGTTTACCAATGCCCAACACTAGTGTCGATTCAACTTTAATTTCAATGAAGAAATACTCTTTTAGGAGTACATAAAGTAGCACCACAGTAAGCAAACAATATCAGAGCAGGGAAAACCATTGAAGCACTGCTCCACGCCATGTACATGATTGTAGACTGTTTATGTCATATTCTAATTTCATTGCGCTGTTAAAGCAAAACTGGCTAACCTTAATATAGCTTCCTGTATTCCTGTATTCTTCGATTGAAGATAACGAAACGTCATTGCTCAATTCTATGTCACTGGACTTTCAGTCTTCGATGATTCTAACTTCTTGGAACTTGAGTATAAATTCATCCAGCCATTGTTTGTCTTAAGAACTTTACTGTTACCTGCTGCCAAATTTACTCTCACAAACTGAATTATCACAAACTAAGATGTGCTTCTTTTCTCTTTCCTTTCCTCTACATGATACAGTAAACGGTTAGACCTTCACGTCTTCTTGGATAAGGAAGTAAAATTGTAGGATTAGTGGCAGTCCCCAATTAGCTGCAATTACATTGTAGCTATTAAAATACATTGACATTTAAATAAAGTCACTTTATAAAAACTTAACACATGTACAATGTATATGTTGTAGGTCAAATTGAATTCCAGGTCAAATTGAATCAACCTAGGTCAAATTGAATCAACCTACATGTAGGTTGGAATATCAATGATTCTAAAAAGTTTTTTTTTATATTTGGGGATTTTTCGGGCTTAACTTAATTGAGCTGATCACAAGGAATGCCTGGTAGATATTAATCCAGTGGATTATCGCACTGCAGGACAGAAGTGCTTGTTGATTTGAACACCACATTTATTCTATAAGTGACTACTGGTCGAACCCAGTCCCTCTCGTTATGCGTGCTTGCCTACTGCTAACAAAATTGGGCTTGAAACATCTTTTGAAACATGAACGATATGAAACCCGGACAAAACTTTAACACAGATGAAGTTTATGTTGACTCTGCGTTGTTTTATGAAAACTGCAGCAACTCAAGAGAAGTAGGGATGCTAAATCAAGAAAAATACATTGTTTGTAGATGATCAGATGTACTTTACGGCTACACTCCTACTTCGAAACAAGCTGTGCCAACCGAACCAAATTTTACAGAGTAATCACTGAGCTGATACATGTAAATATAAATCTCAGTAAAGTAACGAGTGCAGAGGATCTTGAAGTAACCCTCATAAGCTCGTTTATGAGACTCGGCTTTTCAAAACACTGACAAAACAATGGCAATAGCTAAAAACTTTTTATTATATTCTCTTGTTCTCCCATCAAAGAATCACCCACAGAGGATCTGAAAAGGCGCAAAATGGATAAATGATTGAGAACTTAGACTTACATGGAACAATTAGGGCCAATAACAAGCAGTTTTATTAAAGCCAGTTAACATCCCACTCCAAGCAAACTCATTCCTAACACTATTATAAATTGATTTAAATGGTCCTGTGAACTAATCGAAACCCTAGCCCTACATTAAAAAAAAACCTTACCATCAACAACTAGTGCTCACTAATTTAGGGTTCTTTAGGGCTTAATCACTAAACAATACTGAAATATAATACTTGCTAAATGTTTATGTGAATTAATCTAAACCCTTACCCTACATTGTTTTAAACCCTAACTGTCAACAATGACTGCTCGCTAATTTAGAGTTCTTCAGGGCTAATCACTAAACAACACTGAAATATAATACTTCTTAAATGTTCCTGTGACACTGATTAAAAAAAAAACCTAACATCAATGAATGTACAATGTAAGTTCCCTTTTTAGAATCTTGAACAAATTACCTAGATTGAATCAATGTGACCTAGGTTGAATCAATGTGACCTACGTTGAATCAATTTGACCTAGGTTGAATTGAATTTGACCTGGAATTCAATTTGACCTACAACATATACATTGTACACTGTACTACAGCCATGACCATCACATGGTTTTCCAAACAAAGCATACAGCTCAATGACATATGATAACTTACTTTCTCATTCATGTACATGCACCAGCAAGCCATCCTGACCTTTGAAGATGACCAACTGGACAGAGCTCTAGAGAACTTGAAAAGAGCACAGCGGGTATGCTTCATAGAGAGCAATAAGAAGTCAGGCATTGCCATGGATGAACGGCTCATGAGGCAGATCTTGTATGCTGACTGTGAATTGTATATGGCACTATTGACTTTTCTAAAACAAGGTAATACATATGTATATATATTTAGTATATACCACATCAGTGAATATCACTTTTCGCGTGCTCTGATTGGCTACTCAAACAGTGAATATGATTTCATATTCACCTCCGAGCGAAGTAACGATCACCTCGCGCGAGTTTTTGGCCGTTTGACAGAAAATATAATAACTATTTGGTGCTGGCTATTCACCTGGAGTGTGGTAATAATATACTAAAACAATTATTCACCTCAGTGTCAGTGAATAATGGTAGATATTTACCTCGCCGAAGCGGCTCGGTAAATATCCACCACTATTCACCTTCACTTCGGTGAATAATTGTTAAATATTAATGAACTTATAAAGGGTTTTCAATAACAGTGTAAGTGACTTGTGATCAAGTGCCTAATTCTTTGACCAAGTTCTTAATTCTCCCTCAGTAAACAAAGAATGTAAAGGAGAATTTAGAATGTGATCAGTTAAGTCACTAATGCTGTTCTTGCATGGACTCTTCCATAGAGTTATAGAGTGAAACACTTGTGGAAGATTGGATGAACTAAAAATAGCAGTGGAAACATTTTGTCCTTCAGGCTTGTGTTCCCATTGTCATTTTTCATTCTCCCAAACTCCCACTCTTATTTCAATCTATACCTCAGTCTATGGAAACATGGAAAATGCTTTCATTTCTTAAATGCCACACTAAATGCCTTATTTTTATGTGTATACATTCAAAGTTGATGAAAGCCTTTAATTTATGGCCCTATTATTTTAATCTCTAGAGGTTTTTTTTTTCAGTGCCATGACACCTGCTTGTAGCAGTGCAATCTTGCCTAAAGATCTTTCCTATTTTCCCTTGCAGGAATTACAGATTACATCAAGGGAGGGTACTTAATGAGACGGGCATGGAAGTTATATGATAAGTGCTATCGAGAGATAAGTAGTATAGGAGGCCCTTTTCTCAGCTGGGCACCTGAGCTGAGATTAGAAGAGAATGGTACCTCTGAGTCTAGTCAAGATGACGACTCAGATGTGGTTTTACCAGAGGTAATTAAACAACATCCAGACCTTAATACATTGTACTCTCTAGGATATTATTGCTATACTCTATACTGTAACAACTTGCAATTGGTAATGGTTTGGATCTAAACAGTTTGGAAAGAACTGATATTTTAATACCATTAAGTGTCATTTAGAATGTAAATCTCACCTAGCTTGTGAAGCAAAATATTATTGTTGCAAACAGGTTGCAAAGTCTCAATTTGGTTGTTGTACAGTAATGATGCATAAAGTCTTTTCCACACTCATAATCTGTTCTATTAATTTCAATAAGCTATCCTATTTCTTGTTTCATCCCTCAATAATGTTGCAATTATAGTAATAGGCGAATCTTTGTTTACGTTTTTTCCTCATTAGCATACATCGAACTTCAAACGACGTACACACAAACAAACAGATTCCATAAATCGATTTTAGAGATTGTCACACATACTTGATAATCACCAAAAATTGAGATTGATATGATAAATATATTTTGAGGAATGAGCATTTAAAAATCTAAAAATTTACAAAGAATGTATTGGCTGTCAGCAACTCTTGCTACCCAGCCCATTTTACAGTTTTAAAAAGTCAATTTCGCCATAAATATTTAACATATCGATCTCAAATTTTTGGTGACTACTAAGTTTAAAATTATTTTTCAACTGATGTAGTCTGTTTGTTTGTAGCTTGAAGTTTAAGTTACTTGTATGCTAATGAGGCAAAAATGTAAACATTGACATCAGCAAGGATTAAAAATACAATAACCTATTATTTTGTGGCATCGAAATATGCCCTGATATTTCATCCGAGGACATTATCTGATCCGAGAAGAGAACACTTCCCGAGAGCTTTGTGGATCAGATAATGTCCAAGGACAAATATCAGGCCATATTTCAACGCCACAATGTAGGTTATTGTTGTTGTTATCCTTCAAATATTTTCTTTGATATACGCTTATACATGTATGTTCACAGGGGGTGTATAAATACATGTACAGTAACCTATTTGTGGCATCAAAATATGCCCTGATATTTCGTCCACAGACATTACAGTACCGGCCGAAAGTTTGTTCACATTTTTTGTGCATATCGCGCGTGTAGTTTGTTGAGTGTACTACACGTAAATGTCAGTGTACCACACTCATTTGAGTGTAATTCACGCACAGAACTACACGCACCTGTATAACTCATTAACAGAATTAAATTTGCCTGGGGAATACACGATTGACTAGTTCGTCAAAGTTTATCCCGCCAAGCTCACACTTCGATGTGCTGCTGCTTTTTATTTGATTGTTTGTGTGTTTAACCTCCAAATAAATCACCCCGCTTACGCCAATTAGTTTGCCAAAGTTTATTCCTGCCAAGCTCACACTTCAACGTTCTGTCGTTATTATTGGATTGTTTGTGTGTTTAACTTCCAAATAAAGTACTCCGTGGCGCCAACTAGTTCGGCAAAGTTTATTCCCGTAAACCTCACAGTTCAATGTGCTGTCGTTTTTAATTATTGTTTGTGTGTTTAACTTCCAAATTAAAAGCACTCTGCGGCCCCGACTAGTTCACCAAAGTTTATTCCCGCAAACCTCACAGTTAGATGTGCTGTAGTTTTTGTATTTGATTATTTGTGTGTTTAAGGTTACCGGATACCTTCAGGGTGCGTTTCCAGTCTAAATTATGTAGCGCCTCGAGGAAACATTGTAGATAAATCATCCATGTATCATTTTAAAGCTTATAAAATTGGCTAGAAGAATACATAAAAAGTTTTGAGTTCTTTGAAAATCTCGAATTTTCCGCGATCCCGTTTCTCGGATCTAGTGAGATGGCTTTCAGAAGCTCCGACTCCGAAAATATTTTAAAGTTTTAAAATCTGTTTGCTTTGTCGCATTTCAGAGGAATCGTATTACAAAACCCATGTCGGGGAATTTCAAAATTCGATTTAGTTCAAAAGTTATCATGCTCTCCGTGAAAAGGCGAAAAATTATCAGAGTAGATTTGCGGAAAACGCTGTCAAGAGCTCTATTTTTAGAATTTTCCAATTCCCTGACACTGTTTTGCAGCGGAGATATCAATTGACATTTTGTGAAAATTTCAAATAAATCGACTAAATTCCTCTTGAGTAGGAGCTTTTTTTAAACTCTATTTTGGTTGAAAATCGAAAGCGTAGAAAATAGCATTTCAGAAAATCTAGCCGTCTGTCGTGCGTGAATCTGAAGCCCCGCCTCTCCAACAATTAGCGAGCTCTTGGCCAATCATTTCTCATCACAGTTCAACTATCTGTCAAGATTTCCCACCAATGTTGATTTCCGATCAAAGCTATGCGCCGCATCGAGAAAATGTTAATATGGCTGGTTGTTCTAGTTTTCTTGTGTGACTTGAAAAATGAGAAAGATAGAAAGACCTTGAGGGACAAAGACAAGGTGAACACCTAGAGACGCCTTGAATGCAGGCGGCTGAAACAGCACGGCAATAGCGAGCTAAGATCATGGTGTTGGTTTCAAGCGATTCAGAGTGACCGTCCATCTAAGCTTTCTTGGAAACAAAAATTTTCTCGGCTGGCTCCTATCAATTCTTCATGTTCAGATGTGGGCCACTCGGCACTGTCTGAAAGTGAAAATACGAACTCTTAATGTCGGGTTTTACGAGGACTCCTATCGTATGCATTGTTTGGCCTTGTTTTGCTTTTCTTTTTTCTTTGTTTTCCAAGCTAAGGGCATCCTGCTTGCTTTTTTGAAGGCATAAGGCCAACAACCGATGGAATTATGGAATCGTGTGTGGAAAAACGTTTCTCAATAAACGTAAACATTGGTACATGTATATGAAATAAATTCAATATTATATGCGCCAGCTGTCTTCACACCGTCGTTACGAGCACTTGTCATGTGTTTATTGATCTGCTGTCAATCAAACAGAACCTTTTACTTCCGGTCAAAAACTTCCTTTTGGTATTTCTCCGTCAACATTAAGTTTTATTCAACGGAGTTTTTGGTATATGAAACACTACTACTAAAACTACATTTCTGTGGGGAAAATTTTTTTTTCCACCTTTTTCGTTTTGAAGGTATCCGGTAACCTTAACTTCCAAATACATTGTAAAGCACTCAGCGTAATATTGGGTCACGTGACGAATTCAACCAATCACGTGCGAGAGAAACTATTTGATGGATTAATAATTGCTGATATTTCCCGTTCATGTAGAAACCTCTCCTCGCAGGGTAAAGTTATTAATAGCGGGACGAGTCTTGAATTGTTTTTATTTTCTCGATTCTCTAAGTTTATTTTGAAGCATTAGAAACGACGTTGTTTTTAAAGTCGGTTCGAACTTCACGCAAACTTGAATTCGAACAATAACTGCATAACAAAGAAAAACTACATGCAGTTGAGTGTAATACACTCGTGTAGTACGTGTGTGCATTACACTCAAATGCGTGTAGTAAATTCATTTACTACACGCAAACTACATTACACACACGCAACTTGAAGGAGAATTTAGGATATGATCACTTATGCTCTTGTTGCACACCCCTTCATTTACATGTACTTCTAGATCTGGTCTTGCATTCATGCCACATTAAGGTAATGCAGGATGGTCCACGAAGCCCTTAAGGAGTGCTAAACTGATATGGGCCGCGTCAGGCAAAAAGGGCCCGGACGACATAATATGTAAATTAATGTATTTTGAAATTGTACCATGTTTTTTATACTTGTGGTGCGATTACAATATGCATCGCGAGCGCTAAATTGTGCTACTAACAAGTAGTGTTGATTTCATGAAATTGCCAAGTGAAATCGAAGACGAAATTTACGATATTTTTACACGATGGCGTGATTACAATTTTAGCAGGCGCAAATGATTCCTTATCACCAGACGATTGTTGCAAGGTGTAACTTGTACTATTGCTAAATTCATATTATGAGTGAGGGGGAGTAGAATGACTGCAGAAAAGATTTTTTTGGGCCAAAAAGTGATCATCTTATTTATTGTTTACTCTTTAATGCCAGCACGTATAAATGAATGTCATACATCAAAATCATCCCCTCTGACAGGATTCCTAATTTTTGTGGTCATATTTGTAATCGGGCCCTTGCATCAAAATCACGTAAATTTTGCCCCTCATTTTTGTTGTCAATTTCTTGATACTGACATTTATTGTTAGGAATGAAATGCAGTGCTTTTCGTCAAGAATACAATACAATCTTCAACCTGTTATTAGAAACACCGTTGTAGGAATTATTTAACTTGAATGTCGTCCAGGCCCTTTTTGCCTGACGCGGCCCATATATGTTTGTAAAGCTAGGAACAGACATTTAATGGTACACATGCAGTGATCATTTAATAAAACTCTGACATTCAAGTTAATAAGTGGGACTTGGAAATTAAAAATCCTTGAATTTTGTTTGGCTGTTAATGTTGGGTGTACAAACCATGGAATTAAGGCCATAATTGCATCGACGGTCACTGGTTAACTTCTCAATCAAATATATTGGTGCTATAGTAGCTCAAAATAGATGCCAGCAACTGAATCATGCAAGTTTAATCTTAATATCTCTAAAATTGAAGCAATTATATTTTTTTGAAATCTCTTAATTTAACAGCTAGGCTGTGTTTATGATGCTGGACAGCATGGTTTGCAGTCCAGCTCACAAACTCTTTTTAATTTCGAGACTATATATATTAAATTGTCTTTGCTTTAATTTGTAACTAAAGATATCAACTTAAAACTTGCATTAGTTACTAATTTGGCTTGCTCTTTCCACTTCTGGCATCCATTTTGAGCTAGTACCAATATATTTGATTGACAAAGTCATGTGACCAGTTGATGCAGATGGCCTATTTCAATATTTTAATCAATTGACCTATATCATTATGACATCAAATCAAAACAATCTATTGTTTAAACGCTAAGGATCACGGTCGTGGGAGGGGGACAAAACAGCAACAACACAAAGGAAATCGCTATCAAATGCATTTTGTAGAATGTAGAATAGCGGTATTAAACAGCCACCAAATAAGGTAAATATTGTGGGATAAACATTGATACAGCTGAAATCTGGAAACCAGACAATTCGAAGTTAAATTTTCCTCAGCAGAGCAGATTTAGTTCAAAATTCTATTGTTCAAGTCGATTCTGTCCCCCTCATAAACAAGCCGTGACGTCATAATGATATAGGGTAATTAAAGTATTTCTATTTTCAGACTGAAGCTGAGGATCTGGTATCCCCCTTAGATGATATCCCCATCCCCCCTAGTCCTTCTATGTCCAAGCGTGGTGCTATCACAGCTGATGTATTAAGACATTTACAGGCAGCAGTGTCATGCGGCTATGGCTTGTTTCATCTTGCTATATCCCTTGTACCACCCAAGCTACTCAAGTTCTGTCATTTGCTTGGATTTTCTGGTAACAGAGATGTAGGATTACAGGCACTAGAAATAGCAAGTCAGAGTGAGGACATGAAGGCACCAGTAGCAAGGTAACCATAAGTATGCTTTTCATTCACACAAACCAACTGGTTGATTGACCAGTTGTATTCTATCTCTGAACGAATACAAATCATTTTCAAACTATTTTACATGACACATGTAAAAACAAGTTATTACAGGATGGGCATCTCGTTTATTTGCTTTCAGTTTACATTTAGTGCGAAGAACGTAACAATATTTTTTAAACAATATGAAAGATAGCTAGAGACACCTTCGAGTGGTATCAACTAACTAAACAACTCATTATATACTGCTCCTTATTCCCCAAGGTACATCATAACACCGATGTGCATTCCAAATCGTTAGAAAATACATTTCTCAAATGTCAGTTCTAAGAACTGGTTTGGGACAGACTGGCCCTACTCAAGGGAGGAGAACTAGCCAGTTCAGTCCCACAATGTACAATTCCACAACTGAACACACAAGCAACACTATTTCGTTTTTGGCACAAGAGAGAAATTGATTGAACAACGACAACTGAATCACAATAAATGATATGAATAAACCTCTCTGCCACCCTAAAAATATCCTTTTTTCCCAGGGTGGCTGGGCAGGAAAAATAACTAAATAAATAAAACTATAATCCAAGCAATTAGGACCTTGTGCGTACTTGAACAGCTACAGCTTAAAGTGAATTGAGATATACCTTTCTCAATGAATAAATCGTGTCAGTTGTGCAATTAATCCCTTTGATCCTGTGATAGGCCCAAAGGGGGGTAAATGTACATGTATACTGTTAGTGACATTGTACATGTAGCTACAATGTATCAATAAATGACCCACAACAGGGCCATTATTTTATATGAGAGGAAGTTAGCTGTGGCTTATCTAGATTATGTAAGCTGTGGCTTACCTAAGCTATGAACGGATTGTAAACTGTACATGTTACATGACTTATTATGTGTATGTACACAGAGAAATGTGTGGCCCTCCTAATACATGTAAATGGATTGGAAACTGATCGAAGTTCACGACTAACTGAAGCCATGGCTTAATTAATGCACCATTAAATTAAAGCATGTTTTTGTGAACTTGCCAGTTCTATCCCACTACATGTATGTATAATCATGTCTGTTAGTGACCTAAGAAACCACAATGGCATAAAACAACTTAATTTACAAAATAGTACATGTAACTGCACATGAAAATGCATGCAGTCTTAAATAATTTGGCTGTTAACACTGTAAAACTGCCGAGTTTTAAGTTTTAAAATGAGTGGACCTTTGTATTTGTGCAACAATTAAGAACCGGTCTGCCCAGTACAAATCGGACAAATAAATAGAAAGAGCACTAAGACAAGTCATGTACATGATTGTATATAAGTTATGCATCAGCTCAAACACTTTTTCAGAGTCCACTTAGATGCTTTAGATATGTAGCCACGTAATTGTGTGCTTGCATTGTTATTAGACATTTCATTAAGTAAATCATCAGCCTGCATAATTGATTTTGTTTTATTCATCAGGGCTGTTATTCGAAACGGACTACTGTCAAAATTTTAGCA
This sequence comes from Actinernus sp. WN-2022, assembly GCA_030867875.1. NCBI lineage: Eukaryota > Metazoa > Cnidaria > Anthozoa > Actiniaria > Actinernidae > Actinernus > Actinernus sp. WN-2022. The sequence goes on along the minus strand of JAOWCC010001210.1, from coordinate 17,284,774 downwards.
CCAGCAACTGTGATGACGATCGCTGGCTACTTAATGAGTTGCATAGCTTATGGTGCATTAAACGACCGGCTATTTTTCAGTTGTCCAGCATCTTAAAAAATTAATGAAAGCCCTGACCCGCAAACATTGAAATTATCAAAAAATAAGATTTATTGTTTAGAAGGAAACTGTGTTTATATAGTATTGTTTGTTATTGTTGTTATTGTGTTATTGTGTTATTATTGTGTTGTTATTGTGTTATTATTCATTATTTATTATTATTACAGTATTATTATTATTATTCATTATTTTAAATTTCAATGAAAACAGGATATTTGCTGGTCATGAGCCAACTTTTGATCTATTTTTAAATCTGAAAAAGTTAATATATTATACATGTCATTTTGTTCATTTCAATGATAGTTAATAATGATAATAATAATAATGTCTTTATTAAATCAATAAAATACAAATCAATTTTACATACTAGTTTAAGAATATTAAAAATTACAAGTATAAAGTATATTTACAAGTAATTAAAAATAAGTGTATTTATCAAACTACACTTAAAACGTTCAATATTTACTTTACTTTAGTTTACTTTACTTTACTTTACTTTACTTTACTTTACTTTTACTTTTACTTTTCAACCATTCTATCCATATTATTGTCAAATACTAAATATAATTGTGCGATTCACTCCATCTAAATTTATTAGATGCTTTAGATATGTAGATACTTTAGATACTTAGATGCTTTAGATATGTAGCCACGTAATTGTGTGCTTGCATTGTTATTAGACATTTCATTAAGTAAATCATCAGCCTGCATAATTGATTTTGTTTTATTCATCAGGGCTGTTATTCGAAACGGACTACTGTCAAAATTTTAGCACCAGCAACTGTGATGACGATCGCTGGCTACTTAATGAGTTGCATAGCTTATGGTGCATTAAACGACCGGCTATTTTTCAGTTGTCCAGCATCTTAAAAAATTAATGAAAGCCCTGACCCGCAAACATTGAAATTATCAAAAAATAAGATTTATTGTTTAGAAGGAAACTGTGTTTATATAGTATTGTTTGTTATTGTTGTTATTGTGTTATTGTGTTATTATTGTGTTGTTATTGTGTTATTATTCATTATTTATTATTATTACAGTATTATTATTATTATTCATTATTTTAAATTTCAATGAAAACAGGATATTTGCTGGTCATGAGCCAACTTTTGATCTATTTTTAAATCTGAAAAAGTTAATATATTATACATGTCATTTTGTTCATTTCAATGATAGTTAATAATGATAATAATAATAATGTCTTTATTAAATCAATAAAATACAAATCAATTTTACATACTAGTTTAAGAATATTAAAAATCACAAGTATAAAGTATATTTACAAGTAATTAAAAATAAGTGTATTTATCAAACTACACTTAAAACGTTCAATATTTACTTTACTTTAGTTTACTTTACTTTACTTTACTTTACTTTACTTTTACTTTTACTTTTCAACCATTCTATCCATATTATTGTCAAATACTAAATATAATTGTGCGATTCACTCCATCTAAATTTATTGCCTATTTCCCATAATTATTATTATTAATAATTATTACTATCATCACTAAATAATATTAGCATTAATATATACCCCTTGGATAATTATTTAATTAAATAAAATGTCCCAAATTATTGTTTTAGATTAACCTTGCTGTGGTACCATGCCGTCATACAGCCTTTTATTGCTCTTGATGAAGGCAGCAACGAAGAAGGTACTGGATATGTTGATGTAGGTCCGTATTTACCCAAGGCTTTTTCTATTTTTTTAATTTACACAATAATTAATTATTACTCATTAATTATCTTAATTAATTATTGCTCAAGATAAATATAACTACCAATACTAAATAAATGCATAACTTTATAGCTATGTTATGTCACATAACCGTTAACCGAATGTAGACATGAAAGCCAGATGGCAGTCTGGGAGTTTTGTTTTTAGATTTTGAACTTTGACCCACAGCAGCCTAGAAAGCCTTTCCATTTTCAGCACCAAATTAGCAAATTGAGAGGAAAAAGCAACATCAATTGATCAGTAAATAAATGTCATTTAATTTTATTGTGAAGATTTTTTATGCTGTTGGAGTTTGTTTTGACATCAATAGTTGTACATTCGAATTTTCCCTGCACATCATAGATTTCAAACTCAATATGATTCGTACCTCCATAATTTATGTGAAAACTTGGAAAGGCTTTTGTGAATGTCTGTGTTACTGGTCACACATGACTTTGTATAGCTGTAAGAGTAGGCAACCATGAATTAATGTTGTAGTAGCAGTGTCATACTCAACTATAAATATATGTCTGATAGTTATAGGATCAAGTAATACAGTTTAGGGGTCAGTTAATGTCTGTAAAATTGTGATATTCAATGCTGAAGTTATCAGGAACTTACAATGTATGTGACTTGGATTTCTCGAAAGTTGTTGGGGTATTGAAAGACCTAAGACCCAGCCCTTATTTTCAAGACTAGGTGTCTGAGTAGGTGTTTATATATAATTGAAGGGCGATGTGCAACAAGGGTGTAAGTGACTCGGGCTTGACACTAACAGTTACCCGGTCACCAGTGGAAATTAAAATTTTCATGTGGAAAGTAAAAAGTTTGGTTTGGAAAGACAGTATAATTTTAATATATTTCTATATTTACCCGGTTTACCTTTCCACAGTGGCAACAAGTCTTAAAAGTTAGTGTTGAGCGCTGTGACTCCTGATCACATTCTAAATTCTCCCTTAGAAACAAAGAATTTTAAGGAGAATTTAGAATGTGATCATGAGGAGTCACTCATGTCCATTTTACACACAGCCCTTCAATTTATGGGCATTAATTTTCCCAAACTCAGTAAACAGTAACTAAAGAAAGAGTAGGCAGCGTTAAATGTTCTTACAAAACTCAACCTACATTGTAGAGCAGAATGAACATTAACCTCCATTAACTTCATGCACAAATTACACATGTTTGGAGAATTCTAAATTACAGTATCAATACACTGTAAGAAATGAGATTATTATTAAGTTACTGTGACTAATCACAACTGTAATAATTGTAGTGTACTGGCTTCCCAACAACTCTTCCATAAACCTAATACACTGAAACCGATAACCCACATAACACACTTATTAGTGTCAACACATTATTTTCAACAGCATCGACTTAACCACGTGTTGTCTTTGGCCACTTCTCCTAACAGCCATAAATCTGGTTTTGGTCAGTTATGCTCATAAATGACTATGTTCTTGGTCATTCATAAAAAGGGCTAATATTATTATTTTGAATTCATTATTTCATTTTTATCAATTCATCTGATTTGAAGTCAACAATGTGTCAACACAAGCTCATCTTTAGTTATTACTGAAAAGAACTGACCTAATTATAGTAATTTAACCTACATGTACATGTAACTTGGTAATAATATTGTTAAATATAACCATTGACCAGTGGTGAATTTCCTGTCATGCATACTACAGTACAGTGCAGCTCAAAAATAATGCACCCGCAAAAAGTCCTGCAAGAACTTCTTGCGCCGCAAGAACCCGCAAGAAGTTGATAACCCACTTTTTGCGCCTCAACTACAAGAACACGGAAGCAGTTTAAGAAGTTGATAGCCCGCTTTTTACGGCTCAGCCGCAAGAATGCGCAAGAAGTAAAGAGTGGATAATCCGCTTTTTGCGGCTCAACTGTAAGAACATGCACAAAGTTAAACAATACAAAAGTTTCAAGTCCAATGCAAGAACTTTGAGACATGAGGATTGTGGTTTGTTTACAAGTGTGCATGGCAAATTTATTTAGAAAGACTCTCGGTAATATTTTTGAAAAACTTATTTTCAAAGACATTGAGATGTTTTTAACAATTTGCTTTCATTTATGGTAGTGTTTATTAATTGTTTCTTTCATTTTGCCAGGTTTTCCTGGTTTTGCAGACTGTTCAATCCAACTTTGATTTGCACGTTTAACGATTATTGTTGAGTCGATCGCAATATGCAAATTACCACTTCTTGTTGACCTTTAAAGTTTTGTAAGACTGTTCAATTGAACATTTAGTTCAAAAGGATTCCACTTTCCCAGTAGAAGTTTTCTGGTAAAGAGTATAATTTTACACGGTTTTCATTACCAACGTGCAGCGATCAAAACTCAGACTGACACGTTCACGCCTGACTGATTGCACGTGGAGAAATTCAGACGTCAAGAACTTGAGATTTTAATTTCGAAAATATGCCTTATATTAGGACCGCGAACATTTGCAATGATTTGAGCTGAAACCTTGAGCAACACAGGGATGTGCCATAAATGTGAAACTACAGATGCTAATGTCTCGGAGTTTTTACTTTTAATATTTCTGAAGTGTTTGTCTTATTTAATAGTCAGCTGAACACATGGACGGCAGTGGGATTCAATAAAGAACACAACATTTGTCATATAATCAACCTAGCTATATTATTCAATAGCAATGTTAGCGAAAAGTTGCACTTGAAATATTCCAAAGTAAGACGTGAAATTTCAATTCCAAAATGCAATAAATTATTTTGCTGCATAGTTTTGTGTTTGTTGTTCTAATATATTTCTTTAGTACTTTAATTTGATGTTTCCCGCAGAACGTGAACCTCAAAATGTAACATATTTGTTTCTTAATTTCCAGTCGAAGGGACGACTTTTAATACGTTAATTAGTAAGAGAGTTTCAACCCGTTTGAATTAAGTTGAACTTCTTGCGGTTGAAGTTCTTGTGGTTCTAACTTCTTGCGTTTAAGGAGTTCTGGCAGGTCAAACTTCTTGTGGTTGATAATTAATTATAAGCGCAAAAAGAAGCGCAATAAGTTGAGTTCTTGCATCCGCATAAAGAAGTTATTGCGCGTGCATTATTTTTTAGCTGTACTGTATATTACTGGTCCCATGCACTTGCAGGCAACAAGATCGATACATACATGTATGTAAGTTGATTACCTCAGTTGGAGCAAGGCCACTGAAGTGTAGAATAATCTAGTGTTTCTTGCCACCTTGTTCTTTTGATTGATTAAAAAGCAAGACAGTGTATCAGCTGGGCCAATGAGTGATGGAAAGAAGCAAACAATTATCAAGCAATTTCGTCAAGATTGGTAACATTAACATCAAGTTTATAAAAGTTGGTTACAATATGACAATGATTGGAAATTAATGTACTGTAAACAGTTTACAAAGTGTAACAAGACAAGTCTTTTTGTAAGTGGAACAGTCAGCCTTGGTAAAGATCACAAAGATTTGAGTAATTTAATTTGAGCCCCTGGAATTACAATGTAAGTCTGGGATCAAATTTTACCCCCAGTTTAGCAAGTCTGGGCAAAACACTGTACCCAACACCTTCAATACACAAATATTGTTACATTGTACACTAATAAATAATTAATGCTAATTGAGTCCATGCTCAGTAATACATTCAATAATTCTGTCATATTAAAGTTAAATGAAATTTATTGTACCACTGAGCACATGCACAACTGTTCCTTAAACGCAGTAGACAATAAATGTACGAGAAGATCAGTTTCATGTTAAAAACATTTTAATTATTGAAAAGTTCAATTAATTACTTGACAAAATCAATTATGATTTTTATGGCCTTAAGATAATGTTTGTATGAAGATTATTTTGAGAGGTATTCTGTATAAAACTATATAGTATATGCATACGTGTACATGTACATGTGTGTACAATAAGTTGTTCATGTTCTGAAAGTTCTTCCCATTACATCTACAAAGTCTGTAAGTATCCTGAGTACAACTCTTTAAAATGGCTTATTATTTTATATTTTCCTCCTCTGTTCATCATAATCCTTTACATAAATTTCCTGCTTTCCGTTATAACTCTCCGTACGTAACAGTACTGTTGTGTCTGTTTCCAGGTTTAGCCAGCGCTACAGCTATCCTAGATGAGTCATCTCTCGAGTATCCCTCTTCTGCTGTTTTCCTGTTTTTCAGGGGCTTGGTGTCAAGATTAAAGGTTAGAAGAAGCTTCCAATAAAGGGGCTATATGTCATGGTGTCGTGCACGCCTGGAGTCATTGTTTGATTGGTGGCTATTAATTGCCTACAAACAGACTGTTAAAGTACATTTTTTGTACCCTCCCTCTGTACTTGATTGAAATGATACCATATTTTCCTTGAATGCTACTTAATTTAACAATGATCTACTCACAGTTTGTTAGTCATTTTGTATCATATTTGCTTTGATTTTAACCACCCACATGAACATTTTAGGTTTGTCAGTTCATGTGAAAATCACTGAAAATAACTGTCTGGCCTCTCACTGTGACCCTTTAAACAACATGAATGATCTCAAGGACAGTTAATTGTTTTATAAACTAAAGGAATAAAAGACTAGTGTGCCAAACCTATAATTAGATCTGTTATAAAATTGTGATAGAGAGGTTTTAACTCAAGCCACTGTAAAAGTGTTGTTGCTAAGATACTGTCATTGAAGAGAACAGAGGATATATATGACTGTTATTCTGACTGTGATAGGTTTGCAAGTGATTGTTGTTAAACGTACAACTGCCATCTTTTTTCGTATGGTGTCTGATATAGGCCTTAGTCTGTAAATTTTCTGTGGATATAAGTGCTAATAAAATTGGAGTGACAGTCATTTTCTTCAGCCCATTCCAAATACAGAATTTATTGTCTTCCTACTCAGCGCACGGCTCAAAAATTACCAGACACAAGTACTTAAATAATTAATAATTGTCTATTTTATTGAATTCAGGGTGAGGCTAGAGTGGCTCTACAAGAGTTTCATCAAGCTATGCAGGCAGCAACTGAACAAAAAGAGATAGCACTTATCTGCCAGTATGAGATTGGTAAGAAGATGAAGAACAAGTCGGCATAGCCAGGTGTTCTGCGAGGGGGAGGGTGGTTCCGAGTGGATGGGGTTTCTAAGTCTGGCGATCCATCATCTAATACATCTTTGGAAATCATGAAGGGGTTCTGGAATCCCGGCTTTTTTTGTTTTTTGTTTGTTTGTTTATTTATTTATGACATTCGGACACCAGGATATTCACATGGTATTTCTCTTCTATCTCTCAGTGCTATTTTTGTAGTTTTTGTTTTAAAGAAACTTGAAGGTTCAATTCGATTGACAGTGCCCCAGGCTTTTAACTACAACCCTACACCCATGATAATCCAGGATTATAAACCTTAAAAACTGGATCATATACATGTAGCTTATCAATACTTGTCAATTAAATTGCTTATAGGCTGGTGTCATTTACTGCAGTTGGAATGGGAGTATGCCTTGCCAGCATTTTTCAGGTAAAGAAAACCCTTGTTGTCAGTTTATTGGAAATAGAAGCAAAGGTGATATAGACACAACCTTATTTATTTTGAAGTGTGGCACTGTGGTGAAATTATTGGTGGTTCAAACTGACCAATCAAGCTCACAAAGTTAACTAGCCATATAGTAAATGGTATTTATTGCTTTAAAGTGTATACCAGGGCAAACATTTTTATCACTATTATCGATTGTACATCAAGTGAATAGTTGAATGGTAGAATATTTCTTGATTTGAGTGTTGCATCCATGAGTTGTAGAGGTTTGTATTTATAATATATTCAAGCTGGTGATGTAAAACTGGTCTTCATTTATTATACAAAAACATATTGGTAAAGACCTTTTGTAAACATCTACATGTACAAAATGTATGTTATATTTGAACTTAGGTTATATCAGTGATTTTACCAAAATAATATTTTGTCAAAATCAGGACACAGTTTCATTTACAAGGAAAGAGAAATGAATCATTAGCATATTGGAAATAGAAACCTCTATAACTCATAGATGCAATACTCAAATCAAGAAATATTTTACAATTCACCTATTTACTTAATGTATGTAGAACCAATATTAATGATCAAGAATTGACCTGATATACACTTTAAACAGTCATTCACATTCATAATACCACATTTTCCCCAGGCTCAAGGAAGACTCCAAGTGGTCTCAAGGCTATTATGCTTATTTATGTGGAGGTAACTAAACAGTGTGCTCAATTTATTACACATTGTAACGTTATGAGTGGTGTACATGTATGGTCATTCGAAGCCTTGTACACTGGAGTAGTGGTGTTGTGAATAGCGACCTTCAGATGCGAGTGCAACAATAACTACCATACTCAGCAGACACATGTATAAGAAACGTTTTTTCCTGGCTATAGCCTTTAATAATGTATAGATAGTATCTCTATTTGTAATTTTAGTCAAGTTTATTATATTATTAGGACAGTATTAATACCGTACATATTTATACAGAGTACTGGCTGATAGAAGAAACTAGTAGATTTTCTGTACTAAAACATTTTGTAGTGGTGCAGAGTACTGGCTTATAGAAGAGGTTAGTGGAATCTCTGTACTAAAACATTTTGTACTGGTGCAGAGTACTGGCTGATAGAAGAGGTTAGTGGAATCTCTGTACTAAACATTTTGTACTGGTACAGAGTACAGGCTGATAGAAGAGGTTAGTGGAATCTCTGTACTAAACATTTTGTACTGGTACAGAGTACTGGCTGATAGAAGAGGTTAGTGGAATCTCTACTAAACATTTTGTACTGGTACAGAGTACTGGCTGATAGAAGAGACTAGTGGAATCTCTGTACTAAAACATTTTGTACTGGTACAGAGTACTGGCTGATAGAAGAGGCTAGTGGAATCTCTGTACTAAAACATTTTGTACTGGTACAGAGTACTGGCTGATAGAAGAGGCTAGTGGAATCTCTGTACTAAAACATTTTGTACTACTGGCTGATAGAAGAGGCTAGTGGAATCTCTGTACTAAAATATTTTGTACTGGTACAGAGTACAGGCTGATAGAAGAGGCTAGTGGAATCTCTGTATGTACATATGCTGTGACATGTACATGTATGTAGCATTACATGTCATATCTCAACAATCAGTTGTTGACCATGCTGTTTTTATCACTTTAGTTACAGTAGGTCTTCTAGGGAGCGCAAGTGAAGCTCAGGTTCAATTGAAGTCAGTATCTAAACTTGTTAAAAAGAAAACGCCCCTTGAAGAGTTTATATGTAGAAAGGTGAGTGTGAAGTCCAGTTTTGCATTGAAGAATTACCGCTGGATGCGATGACTACAGACGCATTTACTCAACGTCTCATTCTGATGTTAAATATTCATAAATACCCGCGGTAAGATGTGTTATTCACAACTCTATGTATAGGCGAATCCTTGCTGACGTCATTGTTTACATTTTTGCCTCATTAGCATAAATTAAACTTCAAGCTACAAACAAACAGACTATATCAGTTGAAAGAGAATTTTAAACTGAGTAACCACCGAAAATTTGAGATTGATATGTTAAATATTTACGGAGAAATTGACTTTTCAAAACTATAAAATGGGCTGGGGGGAAAGAGTTGCTGACAGCCATACATTCATTGTAAATTTTGAGCTTTTTAAACGCTCATTCCTCAAAATATATTTATCATATCACTCTCAAATTTTCGGTGATTATCAAGTGTGACAATCTCTTTCGATTTATGGACTCTGTTTGTTTGTTTGTATGTACGTCGCTTGAAGTTTGATGTATGCTAATGAGGAAAAAACGTAAACAAGGATTCGCCTATTGTAGTTGCAACTGCTGCACCTTCTTGCTGGTATTTGTGAATATTTTACATCACAATGAGAGTAGTGATTAGTAAATGCGTCTCTAATCCAGAAAAAGGTGTCAGTTAAAATTAGTTCTGAAAGGAAAACAATGGTAATTAAAGTTGTGAAATCGAATATAAATAGTAAGCGTATGTTCCAATGCATAAATGGCAGAGGGAAACCATCTAAACTGCAGTTCTCAAGTATTGTCGGTAAGTGGTTGGTAAGTAGTCGGCCGAGCACTTACCAACCACTTTTTTTCGGTGCAGATTGTTCACTTTAGCCAAATCTCTCTGTTTGCTAATGAATATAGCCTATAATGACCATTGTGTCTCTGAAGTGCTCCAGAATGTTTGTCTCTGTGGGTTCTTGGATCGCAAGCTACAAATTTCTGCCCATTTATTTTTTGTCTGGTTTTTGTTCTTTTCTGGACCGGCACAGCACCTTGAGAAGAATGCCATTCTCACCTCTAACCAACGCAGCTGCCTATCATCCCTAAACCAACATATAATAAGAGAACTGATGCAGTTATCATAGATTTTTCAAAGGTGTATGACTCTGTCTCCCACCAAAGGCTAGTAAATAAACTACTCTACTACTATGGCATTAACGGAAAACTACTGACTTGGATAAACAGTTTTCTTTCAAACCGTAGCCATGCAAGCTGTACAAGTGAATGGGTCTAACGGACCCATGTCCCTTCAGGAGTCCCTCATGCACAGTGCTTGGCCCTATTCTCTTAGTGTATATAAACGACCTATCGTGTGACCTACATTCCTCTATTAAACTGTTTGCAGACGCTGCAGTGATTTATCGTGAGGTAGAAACTTCTGATGACATTAACTTCATTTAACAAGATATTAACACTGTAGTCCGTTGGTCAGACACTTGGCAAATTAATTTAAATGTCACCAAATGTAACACCATGTCAATCAGCAGAACGTCCATAAAATCACCAAATGACTATTGCATGCGTGGTACAGGCTGAATCCAGTAAACTGCCATCAATATCTTGGCATCTTTACACAAGATGATATGCAATCAATGGGACACCCATGTTAAATATGTTAAGGGTCAGGCCATGAAAATACTAGGCCTCTTATGTAAAACTTATCATTCTGATTTTTTTTAACGAGACCTGAAACAACCATGGGGGCTGATCAAAGTCAGAACCCGGCTAATCCTCGGATCGAATTGCAATTTAGCGTGTTGGTTTTTGCGGAGGGAGGAAAACCGGAGAACCCGGAGAAAACCCTCGGAGCAAAGGCGAGATACCAACAAACTCAACTCGCATATGGCGCCGCGTCCGGGAATCGAACCTGGGCCACAGAGGTGAGAGGCGAAGCACTTAACCACTGTGCCACCCCGGCTTCCCTCGTAATGCAGCACACAGGTTAAACAACAGGTTTATTACTCTCCAGTGAGACCTCAAGTTGAGTATGCAACAACAGATAAACAGCACGTAACGTCTTTAGAGGCAGTACAGCGTAATGCCTTACGCTTTGTGTGCAATGACTACTCAACATATTCAAGTGTTACTGCAATGTGCCAATCTGTCGGTTGGAACACTTTAGAATGCCGTAGATATACATAAATACTGCAACTATGATGTATAAAACTGTCCATAACATTTGCTTCCTAGGCTTTCCTTACTCTGTTCAAGTTGCTGATAATGGACTGTTGTCACACGGCGGCCATGTTGGCTTGAAACAATAGATTTCCCAAGTGTAGCCACGTACTGAGCAGTTTCAGAACGAGTTCACGCGTGCAAAACAAAGGCTTTTATACTCCTGGGATTAAACATGGCCGCCGTGTGAATAAGGTCCATATATAGAACACGCTCGAACCATCCTTATAAATTTCAGCATATTCCCGCCAATATAAATGCGTATACCAATGTGGAATCAAAGCAGATTCTGTAAATATTTTTCAGAGAGAGGCGCTTCCTGCTATAGTACAAATGTATTTTCCCCACTAGTCAGTTAAATAGCACAATGCTATGAAGTGTGTAATTACGTCTTCCTTTCTGTTTATTGTTATTATTGATCATCGTATTTATTTAGATACAGTACGTTATATTTATTGTTAAATTAACATAAATTTATTTTTCTCCCGCCACTACGGCCGCTTGACATCCTGTACAGTCTTTATGACTAAAAGGATTAATAAATATAAGATGAGACGAGGCATATGCTGATTTTTACTGTTAAAATTCCTAACTGTACCAGAAAAATACCCGGGCTGCTGGTTTTCTCATGTGGCTCGTGTACTGGTATAGAAGAAGCTCTGTTGTACCTCGTCCTTCAATAATAAAACTGAAAAAAATGTGTTTTGTTCAAGGCTGCTCTGTACAAGAAGACTCCACCATCTGAGGATGATTGCCTGCTGTTGACACTAGAACTGTTATATGTCTGGAGAGCGTTCTACACGTGTAGTCCGGCTGTACTGCATAAAATATTGCACGGTAAGCAGTCTGTCCACAGGCAGCCCAAGCTCTAAATATGTAGCTAATACTATTAAATAGCGTTTGTATGGGAATTTCAAAGAGCTAGGAATACGAAATAGTTATGAATAAAATCCCTTACTTTGCTTCCATAGTGTGTTACCTGCTGTCTGTGTGGTAACAGGGTTGATATGCGTTCGTATTCCTAGCTCGTTGAAATTCCCATACAAACGCTATTTAATAGTATTAGCTAGATATTTAGAGCTTGGTCTGTCTTTGTGCTCTTTCTCGAAAACTTGGATGTGAAAGGTGAAAAAGGGCATGATAACGTCAATAAACACCAACCATTTTAGAGTGTATTTTTATATTTGTATCATAATGTTGATTAACACTGCAAACAAATGATGATGATGATGATGACAATATTACTACAGCTGGTGAAGCCTTCTAGCGGCTGTTTTGGGTGTTTTTGTCGTTCTTTTTTTAGGATTGGGCTACCAATGGCGCGTGTCAAAATGGGGCGAGAAGATGAAGCGCCACAGGTAGCCCAATCCGAAAAAAATAAGGCTGCTACTACTAGTACTATACTACGAACTACTATTAACTGTTACTATTACTTCATGTAACTACTACTACTACTACTTTAAACTACGAAAAAGCTACTACAACAAAAAACTACTTCAAAACTACTACAACAACAAAACTGCTACTGCTACAACAAAAACAAACTACTACTACTACAACAAAGTACTACTACGCCAAAGTACTACTACACCAATTAAAATCTACTATTTCGAGGTTAAGTAATCCGAGGTGATCATGGTATTACTACAATTAAAATCTACTATTAACTACTACTACTACTATAAAAAACTACGAGAAAGCTACTACAACAAAAAAACTACTGCAAAAGCTACTTCAAAACTACTACAACAACAAAACTACTACTGCTACTACAACAAAACTACTGCTACTACAAAAAAAACTACTACTACTACAACAAAGTACTACTAGGAATCCGAGGCGATCATGGTATTACTACAATTAAAATCTACTATTAACTACTACTACTACTACTATTAAAAACTACGAAAAAGCTACTACAACAATTAAAATCTACTACTACAAACTAGTACAGACTACAAACACAACATTTAGGAAATGCTCTTTTATGCCCCGTCTTATTCACAGCCGTTAGTGTCGTGGTTTCTTAGGGTCTCTGTTGTTTGTGTATCAGATGTGGACAGTTCAAGGCCAAGCCCTCACCTTCTACCTCTTAGATCTCTTATCCAGGGGTCTGTTCACCAAATTTTAAAGAACAACGATTTGGCTATTAAGGTAAGCATTTGCGTGGTTATAAACCTCTTCAAATCTCTTTTTGTAAAACACGTTATTATATGGACTTCTGAAGGGCGAGAGTGTTCTACAAGGATCTAAACCATTCGTAGAATCCATATTTCACTCGGTGGAGTGAGATATGGAAAATACGCCACTCATCTCCCAGAATGTATGACGTCGCGCTTGTCACCTTTTGAACTACAAAAATTGCGGCAGGTTTGTGAAAATCAGAGGAAGATGAAAACTGCAAAGAAGAAATGAACATTCCGGGCAGAAAAGCAAAAGAAGATCTAAAATTCTAAGGATTTTCTCGACTACAAGAGACGAGAGAAACCGACGGAATTCTCCCAGAAGAGCATAAAAAGATCGCGAAGGCATTTATACCGTTGACGCTCAGTAAAACGAGTTGAGAAGAGTTCTTGGAGCAGTTTGACCATATAATAAAAAGAAAATAGCCCACTTCCGCGATATGCTTTACTTGTCACGCACAAAGGTTTCAATACGAGGCTCCGTGCTAAATTAAATTTATTCTTTTCTCTGTGAAAATAATAAATTTAATTTAGCACGTAGCCTCGTACTGAAACCTTTGTGCGTGACAAGTAAAGCATATCGCGGAAGTGGGCTATTACGCGATGGTTTTAAGATATGATTTTCAAAACATGTCACTATTTTGCTGTGCTCACTCGTGAAATATTTTTACTCTCGAGGATAAACTTCATATATTCAAACCACCGTGTAATATCCTTTATGTATATATAATTATCGATGAAATACCAGTGTATATTTCTTCACACGTGAAGATATCACTTTGGAAAATATGACTGTCTTTCAAAGATTTCTAGCCTTTTTAGTAAGATATTTAAACTGGTATTTCATCGATAATTATATATATTAAATTATATAGTACATGGCTGCTTGGAGATACAAATTTTATCTTCTCGAGTTGATGAAATATCTTACTCGTTTGCTGCGCTCTCGTAACAGTTATCGTAAGATATTTCATCAACACTCGAAGATAAAATCCGCGCGACCATCTAATATCCTCTATATAATAATGTATTTTAAATCTTCTTCGTGTTCTCTAGTATTTTCACGATGCTATTGTAAAGTCTGGGAGATCACCACCTGACCCGCATGTACCACCGTTTGCAACATACGAGCTGGGGGTTCTCTATGCACAAAACGCAAGGGTAAGTCTATTGAACAATAGAGAGTTGCTCATTATAAATGCAAGGGCTTTATCTGTATATTGACCCTGACCCGGGTCAATATACAGATAAAGCCCTTGTATTTGTAATGACCAATGCAAGGGTTGTGCTTTCAAGCTGAGAGTCAGTTCCACTGACGACCCGTATGAGAGATGAACTACGATACTTTCGCTCAAAGGTATTTATGTCATGTTTTGACAGCGCAAAATTTGAACCATAAATGTCACCACTTTCGTCTGTTTTTTCGGGCTAAAAATGGGATAAAATTAACTTAAATTAATTTCATAGGCACTTTAACTCTGAAAACCCTAATTTAAAGGGATACCCGAGTACAAAATACTTCTGGTCTCAAAATCGTATTTAGACTGTCTTGAAAATCGCAATAAAAACGATTTCTTTTGCAATGCAAACGTAGAAATTTGTTGAAAGTGTATTGCGCAATAGTTTTGATGACGTCAGTTAGTTTTCGAGGTAACATACATTTATAATCCTCACCGCTCACTCATTTTTTTATAATTCTCTAATTCTTCTTTCTTAATGTTTTATTTTTGAAATTGCTTTAACATAGTAGATTTTCCACGTCAGATCTATTGCGTGGTACACTTTCAACAAATTCCTACACGTTTGGAACTATACAATACAATACAATATTCTTTATTTACAGAGGGAAGACACATTAACCTTACATAGTTATCTAACATGCGGCCCTAAAGTGTATGACTTTTATTGTCTCGCTCATATTTTAACTAACGCTCTATACCTTGTTCCTTTTAGACTATCGAAAGAGGAGAAGAACTTTTAAAACGTGTAAAGGTAAGAGTTACATGTTAAAGTTGTTAATAATTCCAGTTATAAGGAATACTTGGGGACGAGGTTATTGTAATGAAAGTATTCCCCCCCCCCCCCCCCCCACGAGAAACCGCAAACGTGGCTCGGGGGGGGGGGGGGAGGGGGTGAGGGGAGGGGGGTGGGGTGGGGTGGGGTGGGGTGGGGTGGGGTGAGGGGTGGGGTGAGGGTGACCCTCTTACTCGGTTCACAAGGTAGAGGGGCGAGCCAACTTTTTCTCATATAAACACTGGCTCGCCAAACCGGGCCAACTCAGGACACACAGAGCATGCGTAATCCAATATTACGTGCCCAGACTCGCTCAAGACAATGTTGTCTCGGGCACCCGGGACAACCTTTCTTCCATATAAACGCTCGGTAAAGTTGGCTCGGGGGGAGAGGGTGACCCTGGTCCCCAAGCCAAATTTTCTTCATATAAACAGGGCCTTAGCTTCTCAATATCTACTAGCAAATTTGAATTTTGGATGGCTGAAGCTGTGCGAAGTAAACCAAGGGCCTCGACCAGGTTGGAATACCTTCACTTGTCAATTAGGTGTTTATCGTTTCCTTTTTTCGCCTTTTATCGATTTTCACATCCACATTTTCGAAAAACGAAAAACGGAGTGTTTTACTTTCTTACGTTTCCGTTCTATTATAAGGTGAAATTTGGGGTTTTCACGTTGCGTTTTTCACGTTGCGTTTTTGCAGAGAATGGTCAAAAGGTAGGCGACTGCGTGCATTTTTACGTGCCATTATTGTATTTTGTTGTAAGGCTATTGTTTTATGCCGTCGTCATAGACGTTTCCGTCCTTGGTAAGGTCCCTATTTGGAATCGCGCAAAATTCAAATCGAAAACTTTAATATCTAAAATACTGACACTAACTAAGAGAGTTTGTAAACGGTTCTAAACACTATTGACAGACATAACCGAGCAACCACACCGCGGCAAAACGTCACGCGCATGCGTATTTGCTATTTCTTGTCCGCGCGCGGCCCCCCCCAGTTTCCCGCGAAAACTGAAATGAAACAACAGGCACATGCCGTGATTTTAACGTTTCTGCTTAAAAGTATTCATTTGTGAACTGTTTTGTCAAAAACTAAGAAAACTACTTAAAAGCTAAGCCTAAGACTTTAACAGGTTGAAGTTTTCTTAATTTGTAATTCATTGTGAGTTTACTAAGTTATAAAATTATTTACTAAAAAAGTTGAAACCCTCGGTAATTTGTATTTGATAGCAGAGCCTTCGTTCTTTTGGCCAGCGGAGCATACCATTTTGCCGCGGTGTGCCGAGCAACTAGCTTCCTACTGTTTACTTTGTATTGGCTTATTTTAATTTTCGCCTTAGCAAATTAGTATTGTAACACGAGAGGACTGTTTACTTGCTTGACTGTTATGAATTTTAATTCCGAATCCCAAACGGCGAAGGTCGTGTCCCTTTTATAGTGCAGTTCCCTTTCATAGTGCGGGTCCCTTTTTATAGTGTCAGGCATCCCAGACCTCCTATATTTCCTATATATCCTATAATTTGTATAGGATCCTATAAAGAGCCTATATTAATAGGATGTATGCTGAGTGATACATTTATATTTTGCACTTTTTAGCATTTTTGTTGTGAATTAACAAAAGCAAAATTCTTTCCTATCAATAAAAAAAAACAGGTTTGATCAAACACATTAAAAGTTCACATGTTTTAAAAATTGTGTGTTTATTGTTTACTATTTATTGTTTGAAAGCTATTTTAGCTCCTATAAAGTGCCTATATTTTGGGGGAAAATCCTATATTTTCCTATATTTAGAACTTGCACAGCCTATATTTCCTATCAAATTTGTCCAAAAAGTGGCTGGGATGTATGTAGTGTGGATCCCTTTTTATAGTGCGGGTCCCTTTTATAGTGCGGGTTTGAAGTCCTTTCTGTATTTTTGCTGGTAGTGTTGTTGGTTTGTGTGTTTGTTAGTGTGTCTGTCTGTTTGGGGTACAATATTGATGTCATCTTTTACTGATTTCGCTGTCCCTTTTTCTCCACACAGGACCATTTCAGTGGCTACGATTTCGAAAACCGGCTAAGCTTCCGTGTACATGCCGCTTTGGCCAGAATAGAAGAAAAAAGACTCCATCATAGGGGTGCACAGAAAAAGTCCTTTTCAACGTAGCTTTTCTTCCTGTAATTCAGTGGTATGCATGTTTTTAAAAGACTGGGAAATCATAATACAAAATGGGGAGTTTTTAGAAGTCTAAAATAATTAGTAGCAGAAAACTGGTGGCTTTAAAAGCTGGCAGTTTTCATAGTGATTGAACATGTAAATATTAAGGATATGATTGGCTGGCGCGCGAGCTCGTTTTCCCGCCGTTTTCGAGCAGCTTACGGTGGGACGCGGGCGCGTTCGCTTCTGTGATAGAGCGGTTTTCGATTGAGTGGCCGTTTTTATACTAGAGATGCGTAATGCGTCTAGACGTATTTGGGCAAAGAAAACTTAGTGCGACAAGACGCATTATGCGACTGGACGAACTAAGTTTGGTAATCCGTCCAAAATGATGCACTATCGAACTTATTTCCTCCAGTCGCATAATGCGTCTTGTACCCGTTTTTATACTAGACGAACTAAGAAGACGCACTAGGTTTTCTTTGCCCAAAAGAACAACAACAAGTAGAACCATTCCTTCTAAATAATATGGCGGGATTTATCATCAAGTTCGTCTCATACTTCGTCCCGCCTTTTTACTAGTCGCACTAAGTTGTCTTTGCCCATATCCGTCTTGACGCATTATGGGTCAGTGTTGTAAAACCAAAACCAAAGTAATCACAGAGCCAATCACTGGAGCAAGTAAAAACGCAATGAGCCAATCACGAGCAAGTAAAAACGCAATGAGCCAATCACGAGCAAGTAAAAACGCAATGAGCCAATCACGAGCTGAAGTAATTCGTGTTTGGTTTTACTTCAACCAATCACGAGGAAAAGTAAACGCAATCGTGATAACTCTCGCTAAAACGAAAATTGATTGCATGACGGACCAAAGCAATGTTTGGTTTTAGTTTAGAACTTGATGGATGATATTTACAAAATATTATTCACAGCCAATAGAAAAGCTAAGCAAACGCAAAACCAAAACAATCACTTTTGACACTCAATCGAAACCCGCTCTAAAATGTTGATAAATTACGTATCATTAGTTATTCGGTTATACATAAATTACGTAACATTAGTTATTGGGTTATACCAAGAGAGCATAAATAAAAGAGGGCATCTCGTAGTGTGCGGCGTGCGATGATAATGTCGACTAAAATCTATTTTTAGTAACCGGAAGCAGTTGAAGCAAAGTGGGCGCGCGCGCGCGATTACCAAAAAAATGCGCGAAAATATTGGCCGTCAAAATATTTTCGCGCCATTTTTTTAGTTGTCGCGCGCGCAACTGCTTCCGGTTACTAAAAATAGATTTTATTCACAAGCGCGCGTATTGGATATTTCCTCTCTTACTTATGCTCTCTTGGTTATACATAATAGTAGTGTTTAATAGCACTTTTAAAAATAATACGCTTTATTATATGACCCGTACGGTCCCTGTGCGCGCATTCTTTGGAAACCATTTACAAACGTCACGTGATTGGGCCGCACGTGTTTGATGGTCAACGGGCTGGAAAAAGCCGTCCCGCCCTGTTCGATCTTTTGCCATTTGAAAGTAGTCATCTGGTAAAACACTTATTGACTGAGTTAGGTCGGGCCGAATGGGAAAATAGTTGACTGAGGGAGGGTCGGACGGGAAAATAGTTGGCTCTCGGTCAATGTGAACGCTGCGCTAGAGACAAATACCTATTGTATTTCATGTAGTCTATTCTCTCACGTAGAGTCTTCAGAACTCTATTTCATACGCAATTTTCAAACTAACTTGTGAAACCCTCCTAGGATTTCTCCTTACGCGGAGCTCTTCACAGAATTTATTGAAAACTTCAAGATTTGTTTTCTTTATTTGCAACGAAACACAAAAGGAATTATTCCAACATATTTCTGGAACTAAGTAGCCTAGTCTAGTTCCTTTGTACGTGTCATTAACTTAATAAATATAAAGTTTGGCCGAAAACCCTCATAGGATTTCTCCTTACGCGGAGCTCTTCACAGAATTTATTGAAAACTTCAAGATTTGTTTTCCTTATTTGCAACGAAACGCAAAAGGAATTATTCTAACATATTTCTGGAACTAAGAAGCCTAGTCTAGTTTCTTTGTACGTGTCATTAACTTATTAATACTATTTATGTTTATTTATTGTTGAACCGGAGCTACCATGACTCGTGGTAGTTAACTCTCCCCTTTGTATCTCTATAAAGGGGCTCTGTCAATCGAATTAAACCTTCGAGTTTCTCTAAAACAAAACTACAAAAGTAACACCCTGTGAGAGAAGAAAATAACTTGTGAATGTCCTGGTTAGCTCAGTTGGTAGAGCACGGTCTAGAGGTCGGTGGTTCGAATCCCGGCCGCGTCCTTGGGCATGGACGTTTATAAGCCGTTGGCCTTGTCTCCTACTTCTAATCAGTATTTGAAGGGGACGTGAAAGAACCTGTTGTACTACTCGAAAAAGAGCAGGGGATTGTCACCCGATACAGCAGCCTGGCCATTGCACTAACCACATTGTAAACTGCGTGGCAGCTATTAGCGCCGTAAGCAGTCCGAAAACATTCACTGACGGGATATGTCCGTAATATGTAAAGCGCCATAAGGCTGTAGTGATATGGCGCTACATAAATATGGCCATTATTATTATTATTATATGCTTTTCAAACGTTTTTGATAGAGGATGGTAAAGATTAATGTGGATTACAAAAGCTTATTCTAGAAACTTGATTTCGGTTACAGTGACCGATTTCAATTGACTCTAAATTTCCTTCAAAACAGTTTTTTTATCCACTCGAATCTTTGCCATCCGTTATTAAAATGTTCTCCAATTTTCTCCAGTATATCTGGAAAGTATACTCTGCTAATCTGAGTAGTTATTAGGTTGGCAATCATTTATTAGCTCCGTGGGCTACCGAGTGAGAACGATAGCAGGATACCTGTATCAGTGTAATCAGGAGCTCATAACCAGGAGCGTCCATATCTCATATACAGGTGTCACAGCGTTTTTACAAGTTGGGCTATTTTTAGATTATTTCCCCCGCCAATTGGTGGGTTGCATCGTTGCGGAAGAAAATATGCCTCGGCTACTTTTCAGTGTTATACCAAACAACATCACTGCTACGCTTTTGTGATTTCATTCCCTTCTGAATAATTGCAACTCTACAAATAGCGGGAAGCCGTTCTAAAAATAACCTAACTTGTGAAAACGCTGTGACATAGGCCTAGTATGCGGGATGGACGCTTCTAGTTATGGGCTTCTGGTGTAATGCATAAACCCTGTATTATGCGGGGAACAGTTTATCTTTTTTTTGAGGGGGGGGAGAAATCCTTGGAATTTTGGGAATCGGTTGGCCGCATGTGTCAAAACACGGATCAATCACGGTTTCTGGGAAACCCCCACCCCTCCCCCACACTTCACCCTAACCTTTAATGGTTAATCATTAATACAACGATGCATACCAAGGGAGGGGTGGGTGGGTAGTTTCCCAGAAACCGGGATTGAGCCCAAAACCCTTAACTTTTTTCAGACCAAAATATATGATTTCATTTTCTGACCATTTTTCAGGCCTGACCTCGAAAATCAAATGCGGCCTTTAATCGTGTTATCTAATCCGATGGCATTGGTGGTTTCTTCTCTTTCTCAATTTATATCGAGATCAATGTCAAAATAAGTGAAATAAATGAACAGGTGTGATCACATACTTCAAAATTATACCTATTTCAGACTAAAAAAACTAAATTTATTACCCTATTTCAGATTAAAACAGCTCGAAAACTATACCCAATAGGGTGGCACATAGCCGTATAGCTTATATGTGGAGTAAACCCCTCTCCTCCCCCCGGGGGTAGTGGCCAGGTGCATGCCATACAGCTAGGTCATTGTAGGAAAAGTGTTTTTATCATCGTTTGTGCCAAATGGTTGAAGAACTCTATTTAAAAGTAAAGCTAAGGTAAAACTTACTATTTTAGTCGTGAGTGATCACAGCGAGCTAAGCAGAACGTTCTTTTTCGTTTCTACACGCGCGATCCTCACTTTCCTTATTTATAGGACATCGTGGTTGCTTAATAAAGGAAACCGTACCGACGCTATTGGTCTTTTTTTTTTACTGTGAAAACTTTAAAAAGAACACCGTCTAGAGGGGGAAGACAAAGGTCTTTGAAATATCACAAATTTGATAACTTTGCTCTGAAATTTGTTTTTTTAATCAAACCATAGTTTGATCAAAACTAAATTAACAACTTCAAAAGTTACCTAATGAAAAAAATTTGAATTTACGTATATCAACCAATGAAATAATGAGAAAATTTTAACACTTTTTACATTCGTTCTAAGGCGAATCATGACTGTTGACAATGTATCCTTAAACCTCTATTGATTAGAATAAGGCCTTTCCACTCAAAATAAGTCTTGTCCTTTGAATTTGCTCTTAATTATCCGGCGGCCATGTTGGCTAGGAACTAGGAATTTCCCACTTTTATCTCGCACTGAGCAGTTTCAGAACCAGTTTAGACAGGGAAAACAGGTTTTTTTTATTATCCTGGGACTCTACAT
The DNA here is from genome assembly GCA_030867875.1 of Actinernus sp. WN-2022. NCBI lineage: Eukaryota > Metazoa > Cnidaria > Anthozoa > Actiniaria > Actinernidae > Actinernus > Actinernus sp. WN-2022. Next base: position 17,262,643 of record JAOWCC010001210.1, on the reverse strand, counting down.
GATCGCCGCGTGAAAGTGAAGTTCGCACGACAAGCATTTTTGGCACGGCACTCGTAACTTGAGCACGGCGCTCCTGACTTGGGCACGGCGATCCTGACTTGGGCACGGCGCTCCTGACTTGGACACGGCACTCCTGACTTGGACACGGCACTCCTGACTTGGACACGGCACTCCTGACTTGGACACGGCACTCTTGACTTGGGCACGGCGCTCCTAACTTGGGCACGGCGCTCCTAACTTGGGCAAGGCGCTCTTGACTTGTACACGGCGTTCCTAACTTGGGCACGGCACTCCTAACTTGGCACGGCGCTCCTACTTGGACACGGCACTCTTGACTTGGGCTGGGCACTCCTAACCTGGACACGGCACTCTTGGCTTGGGCACGGCGCTCTTAACTTGGGCACGGCGCTCCTAACTTGGGCACGGCGCTCCTAACCGTGGGCACGGCACTCTTGACTTTGGCACGGCACTCCTAACTTGGTCACAGCGCTCCTGACAGGCGGGCCAAGACTACCTTTTTCACAGGCACTCCTAGATTTTCAGGCACGAATACCCGGGACATTTCGATGGATTTTCTCCGGATCCTCCGGTTTTCCTCCCTCCACAAAAACCAACACGCTAAACATTCCAGTTTCGTATTCGAAAATTAACGCTGAATGCAATGACAGACGCATCTACGCAGGGTTAGCCTCATTCTGAAGTTAAACATTCAGAAATACCAGCGAGAAGGTGGGCTATTCACAACACTGTTTATTGTTGTAGTTTTGCGTTTTGCACCTCGCTGGTATTTAAGAATGTTTAACTTCAGATTGATGCTAACCCTGCATACATGCGTCTGTAGTCATTGCATTAAGCGGTAATTTTCGAATACTAAACTGGACTATTCCAATTCGATCTGTGGATTATCCGGGATCTGGCTTTGATTAGCCCCTATGGTTGTTTCCGGTTCCGTTAGAAATTAAGTTTTTATTATTATTTCAATGTACACGACAAATATAAGTCGAAAAATAAAAAACCCGGAGAAAAACCCTCGGAGCAAGGGCGAGATACCAACAAACTCGACGCACATGGCGCCGCGTCCAGGAATCGAACCTGGGCCACAGAGGTGAGGGGCGAAGCGCTTAACAACTGCGCCACCCCGGCTTCCCTCAAAAATGGTTGTCGTGTCAACCAGACGTCAGTCTCCCGTTGCTTCCCCTTTTCAGATCGACTAATCCACTGTACCGAAAAAGATGGCCGCTTGTACATTTACCCACAATCCTTTGCGTGCGAAAAATAATAATTCCGTTATAAAATTTTAAGTCGTAAAAACAAGCAAGTACAAGTGCTGTTGGCAATCCAGTTTTTGACGAGAATAGATGATTTCTACGCTTTATTTTTACCGTGTTAGGTTCGCAAGGAATTGTGGTCAAACGAGGAGCCATTACCAACAGTCGCCATCTTTTTTATGCGTAGCCAACCTCGTTCCCAGGGGTCTTTACGCGCCTAATCAAAGATGGCGTCGAAAGTACCCCTGGTACAGGCTGGTGGCATTCGGCCACTGATTGGCTAGACGTTTCGCGCGCGCTGATTGGAGATTTTCGAATAGCGCGTGCATTTTTGATTTGAAAATAAACCGGTGCTGTCGTCTTTCGCATTGCCCGTTCGAAATTCTGCTGGGGGAGTGGAAATTTTGAGCAATAGCGTGTTTGCCTTTTTTAATACTCACTTCGCGAATAGAATAGAAGTAGAATAATGTACGGTTGGAATTCATTAGGATCACACTTCAACCGCTGATGATGAATCCAAGATGCGGATGTTCTTCAAAATATGCCCATATATTGGGCATATTTTTGGGTCACATGACCAGCCTGTACCAGGGGTACTTTCGACGCCATCTTTGATTAGGCGCGTAAAGACCCCTGGTAACGATGATGCGTAGCATGTTTTGGGTTACCTGTGGGTATCAAGAAGCTGGGGGAGTGGGAAGTTCGCGTGTTGTGTGCCGATGTCGCGCTCATTCTCGCGTTACTGATAAAAACGAAATGGTTGGGACACGACTTTAACTCGACAACGTATAAACGGAGATTTCACATTATCTGAAAAGGGAGAACATCAGCGTTAGTGATATAAAGTTTATGAAATTGATCTTGAATGTTGTTGGCGTGGTGTAGTGACACTAAAAATCTGTTTGCTCTCTGAGCCTCAGTTTAAAGGCACTTGTACGAGATTGGTAGTGCTATTAGCAAAACCTGTTTGTAAATGTTATGTTCCACCTCCAATCGATTGCCATCCAGAATCCATGACAACGCGAGCTCAATTCATTCGTGACTGTATTATATCAGCACGTGACTGTATTATATCAGCACGTGACTGTCTTATATCAGCACGTGACTGTATTATATCAGCACGTGACTGTATTATATCAGCACGTGACTGTATTATATCAGCACGTGACTGTATTATATCAGCACGTGACTGTATTATATCAGCACGTGACTGTATTATATCAGCACGTGACTGTATTATATCAGCACGTGACTGTATTATATCAGCACGTGACTGTATTATATCAGTACGTGACTGTATTATATCAGCACGTGACTGTTTCCTGCGAAAGGCCTATTGTACACTAGATGTAATGTATAGGGACGGTGGAGCGAAATTTCAAGGTTTTTTTTGGGGGGGGGAGGGGGCTAAAAAAAGTGGGGTGGCTAACAATTGTCATTGAGCCGTTATGACCAAACTATTAATATGACTGAGAAGTAACTAGGCAAAATATTTTTTGACAAAAAACACGGCAATAAATTAAGGCAGCCAAGAAACATTTGAGAGCAAACTATTTTTCAGTGAATGTTCCTTTAATAGCCCATTTTCGATATGTGCTTCACTTGTCACGTGCAATGATTCGTAAAGGCCACAGGGATCCCATCACTTTAAATTTGAACGGAGTCTCGGCAATATTTCAGGGGGTCCACATCACACTGTACTGATGATTATATTTCCTCACGTATAAGCCGCACCTTATTTTGAAAGCAACAAATTAAAGTTGCCTCAAAATTGGTTTGCCATGCGAGTAACCAAAAACCATGTATTGCTGGCTCATTTCACTTGACGTCATAGCCGCCATGTTGGTGCCCTTAAACAATAGATTCCTCGTTAGCTGCTTTTGTTGGGGCACCAACATGGCCGCCATGCCCTTTGTCATTTGAATCTCTGGGGATTGAGTGAAAACCAGCAATACAATAGTAATTCATTTTCTCTGATTATTAATGCCTCATATTTCATATATATCAAAAACGAGTTCAAGTATTTGACTGGACACTTGGTGTCGGTTATGGACCGATTTTCCTGTTCATAAAATTCGTTTAAATTTCCCGCGCACTGCTATCTCGGATATTATGACGTCACACGGTTGGCCTATTGTTACAGCCGTAACAAAAGAGATATTGTTTTCTGGCAATAGAGCAGATTTCGTATGAGTGTGACAAACGACGGCATGTCGGTAACCGTGCTGTGCCGTAGTAATGTGATTTCATTGGATCAGCAGGACAAAAACAATTAATGGGAAACCATTTCAACGTCACGGCATGCCGTACGGTAACCATACTGTAGTCAGTGCTTTAGTTTGTCCCAGTCGTAAGATTCATTGTCATTCATTGAAATGCGATGAAAGACCACACTACATTATTAACTTTATTTATTCCCCGGAGCCTCGTATTGAAACCAGTGAAGCATACATCTTGCGTTGGGCTATCTGTGTTCATGGATGCCACATATTTCAATCAATTTTACTTAAAAGACAGCGTATTTTTGTTCCTTATCTTTAATTTTTGGAAAATGTTTATTAGGTGTATTAAGCAGTACCTTGTATATATATTCTATATAACGTCAAATGAATCGGCCTAGGTTGGCGGGTTTTACAGTTCTACTAGTTTTTCACTTGCCTAAAAATTCCAAATCGGCTCCAGACTTTAAATGCTCGAAATCGACACGTATTTATGTATTATACTTTGTATTTAGGTATTATACAGATTTGCCTAGCACTTTTGGCATAACCCTGATCTTGAACTAACGACGCCTGATCTTTCAAACTAACGAGACTGATCTTCAACTAAGGACACCTGATCTTCAACTAATGACACTTCTTGCAGCTCCTCGTGCAGTTGGCGTTCATATATCTTGGAGTCTTCCAACATTCACCAGTTGCTGCCCAAATCTCGCACCTCACGTCGTTATTGTGGCAGGCTGTGATTAACAATGCAGCGTTATAAATAAGACTTCATACTAGCAACACAAGCATAGAGAGATTAAGCATCGCGTTCTTTCTTCCCGCGAACGGCAGAAATGAAAACATAACCACAATTTTCGCGCATTTGCTGCTTGACATTTTCAGTTTTTACGTGAAGTTGAGTAGATCCGCGTTTGTTGTGAACGTTGGATTTTTTTTCCACTTTTCTTATATATTTCATTATTTCGTATTTTGACGGCGGGCTGACGTTTCCCGTTTGCCGTAGAATGAGGGGCTGAATGGGGGGGGGGGGGGGGGTACCAATATCAGTTAACAGCTAAATTTTTAGCTATTTATCAGTTATCAGTTAAATTTTGCTGTTATCAGTTAAGTTATATAGAAAGACTACCCTAACCTGATTTGAATACATATTTGCTGGTATGAAATGAATAATAACCGCTAATTCAACATCAAACACTACATTTTGTCTATTCAATAGATTTTTCTAGTATCAGATAACTCTGATGTGTCATGTTTAATATTTGACTATTATCAACTGGATCAAATCTGTCGAAAACCATCCGGAAAGCCAATAATAGCATGTGACGTTAGGTCATTTTAATAAAAAATAATGAAATATCAGGTAACAGCTATCTCACAAATATCAGCTAACAGCTAAAAAAAGGTAAAATTCTCAGTTAACAGTAATATTTTTGGCCATTTCTCAGTTATCAGTTAACCCCATTCAGCCCCTCTAGAATGCGATGCTTAATCGCTCTAATAACAAGTACCGCTAATCAAATGGCAGGCTTGCAATCAATCAATAATGTTGGCTGATCTAACAAGAGAAACTAACGAAGGCGGCGAAACGAGCAATGGTCTTTCCCAAGATATAGTAGAGTGCTTAGGTCCGTCAGTTTCAGACGGCGACCTTTTCATGCGCCGAATCCAATGCTAATGAACTAAATCTATTGTTATGGCTCATTAGCATCCGGCCAATGCTAATGAACTAAATCTATTGTTATGGCCATTAACATAACGTCTGAAACATTGCCGTCCTAAGCCAAAGCCTAGCCTGCTTGCCGGCTCTTCTGTATTTTTTTCGGTCGTTTCTTTTCGGATTGGGTCACCTGTGGCACGCGGTCAAAATGGGGCGAGGACAAAAATGAAGGCTTCATTTTTGTCCTCGCCCCATTTTGACCGCGTGCCACAGGTGACCCAATCCGAAATGAAACGACCGAAAAAAATACAGAAGAACCGGCAAGCAGGCTAGCCAAAGCCTCGGTTTGGCTACATATTTTCACGTGCTGAGAATTTTGATTAACGTGCCAAACTGACCGTGTAGCTAACGACTAATCTCGTACCCAGATCCCACCCCATGTTTCCTTTCCTATCCAAAGAAAGTGACCGTGAGTAAATGGGAGATCTGGGTACGAGATTAGCTAACGACGTTATCACAAACACCAACAATAATTTAATACTAAATTATGACAAACGTTGATTTGAGTGGTAAAGTCGCACGTCATTTGTAATAAAAACACTACATGCATGCAAGTCACTGCAGAAAAGAGAAGTGTCTAACTGCTTATAAATATTGTTATGTCCCAAGGGTAGCATGCACAGCACTCACCACATACTTTGCAGCTCTTGAGACATTTGACCAACATGTAGGCTGTATTTTTCTGGCAGTCTCCTTCGGCAGCCCACTTAGGGCACCTTCGGTCAGAATCGGAACAGACTTTAACTGATCGAAAAATGGCAAAAAAACAGTTATAATTTACTACAATGGCTTTCCTGGCTGAAAGAGACCTTTTACTTTATTAATTATTCTAGAACAAATTACAAATTAAGCTTTATTACGCAACATGGAATCAAGATCTGGGAAAAAATCCCTCTAGACCTAAGGGATTTGAAGAAAAATATATTCAAAAATAAATTTAAAACTCTTTTTCTTAAAAGAGTATGAAAGAAAATAGATTGTCACCTTATCTCACCTATTTTTAGAAGTACTTAGTTTTAAATATTAACGAGTTGAACTCTAAATATAATTATATTGTATTTACATAATTTCTACTTCTTGATACTGTATCTAATTTAACTTCTTTTACTAATTATTGTTACTGCTGTCCTTTTGTAAGTGTTCATCTACAAATCCGCCAGAGTGCTCCTGGCTAGATAGCTTTAATGTTTTTTTTCAGGACCATCTCACTCATAACTTACATATTCTTTTTCCACTATTATTGTAAATTAAGATATACCATCTGAGTAAATAAATTGTTGTGAGTTTTATGGTACTGAACACAAAGATGGTTCTTCTCGATCATTTCTTTTTGTTCTTTATGTGATAGTAACAAAAATAGAGTGGTTTTCCATTGAGTCTCGTAAAACCAAAACAAAAGTAATGTCAGAGCCAATCACGAGCAAGTAAAAACACAATGAGCCAATCACGAACTGAAGTAATTCGTGATTGGTTTTAGAGCGGTTTTCCATTGAGTGTCGTAAAACCAAAACAAAAGTAATGTCAGAGCCAATCACGAGCAAGTAAAAACGCAGTGAGCCAATCACGAACTGAAGTAATTCGTGATTGGTTTCAGAGTGGTTTTCCATTGAGTGTCTCGAAACCTAGCCTGCGAATACAGCCGCCTCACATCGGGTGGAAAAAGCGGCTGTATTCACAGGCTACGCGAAACCAAAACAAAAGTAATGTCAGAGCCAATCACGAGCAAGTAAAAACGCAGTGAGCCAATCACGAACTGAAGTAATTCGTGATTGGTTTTACTTGAACCAATCACGAGGAAAAGTAAACGCAATCGTATATAACTCGCTATTAAAACGAAAATTGATTACGTGACGAACTAAAACAATGTTTGGTGAACTTGATTTGCTGATAATTACAAAACATTTCACGCACAGCCAATAGAAAAGCTAAGCAAACTCACAACCAAAGCAATCACTTATTACTTTCGACACAATCGAAAACCGCGCTCTGATGTTGATGTGGTGGTTATGATGACGTTGATTGAAGTGAAGGTGGTGCTGGTGACGCAGGATGATGATGATTATAGTGATATGATGACAATGATTGTTCAAAATGACTATAACTCGAGTACCCCCTGGGTCACCCCCTATCGCCTGAGTCAAAGCATTTTAGAAATATAAACCTCTATAACTCATGCAACACTCAAATCACTCACGCACTCAAATCACTCACGCAACACTCAAATCAAGAAATACAAAACAGCTGGTTACTCACTCGGGTCACAGTGTGGGCCGTCAAAACCTTCCTGACATTGGCATGTGGGTTTACGGAATTGTACAATGCATACTCCTTTATTACGACATTTCCATCCTAAACATGGAGTTGAAGTCCGTCTCTTCAAATCTGAGCGTCAAAAAAAGTATCCCAATTAGCCATTTCGGAGTTGAGGAAGGGACTGCGACCGAGTGTCAAAACCTAATCTGGTTAAGAATTGAACCCCATCGCAAGAAAGATCACACTAAAATTAGTAAGTTTACCGAGTTTGAGGAAGATTGGTTTGATAATAAACATATGGGAAACTTTCAAAAATCGCAAAAATAACGGTGTATGGTTTTCGGCGACGCCGTCCCCGAAAACCATACATTCTCTCTTATTTTTGCGATTTTTGAAAGCTTGCTGTTCAGTTCGTATTTATCCAAACATTCTCAAATTCGGTAAACTCTATATAGCTAGGGTGTCCACAAGTTGCTCGACGTTTCTCAAAACGTTGCTCGAAATGTGTCAAAATGTTTCTCAAAGGTTGCTCAAAAAATCCAGAAAGTTGCTTTTTTTTTAAAGAAAGTTGCTCTTTTCCATCATTTGGTCTCAAGTAAAAATATGCTAATTGCCCTATGAAAGTAACATTTCTAAGCATTTTCATGCAATTATCGTGAATGTTTCTCCTTTATGCACTTTGTATACAACAGCACTGACATGTAGCTCTCTGGAATACTCAGCCTTGCTCCTGCTTCTGCTGCTACCTTCAAAGATCTGAAGGACCTTCTCCTGAGTCACGAGCATGAATATAATCGTCCGCCATTTTGAATTTTCTTTAAAATAAACGCTGACCCGTGTAATCGCATTGGCAACTAACCACAGGAAGACCAAACTGCTTCTAAATAAGCATTGTGAAACATGACAGTAATAAAAGAACTTCACTGGCTCCCAATCGAGTACAGAATCATTTTTAAAATAAATCTTATAACTTTTAAATCATTAAATAGTCTCGGTCCACGCTATCTTAAAACCCTTTTAACATTTTACCGACAGAAAAGACTCTTGAGGTCATCTAAAGACCACCTTCGTCTGGTTGAGCCCGCCTTTAACATGAAAACGTATGGTCAACACGCCTTCTCTACCGCGGCTCCCAGGCTCTGGAACAAGCTACCTTTAGACATCCGTGCTTCTTCCAACGTTGAAACGTTCAAGTTAAAATTAAAAACGTTTCTTTTTAAGAAGGCCTATTGCTAATTCATCATTTTTATTGCTTATTTTTAGTATTCTTGCGAATAGTCTAGAGAAATGTAATGATTTGCTTATTTCTTTCATCAGTTACGTTAGTCACATTTTTAATTTTTAATATATATATACAGACATTTTCTGTAGAAATTCATGTAAAGCGCCTAGAACAGCAATGTATAGGCGCTATATAAACTCATTTATTATTATTATTATTAATAAACACTAAAAGCTGCTCCGATTTCACAGAATGGAAATTGCTCAGAATGCAAAAAGTTGCTCGAAGGGAAAATAGTTGCTCGAAATATGAAAAGTAAAAGTTGCCGAGCAACTTGTGGACAGCCTTACTCCTCTCGCTACTGTGGGGGGGAGGGGGTAGGGTTCGAGCCCCGGTATAACTCAATTCACATGCTCCGAGTGGTTTTCTCCGGTTTTCCTCCCTCCAAATTCCAACACGCTAAATTCCAATTCGATTTGTGGTTTAGCTGTGTCCTGACTTTGATCAGCTCCCATGGTTGTTTCATGTCCCGTTAAAATTCAGTGTTTTATTCAGTTTGACCAAAGAGGGTGCATGGCACATACAGTTATAAAAGGAGAGCTTTTTCGTTTTCGAAACATGAAAAGTTGTCTTACCAAAAGACTTGAATCCTTGTATTGTGCCGACTAGCAGAAGCACAAAAACAGCAATCTGGTAGAGCTTCATCTTTAGCTGTGTCCTGACTTTGATCAGCCCCTATGGTTGTTTCATGTTCCGTTAAAATTCAGTGTTTTATTCAGTGTTTTATTCAGTTTGACCAAAGAGGGTGCATGGCACATACAGTTATAAAAGGAGAGCTTTTTCGTTTTCGAAACATGAAAAGTTGTCTTACCAAAAGACTTGGTTCCTCGTATTGTGCCGACTAACAGAAGCACAAAAATAGCAATCTGGTAGAGCTTCATCTTCATTCTTTCTTTACTTACTAACGTACAGTGTATCTATAAACAAAGAAAACATACAATTCCTATAACTTATAACTGTATAATTCATGAAAGAAAAACAAAGGAATGAGTAGTTAGATTCGTCCTGATTTACATAAACGTTTGCTTCTATTTTCTTGGCCAAAATACATGTAGGTCATATCGCCAAAATAACTGAAAACTGACATGACTCTAGACATATAGACGTTTGATCAGCCATATACAATACACGGCCACTCATTCTGTATCTTGTAGTGTATCCACCCCACCCCCATCAGTACGTTTTGGTTATCACGTATTATGAATTAAGAAAGTACACTCTAGAAGAGTACACGGAGAGAGAGGGAGTTTAGCGAGAGCAGCGAAATGTAAACAGTCGAGTTGTGTTACTTTTTATAAAGGTTTTTAGGACAGAATAACTGGCGACGAGGATAAAAGGAACGTCCACCATGGCTGAACAATACAGATTACCTCCATTACCGCTGTTTGATCCACATTCTGACGTGACTTCGGCGCCAACAAGATGGAAGAAATGGATTCAGAGATTTAAGAATGTTGTGGCCGTAAATATCGAGAGCCCAAAACGGAAAAGGGCCATGGAAAATACCCTAACACTATGCTTGTGAAGCAGTACACGACATCTTCCAAACCCTGGGGAAGCGAAGGATTATGACTTAGCAATCAAAAAGCTAACCGACTACTTTGCACCGAAGCAAAATGTCGACTTCGAGACGTACAAATTCAGGAAAACTCACCAAGAGGTAAGCGAAACACTTGATCAATATGTAACTAAACTACGCCAACTTGCAATCCATTGTGATTTTACCGACCAGGAAAGAGAAATTAAAGCTCAAGTCATTCAAGGATGTTTATCATCTCATCTCGGTGGCTCAGCTTAGTTTAGCTTTCTAGTTATTCTGAGCCTACCAGTACCAATTATTGAGCTTTTCATTTTTCCAGTAAACCTGTAACTATTATTAATTCCAGTACGAAATAAAAAGTTGTTGTTGTTGCCTTCGTCGAAAAGCACTTGGAGATTCAAGCAACGCATGACCTTGAATGACCTTCTAACTCGAGGTCGCACGGACGAAGCGTCAAACAGACTGACGGCCGCGATGGAACTTGAACAAGGTGGAAGAATTGATCAGCGTGGATCGGTAAATGCATTGGTTGATGCCGTCCACTATTCTTGTTTCCTACCGAGAGTGAATTACGATGGAGGTCGTAAAGCGGAAAATAGACCACAAAACGGAACTCGCCGCAGACAAGCTCAAACTAGCGCCTGTTATCAATGCGGTAGACAATGGCCACACAGTGAAGAGCAACCATGTCGAGCCCGAGGAAAAACGTGTGACAAGTGCAACAAATTAAATCAATTCACAGCCGTCTGCAGATCAGGAAACCCAAACCATGAATCAACTCGGTCACGCCGAACGGGAAACTCGGCATCCCGCATTAATGCCCTCCAAGATGACAATTCATCATCCGATTAAGAATATCTCTACACTGTCACCCAAGAGATTCACAGCAAACCAGAACTCGAAGTGAAAATCGGTAACGTAGCCATTCCGATACTAATTGCTACTGGTGCATCCGTAAATGTTCCCAACAAAGACCGTTACAATCAGATAGTCGGACAACATAATGAAGCCAAGCTCAAGAAGTCAAAAATCCGTCTACAGTATACGCCTATGGAAACAAAGAACCGCTTCCGGTACTAGGCAAGTTAGATACAACGGTCGAGGTAAAGGATAAGATATCACCTGTGACTTTCTTCATCATTGATGGCAATCATGGCTTACTGCTCAATTGCACAACAGCCACAGATCTATATAGGGCTCCTAAAAGTCAACGTTGCTGTCAACAAAAAAAGTTGGTAGAGGAATATGAAGACATATTCCAAGGGATTGGAAAGCTGAAGTCAGAAGGCATACATATCCACATTGACAAACAACCTACTGTATATACAGTCCCACAGACGCATACCATTCCACATCCGTCATAAAGTAGAACAAGAACTCGATAAACTGGAAAAAAGCAGGAATCATCGAGGAGCCGACCGGACCCACACCATGGGTCTCGCCTATGGTATGTTTTCCCAAGCCAAAGAATCCAGACGAAGTTCGGTGCTACATAGACATGCGCTTACCAAACTTAGCAGTAAAAAGAGAAAGATATCCCACGCCAACCATCGACGAGCTGATACTCCACAACAATGGCGTTTGTCATTTTAGCAAGCTGGATCTTCGTCAAGGGTATCTTCAAATTCCCCTCGCACCTGAAAGCAGATACATCACCACCTTCTCCACACACAAGGGGCTAAAACAGTACACACGACTCATCTTTGATCTATCCTCAGCAGCGGAGGTATTTCAACATGAAATCCAGAAGGTCCTACAAGGACTTAAAGCCACATTCCAACGTCAGCGGGAGAAAGGTCTAACACTCAATCCGAACAAGTGTGTCTATGAGAAAGCGCACTTAGACTTCTACGGCTACACATTCTCAGCAGCTGGAATCTCAGCCGATCCCCACAAAATCAAAGAAATACAATAAGTCGACGCCCCACAAAATGCTGCGGAGATAAGGAGCCTGTTTGGCCTAACCAATTACGTCTCCCGGTTCATAACGGACTATACAACAGTCACTGAACCTCTACGACAACTCACACGCCAAGACACACCCTTCAACTGGACATCAGAATGTCAAAACGCACTGAACGAGCTGAAAGCAAGACTCACTAGCGAAACTGCAATGTCATACTATGATCCAACCAAGCCCACCGAGCTCACTGTCGACGCAAGTCCAGTGGGACTCGGAGCCGTACTTGCGCAAAAAAGTACTGACATCAGAGGCGATGAAGAGATTCACATCGTAGCCTATGCAAGCCGATCGAGCCCTCACAGACGTAGAATAGCACTACAGCCAAACCGAAAAGAAAGCACTTGCCATAGTCTGGGGATGTGAAAAGTTCCACCTTTATCTCTACCGTGACACCTTCAACCTGAAAACAGACTATAAGCCACTGAAGATGATCTTCAAGAATCCCAAATCGAGACCCCCGCAAGGATAGAGAGGCTTCAGCAGTACGAATTCATAGTAACATACCGATCGGGTGAAGGCAACCCCGCTGACTACCTCTCCAGACATCCAACATCGGGCATGCCACACAAGCGCAGCACTGCAGAAGAGAGTGTTAATTTTGTGGCCGGAAATGCAATCCCAAAGGCTATGACGTTGCAAGAACTACAAGAGGCGTCGGACAAAGATCCAACACTACATGTTCTAAAAGGCTTAATACAAAGTGGAAGATGGCAGTCACTCAAGACACCGGATTGGGTGCCAACGGATGCCAACGTTGTCGAACTAAGAGCGTATTCGAAGATTCAATAAGAACTCACAGTCACAGCATCAGGCCTTGTACTTAGAGGGACAAGATTAATAATGCCAGCAATACTACGAAACAGGGCAGTAGAAATCGTTCATGAAGGGCACCAAGGTGTGATCAAATCGAAGGCACTAGTTCGTGAGAAGATCTGGTTCCCAGGCATAAACGCAACGGTTGAAGACAAAGTTTCAAAATGCTTCCCTTGCCAGGCAGTCGGACCACCAAAGCACCCAGAACCTCTAAAGATGACGGAAATGTCTAAGCATCCATGGCAGTCTCTCAAAATGGATTTTCTTGGCCCTCTATCTACTTGAGAAATGCTATTAGCTGTGATTGATCAGCACTCAAGATTTCCCGAAGTAGGAGTGATGAGAACCACAACTGCAGGATCAGTCATTCCCAAACTGGATAGAATCTTTGCTACGCATGGGATTCCTAACACCATAACCACAGACAACGGTCCACCCTACAGTAGCAATGAGATTGCCAACTACATGAAGGAAATCGGAATCAAGCACAACAAAACGACACCGCTGTGGCCGCAAGGAAATGCAGAGGCTGAAAGTTTCATTAAATCGTTGATGAAAGCGATACGAACATCCCACGCTGAAGGAAAGAACTGGAAGCGGGAGCTTCGCAAATTTCTTCTCAATTACAGATGCACACCGCACACGGGGTGATACGGGGACAACTACCTCATCTAGAGCGCAGCATTGACGCTCAAGCGGTGCGCAATAAGGCACTGGCAAAAGATTCCGAAGCAAAGGACAGAATGAAGACATATGCTGACACACGGAGACACGCTCTGCCCAGCACCTTTAAAGTCGGAGACAGCGTGCTGGCAAAGCAGACAAAGGCAAATAAGCTCACCACTAGGTTCGACATCCGACCTCGACAAGTCACGGAAGTAAAAGGAAGCATGATTACTGCCAACCGGGACGGTCACTCGACCACGAGGAATATCTTATTTTTCAAGAAGGTACGCAACAATGCTGAGAGCGATGAAGATGACTCGGACGACAACATGCCCCCACAAGTGATAGGGCATAAGTTGCTAGATCGGCCCCGACGTCCTCGAAGACCCCCAATTCGTTTGCAAGACTATGAAACATGAACTTGCTTCGCGCACACGAAATTGTAGGATCTAAGTTTTGTTAGTCCTATCTAAATGATTTGTCATCACACAGTTATTTCACTTTCCAAAGGGGGAAGAGATGTAGTGTATCCACCCCACTCCCATCAGGACGTTTTGGTTATCACGTATTATGAATTAAGAAAGTACTTTCTAGAAGAGTACACGGAGAGAGAGGGAGTTTAGCGAGAGCAGCGAAATGTAAACAGTCGAGTTGTGTTACTTTAAATAAAGGCTTTGAGGACAGAATATATCTAAGACTCTTAACTGATACCACTGCAACAGCCAACGCCAACTGAAGAAATCTGTGTTGTAGTATCTCTGCCTTCCTATTCAATCAACTGAAGATTGAATGTTTAGCAAACATTTGGAACATTGAAAAGTGAGAGGCGTACAGGGGTTTTCTCGTGACGCGTGATCGGACGCGGTTTTATTTTCCGTGACGCGTGATTTTTTCCAAAATTATTCTTCGTGATCCGTACTCAACGGATTTCACGTGACGCGAGAAGAAGCCAAATAAACATCCGATATTATTCGTGATTTTACTTCCTATTTCACGTGATTTTTCCCCGAGAACTCCAAATACTCTGAAACTGATGTGAACTAAAGACGATACTTTCCCGATTTAGAAAAACGTTTTTTCTTGTCGCTATTTTTGTTCTGATCCGTCAGCCCTCGTCTTGATAACCTTCTCCAGCAGTATAACCGAATAATATTGACTAAAATCCGTTTAATGTATTATTATAAGGTAAAAAGAGTAAAGCTACCGAGGCCACATGCTCGAGAATCCCGCGTCTTTTGCTTCTAAAGTCGCCCAGACAAAAGAGACGCTGAATAACTTTACTGCTAGGACGAGTTCTGAGGCGTGATAAGCATTCAAGCGTATAAATCTTGATATTAAAAGCAGACAAGATAAAACAGATCGCCAGATAATCCGTTTAAGCTTCGAAAGTTTGTTTCAAACCAAGGAAAGAAGCTCTCGATACTTGTCTCTTCCTGCCAGGACTTCAGGTCTTCCAAACAATACATCAACTCTCCTATTTGTGATGCGATTTATGCATCAATCAGCGGCTTCCCCCTGGGGGCCACCCCCGGGGCACCCACGGGAACCCAGAGGCATTTGTCAAGATTTGTCAACTGGTTGTTGCCCGAGGGTGTCTGGGAAAACATCACTTTTGCTCACGGAGATTGAGCCCAGGGGCCTGGGGATTTGTAATATGAGGTCAGCGGTATACCCACTCGGCGATTCCCAATGTTCTTCGACATTCACTTCGCGCCATTTCGCGCACGATTTATTTGGTTAAACTGTCGCACTTCGTCAATATGCCAGTGTACAACGCTTGGAACAGCGACAGGATAAGGAAAAAAGCTGTTCTTGCTAATTCTTTAGAGAAATTTTAGAGACGTACATCACAGGTATCCTATTTATTTGCCCACAGGGGGTGGGGATTTGTTGGAATTCCTCTGCCCCATACCCAGGGGGTTAGATGGAGTTTGAATGGGCATTTGGACAAATCCCCCAGGGTCACCTGAGATGGCCCCCAGGGGGAAGCTGCTGATTGATACTGATGGCGATTGTCTTTGAACACTGGACTTTGCCGACAGTGTGAACTTTTAATTAAACATGACTGGATTCTGATTGGCCCTCTTTTTTACCACAAAAAAAGAGGACCAATCAGAAGCGTATCACGCCCCAGAGTAACGTTCTCCAGCGTCTCTTTGTCTGGGTGAGCGCGAGCGAAAGACGCGGGATTCTCGAGCATGAACACGCAAAAAACTCAAAAGAAATATACAAGCAGCACGTGTCTAGACTACATGATAAAGGTAGCCAATCAGCGACTGACAACGATGGCGTGGCCTGAAATGGCGGGAACTAACTACATAAATGTTAATAATGTGACTGAACTGATATGTTCTCGTAACATTACTAGCGAATCATCAGGACTGGACAGCACAATTTTGTATTTTGAAACTCCCTGAGGCTTATCTACGACGATACGTCACTTGCTTATTTTCGTGATTCGGGAAAATGATATTTTTTATTCGTGATCCGTGATTCGTTATTTTCATTCTTCGTGAACCGTGCTGAGATCCGCCCCTCAAAAGTCCAGCCGTCGTGTTTCGACTCAGAACCCCAGTCATCGGTAAACATTAGTTGAAGCCGATCTTGTGGCCTGAAACATTGTTAAAAATTATTGAAAGTATGTTGGAGAGAGTTCGACGTCTAAAGGCCATTTCAAACGGTTTTAAGATCGGTTTCAACTGAAATGTTGAACCGATGTTGAGACGTCAGCGTTTGTCACATCTCAAAAAAGTTAGCGACCGCAATTCGAATAAATAGTCGTGGAAACAAATATTGTCATCTTGGTTTTGGTTAGCCAATTTTTAATGAGCTGTCGCCATTTCATTTTCTACTTTTATTTCGTGACGACAACGTATTCAGGCATGTTGTAGCCTCCTTAGGCATGTTGCTTATCAATGAATTAACTGATAAAAGTCATTGCTAGATTTAAACCTCTTCTTCACTTTCTTACCTTTCTTTTCACGTATTCGTTCAAGTTAATGCAGATAGATTTGCTTCAGAAGAAGTCACCTCGAAAGTAAAAAGTAAATTGGCTCGAGGACTGTTTTATAGATGTTTTAATTGCTAATTTCGCCACCAACAGCGCATTAATAACATCAATTTAATAAAGAAGGAAAATATTAATAGAATGGTCACAAAAGAGAAATCATCAACACACGATTATCTCTGGAAATGATAAACCACCTATTAATTGTTGGTAGATCTGTTATTATCTATATGCTAATACAATAATTACAACTACAGGACACGCTATACTAACAGATCGTGAAATAATTATATTAAAAAGTGATGAGTTAAAAATTAAAACTAAGAAGCTATATGTTTACCGACGAGAAGAAGAATGAAAAACAGGTGTTTTTGAACATTTATTGATCACGAAGATACGTTAACGCCTTAGAAAGTCAAAGAACGTGGAATCGCAGTTGGTCAAATTATTTCATTAATGGTAATTGTTGTAGTAATAACCAAGGTCTAGGACACTGCATATTGTTATTATCTATATGCTAATACAATAATTACAACTACAGGGTTACTAAATACATACACGCTATACTAACAGATCGTGAAATAATATTAAAAAGTGATGAGTTAAAAATTAAATCTAAGGAGCTATCTGTTTACCGACGAGAAGAAGAATGAAAAACAGGTGTTTTTGAACATTTATTGATCGCGAAGATACGGAAGTTTAACGCCTTAGAAAGTCAAAGGACGTGCAATCGCAGTTGGTCAAATTATTTCATTAATGGTAATTGTTGTAGTAATAACCAAGGTCTAGGACACTGCATATTGTTATTATCTATATGCTAATACAATAATTACAACTACAGGGTTTCTAAATACATATACGCTATACTAACAGATCGTGAAATAATTATATTAAAAAGTGATGAGTTAAAAATTAAAACTAAGGAGCTATCTGTTTACCGACGAGAAGAAGAATGAAAAGCAGGTGTTTTTGAACATTTATTGATCACGAAGATACGTTAACGCCTTAGAAAGTCAAAGAACGTGGAATCGCAGTTGGTCAAATTATTTCATTAATGGTAATTGTTGTGGTAATAACCAAGGTCTAGGACACTGCATATGAGGTGCTAGAGATTTATCTTCATTCTTTCCGAACTTACTCACTAACGGATCTATTAACAAAGAAAACATACAATTCCTAACTTATCAAACTCATTAATGATTCATGAAGCAAAAACAAAGGAAATTAATGTTTAATTAATAAATATGATGTAGATACGGTCTCGTTTACATAAACTTTAACTTCGATGTTCTCGGCCAACTCGTATCGCCAAAATAATTGAAAACATGACTCTCTACATTTAGAAGTCTGATAAGTCAGATACAGAATGAGTGGCCGTGCTTTATTGAATTTATAAACTCTCGCTTTCAGCTCGAGTTTATAAGTCCGATAAAGCCATTATGTATCTATTACAATTGCTGGCTTTCACTTGACGTCATAGCCGCCATGTTGGTGCCCTTAAACAATAGATTCCTCGTTAGCTTCTTCTTGACGTCATGCATATGGCCGCCATGCCCTTCTGGGGATTGAGTGAAAACCAGCAATAACACGCCATAAAATAACCCATCACGTTGTACTGAAATTCAATTCAAACAGTGCAATCTGTGTGCATTGGAAAGCAGGGTTATATACACTACAATCGGCACTATTTACTGAATTGATGAAGCAGGGACGGCGGACGAAGTAACTAGGGACGAAGTAACTAGGCAAAATATATTTTTGGCCAAAAAGGCATGCCCCCCCCCGGCTGCGCCGTCCCTGTGAAGGTGTGAAAATAGCCATCTAGCTTAGCGAGAACTTGTAACTCCGTGATAAAGAAGAAGCTCTTGAGTACGCTATAATAATGAACGATTATTCTGTTTGCCATGCATGATCCACTGAAATATGACCTGCAGCGATTTCGACAGGTATTGCTTATACATTTTTTCTTACTTGTAGAGTCTGTTTCCAAAGACAAAAATATTGAAAAGCTAAACTTCATGGCCGGATCCGGCGAATAGACCAATCCAAGATTTTCCCGCCAATTAGATGTCTACTCGAATTAGCTACACCACCGATACTGCTGAAAAGAACACCTCAAAATTAGTCAAAATCAAAATTGAGAATTATATCTTGCGTAAGAGCCAATATAGCTGAGTAAAGTGCAATTTTTATAGACGTTTGTATGAGGGGATGCAACAATTTGCACTCCCGCATACAAATGTCCGTAAGATTGTCTTACTTTGCGGGCCCGTATCTTTGCTCCCATACAACATATAACTCTCAAATTTGGGATTTTTACTAATTTCGAGGTGCTCTTTTCAGCAGTATCGGTGGTATAACCAATTTTTAAAAGTAGATATCGAAATGGCGTGAAAATCTTGGATTGGTCTAGTATAAAAGTTTGAATGTCTGTTTAGATTATTTTGTCTCAGCTCTGGTCAGATGTAGTTTGATCCACGGCGTGGCAATTTATTTTTTAGGTCAGTCTTTCCACCTCGTTTACGTATAATATTGCCAGAGTGTTTTATCGATTTTAGAAACACTTGAGCTGTTGAGATCTTTTAACCATAGTTAATAGAGTGGAATGGTTAGGAAACTCAGGGACCTTCTTTGTTATATGTCTTTGTTAGCTTTTTTCAACCACTACCCTGCACAAAACACAATAGAAATTCCAACATGTTAGTCAATCAGCCAATAGAAACGTGTGAGTTCAGTCGTTCAGGGAACGCTAATGAACTATGATCGTGCACAATCTTTGGTCTTACCCCTTCCAACCTAAATCGCAGCGCCTTTGTTAGCCCTTTTGAAGTTTGCCGGGTTTCCTAACCATTCCACTCTATTAACTATGTTTTAACTAAAGACAACATCTCAGACGACGGCATAGAACAATAGAGTTAATTGCGAAACATAACTACACGTGGAAATGGACCCAGTCGCCTAGATTTTGACCGTTCTCTTCCAAAATACTACCCTAGCTAGGAGAAACTACTACATACAAATTAACGAGACGAGAGATCGAGAAGAGAAGGGCCTCTGGCCTCGGCAGGTTCAGAATTTGAACCTCGGCTCTGATTGGATGATCTATTCATTATCAATATGATGTAACGGTAATTTTCATTGGCTTATCGGCAATGGCTCAACAAACGTGTAAGTACGCAATTATTGGATGATCGAGGTTGAGCATGAAATCGAAAATTATCAAGACAGAGGTCTGTGTTTTCAGCCAAAGCCGAATTAAGGCTGAGGCTGATAACACAGACCGAGGTCTTGATAATTTTCGCTATCATGCGAAAACCGAATTCAATAATTGTTTTATTATACCGGCATTTTTAAGCTCAAGTTTTAGCAAAAGAGAAAGCTATCGTAAACGAAGCTAAATGAAACGCCGCATAAAATTGGATTACGATTGGATTTCTGATTCAAGATGTTTTCTTTCATATCATAGTCAAAACGAAAGCAGAGAATTCTCCTTCGTATACTGTTCTGGTATCAACAGGTAAGCCATATTATAAACTTGTAATGCGACTGAAGTTGTTATCTCTCTCAAATAAAATCGCATTTACTTCAAAGCGATGACCAATACCAAATGTCCTCTTCTGTGTGCAATGATTTTGATATGTCGAGCTAAATATTGCATTTATTTTACGAGTTTAGGAGAAAAGAATGACTAGAAACATAGGTGAGCGCTAAAATGGCTCAAAGTAACGAAATAACTGCCCTTCCTTCTAAAGTAAAATTGTCCTATTACCATCTAGCGCTATTAAAGTATTATCTGCTAGCAGATATCACAAATTATCTGCTAGCAGATGTTGTACGCATGCGCACTTAGTGCTATAGCTATGGAGAATTCGTTGCGTGTTCTCAGCGAATCAGAATCGAGATGTGAGTAAAATGTATAATAAAGTTGTTTATATTTTATTGAATCTTTCTCATATCTTCCCAATAATGTATATTACTTAGATTCTCAATGGCCGAGGACAGAGATTATTTCGCTTCGCACCTAAAACTAGAGAGCGAGAAAGAGAGTGGGAGAAGTTGCCAAAACACAACTCCAAATTGTGAAAATTCCAAATTAGGACGCAAACTTAAATCAATCTGGTTTTCGTTCGGCGTGAACGGAACTCATCATATTTGTCGAAAATCTAGCTGTGGAAAGCAATTATAGATGAATAAATGAAATAGTAAGCATATCAATTTGGTGAGAAACACTTGAGTTTCTATGTCCCGTTGTCACTACTTCGAGAAAAGAAATTCTTGAATTTTATGGAAAAAATACTTTGGTTATTAAAAGTGAATATTTTACGTTTGAAATAAAATGTTGAGCATTCGAAGGAAGATTTCTCCATCATCCGAACTTGAAATAGCAACGGATCAAACAACCCCAAGTTTGAGACTTCAATGAATCTATAAAAGTCATTGCTAGATTGAAACGGCTCTTGTTCACTTACTTTTCACGTATTCGTTCAAGTTAATGCGTCAGAAGAAGTTAACTCTCCTCGACAGTAAAAAGTAAATTGGCTCGGACTGTTTTATAGATGTCATAGATGTTTTAAATTTCGGCGCATTAACAACATCAATATAATAAAGGAGGACAAATTAATAGAATGGTCACAAAAGAGAAATCATCAACACAAGTGACACACGGTTATTACCTCGAAAAATGATTAACAACCTATTAATTGGTGGTAGATCTGTTATTATCTATATGCTAATACCATAATTACAACTACAGGGTTTCTAAATATATATAAAAATAAACCAAGAGCCATCGCCGTTTACAAGAAGAAGAAAAAGGTGTTTTGAGAGTCTTTTTGACTACGAAGATATGGAGTTTTAAACGCCTTAGAAAGCCATAAAGCACGTGGAATCGCAATAGTCCAATTTATAGTGAACAGCAACATTTTCGGCCTTCCTCTACAGATTTGTTCTAATAAGACGAATACCATTGCTTCTCTTTAGTATAGAAAGCGAAAAGAAGACAAAGAATGTCAAAGGCAAAGAATGTCAACAGAGCTAGCTTTGGTTTTAATGAAGCGGCATGATTATTACGTTTTTCAAGCGCTGTAATATAGTCAACAATCGTATTTCAAGAGTTCACTTTAGTCTGGTTCCCAATGGTTCGCAGTGAAGAGGACCGCGATCGATCAATCGTAAGTTTGTTTTATAGATGGTTTTATTGATTAAGTAATCAAGTGTTGCAACAGTCTTAACAGTGAACATATATTAAAGTTCATGTTCACTCAGCAAATCGTTAGGGGGGGCGAAATCCCTGAGGGGGGACTAGTGAGGGGGCGACTACGGGGGGGCGAAATCCCTGGGACACCGGTAAACTCGTTCTGAAACCAACCAGTGCGAGGCTACCGGGGCCAAAACTATTGTTTTATCGAAGATGGCCGAACTGTGATAATTCACTTTTTTCACCAGGTGGCATCTTAGATTCAAATTAAAGCGAGACAATCCTTTGTTTTTGCCAGGTTAGCCTCGCAGCGAGGGATAGTCATAACGAGGTTAACAAAGGATTACCTCACTTTGAATCCAAGATGGCTACCAGGTGAAAAGAGTGAATAGCCCATTGCATGCTGTTGTTTTAGGTCAGTCATGTGCTTGGGGTAGGTTTTACAGAAAATTGATCAAAGTGGGGAAGCAACTCGGAGACAAATACTACAAAACGAACAGGAAGGTCAATTCATGTTTATTTCACAGTTTCCTACACGAATACATGGACTCGCTTGTATTACAGCTAAACAGTTTAAACAAGGACCCGTACCATAAAAAGGAATGCGGCTCCTCCCCTTTTCTCTCCCTTTGGGATTTAAATCAGAACAGCCAACCAAGTAAGCAGCCTTTCAGTGTTCCGCTCTTGTTAGAATACTATATTGCTGCCGCTAAAAATTAAAATAGGCCAACAATAAGAAAACAGCAGGAAGCTAGTTGTTCAGTTATGCCTTTCAATAGCGTTTTAGAATACTTTACAAACTCTTTAGTGTAATTTTAGACATTAAGTAATGGTCCAGATAAGAACTGTAGTGTCTACGGCAAGGAATGTTAAAAGTGTTAATTTTCTATTATTCTTTCTCGTAATTTCATTGGTTGATAGTTATAAATTCAATAGAAATCCATCGAAATAATGCATTTTCACTCGATATTTTTTTGTGGTTTGAATTTATTTTTGATCAAACTAACTATGGTTTAATTTCGAAGAATACGTGTGTGGAGAAAGTTCTCAAATTTGCGATTGAAAAATCCTTTGTTTTCTCTATATCCGATTGGCTGGATGGTGGCTTCTCTGCGTTTTCTCAGATAAAAGAGCCAATAGCATAACAAATATTTTATTTTCGAGATGTAGTTTGGACTGTAGATACCTCCTAAAGAACTTAATGCATATTCAAGCAAAATCGTATGTGGGGGAAGCTCATTGCCGCAGAACAATGGATTCTACTACAGTTCTTATCTGGATCATTACTTAAACATTCAAGTGTTTGATTTGAATTTCGCGCGATAACAAAAGTCAGAGATCGCTCAAGCGGAGATGTTCACTTGACAAAGGAGCAGGGACCTTTTATAGCGCGGGACCTTGTTTAACAATATTGACTGATTTTCTTGCAGTTTATATTAGTTTCATCCTGTTAGGGTACTTTCCACAGTCCTCCGCTTTCCATGTGGGAGATTTGACGTAGTTATCCAGGCAATTCACTGTGGAGGGAATAATAAATGATTGATCTGGTGATAAAGTCATTTGGATCAGCAAATGAAGTGTGTTAGTCAGGACTAAACAATTTCAGGCTGATTACTGATATTCCACCATTGATTGGCCAGAAATTTAACATGCCGGCGCTGATTCGAAAATCCAAATGGCGTAAGTCAAACAATACATGGTTAGATGGTGCAGTTATGAAACAAAATAGAGGATGAACCTCAAAATGTGCCTCAACAGTTGGCATATTTTGGGTTCATGTGACCAGTCTGTAGATTTGTTTATGGCGTCACCTTGAATTAGGCGCATACAGTGCACTGGGTACGAGTTTGCATGTTCCGTGGCGTTCTCTCGGCACTTTCTTTCCGTTTGGAGTCTGGAGCGAGGGCAAACCAAACTTTGTGCAATGTTATTTTAAAGCAATGATTAAGAGAAGGGATTGACTACACCTTGCTACATTAGAGCGCATTTCATATCTGGAAAAGCTACAGCAACGACTTACGGTATGCGGTGACATTGAAATGGTTTTCCCATGCTAATTTCTCTGTTTTATCCAATTAAATTGCAGATCTATTGTGTGGCAAAGTATAGCTACAAATTTGTTCTTATGTAATCAGTGTTGTGATATACCTTTACATGTGGAGCAGCAAGTCTCGAGCCATCGTGTTTAATACAATCATACAGGTTTTTAATACAGTCATTAGTGAACTCCCGTTTCTTGCACTTGATTACCGTGACCCTCCAGCAATGCTGACCTAGACGGAGTGGAGTCAGTACAACTAAATATGTTAATCTGCAAAGCGGAGTTTTCAATCCTTCCTAACATCACCGGGAAGGACTTACTGATGATGAGGAGGGGGGAGGAGGAGGAGAAGGATACAGGAAGTGGGAGGAGGAGGAGAAGAATTGGGAGGAGTAGATAAAGGATTGGAAGTGGGAGGAGAAGGAGGAGAAGGAGAGGAAATGGGAGGAGGAGAGGAAGTAGGAGAAGGAGTGGAAGGAGTAAAGGAGGGGGAAAAGGAGAGGAAGGAGAGAAAGGAGGAGAGAAAGGAGGAGGAGAAAGATGAGAAGGAGGGAAAATAGAAGGAGAGGAAGCGGGAGGATGACAGGAAGGAAGAGAAGGAAAGGAAAGAGGAGGATGAGACGTGGAAGGAGGAGAGGAAGGAAGAGGTGGAAGGAGGAGAAGAAGGAGGATGACAGGAAGGAAGAGAAGGAAAGAGGAGGATGAGATGTGGAAGGAGGAGAGGAAGGAAGAGGTGGAAGGAGGAGAAGAAGGAGGAGGAAGAGGATCATTGGTGACGGTTGTGGAGATGTAGATCAGTGGTGATGGTGACGGTGGTAATGAAATTGGTGATGGAGATGGAAATAGTGATACATATTGAAGGATATGCCTTTCTTGGGACAAAATACCTAGTCTTCGGCTTCAACTGTGTAAACCCTTCAATGAACAACATCATTTTAAAACTTATGAAAGATTAAATTACCAACGGCATGGCACGCATTATGACAGCAGGCCTTCATCCAGCTAGGATTTTTAGAACATTCCCTCTGTCTTGCCCAATACAAACAGTTCCGTGGCGTTGCCGTTCTACAGTTATCTGTGTCGTTGAATAAAAATAATATTCCGCTATGAATTAATACATTAGTGTATTCCAAACTGCAATTTATGAAGCTTATACATATTCTTTACACACTGCTAAAATGCTTGATATGCATGAATTGGACACCATGCAGGTTTTATTGTCATAGGAGACAGGACCTCAAGGTGTCATTACTATAGACATCCCCTTTTTGATTAAAAGGTTACCCAATTACTATACTTTACTCCTTTTTTGCTCTTACGAAGGGCTAGCGCTCGAAACGTCAGCTGCTACTCGCTTCCCACGGCGGTTAGCATACCTTAATCGACTTTAGTTGATTATACCACTGTTTAACTTTACTATACCCGGAATAATACTCACGTTCGCAATGGGGACCTTTAAAATTCCAAGGACATTTGCAGTACGGGCCATGGCCAGGGTATCGAAGTTTGCAGTATCCTCCATTCTGACATTCCCAATTTTGACACGGGTCAGAGGTTCGTTTCGAAGAGGTTAGTTTCGAATCTGAAAGGCATTTAGGATTGTTAGCAAACAAACAACTATATTCTATTGGGCCGCAGACACTTCACATCGTTCTGATAAGGCGCTTGAGCGAGAAAACAGACACGTCAGTGCTCCTCGTTTACGTAAAAGGACGGCATGTTTTCATTTTCACTATATTGTTTTTCTTTTCCCTGGTATATACTTCCTGGTAGTGTTTCGTTCCATATAGTGTCCCTGCATAATACTGTAAAACAGTAGAGAAAATGGTGCAGGGACACTATATGGAACACTACCATGAAGTATATACCGAAAAAGATGGCGGCTTGTACTTTTACCCACAATCCTTTGCCCGCGAAAAATTTAAACTCGGTAGAGAGGTTTTAAATCTTAAAAACAACCAAGTACAAATGCTGTTGCCAATACACTGGCATTTAAAAGAATAGAGGAGCCCTGCGTGTATTTTGACTGTTTTAGGCTCGCAAGGGATTGTGGACAATGGTACGGCCGCCATCTTCTTCGTTATGATGGCATCGCTTTGAAGTAAATGCGATTTTATTTGAGAGAGAGAACAACTTCAGTCGCATTAAAAGTTTATAATGTGGCTTACCTGTTGATACCGGAACTATACGAAGCAGATTCTCTGCTTTCGTTTGAACGCTCCAAATTCTCTCCTACTGCAGCTCCCGCCATATCAAAGGTCACACAAGAAAAATAGTACGAAATCATGACGAAATGGAACTTTAACAGTGATTTCTACCACTCTAAACTTGAGAAACCTCAATGTTCAATACACCAGAATACTGGAAATTTATTCTTCTATCTGAATTCAGCGGTAAGTAGTCAGTTCAGACATGCGTATTCAAGCTAAACCCAGTTTCCCTCTGCTTGGTAGTTCCTAAACCAGTAACCGTATACGCCTTGTAAAAATTCACTTCACTCGCGAAGCAAATTCAAATTTGTACGGTCGAAATCTTAATTTAATCACTCCAAACAGTTACCAGTTGCAGATTAGATGTTACTTAACTTTGATTTGAAGATAAGTGGAGTCATATATCATTTTATTTGTTTTATAAGGCAAATAACTCCCAGATCCATGTATTTTTGAGTGAAATGACTGGGCCGATACCGGAAGTGACTCGATCACTGGTTATCGATATGTAGGCTTTTGTACGCAATGACTTTGATATGATTACATCCCATGCTTACTTTCTTTCTTATTGACACACAATTAAAAATGTTTAAAGAAGAAAACAAAGTAAGATACAATCGCGGTGATTTAATAACTAGCTGCCTAGGTTTGTATAAATCAATTTGGCGTCAGAAGTTGGTTCATAGCGTTTTCAAAGGAGAACTGAACCCTAAATCAATCCGACGTTAATACAAACTTGCATTCAAGAAAAATAAGTTCTGCTATTCTATTTGTTTGTAGTGCACATCTAAAAAGAGGAAATACGTATTGAAGGTCGAAAAATAGTCGATTCCTAGTTTGTGTAGCGGCTCAATTCAGTGCTTTTCCCCCGGATAGTACGTCCTGCATTCCAAGGAAAAACAACCACACCTTCAGCACAGAGAAAGCACAATAGTGCGCAATTATGAGTCGTTAGTCCATCTATTCAAAGCCGAGAACAACATGACAAAACTAATTTATTCCCTATATTGTACATCACAGATTACAGGAATTGAGCCGTCTGTACTTAGCGGCGGTTAGGAGGAAAATTTGCAGATTTTCTTTCCTTTGACGCAAAACACAGTAAAATAAATTTTGGTATGAGTCTTTCATGTTTAGATTTACTCATTGAGCTGCTTCAGTTCTCCTTTAGGGACAACTTAAGTATGTGTTAACTTTTGTTTGGTGTTTTGTCTATAACTGAGGCTGAGATATGTAATCTAAAAAAATTACTACATTTCCAAAAATAGGTTCAAGGTGAATTAATCTTTTGCTCGGAAATAACTGTTCCTCAGTCTCTCTTACCACTTGTCTCCCCTGAGTGTAGCACCACAAACAGCATCACCATGACAACAGCAACTTGGCAAGGGGTCATGTTTGTTCACGTACTGAAGAAAAAAATAAAAATTAACATCAACACAATTCTATGATTTTCAGATTTGTATTTGGAACCGAGTTGCGTATTTAGCTCCACTTTCTCGCAATATGGCGACGATAAACGAGTGATCATGAACGGGAAGTGCAAAAGAATCTGCTAACGAGTCTCTTTTTCTAAGCTTTATATCTGTTTTTTTTTATGCAACTTCAAAGTAGAACTAACCGATTTCCTTCTTAAAAGAAACATAAAAGACAACAGCCTTACCTCATCAATCGCCATTTTATTTTACGAGCGTCATGTGCGACGCATACGAATGACAGCGATCTAAACGGCATTATCATGGGCTCAACCATGTCCAGTTTCGGAAATATTCTCGTGTGAACAGCCCTTGCCGTTCCACCTAGGATTGCGGACCGGTGCCACTTTTTATCCGAACCGTTTCAAGATATTTCTCGTGTAAATGGGCAAATGTTCATGGAACCGGTACTTCTCTCTATCCGAGCCGTTCCTTTTCTTCTGTCATAAACGGGCCATAACCAATAAACGATACCTCATTCAGGAGTAAAAGTCCTGAAGCAATGGCCCCGTTCGGCGGGATGTTCCAGCTTAGGTCAAATATTATAAGGGAGTATTCCCCAACTATACCAGTAATGGGACTAAAATGTTCTCTAACTTACCGTCGAGGAGTGCAACTTGTTGCTGAGGTTTGGCTCTTTCTGAGAACGAATTCAAAGTAGATGTGGGATATAGGCTATAGATATGCAGGTGCACTACACCCGTTTGAAATGCTCGCATCAGGTTTGATCATATCTTAATAATTAATTGCGACAGAAAGACGGGTTACATAATGTTCATACTGCCACTTAACAGTTTGACCAGCAAGCATAACTTGTTACTGATGAATAATTTGGTCGACTTGATGTGGCAATGAGACTATATTGAAACATACGTGTTCTCAAAAAGATCCAAAACGTTTTTCAATGATTAACAGGCCCCATAAAGAAAAGACGTATTTTGTAAACCTATATGTATGTTCTGATCATCTATAGACTGAAGCCATTTATGGAGTAGTAAGTGAATGGGAAACATAGCCCAAGGTGAAGTGGATTATTCGGCTATTTTGGGTAACATTGCATGCGACGAGTGTAAACGTTGCTCAACTTTCATGACATTAAAATGGCTTCATTAATATAACTTACTGTATGACCAAAGAAGAAATATGTTATTTAGCGGCTGGGAGATCTATCCGTATAGAGAAACTTAATTTGCACGATGTCTTGCGTACGAAAAGACCAGTGCAACTTTCTGGGGTGAGCCGGTTCCGGGTGCACGAGAGAGAAAAACCGACCGAGAAACAGCCAATCAGAGCGCGCGATTTCAATGCATCCGCACTGGGAAAAAAATCATCCCTTCAGCAGCAATGAGATCCTAAAAGAGATGCTAAACATTACAATTTTCCTTCTATTCTCGATATTTTGTGACTCAACCCATTTCTGAGTATTTCCATCTAATCTAAGCATTAAATGTCTTGTTGTGTTGTACCTGTGACATGAGATAGTGGGGTGTGAAGTCAATGACATTTCAGTTGTCGAAAAAAATATTTGTTTCTGCTTTCTAATAAATCAACCGGTTTTGAATCTCCTAAATACTGCTTCACGGTGAAAGTAAATGCAACTATGGTTGTCAAAAACACCTTTTCTTCCCAAAAATGTGTCGTTGACGTTCGACTTTAAAAGTTTTGTTTGAGATAAGGTAGGTCCTCACTGGACTGTACACCTAAGAATCAGTCTAATTGTCTCTCTTACCACAATCTCCCGATTGTATCACTACAAAATAACACCATGTAACAATTAAGAAATAGAAAACATTTCCCGTGTTTCTATAGAGTTTTATAAAATCTGGCACCCACACAAAATACGTTCTCTGATTGGTTGAAAGCCATGCCGGGCAAATTATGCCAGCATCGTGGCATTGAACTCGATTGAAAAGTCGGTGAAATAATTTCTAGTACGCTTTTCTAAAAATATCGAGTAGTAAATTTAATTCGACAAAGAACCACTGAGCTACAGTACTGTCGCTGCCCATCCTCTATCGAAAAATGGTTGAAAAGCATATATATCAGGACATTCACGTGGTATTTCTCTTCTATCTCAGGGTGACATTTTTGAAATATTTTTTAAAGAAACTTGAAGCTTCAAATTAAATGGACAGTGCCCCTTTTTCGACGACACTAAAGTGAAAAATCGCACATTAATTTTACGGGTATATACTCTTGATGTGCTGTATATCGAGTTTAAGGGAGCCATCGACAAGTTTTTCTCTCGATATGAAATTTTCATTAAGGAACCAGTTTAACTTAGAGTAAAATAATTGTTTTCGTCATCAACTGATAGGACTGGATGGCCAGGTCATTTCGACGCTATATTAAATTACAAGCTAGGATTATAGATATTGAATCTCATGTTATTCTCAACTTTATTTGGTATTTAGTGAGTAGACAAGTGAATGACTTTACGTGCACCTCTCAATGACTAATGAATCCCTAACTGGTTCACGTACGAGCGCGATAAGTAAGTTTCATGCAGCACCCGTAAGTTTACCCGTAATGGCTAACCCGGTCCCCCTCTTAAAACCGACGACCAAAAGGCTAACACCAAGCTTTCTTGATTTCAACTCAGATTGGTGAAAGGAAAATGTGGGATAAGTGGATAACACTTAAGAGTAAGACAACATTTTTATTAAGTAGTATTTATTTGGCTCTCGAGCAGGCATATCATAAGAATACTAAGAATAAAAACATGAATACAAATTTGGTGACTACATCATAGCTAACTACACACTGCAGTTCAACATATTTCAGCAGCCCTTCACCTCTCAAAACCTTGCATTTTATTGGACCCCAGTTGGACTGCACTGACAAAGAATTGCATTGTTTTAGGGTTAGGGTTTGTATTGTTTCAGGGTTAGGCATTGTTTGGATAGCCAGTACTATTCGACGTTCCGAGGAGGTGAAGGCCGCTCCACATATTTATCTACTTTACACTCAACATAAGTGAAAATAGATTGGTTTATATCATCATACAGGAGCATCCTAAGAACGCGCGATGTCATTGGCTCAGTGCTCAGCGTGCTTGAATAATTTTCTTATATCGACTTATATATCTTTTTAAATGGTTCTCTTATGTCCAATAACAAAATAATGCACTTTCGAGGTTTTTTAAAACTGCCGTCTCTGATTTGCAAATGTTTTCATGATTTTGACGCAAGCAAAAAATAAATTTAACTGAATCAACGTGAATTGAATATAAAAAATCAAGATGCTATTTACTTTTCTTAGTGTTAGAGTTGACTCGAGATAGTGATCTGTCCTCGAGTTATTCCATCGTAGAGATAGTCAGTCAGGTATACAAACGTTTGAATGAGTAAACGTTGATGAACAGAAACACAAAATTTCGAACGGAACCTGAAACAACCGTTGGGGCTGAACAAAGTCCCGGTAAACCATCGAATTGGAATTTTACAACTGTTGCTTAAACCGGCGTTGACAGTTTTTGCTCGCTGACCCTTATAATGGCTCCAGCACCAATACATTTTCAAGTCATATTAAGGGGGAGCTTTACTCTAAATTTGGTCAAGTTTGTCAACATTTTGAAATCATTTTGGCAGTTTTGTTATTATTCAGATGTATACAAAACCATACATTTTATGAAAGGTCAATTCTACTTGGCAGTACAAATGTTTTTTGCACTCTCTGCCGGAAATGTGTAATATGATCCCCTCGAACCAGCAGGTCTGAAATGAACTAATTTTACATAACAAAATTGCCCCACCTATTTTTTTGGGTTGTTGTACAAATTCAAGTCCAAATGCACATGCTTATAGCTCTGACACTAAACTTTGCCCCAATGAGCCATTTTTGAAAAACTCTTTTGGTTGCTATGGTAACATCATGAACAAATATCAAATACATAATGCTCAGATACGTAACACAGCTACACTTATGCAACATGTGGGGCATCTTCATGCTACAGAAATAAGGCCGGGGGTGGGGCAGTTTTGAGAATAAGTTTCGAAATAAAGTTAAATGTGCCAAAATTTACAAAATTGACCAAATTGTGGGAAAAGCTCCCCCCTTAAGAACAATATAAACGTAAGCCATCGCAAACAGTTTGCAATAGCTTGATTGCGACTGTTTGCGAGTTTGTGATACCTTTTACGTTGCATTGCGATGGCTGGGAATCTTGTAGTGCGTTGCGCGATGATGTCTAATCTATTTTTAGTATCCGGAAGCAGCTGAAGCAAAGGGCGCGAAACAACAATCTCATGGTGCGAAAATATTTTGCCGCCATGAAATTGTTGTCGCGCGATCGCGCACTTGTTTCAAGCTCACCCATTTATACGAGATGAATTTAGTCGAGGCTTACCTAAGCCGCGAAGTTCACAAAAATGTCTTATTTATACGAGCGCTTAATTCAGCCGCAGCTTGAGTTGATAGCGAACCGTTCAGTTTTTGACCCATTTATACGAATCGTTCGCGGCTTAGATACGTTGCGACTAATTTCCTCTCGTATAAATGGCCTATTGCATCGTAGCACAAGCATGCGTATGGGAGATGCTTTCTTTTAACAAGATAATGAACTTGGAGCGCAATTTTTTTAGGGTTCTAGCTCACTTGTTGGATTACTGTCAGCAAGGACCAGCCATCTGTCTCGAATCTGTGAACTATGTAAATGAGTTCTTTTGATTTTTCGAAAATAATGTAACTTTGACACAAAGACAAGAAAAATACAAATATATTAGATACTTAGCAGACTAATAAGTTGTTTATTATATAAATTCTGCCAAGAAACGAAATTTTCTTTTCATAGTAATCAAGGAAACCTTGCACGCTCGCTCGAGAAATAGTGACGAGAAGCCTACCTGACGGTCTCATATTTGGTGTGTTAATTCTTGTTTATATTTCGTGTGTTCTTGGCAGAATTATACAATAAAAACATACACCATATATACCATGTATGAAAAAAGAATTAAACCTGTGAATGCCAGCATTTGATTTTTCCTATAGTGTGATTTTTAGAGCTTTGCTTTGTGTCCATTCATGATTTGCTTGAGATACTTGTAGGCTGGCAGAACCTGCAAGAAACAATAACAACGTAATTAATACGAAAGAGAGAGAGAGAGCTGTTGATTGGCGCTGGCAAAAAGATCGCGGGCTCTGGGAATGAGATTGAGAGCCGGGGTGCATTCTCAACCCCAGAGCCCTGCTCTTTTGGGCATCCTCGACGCAAAGGAGAAGGGCTTTGGAATCGAGAATTAGCAGACGGTAGCGTAAATACCTAAATTCCCAATTCGACCGAGTAATTCGTGTTCTCGATGAGTAGACTCGTCTAGGGTTTTAGTAGTTTTAGTAGACTCGTCTACAGTTTTTATGTTTTCAAACGAAGCATCTCAACGTCACATTTCAAGAGAAAAAGGGACTTCAAAAAAGACCATGAAATCTTAGTAGACTCGTCTCGGGTTTTAGTAGGCTCGTCTAGGGTTTTAGTAGGCCCCAGGGTTTTAGTAGGCTCGTCTAGGGTTTTAGTAGGCTCGTCTAGGGTTTTAGTAGGCTCGTCTAGGGTTTCAGTAGGCTCGTCTAGGGTTTCAGTAGGCTCGTCTAGGGTTTTATAGTAGGCTCGTCTAGGGGTTTTAGTAGACTCGTCTAGGGTTTTAGTAGGCTCGTCTAGGGTTTTAGTAGGCTCGTCTAGGGTTTTAGTAGGCTCGTCTAGGGGTTTTAGTAGGCTCGTCTAATGGTTTTAGTAGGCTCGTCTAATGGTTTTAGTAGACTAGTCTAGGGTTTTAGTAGACTCGTCTAGGGGTTTTAGTAGACTCGTCTAGGGTTTTAGTAGGCTCGTCTGGGGTTTTAGTAGGCTCGTCTAATGGTTTTAGTAGGCTCGTCTAATGGTTTTAGTAGACTAGTCTAATGGTTTTAGTAGACTCGTCTATGGTTTTAGTAGACTAGCTCGTCTATGGTTTTAGTAGACTCGTCTATGGTTTTAGTAGACTCGTCTAGGGTTTTAGTAGACTCGTCTAGGGTTTTAGTAGACTCGTCTAGGGTTTTAGTAGACTAGTCTAGGGTTTTAGTAGGCTCGTCTAGGGTTTTAGTAGGCTCATCTAGGGGTTTTAGTAGACTCGTCTAGGGGTTTTAGTAGACTCGTCTAGGGGTTTTTATGTTTTCAAACGAAGCATCTCAACGTCACATTTCAAGAGAAAAAGCGACTTCAAAAAAGACCATGAAATCTTTGAATAACACTCTAATACTGTTTTCGTAAAGGGAACCTCGGCTTAAAAAAGATGTTTGCTCTCAAATGTTCCTTGTGGTCCCTAAATCTATTGCTGTGTTCATCTCCTGTAAATTATACACTAGTGTCAGTCATGGGTGGATTTTCCCTTATAAGCCATTTCAATTTACCGCGCGCCGCGATGATGCAGCGCTAGCATTTGAATACAAAACAACGCATCGAATTGATGCACAACCTCTAACAGAAATAGCAGTCCAAGAAGCAAGCACCGATTGGTGTATACCAAACACAGAAACTTGGACAATGTAAGGTGGACTACTCTTCAATGTAGGCGCGATAGTCATGTATTTAAGTAATGGTCCAGATAAGAACTGTAGTAGAATCCATTGTTCTGCGGCAATGAGCCTCCCCCACATACGATTTTGCTTGAATATGCCTTAAGTGCTTTAGGAGGTATCTACCTTCCAAACTACGTCTCGAAAATAAAGTATTTTTTTATGCTATTGGCTCTTTTTCTGTGAAAACGCAGAGAAGCCACCATCCAGCCAATGGGATATAGAGAAAACAAAGGATTTTTCAATCGCAAATTTGAGAACTTTCCCCACACACGATATTCTTCTAAATTAAACCTTAGTTAGTTTGATCAAAAAAAAATTCAAACCACAAAATAATATCGAATGAAAATGCATTATTTCGATGGGTTTCTATTGAATTTATAAGTATTAACCAATGAAATTACGAGAAAGAATAATAGAAAATTAACACCTTTTAACATTCCTTGCCGTATACACTACAGTTCTTATCTGGACCATTACTTAAACTCGTAAAGAAAAGTATTAACAATCGCTGCCCGCAGTTTTTTAAGAATTATTTTAGTTTTAATAGAGACGTCAAGTAATTTATTACATTTACCTAAGGTGCGCACTGAAGTTGCTAAACGCTCTTTTATTATAATGGGTGCATCATTTTTAATAGATTGAAATCACAATAGTTTTACAATCTATTGGTAGTTTTAATTATTGTAAGTTTTCTATGTAGATCAATTATATTTGTAAATAGTTTTAAATAATAGTTATAATAGTTATTAATAGTTTAATTGTTATAATTTAATTGTCAGGGCTCCTATTGATACCCTGCTTAAATAAAGGTTTATTCATTCATTCATTCATTCATTCAAACTTTTACTATTACTTGAAGATCGTACGTCTCTTTCGTTCCAGGCTTTAACCTGCCAAGAGGAAGGAGTTAGGACTGGTAACGAGTCTGTAAGTCACGTGTCACATACCGGCTGTCTGTTCAGTTGGGATTTCTGTGCCAAGTCGTACAACCGCTGATACACGTCACCGTTGTATCGTCCCAGGGCCGAGTTGAGAAGGAAGTCTGAGTAGTCAAACGCATCGACAAGGGCTACGGCATCCGGTCTGAAAAAGGGAAAAATACACGTTTTAGTAGACTGTTCGCTTTTGGCCCTGGAATAGAAATGGCTGTTTTTGTAGGATAATGTTTCAAGCCCTGGCCATACTATCGAAGATTGTTAGATTCTACGATCCAAGGTTGCTCGATCCAACATTGATCAACCGTTTGCCATCTCATGTTGGATCGTGTTTGATCAATACACCGTTTCACATTCAGGAATTACCGCTGGATGCGATGACTGCAGACGCATGTACTCAAAGTTAGTCTCATTCTGATGTTAAATATTCACAAATACCAGCGAGAAGGTGAATAACCCATCTTGCCGCTAGTATTTATGAATATTTAACATCATAATGAGACTAACGTTGAGTAAATACGTCTGCAGTCATCGCATCCAGCGGTAATTCATCCAACAATTCTGTTCGACTAATGTTGTAGTGTTTGATCAGTCTTCCAACAAAGTTGTATCGAGAAGCGAGACACGCCTACACTGTTAGCCAATCAGCACTCGCCATTTTATTTTAGTACTTACGCTCTTTCGCTTTCGTGTTAGCGCCATATTTTTCTTTCTTTGTTTTCGAATTCCCGCAAATTATGTTGGTACAGTTTTCTGTCAATGATTGACAGCGTTATCCAACAATGTTCAATAGCATGACAAGGTCTCATTTGACCACAGGAAACCCATGCCATTATTGCTTTTGTCCAATCAAATGATTGCCAGCGTTTTGTCACCCCAATATTTTCATCCAATAAAATTGGATCGTGTTATCCAACAATGTTCAATAGTTTAACCAGGGCTTTAGCTCATCAGAAAATAATTACTGGTTATTTCAAGGTTTTCTATGGAATACGTGCGAATATTTCACGAGAAATGTGTATTATTTGGTATACAACGAGCCTTTAGGCAAGTTCTATATCACAATAATATCAATTTCGAGTGAAATTTTCGCAGTTATTCCATAGAAAACCATGAAATAACCATATTATACTACAAAAACAAATTTACGGGAAGATTTATCACGAAAATAAAGTAACTTACCTGACGATGACTGCGAATTTTCTCGCCGGAAAACAAAAGTTGTGAGTGGCGGGTGCGTCTGCAGACTAATTATGTATTCAAAATCTTGAATTCTTATTCAGGGCTGATAAAGAAAGGGAGCGAAATATCCTGATCTAGCCATGAAATACCGCTCTGTATTTCATAGAAAAACCATGAAATACCGCCCTTTAATATATGATTAATAATGGTAATAGAACTGAGTGGAGTGCAATTTGGTCTGAAATCATACGAGTGATTACAAAATTGCACGACCGCGAAGCGGGAGTGCAATTTGTAATCAAGAGTATGATTTCAGACCAAAATTGCACTCCACTCAGTTCTTTTACCACTTAATTATATTCATTTTGAAATTTTAACAAACGAAAAACGTTCGTAAATTTGTTTTTTTACAACAACAAACTAGAAAAGTCAAGCGGATAGAGCTTTGAAGAAGGCAATTAAAATCTAAGAGCGTGCGAGAGCGATCACGTAATCCCTACGCTGTGAAATGGCTTCTCAAATTCTGCTTTTTGATTGGTTCAGCAAAAGGATGCAATAACAGACACAAAATGGTGCAATTTAGGCTGAAATCACTGCTGCTTTTAACCAATCAAATTGCAGGAAACACCAATGATTTCAAAATGAATATAATTATCGATGAAATACCAGTGTATATTTATTTATAAAAAGTGATATCTTCACACGTGAAAATGTGACTGGCTTTTACAAATTTCTAGCCTTTTTTATAGTAAGAGATGAAAACTGGTATTTCATCAAAAATTATACATTAAACAGAACATTATATGGCCACTTGGAGATACGAATTTTATCTTCTCGTGTTGATGCATCAACACTCGCAGATAAAATCCGTATCTCCGCGCGGCCATGTAATATCCTCTATGTATTGCATAGTAAAGCTGATATATATTTATAGAATAATAGTCTACATGAGGTTGAACCCAAAACAAAGAACATAATACAAGCAGGCAATACAGTTATTGGGTTTCCTTAGCAAAGCAATTCAGGTAATCAAAGAGTTCGTATTTCTAATCTGGTGTTTTTGTACTCACCTAATCTTCTCGAACAATGAGCTGACTTGATCTCGAACCAAAGAAACTTGAGTTACAGTCAAGACTCCTGTCTGTGGAGAGTAGATAATAGAGAGTTAGAACATGTGTTATGCATGCGCTATGCATGCGTTATGCATGCGTTATGCATGCGTTATGTGTATATTTAAATTTTGGGATTATCTGGTATAAAGTATACAGCAAGATTTTGACATATGATTTAAATGTCACAATTTATGGTATTTGGGTATTCAGGGCATTTGAGAATACCACTAACCCCTGGCTGAGGCTGATGCGTTGTCAGGCAAACTGGACAGAACATGTGATTATAACGTACCTCTAAGAAGCTCCCCGAGTCATTCATAATACCATATAAGGCGTTCAGATCTGACATGGACTTGAGTGCCGACAGCACCTCCTTACTGGCACCAGACAGGTCTGTCCTCAGAGCATCCATGAAATACACTGCCACCAGGTATGCGCTGTGGGCCTGGAGAGAAATAAACAGGATAAAACATTAACAGGAAAAACGGAACAAAAACAGTAAGAACGAGCTGAAAAATAGGGGCCACAAAGTGTCTGACTGATCAAAGTCATGGCCCGGCTAATCCACAGATCGAATTGGAATTTAGCACGTTCGGTTTTGCGGCGGGAGGAAAACCGGAGAACCCAGAGAAAAACCCCGAGAGCAAGGGAGAGATACCAACACACTCAACTCACACGTGGCACCGTGTCCGGGAATCGAACTTGGGCTACAGCGGAGAGGCGAAGTGCTTAACCACTGCGCCACCCCGGCTCCCCTTGTATATATAATTATTGCCT
This sequence comes from Actinernus sp. WN-2022, assembly GCA_030867875.1. Classification (NCBI taxonomy): domain Eukaryota; kingdom Metazoa; phylum Cnidaria; class Anthozoa; order Actiniaria; family Actinernidae; genus Actinernus; species Actinernus sp. WN-2022. The sequence continues at coordinate 17,224,440 of JAOWCC010001210.1, read as the reverse complement.
TTGACCATTCCTAGGCCTACCTAAATTTGCACCTCTAAATCAAAGCCAGTGATATCAAATTCATAATGAAGCCCGATCGTAAGACAGATGAACACAGCAAACGAATTCGTGTTCGGTGGTGTTCATCCTTATGCAGCTTATAATGCAAAATGAAGTCAAGGGTTAGCACCAACGTTTGGGGTGACAATATTTATGGACCACTATTTTATCTCGTGCACTGGATATAACGATTCTTCTAGTCTGTGATTGACCTTAAACAACCTTTTCTGCTGTAAACTTAGATTATTTGTACAAGACTTATAATTCTTCTTTGAATAAAATTACGTCCTCCTTTAAAGTGCCACTATACAATCAAATTTTGAGATAGTGATATTTTTTCGTATTTGTAAAGAAAAGTTGCTAAAGTTTTTGTCAACCCACACCGTTTTTTGATATGACGATGGGAAATCCTATTTTTTTGGGTCCGAATCTTGAGTTTTTATGTTCGCCATTACTCGAACCCGTTCCGGTGACAGAGCCATGACAGAGCTAATTTCCAGCGGATGTGACGTCATCTTCTCAACACAACAACATGCGGGGCTACGTTTCACACAAACTTTCGCAAGAACTTATAAGTAAAGTGCATGTTTATACTATTTTTTCCCAAAAAGGAAAGGAAAGAACGAAGTTTTTAATAGAAATACGCATTTGCAAGAGCGACGCGTATTTGGAACACACTTCAGTAATGGCGGACGTGATTTCGACGGTAAATTCTCAAAATTCAAAGGTTAATTTGTTCCTTTGGTAATATTTTTCATTGATTTGGATATTTTCGACACTGTATCGTTTTGGAAGACAAAAAGGTAGAAAAGAAAATGGTCGAATTTCGTCGTAGTGGCACTTTAATAAAATTCTGAAGTTATGATTCTTCGTCCCCACGGAAGTTTAATAAATTAAGAAAATAATTGTTGCTCGTGGTAAGAGTTAATTTTTCTCAACAGTGTTCACTCATTTTATCAAGTTTAGCCATACAATAGAAAGAGTTGGCATGAAACATTCAGCAGTTCCTTACAGTAGAACAACGAACGAGATCCACAGATTGCTCATTCCACGCATCCATGGGATCCATTCCGGACATTACTTTAGCCTGCATTCTGTCTGTGGCATCATTAATCAGTCTACAAAACAAACAACTGTTAGTAAACTACACAAACATGAAGACGTGAAGGTCTAACCATTTGCAGTTTGAGAATGAGTTTGTTTGACAAAGGCAACACCTTCTACTCAGTTATTTTAAGACCCTGAGTCTGACCAGGGTTTTAAACCCTCAACTTCCCACACATCAGACCAGCACTTAAACATCGAGCTAACTGGGAGGCAGTTAATATGAAAATTGCTGTAAGCCCCTACCTGTACGACCTATCTCTATATAGCTTGAGTTGAACATAAGGGTCCAAAAAATGCTCTGCCTTAGTTGCTGTGCATGGTCCATCACTTCCACTGCCGTTCAGGTAAGATACTGTTGAAGGTAATGTGGCACCGCTACGAGCTTTGGACACACACTTCAGGAGATACCTGAAGACAAAAACAATTTAGCGAATGGACTCTAAGAGTAAGTCACAGAGTATAACAAATAAGACTTTACCTTGCTACTTGCAGGAACAGAACAGTGTTTTCACCTTCATAGGTGCACATAGCACTCAATAAACCATAGAGGTCAGGTAAAAAGCTGAACAGGGAATAGCCATGACCACCACATGCCAGCCTGCATGTCTCTGCAATGCGAAGACCTTGGGACGTACAATATGCCTTCATACTACTAGATAATGCATGCAGCTGTTGGGATAAAATGATTGGTTGTCATAAGCAAATCTCAGATGCAAAACTTGTAAACTTTAATGAGTTAGCCATTTGATTTTAAGTATGTGCTTTAAAATATGTGCTTTAAAATATGTGCTTTAAGAATGATTGGAATTTAGAATGTATTATTATTACAATAATGAGAAACGATTGGGCTTCCTGTGGTAACACATAAAAGTATTCGATACAAGACAAATTTTAATGAGTTTGCCATTTGATTTTAGGTAGTTAGCCCCCCCTCTTTATTATTATGTATTACTATTAATTTACCTTTGCTATTTCTATTATCTCTTGAAGACAGGAGTAGTCCCCATCCATCCACAAGACAAATGTTAATGAGTTTTCCATTTGATTTTAAGTAGTTAGGCCCCTCTAGAAGATGTGTTTTCAGAATGATCGGAATGTAGAATATATTATTATTCCTATTGTCATTACCTCTTGAAGACAGGAGTAGTCCCCATCCATCCACAAAACATATGTTAATGAGTTTTCCATTTGATTTTAAGTAGTTAGGCCCCTCTAGAAGATGTGTTTTCAGAATGATCGGAATGTAGAATGTATTATTATTCCTATTGTCATTACCTCTTGAAGACAGGAGTAGTCCCCAGCAGCCCACATTGTCTTGGACTTGCTGTACTCTTCAAACACACGCCTAGAGGCAAATTTAATGGCATAGGATATGGCTAGCCCTGGGAGTAACTTGTACTGCTGGGTCTTGTAGTCTATGATCTGTAGCTCACCCTCTCTACCATGCAAAGAAACCATAATATAAGCATATGAGAAGACTTCAGGAGCACTTTAACACTGATACTTTATGCAGATCACGAGACATGACACAGAAAGGACATCACAAGATTTGTACAGGAAAGCAAAAAATTGTTATTAAATAATAAACAGGTAATAGAAAATATATTTGAAAAAGTTGGTTAGGCAATGGTAATAATGGTAAAAACCAGGAGCCCATTACCAGGAGCGTCCATCTCCCATACTAAGTCTGTGAGTCAGCGTATGACCGGATTGAGCTATATTTAGAACATATCTCATGGGAGTTCTCATGCCCTCACTTTGAAAATCCAGTCAAACCATATTCAGTCCAATGCAGTGTTAGTAAATCACCTCAAAGAATAATAGATTATTCTCAATCTCGATAATGACGGCAAGCGTGCACGGATCGCAGCGGAGTCAGAAGGCAGTTACCCTGGAAACATTCTAAAAATAGCTCAATCCGGTCAAACGGTGACTCAGAGATATAGTTCATATGGATGCTCCTGGTAATAGGCCCCTGTAAAAACTGATTTTATGCATCACTTGTTCTTCTAAAAACTGTGTGCAGTAATTCAAATTACAGTGTTGACTCGAATGGTGGGACACTGCAGTTTCTCCCATGGTCAGATCGCTAACAAGAACGTATACGACGCCTGATATAGGACATTTTTCTTGTTCCCTAGGAGCGACTGTACTAACAAGATCCATTTATTTAACCTATAATTAGTCATAATGGCTTAGCACACTTTGTTTCATAAAAATCATGGATGACTTCATCCTGTCACACAAACTACTCCAGTGGTTCAATTGAAGGGCTGTGTGCTACATGGGACCAAGTGCCCTTTTCAGGACGTCTTTTTTGAAGCTACTGTGTACTCACTTTTTGTATTTTTAATCGTAATTTCGATAGGAAAAAAAACGTCCTGAAAATGGCGGTCCCTTGTGGCACACAGCCCTTCAATTAACCTCTCATCCTCTTGTTTTTAGCATGTGTCTCATCATTCTAGGGGACTGAAAATGAAAAGGCCACTAAATGCTGAAAGATACATTTCCTACTTTTCTCTCTCATTAGTACTGAAGAGCATGAGACTGCCTTGCAGTTTAGTGACAGACGTTAATTTTGTGCAGCTAAATATCTCAAAGTAGAGCAGGTAGTTCTGTGATCTTTATTGCATTGTGAAAAAAAAAACACTAACCCAGGTTTAAGCTCGCTTTGTCGGCGCACTGCACCATAGCGAATAGCTATGGTTATCGCTCTTGACAATGTAAAGAAGGCATCACTTGGTATCGCTGATCTTACATAGAGCATGATGCTGTATAAAATCTTCTCATTCTCTGTGTTCGTTGATTTTGAAAACTTGCCATCACGAGACACCTAAGACAACGACAATATCATGCATAAGTAACAAAACATCTTTTATTGGTACATTTTCTAACCTTAGCACCAGAAGTATCTAAATTATATTATCAAACTCATTAATAATTCATGAAGCAAAAACAAAGGAAATCAATGAGCGTGGAGGGATCTGTAAATCTGATACAGATTTCGTCCTGATTTACATCAACTTTGGCTTCGATTTTCTCGGCCAAAATAAGTCGTATCGCCCAAATAAATGAAAACATGACTCTCTACATCTAGACGTTTGATAAGTAAGATAAAGAATTTGCGTCCGATCTTTCAGCTCGAGTTTGTAAATCGGATAAAGATCGGCCGCTCGTTCTTTATCTAACACTTATAATATGCTCTGATTGGCTAAATCCCATGTTTTATCAGAGTATATAACATGGTTTCAACTGGCAGTTTCCTTTCATCGTGCGTGTAAATATATATTATAAAACAGATAAAGAAGCCTTAAATACATGTTTTATAAAGCATGCTCTGATTGGACAATAGCCAATGACCATTTGTTCATGAATTGCATGTGCGCCTATTTGCTCTGACGTCATTCGACTGTTATTATTTTTATCCCTAGCCAGAATTTAAATGTCCTGTTAAAGACTTATGTTTGAAATCGTATTTTCTGTCACTCATGAAGTAGGCTGAAGAAAGAGGACAAGAGGATGAGAAAAAAACACGGTTCTGTCAATGTGCCAGAACGTTTAAGACTTTGCCGACTAGCATGGTCCAAGGCATGAAAGCAAGTACTGTCACTGACACACTGGGGAGACTAAAGTGGGGTCAACTGTTCCTTCTGTTTATTTGTTTGGTGATATTACAAAAATATCAAAGCTAGGGGAGAGAAAGGAAAGGCCGATTCAACCAAACTCTCCTTACAGTCATGGAAAACGTATGTTTTAGCATGGTAGTACACAGGAAACCCAAGTACCATGGGGAATGGTAATTATTATAGAGAATACCAAGTAAATCTCGGCATTGATATAGTAAGTCCGAGTCAGATCCGAGTCCAAGGCAAATGACCGAGTCACAGTCGTTTACACGTACAATGTAAGGTGAGTGAGCTCTCTTTAAATTTCTGGTTACGTTTTGTACAATAATTTGTAGCCTAGATCCTCGCCTGTGATATGGCAAGAACCTATACTCTATAGACTACAGTAAAGTACTTAGCTGAAAGATTCTAGAGTTTCGTTTGTCCCAAGAAAGTGTGAGTCCCTATAAACCTCAGACCGAATAATCGATTTACAATAGGCAAGTTTCGTATTCTCACGACAAGCTGGAACGGGCCTCGACGGAGGCTCAAATGTGGTGTATGTTCTAATGCTAAATAGCTTTTAGCGAATTTACTCATGAACCTCCATTGGAGTCACGATCGTTGCAACTCATCCGTGAGAATACGAAACTTGCCTTTTTTCGCACGTGAAGTGGCTGCGTGAAACTTATCGGCTCGAGTGAGTTTTCTCAATCTACGAAAATGTTCTTTTTTTTGTGCCCAACGAAATACAGAACAAACTTATCTTAACGTAAAATCAACCCACATTATAGGTAGTGTATTCATTGTGCCATAGACTATAATTATAGAGTTCGTAGCAATATTTTGAAAGACATAGAACTGCGCCCCACACAGCGGTCAAACGTCTGCGCATGTGTCAAAAGTCTTGCAACAACAACCTATTCCAAAACAAATTCAAAGCGAGCCGGCGGCCGTCACTATTCACAAACCCGCTTTCAAACCTTGAGAACTTCTTTGGTAAATTACGAAACAATTTGGTAAACTCACAGTTTGAAGTTTGTTCAATTTCCCGTCGACTGTGAAATAAAAAGCTAAACTTTCACGTATTTTTCTTAACTTTTGGGGGTAGAAGTTCACTGTAATATGTTTTAAGGTAAATTTTGCGCGGGAAATTCGCGCGGCCGCCCACGCGCAGACATTTGACCGCTGTGTGACTGCGCCCCAACTGAAATTTACCGCTGACTCGGTCATTTGACTCGGATTTGACTTGGATTTGACTCGGTCAACCAATGAACTCAGAGAATACTGTATCTGTATGTTTAATCGGTAAAGCTTGTTGCATTACAAAACCGATAGTGGTAGACAGTGCCTTACATATTTACAAAATTACATTACACACGGCACGAGCACCACGTACTGGTATGTGGCAGACGCATTCTCATGTGTAAATTATTTCGAAAATGTCATATTTTCGTAAACTAATATCTTATAATTACTACTAAAGATATACCCTCTACTTTAACTCTAGCCCCGAGTTTTTGGAACTGATTTTTTAGCTATTTCTACACTGAAAAGAATCCTTTCCCCTAAAGATTATACTTTTTAGTCCACCATGTTGCTCACACAGCAGTGAGTTGTTTAAGCGGAAACACTCAGAATTAAGGCTTTTAAAGCATTTTCCCCCATTTATAGAGTACTGGAGGACATCAAGTCTGAAGTAACGTAGCGTAGCGTAGCGTAGCGTAGCGTAGCGTAACGTAAGAGTCTGGTGAGACTGACAAACTTGAGGCCAACATGGGACCTACAATGTACGATTTTACGTCTTTATTATACGAGAAGATGTGAAGGTCTAACCATTTGCAGTTCGAGAACGAGATTGTTTCAAAAGGCAGCTTCGTTATTTTAAGACCCCGAGTGTTGGACCGGCCAGTCTGGGTTTGAACCCGCAACCTCCCACTCGACAGACCGGAGCATAACCTGACTGAGCTAACTGGAAAGCTGAAATCAGCACTTTCTCGAAGAACAGAGTCTGTGCCTGAAGGTATCTCACTTGGACATACTGTATGCTTCATTTCTCGCTTGGAGGATGGGCTAAAATTGTTCAAGTGACTTCCCTGTTAGCTTGCAGAACAGGCGCTTTGACTTTGAGGAGAGACCCCAGTGAGGGAAGCGAATTCTAAGCGAGCCGCCTTTTTCCATTTTCGCGCGGCCAAATTATTTTATGGCTTCCTTTGCGTTGAAATACATGTAACACATAGTGTTGGCATGGCTTGGCATTAGATGTCTCAATGATGAAGATGATTAGCACAACTTACAAAAAGGAATCCCGCTGTCTCTGTTAAAGTATACATGTATTTGTAAAAGTACGGTTAAATCATTCACAGAAATGTATGGCACATTGTTGTACATCATAATTTACTAAAGCTGCTAGGCACTAAGGCCAGGTAGGCTCAGGTAGGCTTGGTTTCCAGCCGTGGGGGTTTCGGTGAGCCTGCGATCCTCTCCCCACTAACGGCTGGGCGGGTGAGCTGAGGCATTGTCGGTTTTTAGTCAATCAAAAACTTGCCACTAAAATCCTGTTGCTGAATGTATTTGCATAATTTATATTGTAAACTTTTCAAAGCCGGACCAGAAGCTTTGGATTGCTGTTCCAAAATGCGTTTAAATTTGCTTTGGAAAAGTTTGCTTTCGAATAATTCAAGAATTCACACAAGGAAGCAGTAAGAGAGTTTTGGGTGAAGACACTGTGTCAGTACGCACCGGGTTTGGAAAGTCACTTGGGAAACCGTCACTTGTTCCAAGCTCGAAACGAAGGTCACGAAATCCGTAATGTTCAGTCATTTCTTTGCCTATGCAAGACCAGGTAGCCATTCTTACTTCAAAGAAAATTAGTGCTGCCTTTATCGGAGAAGAAAAGACGGACGACTCCATATTAAAAGAGTTAAAAGAGAGGAAATCACGTCTGACTGAGGCCATGTTTACGCGTTTAACTCTGTGATCACAATTCGATCACTTGAAAATCGCTGCATCAAACGAGTTTTACAATTCTTTAAGTCCTATGTACTAAGTTTGTGCATTTTTTAAGGTCTCCAAAACATACTCTACACAAGTACTGAGCGGGAATACTCGACTCTAGCTCAGAATAGTTCCGAGATAATATCTGAACTTTATCGTGTCTTGAGCGGCACTTAATATTACTGAGTAACAAATAATGCAGCCTAGTTTCTCGATAATTTAAAATGGTGTTTGTTCTTGAGAATTCATTTCACACTTGGAGTTTTAGTTTAGAGTTCCAGTCTGTTTTGAAAGTTTAGAGCCTACGCTACAGTCGTGAAAGGGTAAACAGCTTTTCTTGTCCAAACACGCAAATTGAATAATATTGAATTTTAATCAGCTGACGTCACGGACACGGTGTGTTGACCGTGCGCCCAGCCGTTAGTGGGGGGAGGCTTTGGAGGAACGACACCCCAACGGCTGAAACCGAGCCTATAAGGCCAGGCTGCTTAAGCATTCAGGTTATAACTATTATTATTTTATTTTTGGCAATGTTTACTGGGTTACTATACCCTCCTTGGCCTTGGCTTTAGTGCCTTGTATGTATAGTGGCTTTAGCTTTCACTGCATATTATACATCTACCCTGTGAGCAGAACACCTTCTTCACGAAGAGAAAAGAAGGCCCTGCAGTATTTGTGTTATTTTCTTTTTGAGCATGTACCTGTCCAATGGTTTTGTCTCGTACCAGACACATTCAGTCACTCAGTCATGTCACCTTTGTCTGCCAGTGTTGCAGTGGATTTAGTCATCAGTTTAAACCAAAACGTTAGCTGTAATATCGCTGATAAACCGGTGTAACAGGCTTGCCTCGCCCAGAATCTTGGGCGAAAAACAACATGAATACTGCAGGAGCCTTCTTTTCTTCTCATTTCGTGGAGTTGAAGGTGCCCAGGTGAAATGAAGTTCATGATGTCATGAACTATGGTGAACGTTCATGAACAATACATGAGCATTTTGAAGAACTTTCATGGACTTTCATGCTTGCAGGGTAGTAAACTGTCATCACATACACTACTCTAGCTGCATCCCACATGGTTTACACCTCTTATCTTTCTATATATCTTAGATTCATAATTTATCCTTTATTCCCACCTAGGATGGTGCTGTTAAATGGGTATGGATTTTCAAGAGTGTTGTTTGAAATTAATAAACGTGTTGTTGTTGTTTGACTTATTTGTTACCTTTGCCATTGCCATCATCATATGTTCCCTTGGTATTTGCACATTATTTAACAGCAAGAAGCCATTGTCAGCAGCATCTATCACACTGCAACCTTTGGGTCCTATGTCTCCAACTTTAATACCTGATTAGGAGAGGACATACAATGATTAACGATTGACTGTACATACAGGCATGGCATGACAATACATGTAACAAAAAGGGAAGTACTGTAACAACATCCTCAGATGTTCTAGCCAATACCAACAGTTGAGCATAATTCTTGAGGGACATAGGGGTTCCATTAATTTTGAAAGTAGGTTTAACAGGCATTAAGTTGCTGTACACAGTCTAGGAGTACAGCCATTAATGAAGGAGGTAACCTGTAGAAGTAGTCAGCAGTACAGGTCAAGTATAGCCACCGGCGCTCGGGCAGCGTCTATTGAAACCCCTGGGTAGAGTCAGGACAGACTCTTGAAAGCTCTTGTAAAAAATATTTTAACAGAAATAAACTTAAGGTCTTGATAAAGGTTCAATGTGTCATTTTGGAAAATTAATGCTCTTGCAGCATCGCAGTTAAAGTCACATACATACTATATACCGTTTTAAAGGTCTTGAATTGAAGAAAGTATATATAGGGTATTTAATCCATTTTGTAGATGTTGTATATTTTTCAACATGAAATGACTCTGTCTGCCAGGAGTTCAGCTTTCTGGCTTTGAAACAATTTTTGTCTTAATTATCCCTTTCGAATCCCAACTAAATTGTCTCAAATACCATGGCAGAAATTTTTGATATGATTGTTGCGTATTACAGATTAATTTGTATCCCTTTTCAAAGTTGAAAAAGTAGTTTTTCATTCCATTTTGATACAAACCAGTTCATAAAACATGAATCAAAAATAATTTCACAATTCCCTGACATACTGTAGTACATGTATTTGAGAAATGGCTGTTTTCTATGACTCGTGAAAACTTTAGGAAAATTGGACAAAACGCAAAAAAGCTGGACTTCAACAAAGTTCTATTTTTGGCTGAAAAGAGTCCCGCCTCCAAGGGTAATCTCACTTACATTAGCCAATCAGAGCAATTCATGACTTTTGTCAAAAGAAAGTTTATCATTTGAGAGTAATGGCAGTACCCCCATTAAGAAGAATGATCGACTTTTGTGGCATATGTTGAACATTATTCAAACCATCACCTGGGAGAGGCATATGAGTCTCCAAATCCCTGATTTGCACAATAAAGAAATGAATTCCACAATCTTGTCCATCTGTAAGCAGTCTGGCTACTACAATGGCATGGGTGACTGTATGTCCCACTGCAATTGTCACAAAAAATGAAATATCATGTTAATTTCCATGCTCCAACATAATAAATACCATACAGGTTAAAGAACTTGGGCACCCATGCATGTATCTGTATTGAGCATGTACATGTATTTTGGTACCCGTGTATTTTGGCCCATGTATGTTGCCACTGATAGGCTTCTATCGGCCTAGTTTGTTGAGTTAATATTATTTTAAAATAGTTTGTTTAGATTTTGAAAATTGTTCACTTTCTAGCTGTGTTCGCCGCGAAGGATGGGATTTCTTTAACATGAATTAAGTAGTTCATGAAAGAACTGTTCTTCATATTCATAGTACTTTTGAGTAAACTGCCAACAAACTCTGTCTGGAGATACAACATGTCTACTAATGACAATCCTACTGATACCGACAGAACTGCCTACTGGTCATCACTATGATCGAAGATGGGCTGGAGTTCCTGAAAGAATCAGCACTTTAAAGATCGAAGTAATTTACTGTGGCTACTGGATTTCAACTTTTAAACCACAGCTTATCTGTTCACTTTAATATAGAAATGTCTACAGGGCAAAATATATAATATTTAACTCACAGCTCCCTGGCCACCATTTGCATGCTGTTAGTGTTGGGCTGTGCATTACAAACTCCTGAGATGTCTTGTCAAATGTTGCTGTTGTTTCCATGCCCCTTATAAAGGTTCCTGGATAAAACAATTTTATCAAAAAAATATTAATAAAATCACATTAGCTTGCATTGTCCAAATTAAACTTGCACAAACACCTTTATATTAAAAATTGCTTCAGATTTTCTTCTGTCAGAATCTCTTCATGGAAAAATGACGATGATGAAGATTATGATCAGGGCCTGAAAAATAGCCACTATTTTTTGTGCCATAAATATACACCAATCATCATCAAAGCTGCTGGTGATAATTCCTGATAGCTGGCTTCTAATGACAGCCCTGAATATTAATAATAATTAAAGTAATAATAATTAAAGTAATAATAATTAAAGTAATAATAATAATATCATCACCATCACCATGGTGATGGTGGTGATGGTGGTGATGATGACGGTGGTGGTCATTCATCATAATAATATATAATAATAATATTATAATAACCATAATGACAATCATTATAATCATTATAATGTAATAATAATAAAATATAATAATCATCATTATAATCATCATTATAATCACCATAATAATAATAATCATCATCATTATAATAATAATAATTATAATTTTATCGACCCACCTTTAGCAAAGTAAATAAATACAGTGGTTTTACACATCAAATTATTGATATCAATAAACTGTGTTCATTGAAAGTTACTATTAATACAATGTAATTAATTTTAAAAATGGCAAATGCATGGTGTAATATTATATTGCCGACTTGCAACCAATCCCCAGAGATTCAAATAACAAAGCTGTGGCTGCCATGTTGGTTGAACTAACAAGAGAAGCTAACGAGGATTCTATTATTAATGTTGACCAACAGGGCGGCGATGACATAACATGCAAGTCAGCAATAAATTGCTAAATCAAATGGCTTATTAAAGTGTCTCAATCGATTATCTCCAAAGCTACTTTGCAAATTTAAACAAAATGTCATAACTTTTAAGACATTTGCTTGATACGATCTGCTCAAATTTTCACAAACAGTACACAATTTATTGATACAGCTGATGTCAAAATCTTGATCGATCACACATACTAATACCACAATTGTGTGTAAAGTACAGGTCAGGTCACTTCTTGTTTACCTGTGAACCCTAGCTCTAGGTGTCAGTGAGAACCCATCATTTACCTGTGAACTAGTCTGATGGTTAGGTTTGTGGTTAGGGTTAGGATTTGTCTTACAATTGACAACCTGACCTGTGACCTGTACCTTACACACGCCAAAGCAAAACTGAGTTACTCATTCTGCAGGAAAATCTGGAAAAAACTACTCTATCAAAGCAATTTGAAGATAAAAAGTGTAAAAAAAAAACAAGAATGAGAGACTTATATAAGATTTAAATGCCTGAGTAGAGAGGATTATATGTGATCTCGACCATTACCTGACATCAAAGCCATTGTACAATACACAATACAAAAATTCCTCGATAATCCTGACACATTGGTACTTAATTCAATAGGTGACTCGATCCCAGTCCTCGATGCTTGCCAAAATTCAAACCTCGATCCCACCCCAAGGCCCAGTCTCTTCATTAAATCCCCAAGAGAATAGGAATGGCAAGAGTGTCGATTAATTATGGCCCAATCTGCCTGTCCCACCCCACCCTCTCCAGCATAACATTGATTGCTGCATTATGTACCATGTCCTAATTCAGTCTGTGCATAGGTGGCAAGGATTTGGCGACTCTCAGCAAGGGGAAGCCACTTAGCCTGCTGTTCCTTAGTGCCAAGAGCCTAATAATAAAATTAATACAAATCACTATAATCAATAACTGTGCATTTAGTTAGATTTAAAAAATAGGTAACGTAAAATCAAGATATCAGCTTCTTGAACTGCTGTTAAAACAGGAGACTCGATCAGGCTTGATTTGTGTGGTCAGAATTATAATTAAGGCTTTCGATGGCAACAACAAGTACATCAGCTACTCTTCAGGCAAGTTACATTTACTTTATTGCAATATTTACAGATCAGGGCAGACATTGTATTTCACAAATCGCAAATTTCCATACAAATTAAGCCTCATAATTTTGACCACACATATCAAACTGGCATATTGGGTCTCTTGTGGATAAATCAAATCTAGCCTCCTCCCCAGGCCTTTCGTTTACACACGGCTGGATATTGTGATGTCACTGCTTCGGTCTATGCTAGAGTTTGAGAGGTCTATGAAATATGTGTGAAACCTAAGTCAAAATGTTCTGCCATAGGTACTTTACATTGGTCAAAAAATAAACCGACTCAAAAAATACATATATTTCACTTTGCAAGAGTTAACCCCAAAGGTTTTGCCAGGCAGTCAAAATGGCCGGCATTTTGAAAAACAACGACCGAGTAGAAGACTGGGGACGAGACTAAATCCAATCCATCATTTGATCACATAACTGTCACCAGTCTTTACTGCAATTAACAGATATATATACTCTATTCACATGTACCTTAATTGAAGGAATAGCCATAAGATCATTCAGTCCCGTTGGTAAGGAATAGCCGACAGCTCTAAAAACATACAATGTATAATTATATCAGACAAAATAATTACATAATAAATATTTATAACTATTCAATGGCTATAAGTGGCTCCAAACTGTCAGGAAAGGGAGGCATTCCATCCAATCTTTCCTTAAAAGGGAGGACCTTGGCCCTACAGGCCTTGTTTCATTTATATAAAACAACGGGCACCTCCCCTAGATTCACCTCTGATCATGGTAGAAAAGAGCAGATTTTCATTTGAGTGCCAAAAGCTAAAATCCATTATTGCTTTGCATTGGATTTGCGTTTACTTAGCTTTTCTATTGGCTGTGAGAAATGTTTTGTAATTATCAGCCAATCAACTTCTAAACTAAAACCTGCTGTCAATCAAATTTTGTTATTGATGACTGCATTCATTTACTTTGCCTCGTAAAACTCACTCCTGTGATTGGCTCAGTGTGTTTTTACTCATCTCCTGTGATTGGCTCATTGTGGTTTTACTCACTCCTGTGATTGGCTCATTGTGTTTTTACTCGCTCCTGTGATTGGCTCATTGTGTTTTTACTCGCTCCTGTGATTGGCTCATTGTGTTTTTACTTGCTCTCAGTGACTGGCTATGTAATTATACTTTTCTTTTGGTTTTACAACACTCAATCTGTTCAAAAACCACTCTAAACTTCCCAAAGTAAAAGCTCCCTTAAACCCCAAAAAGTAGTGACCACCCAAAAGTAGTTGTCTCACAGTGTATATGTACAATGGTTTTTCAAAACTGTCATCATGTACATGGGTGCTAATAAGCAATCCAAATAATGCAGCATATTCAAGTCATGTGGATATATTGTAGATCAAATTTCATCTCAGTATTTCTTTTAACTAGGGATTTCATTTAACTAGGTAGGTATTTTTTTTGGATTACTTGTATTGAGTGTTTTTTTTTGCTTTAAATAAATTATTGTAGTTATAACTGTGCCAACCCAACAAGGGGGCCAGAGACCCTGGCCCAGAGTTGTAACTACTCATACATGTACAAAATCTGCTCTAATTTACTGAATACTGTGAAACATAATATGTAATACTAACCGTGAAAGGACAGAGCGCTCTGTATTGTCTGTGATATTATTCTCCTTTATTATTTGAAGAAAGCGTAAGCCCTTCTTTAAAGTACTTTCGTAAGCAGCCTCGCGTCCACAAAAGAATGCAGTCTCCTTTTGGAACACAGGTTCCCGTGCTATGAGAGATTCTACAACCAAGATAATACATGCACATGTATGTTAAGAGTACAAGCAGCCAGCTATATCAGGCAATTTAAGGCTAATTGAAGGGCTGTGTGCAAGAAGGGTGGTATATATGCAGTGACTACTGATCACATTCTAAATTATCCTTCAAATTCTTTGTTTTCTAACTTAGGGAGAATTTAGAACATGATCAGGAGTTACTTACGCTCTTACATGTATTTCACACAGCCCTTCAGTTAGTAGCCATAGGATCCACCAGTGGGGTTACAAAAAAAATGTATTTTGAAAGCTCTGAGATTGGCCGGCCAGCCAGCCAGCTATAGCTAGCTAGCTGGGAACCAATCAGAATGCCCATTTCCATTATAGACTAACTTGCTGTATATTGACAATCTTAGGTATCGATTTATTATAGTGTCCCCCTTATTAAATGTCAAATGGATGCTACCCATGTCAAAATAGAGGCGGGACAGAGGTGGGATCCCGCCAATCCCAGCTGGGATCCCAGGTGGGATTGGCGGGATCCCATGTTATCTGGTGGGATCCCAGCTATCCCGCCTGGGATGGTAAGAAATCCCACCCGGGATCCCACCTCTAAAGCCGGGATCCCAGGTGGGACATATGGGATCCCAGGTGGGATGGTGGGATCCCACCTATCCCGCCTGGCATGAAAACAAAATCCCACCTGGGATCCTTACTCTAAAGCCGGGATCCCAGGTGGGATGGAGGGATCCCAACTATCCCACCTGGCATGAAATAAAATCCCACCTGGGATCCCACCTCTAAAGCCGGGATAGCTGATGGGATCCTGGCATTCCCATGCAGCTATCTGTCTGGGATATATATGACAACAAAATCCCACCTGGAAAGTAAATTACAGCAATCAGTACATATATTTTAATATATAATTTCCAATGAAATACCAGTGTATACACTACTAGTGCAATATCCTATTAAGACCACATGAAAAGGCTATATGAAACTAGGCCAACCTATGAAATATCCCATGAAATATTTTCATAGCACTATGAAGGTTTCTTTTCATAGACCTATGAAAGACTCAAATTTTATAAAGGGAAATTATATCCTATGAATATAGTCCCCTATGAATTGTTTGGCTTTGAATTTTACATTCTATGAAATCAGACTAAGAAATTAGTATAACAAGAGGCTATGAAATTAAGGTACTATGAAAATACTATGAAAACTAGCTGTATGTTACAGTGTAAATACTAAATCTTTTCATAGGATATGGAAAGTTATATGCAGCACTTGCTTCCAAATTTGCATGCAGCTAGAACATTCATGAACACCCTAATATTAACCATCACATGGTAAAAAAATAATGTTGTGGATTTCACAAGGCAACGTTTGTTTGGCACCTTAATTACCACCTGACAGATCGAACATACGCCCAAACAATTCTTGACAGAACAAATTCGAACTCCAACCAATAATAAATTGGCTTTCAAACGATCTAAAGTTACTTACAGAAGCGCAGATTTCATAACTTTCTCCGAGAAATAGGAACGTTAATGACTGGCTGAAACATTACAAGATTTATACAGAAATGAAGTACAAGTTGCATGAGTTGGCAGTTTATTTAATCTTGATGTCTACGAGGTACATGCTCAGCAATCGATCGAGTGGACTCGACTAATACATGTATAATAATTTCGTTAGAAACAGCAAAGTCCTGATACAACTCATTGCTGGTTGTACTATAGGTCAAGGCTTCATGCAACCAGAAAAGGAGAAGAAAATATATACGTTGGTGTTTGCGTAAAACTAATATAAAAGTGAGAACCAGTTCAGTCCCAGCTAGCATGCAGAATGGCCTTACGACTTACATGCTTTCCAGGCAGACACAGCAAAACAGATGAGGAGTTAGTTGACCAGTTCATTAGCGTTTAGATTCCTTGAATATATAGCCAGACCATTTCGCAAATTAATCCTCAGATGAAGCACTTCCCGCCAGCTCAGCTTTGCCTTTAGTAAAGTTCTCAACAACAAACAAAGATGGCGGCTGTGAACTGATCCCAGGATGCATTGCTTATCTAAAGACCACTGACATGAATTGTGCGGGCACGTAGCGCCATTTTCAAAACTAACAACTTAGGCACGACATGCGATTTCTTGTATAATATGGCTTCCAGACTGAGCAAAGGGTTTTCAAAATACATGGGAGACAAGAAAACTATAAAGGTAAGATGTGATCATTCAATTGTTGTGGATTGTAACAAGAAAAGGGAATATAGCGCTTGGTTATCATACTTTTAGTTCAGCTGTTGTTTGAACGGTCTCGTGCACGTGGTCTGCTTGTAGTTGTATCTTATCCATTTTCAATGACGAAATCCATACAAAAAGTTTACCAAGTTTATGTAAAGTGAATCTTTTAGTTAAAGGATTGATCGAAATCTTGTAGTCATGGAGTACTACTGTTCGAAGAGAGTGAAATGTCTCACTTTTAATTTAAGACAGTGTCACTGCATGTGAGTTACAACAAAAGGTAATATTGCTTTTTAGAAGTGAAATAATTTGCACGTGTTTATACGGAATTGCAATTCAAACAAATTCAATTCAGTCAATACTTTAAGTTCTTCTGTAAATTAGTGGACATTGTGCATGTGAAATTTCACTTTATAGCTAGGCCTAGGGGAAATACATTTTTTTTAACAGTATGTGCATAAATAGAACACTAGCTGTACTACAATTTTGGAAAATAACTCTTGCTACGTGCATCTCTCGTATTCAATAACTTTTAACACATTACTTTCTTCCATCATAGGCACAGCGGATTCGGCACAGCACTTTGTCACTTGATCTCTTGCAAGTGCTTGAACAAGGAGAGGTCTATCGATTTGCAGATCGGATCAAGTACATGAGCTAGAAATTGTGTGGATTAAATTTTAGTGAGCCAGTGCAGTATAAGACCATGAAATATAATGGACATTAAATAATTTATAACAGCAAGTTTGGTAGTTTGCAATTAAAATTCTGCCATGTGGTCTTTTATTAGATTTTATGTTACCAGTCTATAGCCAGGGGTTTAATCATACCAGAAGAGAATACAAACAGGATTTTATGGTATAGGCATAACAACCATTTCAGCTTTTCTAAGCCCTCATCTCTTTATTAAATTGATTGAAACACTGCATGGCTACCGTAAAAGCTTTCCTATTAAGCTTTTTTTTATAGGACCCAGCAACCCAAGTATACATTAAGCTATAGAAGGTCCTATGTCATTCACTATATAATTTATTACCTGCCAATCATGTTAAGTATCTGCTATCTCAATACGATATACCGGTATGTAATTTTTTTCTATAAATTAAAGTTTAGATACTATACCAGTACAATGAAAAAAAATTCATAGTATGTAAACAAAACATTTCATGGAATAATTATGCTGGCTTTATAGAGGTGGGATCCCGGGTGGGATTTGTTACATCCCAGGCGGGATAGCTGGGATCCCGCCAATCCCAGGTGGGATCCAGCATTTGCATGGGATGGCAGAATCCCAGGTGGGATATGTCTAATAATCCCGGGTGGGATGGTGGGATCCCGGGTGGGATCCCGGGTGGGATGGCGGGATCCCGGGCGGGATGGTGGGATCCCGGGTGGGATGGCGGGATCCCGGGTGGGAAGGCGGGATTCCGGGTGGGAAGGCGGGATTCCGGGTGGGAAGGCGGGATCCCAGGTGGGATTGTTTGAGGCGGGATGTCTAATAATCCCGGCCGGGATCTCACAAGATCCCGCCTGGGATCCCAGCTGTAAAAAAGGTGGGATCCCAGGTGGGATAGGCGGGATCCCGCCTTTCATTTTTACATGGGTAGGGTTGCAGGTCCCCTCCCCATTAACATCCACTTATTTTTGTTGTCGTTAATTACGGTAAGTTACAATACGATAAAAAGTTTTGAGACTTCTATTGAAAATCACACTGAGTTAGTCAATAAGAAGCTTTAGGACATGTATTGATCAATTGTGTTCTTGTTACATTATACCTGGTCTAGGGAAACATCTGCATGTTTTATTGGGTCTGTAATTGAAGGGCTGTGTGCAAAAAGGGCATAAGTGACTCTTGATCACATTCTAAATTCTCCCTTGAAAACAAACTTAGAAATTGAAGGAGAATTTAGAATGTGATCAAGAGTCACTTACGCCCTTTTTGCACACAGCCCTTCAATTTATGTCGAAAGTCCAAACAGTTTGCTTCAACTTCAAACTTCAAACAGTTTGCTTGTAACATAATATATGTTAATTGGGTCATAATTTGTTTTCTCTCAAATCTCATTCCCAGAATTGTTTTAGTCTTAATACCTCACACAAACATCCACACCTAGCTCAGCACAAAATACAGTCTTTATTATTAGCCTGTTAGTTTTTGGTTCCCAATATGCTGTTTTGTAAAATATCTCCTCTTAAACAAGGACCCTCACTATAAAATGGAAAAGACCCTGCACGCGCCGGCCCCAGTCTTCTGACGCCCTTTGGTATTCTAAATTTAAATTTCAAATTCGTAACAGTCAAGCAAGTAATCAGTCTTCTCCTGTTAGAAAACTACCGTAAATTGCTGAAGCTAGAATTAAAATAAGCCAAGAAAAAGTAAACAATTGCCCAGTTATGCCTCTTGATACCATCTTAAGAACCATTTACAATCTCTTCAGTGTATTTTTAGACATTCAAGTTTTCGAGGATCATATGTACCATATGCAATACACCTCATTCGTAAGGGCATGGTCTCTGTATTTTAACAGTTTAGCTACAAATTGTTCAATGTATGAAAAACAACATCCTTGCCATGAGAATAAAGAGCATATCAACATTGGTGATTCTGTAGAATTTGAGTTCTGTAAGCATATATATAAAAGGCTGTAAAGTTACAGCAATTTGAAATTAGAGAGATTTGTATGAGAAATACCATGACATAGGCCTTTCCAGCCTCGCTTTCATGTATTTTCTACATTTTAAATGCTAATAACTCGACAGCAATTTGAAACACTGCTTTCAAACTGTGGTCAATTACTAATTTAGGTACAATATATCTTTAATGTGGTAGCAATAGTTCTCTGTACACATTAATCTTCCAATTTATGCAAATTAGGTGGCAGCCATTATGAATGAGGTCTTTGTCAGCCAACGTATTGGCCGACCCTCAGGCCGACTGGCAGCTATTAGGCAGTCGAGGATCCACTGAGAGTCAACCATTACTTGGCTGACACCTGACTATTCTGTATGTTGGCCGACATGGCTGATGATTCATCGACATGCAGTCTGCCAATTGATCACCAACATGCACTCTATCGATAGTTTACCGACAGTTGACCGAGTTATCGGTGACCATGACGTTTTCAGACCACATATTATTTATGTACTTTATTAATAGTAAAATTGCTACCTTCAAGTTCCGAAAGTAACCGATCCCCAAATTAAGTAACGATAGAATTTGATACTCACCAATAAGTCACAAAAGCATTGCAATGATGTCCCAAAAGTAGCAACCCCAATAATAATTATTGCAAACAGTATTTTATTAGGTTACATCAAATACTATGAGCCATCAATGGGTCTCCCTAATCATGCAAGGGCTAATGTTTAAGTAATGGTTCGTATATATAAGAACTGGAGCAAGAGCTATTGTTCCATGGCAATGAATGTGATTTCACTAATCCCACATAGAAAATTGTTCATTTTTTTCTAAAGACATCTCTTGACTAGTGGTATTAATGTTCTCAAATAAAATGCATGAAATCGCTTGTTATATATATATGTTTTTGATCCCAAAACAAATTCAGCCAATAGAAAGACACTAAAACAAAAGCGGAGATCTTATAAAATATTTCAATGTTCCCCACATAGGATTTCTTTCTCTCTTTTTACATATATAGTTACATATTGTCCGCTTCAATCATTTTCTTTAAAAAATATTGTGAAATCAGAGTTCTTTCCTATTTTTAGGAGGTTTATTTCTGTTGAACCAATGAGATATCAAGTTTCAACAATAGAAAAATTAACACCTTGCTGCATTCCTGGCCGTTGAGTGCTCCTGTTCTTACAAGAACCGTTACTTAAGTATAAACAAATTCCGGATCAATTTTGGAATTACGTTGATTTTGAGGAGAGCAGAAAACTGGAGAACCTATCCCCCTCTTCCTATAGCCTCTCCCCAGTCCCTCACATTCAAATATAATTCAATACAGTAAATGTTCCAGATATGTACTAATCTCTTGTAATGAATTGGTAGTACAAAGAGAAATAAGTTCCTATGTGGACAATGATAATTAGGGTTATATATAAACTGTCAAGAGACAGACTGTGACATTTGGTTGTTCTGCTGAAATTAGCTTGGATACTGTCGGCCTTTGACCCGTCACCGCAAAGTGTTGCTGTATGTTTTAGGGACTCAAGGAAATATACATTTAGGAAAAAAAATGTCAAAAGAGTCTGTTTATTTGAGTGAAAACAGTATACGGAATAGTTCAATAACATAACTTAACATCTCACAGCTACCCCACCGACATTATAACCAACACTATCAGCCGACAGATTAAAAACAGATAGGAAAACATTGGCCAACATGTCGGTCGGCTGCTGGCTGACACATCGCTGACTGTCAACCAACATGTCGGCCAACTCTCGACCAACCCGCACCATGGCCAGACAGTTGGTCAATATGTTGGCCAACTTTCAACTAACCCTCGGCTGACATTGCAAGTACAAGTGATCCCTTATCGATTGAATTTCGTGCAATACCAAATGCCAGAAATCACTCAAGTGGAGCATCACATGTTGCAGAGCTGTTCACTTGACAAATGCTGATTGACAAATGAAGGTGTTTCAACCTGGTCGAGGCCCTTTCATAGTGTAGATCCTTGTTTAATGCACTAGTCAATTGAAACCCCCACCCCCCGGTCCCGGGGAAGGGTGGGGGATAACAGGGGCATTGATCACTTTTGAACCACAGTCTGTCCCGTGGGGGTAGTAGATTTGACTGACTTCGACTTTTCGGGTGTCCCCACCTCGGGGAAGAGGGGAACTGGGAACTAGTATGGAAGCTTCCAAGATGGCGGACAAGCTGATACTTCTTTTGAATAAATCTTTCTATAGATGGTGGGTTGATTTTAGAGTAGAGACAAGTTCTCCTTTAAGCTGAACTTCAGCCAAGAGAGACTTAGTTTGTGTGATTACTAAAGAAAACTATAAAAGCTACACAAATCTTGGAAGAAGAACATTAAAAATCTCTCCTTTTAAAAGTTTTTTTCCCTTCAAAATTTTTGATCTCAACTTTCTTGCCCCAGGGATAGGGGCATTTGATCTGAACTAAAGCCTCTGGGGTGGGGGTATTGATGATTTTTGATCAGGTCTCTGTCAAATCCCCCACCCTTCCCCGGGACCAGGGGGTGGGGGTTTCAATTGACTAGTGCATAAGTTTATTTAACTGCTCCGTCCCTTAACCTAGCTTGACAAGGAAATTTAATCTCATTAAAACT
Organism: Actinernus sp. WN-2022; assembly: GCA_030867875.1. Lineage (NCBI taxonomy): Eukaryota > Metazoa > Cnidaria > Anthozoa > Actiniaria > Actinernidae > Actinernus > Actinernus sp. WN-2022. The sequence goes on along the minus strand of JAOWCC010001210.1, from coordinate 17,202,308 downwards.
ATACTTTTTTTATAAATGAGTATCTAGCTAGGCCAATAATAGCATTATGTGTCGTAGAAGACGAATATTTAATATGTGTCAAGACATTATGTGTTGGGACATCAAGATTTAGGTGCTGAGCTACACGAGTTCCCAAAAATATTGCAGTCTTGAGATCTCAGGTGGGTGGGAGAAGGTTTTTGCCAGTCTTCTGTTGATATACATATACATGTGATACACGTACTTCGTGTTGATAAACATTACACTTGTTATGCTAATATACCTGGGTAATGTGTCAACCATGCATGATTTCAAAAGGCAGCTTTGTGTCATGTCACGTCAGGAACCATTAATGGATCTCTGGTTGACACATTAATGACAATGGATGACATGGCAGTAAGTATCGCTATTTGCATGCAATTAATCATTTGGACTGATCAGACACCCCACACTGGCCACAGTCATAGAACACCAACCTAGCTGCCACAATGATTGCAACCGAAGAATTTTTACGCTTTTGGGATTTTTATAATATTCCCTTAATAAGGGGCCATGCATGTTAGCTACTTTAATTTGTTCGTACAGTAGGTATATTTTATTCCTACCAATCAACATGGCCGCCAGTATACCAAAATATTATCTAGAAATTATAGAAGGTACAATGTATCTGCAGGACGATTTCACAACAACTTTAGAGTTTAGTACAAAATATATGTACTTACCAAGATATCGCCTTCGTTCTGTTTTGGATCGCCCGCCATCCAACACATAAGTCATATCTTGTACATTAAAAGAAGCTTTCGACCTCTCTAGCGCTAAATCTGGATTCATTTTGAGGAGATAAAAAACTGAAACAGAACTGATAAAGTTTCATACGCAAGATAAAGAGCGATGTCGGTCAGGACTCTTGATCACAGGTGATCGAGTAACATGATCGGTAATTATTCGGACGACACCGTCGTTCCCAAAGAGAAATCCAAAACAACTTTGTTTTACTTTTATCTTCACCATAACGCGTAGGAAGCAAGTAATAGCCCGTAGAAGTTTAATAAAAATAGATCTCGTACGCGTTTGGCACACGACAATATTTATAGCTTGTATCCGAACTCACGATCACCCCTCGGTCAACATTACCGACCTTTCCTCGATCGATTACTGTCATATTAAACAGTCGATAAATGATCGGCACATAATGACAACAAGTAAGTACGTGTGACAGTGAATCCCAAAGTTAGAAAATCGCCTTTTTGGTGGACCAAATACCATGGAAAAACAGAAAAACAGGCTGATAAAACTGTACGTAACTTTTCTGTTTGTTTTGAGCTTATTCGGTTTGAAATCATGCCGATTAGCCGATCTCGAATTTCCTCCAAGGTTCCAACCAAGCATTAACACTGAGATACCAGCAGGTCACCTGAAACAGTTTGGACTTCAAAGACTTCCAGACGGACCCATTAAAGAGTATACAGAAGCTTTACACCCCGAAGAATTTTGGTACAAACACGTGAGCAAGAATGAACCAGTTGTTTTTCGACAAGCTATCTTGCAATCTTCCGCTATCACAAATTGGAATGATGAATATTTGAAAGAAAAGTATGGAGATTTAGACGTGCTAATTGAGCTCAAAAAAGAAAACAGAAGTTATTCAGCACGAAGGATGACTTTGGAGACATTTCTTAACAATTATAAGGATAAAGATGTTTACGTAGTGACCGTTTTACCAGACCCTATGAGGGTCGAAATTCAGGTAGTGAATTTGTTTGCTACCCATTCCCCCTCCCCACCCCCCCCCCCCCCCCCCCGGCATCCCCCCCCCCCCCCCCCGGCATACGTGGGTCATTTGACTGAGTTTCTGTCCCGGGTGTGGGGCATTTTCCATCAAAGAAAAGTTGTGGTGGGAATAGACCTAGTCAGCTTGCCTGTTTGTTGCGTCATTTGTTCTCCAGAGGATTCAGTGCTTTGTTTTCCAATTATAGAAATTGATCCATTTCCTCTTGGGATACAGAAAAACAAAAATGCATTATTAAAGGCAAAGTCACATGGTCTGAAATGGGGCAACAAACAGGCAAACTGAAAGGGTCTATTGGTGAAAGAAAATCCAAATAGCAAACTTAATAAGAGACATTTGCATAGCCTAGCTGACCCCACAGTGGGGCATTTGCAATGCCATTTTTTCCTCGTTTGTTTTCTGACTTTGCACTAGATGTCAGTTATGGACCAATTTTCCGATTTTACGGGCACTGTCCCTATTGTTACATAACAAAAGAGTTATTGTTTTCTGATAATAGGGGCAGCCATGTGATGTCATTAGGTCCAAGATAAAGGCCCGGAAAATTCAAATGAGACGTATGGACAAAAAAATCGGTCTGTAACTGATCAGCCAAAGTCAGAAAACAATTGGAAAAATATGATTGAGGCTCTTGAGGGTGAGTGCATTTATATTGTAATCCAGTAACTTGATGTGAGAGGGAAGGATTGAACTGGGAAAGGGGGCAGAATGGCCATGCCCCCCCTGTATCCCCTATTTTGCCTCCCTATTGGGGGGAGGGGGGGGGGGGGGGGGACCATGAAAATTGTTGGCCCTTATACATACAGCTACCTCAACAGAAAAAAACTGCTTTCAAATGTTTGTTATGGACACCTAAATTTAATCCTGTGTGTTTCCTGTAAATTGTCCCCCTAAATCCTGGTGACAACCCTGACTACTCTCTTTATCAGGGGTGGATTTAGGGGGGACACAGCCTCCTTTTCGTTGGCTGGAATACATGCCCTGCACCCCCTAGCTAATCGTGCCTATACGACACGAGGTTCTGCTTACACCATGCCTCCCTCTTTCTGCATTTCCTGGATCCACCCCTGTTTATTTACTGGTTTATGTCTTTAACTGGTTTTAATACATGTCTAGGTCCCTCCTTGTTTGTTATGTGGGTCCTTTGTTGATTACATTCATGAGACCAACTTCTGGATGAGTTCTGGTGGCACAAGATCCCTTGTACATTTTGATGCAGATCATATTCTACATTGCTTGGTTGCTGGACGAAAGCATTGGATGGTGATGCACCAGCGACATGTGGATGATTTCCAGATGGAGGACAGGGTACTGTATTTCTTTTAATAATCCTCCCCTTTAAAGGGCATGTAAACCAGTCAAATACTACCAATTTGAACCAAATGCAGAATCACTCCTAGAAAACGAATTTAACGGTTATTTTGTTGAATTCGAATGATAAACGGTAAAATTCCATGATTTTTGGTGTAAGAATGGCGGCTCACTTCCAGTAAAATTTCGGATCTTGCTGCGATGTCACAAGTGGAACTCAATGGCCATGAAATAGCATCTGGCAAGCATGACAGCGATTCGTCTTCATAGCAAAGATTTCGGGCAAAGAGAATAAGAGTTTACATACAATATACAGTGTAGTGCATTGTTGTGAGGTGAGCACTGCATTTAGGAACTTCCGGGTCTGTGTGTTCCACTTGTGGTATCATATCCAAGATAGCATATTCATATTTTCAGCTTTTTGATTAAGGTTTTGGATCTATTCTGTGCTCATTTCAACACCAAATTATTGTTTTGGGGTTATCAAACACATGAACTTCATAAATGTGTAAACAAAAAACATAGGGCCCCTATTAGGGCAACTCGCAGATGGTCAGTGAGCTATTTTGGCATATATTAAAAATCATGTCACCAATCATTTATTTATTATTTACTTGTTTACTTGCTTACTCGTTTGCTTGTTTACTTAAGGTGAAGTAATACGAGCAACAATTTGTTGCAACTTGTCGTGACTTCTGCTTTCTGCAACATGTTGCTGCAACTTGCAACACGGAAATTTGTTGCGTGGCAAGTTGCTCGAGTGGGTGGTAATACGAGCAACATCGCGCTGCAACTCGCAATGCAACATTGTTGCGCGACAAGTTGCAAGAATTGTTGCCCATATTACTTCACCTTTACTCACTTACTCACTCACTTACTTATTTCTTCTTTCTCTCCCCCTGCATCTTCATTAAATTATCATACCTATTTGTAATTTGTTAATTTTAAAGACTATGGCTCGCCTAGATTAGTTAATGCTACCTACGGGCCAGTCTATCATGTACATATATTTTCCGAATGAACAATAATAAAATGTGAAAAAAAATTATTGGCTAGAAGAGAACCTCATCCAGTGACTGAACTAGTGAACTTTGAACTGCAAATTTACTTTGAGCTAGAACTGAATCATAGATAAGAACATTGTTTGTTTTTAAAGTACAAAGAAATTGTTCCGAATTATTATTCAGTGAAATAAATACTGTACTCATCTGGAACACAAGCCTCGTTAAATTTATATTTTCGTTATATTGCGTTTCAATAGTTATGTTTGAGTTTTAGAAGTAATTTACAAAATCCGCGGCCGTGTAGTATCGGAGATATCCGGCTCGGATCTGTATCTACTGTACAACACGGCCGTGAATTTTGTAAATAGTACATAGAGTGCAACAGTTTAATTAATCCTTATGGGTTGTATCTCTTGCATCCTCCACTTTATGTTTATGTTACGTATGTACTATTGTACTTTATTATTGTGTGTGGAATAAACGACCTATTCATAGCTTGATTACGTAGTTGAACCTTCGCCTAATTGTTTTGACTCACTGTGATTGTGCATACAGACCATAGTTAATATTAACTATGTACAGACTAAGTAATTCTGGAACCTTTCAATGGATCTTCTAGCATCTAAACAAGCATTGTGTGACAAAATGTATATTATTTAGTGTAGCTAAATCAAATTGATCGCAAAAATCTGTCTTTAAATCAAAATGCCCTGCTTAACTTTGAGATCACATATCGAAGAGGATAAAACGAGTTTTTATCCGGTACAAATCGGTGCAGAATTGAATTTTTTTGGAAGCTATTAACGCTACCCAAATGTAAATCAAACGTTTTATCAAATGTGTACAGTGTGTGACCTGGAGGTCGACCGGCTTCTTGTTTTTTAAACGTAGCAAGGAACCTATGTGAATATATTACGTTATTTCTGTCAGTTCATTTTCTCATTCGAGAATTTCATTCCGAATACAGAACTTCGAATTCAGGGAGACTGACAATTGACTTTAAAACACTGTGCTTATAAACTGGCCGACATTCAGTACTTTTGTTTTATAGGAGTGGAAATTTAGTCGACGTAATCAAGTAATTGACCAGCGTGGATAAATAAATATGAGCTACCACCATACGAGTATATCCCGATCTAAAACGCAACTTCTATAATGTCGAGTGCTTAGGGTTAGGAATTAGACACATGTACAACAGAGAAACTTCACAGCAGTTAATTATAAGTCATTTCGGAATATTTACCTTTGAAAGCGACATATCTACAACATGACCAAATCCTTTCGAAAGCATCGACGCGTCTTCTCCGATAACAGTTTGTTCTTCACAGTCAAACCGACCACAAACGGCCGTCAATACAACTTCTACAGCATGACCAAATCCTTTCGCACCCTTCAACGCGTCTTCTCCAATAATTAACAGTTGTACTGACGCTCAGAGCTACCACAAACGCCCGTCATTACATCTTCGGAAAATCATACGGCATTCTGAAAAAGCAACGCCATGCTCGATCCACGCGTTAATTAACGCCACACTCGGAAATGAAATCCACCTAACCCCAATAACTCGTTCCAGCACATGCGTGCATCCATGAGTTAAAAAGGACCAATTTAGTGGTGTACATGCTCTTTAAAAAAATGTACTATATGAAGTCAAAAAAAATTTTGTCCTCCAGTACAAAGTACTATATGATCCATATCCTGCAAATTAGGCCACGCACACTCCAATGCTCACACCAGCGCAGCAAATTCTCATGAAAATCTTGGGTATTTTGGATTAGATTGGATAATACTGTTACAGCACTATAAAAGGGACTGCTGCTCCCCTTTTTCTCGTCCTCTGGGATTCAAACTTTCAAATTAAAATTCAGAACTGTCAGTGAAGCAAGTTTAAGTGAGAAAGTTACCAGTCCTGTTAGAATACTAAATTGCTGAATACTTATAAATACAATGTAGCTGCTCAGCTTACCTATCAATAGTGTTTCAGAACCGTTTACAAATTCTTTAGTTTAAGTTTCAACCTTAAACATTCAAGTGTTTGATTTGAATTTTGCTCAATAACAAAAGTCAGAGATAACTAAAGCGGAGAATCATGTTTCATGCAGAGCTGTGAGATGTTCACTTCACAAAGGCTGAGTATTAAGTTTTGTCTGAAAATAGTCTTGTCTGCCAGTTTAAGATGAAAAGTGCTCTCAAAATGCAGGAAATGTGTAAATTGTCAAATTTTAGGAACTCCCTCAGCCCTGGAGGCTTGTGCCTTCACTGCATATGGATCTCACTTGTTGAACCACTTTAACCATGGAGTGTCTGAATCATCTGCATTAGAGTTCTTCCTATAACACGTACACTATGCATAACTCGCACGGTCACAACACGAAAAAGAGGCAATAGACAATAATTTATTTCAATTTGAAGACGCTATTATTAATTACAAGAAACTTTATTCTGCAAATAGTTAAACTAATCGAGGCGGGGGAAGAAAAAGGTGATTATATTACAAATTGAGTTAATTAATTAATTATAGCACATATCTGACTGTGACGTATAAGTAGAGAAGAAAAAAGGAAAAGGAAAGGGCGTGACTATATTATATACATATCCAGTAAAAATAGTGTTATTAAATGATAACATAGCAATAATTTAATTTACTTATATGACATATTTTAAAGGAAAAATATATTATTTACATTCGTTAATTATCTGAGGCCGGTAGGTCTTCTGGAATTTTGAAGTTGAAATACTAGCAGGAGGTGTTAAACGTGTTGAACATGATTGTTTAGTTGAAAAATGTTGCTAATCTGTCCTCATTTATCCTTTATTGTTCTTTATAGTACAACCAGTCAGGCGCATAGCAAATTAACGGCATTGTTTCAATGAACATTCGTTCAGTGCATTTCACAATCTCCCCGGGCGCTTCAATTTCAACATTCCAGAGGACCTACCGGCCTCGTTGACATGCTAGTTACCAGGACTTATGCATAGCGTCTATTCCACACCGCGGCAAAACGGTATGCTCCGCTGGCTGAAAGAACGAAGGCTCTGCTATCAAATACAAATTACCGAGGGTTTAAACTTTTTCAGTAAATAATTTTATAACTTAGTGAACTCACAGTAAAGTCTTAGGCTTATCTTTTAAGTAGTTTTCTTATTTTTTGACAAAACAGTTCACAAATGGATACGTTTAAGCAAAAAAATTAATATCACGGGTACGTGCCTGTTGTTTCATTTCAGTTTTCGCGGGAAACTGGGGGCGGCCGCGCGCCGACAAGAAATAGCAAATACGCATGCGCGTGACGTTTTGCTGCGGTGTTGGTCTATTCATATCATGTCCGCGTGGGTACCAGAGCGAGGCCATTTGTCCCAAAGATCGCAAATTAATTGGAGTCGGTTAGAAATGTCTTAGTTTCTGTCGTATACCGCACTGTTGTGTTCTTTTGTATCATAAGGAAATTAAATAATATGTCAAACACAAGGAGCTGTGTTAGAAGCGATTTCTAAATACAATGGGACGGGGTTGAACGCTGAGGCAAAGCCGAGGTTTTTCGACCCCTTTCTCGCTGTTTCTAAAACAAGCTCTTGAGTGTTTTACATGGCTTCTTAAACTCCACTTTAATGATAAAATGAACGATGTAAAAGTCTTGAAATGAGTGCTGTATTTGGAAACGATTTCTAAATACTCGTCATGGTCATGATTTCAATTGTATTCACCTGATGAATTATTAATGAGTTTTAGAAAGTTACTACAAACATGATACACTTCTGACCGCCACAAGATTCCCGTAATGAGTTTGAGGACGTTATTTCCCGTACCTTGCTCTGAAGCCTTTATGTCAATGCATTATACAGAGAAGCTTCCACTTGATGTGACAGTACTAGACTGGCACTTGTGAACTTAGCCACTAAGCTAATTCAATAATAATGATTAATAAGTTGTTGTACTTTATACTTCAGGATACGTTTTCTGGCTCTGGCTTTACAAAGATGAACCCAGATGAAGTTGATTTGTTTAAGTATCCAAATGTATCCAACATACACTGGCAGTACACAACCCTGCTCCCTGGCGATTGCATCTTTCTACCATCAGGTGAGTACAAACTGGGCCGCGTCAGGCAAAAAGGGCCCGGACGACATAACATGTAAATGTCTGACAAGTAGTGTTGACTTCATGAAATCGACAAGTGAAATTGAAGACGAAATTTACGATATTTTGACACAAGGATTTGATTACAATTTTAGCAGGTGCATGCAAATCATTCCCTATCATCAGACGATTGTTTCAAGGTGTACCTTGTACTATTGCTAAAATCATATTACGAGCTACGGGGAGCAGAATGACTGCAGAAAAGACATTTTTTGGCCAAAAAGTGATCATCTTGTTCATCTTATTTATTTTTTACTCTTTAATGCCAGCAGGTATAAATGAATGTCATACATCAAAATCATCCCCTCTGCAGGATTCCTATTTTTTGTGGTCATATTTGTAATCGGACCCTTGCATCAAACTCACGTAAATTTCACCCCTGTGTTTTGTTGTCAATTTCTTGAAACTGACATTTATTGTTAAGGAATGAAATGTAGCGCTTCTCGTCATGAATACAATACAATCTTCAACCTGTTATTAGGAACACCATTGTAGGAATTATTTAACTTGAATGTCGTCCGGGCCCTTTTTGCCTGACGCGGCCCAACTTTTAGTATACAGTATTTCAAAAAACGAATTCGTTTGTTTTGGGGTCAAAATTTTTAAAACAAATATTAATGGTTCCTGCGAATCGATTTTCGAATTACACTGTAGTTTACCCATTACGAACAGCTGAGCAGTTATAACCACAATGCATTTCGGTCTGGGAATGTCGCTTGTCGTTCGTCCGGGACAACTGTGAATTATTAGTACTTTTCGCACGCTCTGATTGGCTACTCAAACTCGGAATATCATGCACTATTTATCTTCCGGCTTGGAGACAAAATGATACTCATAAATTCAATATAAAATCATCGAAGTAATATATTTTTATTGTATAACTTTGGAAGTTTATATTAGTTTTGATCAAACTAACTATATCGTTTCAATAGGCACTGGGTGACCGGTGATTTTATCTGTCTTCTTTAATAGAAGATTGTTCTGACTACATTTGCAATTTGAATCCCCTAGAACTAGTCTCAGATGCACACCATCATTCCATCAGCCGCCTACTTTTTCTTTAAGACTGGTTTTCACTAGCAATAGCTGAGTGGAAGCATGAGGAGCGTTACATTCTTGAAACGGAGGCATAAGCTCGACAGAAGCATAAGCAGAAGGAATAATCGGGAAAGGTTTTCTTCTTACGTTTCTGCTTCCGTCGAGCTTCCCTCGGTTAAGTTTTGTTAATTATTAAAGGAGAAGCAGAAACAGAAGAATTTAGCCAATCAATTTAGCTCAGTCTCAGGCCCTTGACAATGTAAATACAGCGTGTAAGCGAGGCTTCCGCTTCTGAACGAGGCTAATGCCTGTCTTTCTTGGTGGTCTTCCTGTGGTCAGGAATTATTGATCGGAGCAAGGGACTGGTAGAGAATCCCCATAAAATTTGTCCTCGGATCCTTTTTCTCTCTCGTTTTACTACAGGAAGCCTGGTCTCTACTTTTTTCAATTATAAAAGGGAGGTGCCTGCAGAGGAGACTTTGTTTTCACTAGAACACAACTTTCGTACGCATACATTTTTACTTTCGCTTATGCTTGTGTCGCTGGTTTTTTAAACCACTGACTCTTGAAACTTCATCGATCGATTCATTAACCGAAATTCTCGCCTCTGTTTTTCTATTTTAGAGTATATTCACCAGGTGAGATCATACGTAAGGAGCATCTCTGCAACAATGCTCTTCACAGCAGATTCAAATGGAACATTTGATGCAAGAGGCTGTGACACTGCTAACATAACAGCCTTCACAACACTGGACGATGTCCGTGTTCACTGGACTTACAACAAGGGTGACAAAGTTATTGAAATGGGTTACATGAATGTAGAGGTACTTCGGGTAAGCCTTCTTTCCTCAATGGAGGAATTAAAATCTGACTTTCTTACAGAAGAGAGTTTCAAGAAATTTTGGGACGAAACAGTAAAACCGGTGGAAGCTCAAGTCAAGTCAAGTTATGTTTTTAAAGAGCTCCTTGATATTGAAGGCAAGGGTTTTGTAACTCGAGAGGATGTGCTTAAGCTCCCGCAGGATAAATTCAAGGACTTGGCCCGCGCTATGGACCCACCTCATGGTCCTGAGAAACAGGCTGCGTTTACTGAGCCAAAATTGGAAAGTGAAAATAATAATGATAACGAAAGTGAAAGGGATAGGGCTGACGAGAATGAGATGGATGGGATTAATGATGAGGAGAGGGAGGATATCAAGGAAAAGAAAGTTCAAGATGTACATAGCGAATTATGAGAAATTTTAGATATTTGACCTGCCAACATAAATACGCACTTTCAATGGCGAGAACCTTAGAAAACTGACACACAATAACTATTTGTGGCATCGAAATATGCCCTGATATTGTCCTCTATAATGTCCGTGGACGAAATATCAGGGCTTATTTCGACGCCACAATGTAGGTTATTGTTGTTATCATCCTTCAAATATTTTCTTTGATGCGCGCTTATTAGCTCACAAGGGCTCTATTCGCTGATATTTCCCGCTCGCGGAGAGAAAATATTGGTTCACGTGACGCCGGCGCATTCAACCAATCACGAAAATATTTGATGGGTTATAAGGACTATTATAATATAGATACGATAGTACGCGCGCTCTGATTGGCTAAAAAGCTATGTTTTATCAGAGTATATAACATGGTTTGCCGTGTTTTATTGTTTTCAACTGGCGGTTTCCTTTCATCGCGCGTGTAAATCTATATTATAAAACAGATAAATAAGCCTTAAATCCATATTTTATACTATCATAAAACACTCTGGTCATTTTAGAACACTCGAGAAATGTTGAAAGCACGCGCCTTCTGCTTGTACTTTAACATTTCTCTCGTGTTCTAAAATGACCATCGTGTTTTATGATAGTATAAAACATGGCTAAGGCTTCTTTATTTGTTAAATATCAAGTTGCTTGCTAGACGACATTTGTATTATGACGTCATTTCACTACAACTACCAGAATCCTTTGCGAATTATTTTTCGTCAGATTTTAAAACTCCATTGAGAATACCAAGACAATGGTCCAAAATGAAGTAGAGGAACAAAAGGATCCCCGGTAGATGCCCATTTGATGCCCGGTAGTTGTAGTATGTGACGTCCTTGCAAATGACATAGTGGATGTGTTAGGGTTGGCTGAGCGAGGGCTGGGGCCAAGCGCGAGAGCAATGCGTTTATTTACCTGGTTTTGCTTACGGGGTGTGGAGTTCTTGTGGTGGGACAGGGGGGCAAGAAAAGATGATACTGATGAGGCATAGTTTAGACGCGCACCGGTCTAGTAAGTCTTACACGCTACGTTATGGCCATTTTTGGGGGATATTTAATATTTATAGGCGATAGCCAGAGGAGGGTGATCACGATCATTGATTTTTGAAGTCAGTCGTCACTTGCAGTCGATGTGTGTGGAGCTCTAGCATTTGGTGTATTTTTGATTTTCTCACGTCCATTTTTCTTAACCAGAGTATCCAGTCATCCTTAAAACTCACTTCATCTTGGCTTAATTCCACTGCGTTTATATATTGCTTGAAATAACTTCATTCGAGTTTTCGGGAAGTTTGTTTTAGTGCTCTTTGGGGACTTTGTCAGAGTCTCTCTTTTCATACGAGCCCTTACCCTTAAGCGTAGGTGCGAGAATTTAGCCAAAAATGACAACCATTAAGTTCTTGTTTGCCTCGCATCCTTTGAAATGTTGATTACAGTGAACGAGCTATGTTTTTGGCGATAAACCATGGTGGTTGAAGGCTTGATACTGCTAAGTGATTTGAGATCCAATTTGGTTCAGTAGGGCGCAGGTTTGTTGAATGTTTTGGAATGTTCGTATGACAAAAATGAAAAAATGAATTATTAAAACGTATCTGTCAGGGTACTCGATACAAAGAAGTCGTTCCCAGATATTTATGAATAGCCATAAGTCTTATATAAAGTGTTTTATAGCCATTCTTCGTTTAGAATGTTGCTATACACTACTCACGCGTCGTTCTCGTTTGGCCGTATTGTGTCACAAACATGGCCGCAGAAAATGCAAAATCGCAAGAAAACGGTGAGAGGTTCAAGGGGGTACTTGTGGTTTAAATTGTTTAACATGGACTAAAGCATTGATCAATGAAAAATAAAATAGGTTTCCTTAATCGTTTCCTTAGATATGGAAGGTTGAAAATGGGCTAAATTTCTATTTTTCGAAATCAAGAAAAATATGAAGGCTTCACTTTCACAAATAAAAAATACCAGTAATCCCTCTTACCTTGAAGTGATAGTTCACATAGCTGATCTTCTGATAATATTCTGTCGATATACATCCATTTTAGCTTCTAAACTCCAATATTCTGGGCGCACAGAGCAATATTTTCCCCTTTCATGGATATTCTCGAGGGAAAACTCGGGAAAAATTTCCCGTGTTCTGATTGGCTGAAAAAGTCCCGTGACGCGTGATCACCCTCCTCTGGGCGATAGCTTAGCGTTTTTACCCGGTTTAGTAATGTTCACAGTAGTAGTCGATAATAAATGTACGCCTTCCTGACCCCAGTTAATCAATTAATTAATTAATAATAACTAAATATATCCAACTTTATTTATCGAGGGTAACACTAAATAGTGCAAAGCACTAATAACCCCGTGGCCCTCAGAAATATTCTAAAAAGTCTAAAAAGTAAAATTCTAAAACTGATAAGTACTAATATCTTATATTACAATTGAAATTCATAACTATCGGAAAGACTAAATATTAACATCTAACTACTAGAAAATACTAGAATTAATGACCTAGCATAGCTAATAACACCCTAAGACTAAATACATAATTAAGACTGAATATTTTGGAAAGTAGCCAGCTGATTAGATTTATCTTGAAAGGAACGAAAGTGCTTATACAGACTTCTTTTAAAGTGCCCTGTATAGCGCCCTGACTAAGAATTCGAAAAAATAAAAGTGAAAAAAACTAAACTTCGACTACTTTAGTGGCGTCAAAGTTAACGAAAACATCCGTTTTGGGCTTTCTGTTTCCAGTTGGAAGTCAGCGCGGGTCTTGGTGAGGGCCTGGAATTATGACGTCAATCGGGCGTTATTTTACTACAACTACCAGAATCCTTTGCACGGTTTCTTTTGTTCCTCTCTATTTAGATCATTGTCTTGGTATTCTCAAAGGAGTTGGAAAATCTGAATAAGAAAAAGAATTCAAAAAGGAAAAACGTCATATTATAGTCTAACCAGTAGGAAATAAACTCCATCACAAGAAAGAGCACATCGAAATAGTCAATTTACCAAGTTTGGTGACATTTCATTGGATATTTATCATGTGGTGAGCTTGCAAGAGTCGCAGAAATAAGAGATGTTTGTATGGAATTGGAAGGACGCCTTACTACGTACACGTCACAGGCCACTAGTCTCCAGGCCCTCGAAGGGAATTGAAAACTGACGGCCACATACTCTGGTTCTCAACTTTGAAAGGCCGTAAAAAAATTGCAGTTAAGTTTTAGCCTCCCATTTTTGCTTTAAGTTCTAAATAATGGTTTAAAGTTTAAATTTAAAAAATATATTTTTTGGGGTTATATAGGCACTTTAAAGACATTGATCGATACACAGGATCTTAGACCTGTTAATTGGCAAATTATTCCAAAGTTTAGAGGCCATAACTGTAAAAGAGCGACCAGCCTCCCTTTCCCTAACAAAGCGCATAAAGAAAGAGTATGAACCGTAGTAGGGGGTGAAAAAAGGAACATAAAATTATGTAAAAAGTCGTAAAGTAATGTAAGTAAAATAAAATATGTTTCCTTGGTAGAACTGTTGTCCTATATGGTAGTTACAGTAGACAATACCAGTTGTACCACTTAGACAACGAGAACCAATCACATTGCAGAATGAAAACAAATCATTCCAAAGTATAAATCCACGCGATTTCCTTCATTCGAAAGACTTTGACTTCAGACATAGTCGTCCCAATACGCCTTTTATCGGATAAAATCTCGAGGAAGTCTAAATGCTATTGTCTTGTAATCGATACTGATTGGCTCAAGTAACCGTAATTTGGAATGCTTTATTTCTGATTGGTTCTCGTTGTCTAAGTGGCCCCGGTTTCACTGAGTAGTCGCAGATTAAAGTTTGGATTATTAGAAAGATACTAGATGTGCTTGTCATCCCCATTCTCTAACACTCAGGCCACATTCGAGCCACAGGACGCAAACTATGAAGTCATCAAACCAATAAAAACGGGACACGAAAGATAGGCACTTGTAATCATTTAAACAAGGACCCGCGCTATATTTAAACAAGGACCCGCGCTATATTTAAGCAAGGACCCGCGCTATATTTAAACAAGGACCCGCGCTATATTTAAACGAGGACCCGCGCTATATTTAAACAGGAACCTGCGCTATATTTAAACAAGGACCTGCGCTATATGTAAACAAGGACCTACGCTATATGTAAACAAGAACCCACGCTATATTGAGAAGAAAATTGATGCGCTCAACTGAGGAGGCCCGAGCGCCGACCAATGCGGTGGAAGTTCGAAGCTTCTAAGGACTGGTGAATTACTACCCGCGTTTTATCGCAGGGATTGCAACTGTGTCAGTACCTCTGTGGCAGCTAACACGTAGAGCTGCTAAATGGTCGTGGGGTCGAGCGGAGCAGGATTCGTTTGACTAACTGAAAGTGAGTCACAACTGACGGGCAACGAAAATGCCACCTGTATCTCTATGGCGCGGAGTTCACTCTGTTTACGGATCACAAGCCACTAGAGATTATTTATAGCCCCAGCGCAAAGCCTCCTGCTCGAATTGAACGATGGGTTCAGTCTGCGCCTGCGATATTCCATATCGTGGAACAGCAGAGACGTACATAGACTATGTTGCGCAGAATGCAGTCCCAAAGGCTACGAGTCTGAGCAGATTGCTGAGGCAATAAATTGGACCACACCCTGCAGCAAGTCCCACAGTGCCTGCTGCATGTCTAACGTTTGGCCGATATCTTCTCAGTTTGGGCCGTATAGTAGGATACGCGAATAACTCTCGGTCAGTAATGGTTTAGTGCTAAGGGGTAATCGTATTGTTATGCCTGTGAAGAAGAGCCGGGGTGGCGCAGTGGTTATGCACTTCGCCTCTCACCTCTGTGGCCCAGGTTCGATTCCCGTTCGCGGTGCCACATGTGAGTTGAGTTTGTTGGTATCTCGCCCTTGAACCGAGGGGTTTTCTCCTGGTTCTCCGGTTTTCCTCCTTCCACAAAAACCAACATGCTAAATTCAAATTCGATCTGTGGATTAGCCGGGTCCTGACTTTGATCAACCCCTATGGTTGTTTAAGAGAAGTTACGGAAGTGACAACACTGAACATTGCGCACGAGGGGCGTCAAGGAGTAGTTCGAACGAAGCAGATGATGCGTGAGAAAGTGTGGTGGCCAGAAATCAATCGGGAAATTGCAGCACTCATACGGGCGTGCATTCCGTGTCAATCGGTGGCAGTCAGGCTCCCGCCAGAACCTCTTTGGCTATCGGAAATGCCGTCCAGACCATGGCAAGTAGTTCACATTGACTTGTGCGAGAAAGCGATTCGGATATCAGACAGGAGTTTTACACCTCCTTGCTTAAATATAGGGCCACACCCCATGCTATAACAGGTATGTTTCCTGCAAAGATTCTGTTCGGACGAGAAATTCGGTCCACAACTCCCCACAAAGGAATCTCCTGCAGCGCTACGTACAGCTAGAAAAATGGATCAACAGTAAAAGCAGCAGATGAAGGAGTATGCTGATAGTAAACACGGTACTATCCCTACAACAACAACAACTTTATTTCTTTATGTATAACAAATAAGTAAAGTAAATCAAGAGAGCGAGCAATGTAACACACTACGGACACAAACACAGAAAAGTAAGGAAGTAGTAAAAGTACAGAATACAGAATACATACAGAACCGGCCCCTTCGACAATCGATAAAGGGGATAAATTAAGTCCTGAAAATTGAACGCGACAACAAGCTCACACCAGCGTTCGATCCAGACCCGTATACTGTATACCCGTATACTGTGTACCCGTATACTGTATACCCGTATACTGTATACCCATATACTGTATACCCGTTTACCCGTATACTGTATACCCGTATACTGTGGTGGAAAGGCAAGGGACGAGCGTGATCCTGCGCAGAAGGGAAGGGCGCACATTTATGTGGAATGTGTCTGCAGTAAAGAAGGTGGATTTGCACATACAAGTCAGGCAACTGATCCGGATCCAGTTCCTCAGGCACTAGTGGAGTGACCGGAGCAACGAGCTCCAACTTATTTACATGACTATACTCTGTAGACACTGTATAGCAATGAACTGGAGATCAGTTCTTTGAGCCGAACTATGCACTGTGTATCATATATAACTGATACAAAGACTTTGAACTTATAGAATGTTTTGTTGGTTTCACAGGCTGTTTTCCAGAAAATTAGTTCATATTCAATAACAGTGAGTTTCCTGATTTTGCATTGATTATTTAATCTTGTATATAAGTTCTGATTCCGGTGAAAGGAGGGATGTAGTGTTTATAATGCCCTATATATGTACATGTAATACTGAGTACGTAACGTACTTGAGACGTGAATGGTTGTTTATAACTAAACTAGTATATGTGACTGTATAATAAAGCAGTCTTAAGAATGTGAGCAAGAGTGCACTTTATGAGAACAATATCAGATACCTCCTAACCACTTTGGTGAGGTACCTCACGAAAGAAGGGGCTTAATTTCATCCCTCTTCTACTACTCATAACAGTGGTTCTACAGTACCTAACAGAGTGCTTACCATGTATGATAGTGCTAATTAAAGCAAGCTATCTTAAAGTCAGAATGCCTTACGTTGTAGCGATTATTTTCATATTAAAGGAACCTCGGCTGAAAAACAATGTTTGCTCTCAAGTGTTTGTTGCGATGAGAGGACGCAAGTGGGTGTGTACAGTAAGTACGTCGGCTAAATCCTTTGTACCTTATCCCGGATTCCATTCATACTTCCCATTACCCACGCTGTGTTTCAAGTTTCGGGGTGTCTAAATCCCCAATAATCCTATTAGACGATTCTATACGCTTTTACGTCAAAGGATAAACCAGATCAAATTGCTGAAACAATCCATGACCGTCAGTACATGACAAACAAAACCGGAATACATTTTTCCTCATGGTTTTCCAAATGCTTAGAATTAGATTTTGACTACAAAATGACCAATAATGGTGAGTACATCGGTAGATAGTCATCGATTTAGTTGGAAGCCGGTTGATATAGAAAACCGGCAAGGCATCCCCGGCCGGCTTCAAATTGAAAGATACTGGACCGGCACTGGGCTGTTTTTTCTACTTCATGTATCCAGTCATATTCACCAGGATAACCCGGCTTGGCCGACTATAGTCTGCAATTTTATTTTATTTCTCACACAATGAGTAAGGAATTGTTATTTTTTCATTTAGTTTTCTATCACTGAGTGTGTTATAGATATAATTAGAATAGTTGAAGGGGTAAATACTCTGTTTTTCGTTAGATTAGAGTACTTCAGCCGGAAGGAAATCAATATCAAGTCATTATTTTAAAACTGTTTTTATTGTAACATTTATCAGACAATTTTATTTTATTCCATTATTTACTGTTCATGATTTCTACGGTTTATCTCTAGCAGTAGCACACTCCGACGGAACGTCTGGATGCTACTGGCCTGACCTAAGTTACTGCGTAGGTATTTTAAAATGTTTACATACAAAAAATACAGTTTATCGCTAGCAGTAGCACGCTCCGACGAAACATCTGGGTGCCACTGGTCTGACCTAAAGTTACAAAAAATACAGTTTATCGCTAGCAGTAGCACGCTCCGACGAAACATCTGGGTACCACTGGTCTGACCTAAAGTTACTCCGCGTACGCATTTAAAATGTTTACATACAAAAAATACAGTTTATCGCTAGCAGTAGCACGCTCCGACGAAACATCTGGGTGCCACTGGTCTGACCTAAAGTTACAAAAATACAGTTTATCGCTCCGACGAAACATCTGGGTGCCACTGGTCTGACCTAAAGTTACTCCGCGTACGGATTTAAAATGTTTACATACAAAAAATACAGTTTATCACTAGCAGTGGCACGCTCCGACGAAACATCTGGGTGCCACTGGTCTGACCTACAGTTTATCGCTAGTAGTAGCACGCTCCGACGAAACGTCTGGGTGCCTGACTGGACTGATCTAAAGTTACTCCGTACGCATTTAAAATGTTTACATACGAAAATACTGGTTAATATTTGAAAAAAAAACTGCGTAAAATAACAAGCATTGTTGGTACCTCAAGGCGTTCCTGACAGAGAGATATTCTGTTTAACAGGAGTTTTTACGCAGTTACAATAGCACCAATAGTGTGCCCTCTTTAGGTTTTCTTTAGGTAATACACAGATCAAGAGAATATATGATAAATTTCAGGAAATATTATTAATTTAGAAAATGGTAATTGTACAGTAAATAATAATTATTGTTTTAAAACGGAAACGCCGAATGGCCGCATTACAATACAAAGCTGGGTTAATTAGGTACGGATACTAGACCTAGGGCCCTTGCACATGCTACGTATTGAATTCAATAAAATACAAAATAACAAATCTTACCTCCGTCTTTCCAAGAGTTACTCACCGCCTGTCATGTGTTTCCACAATACCCTTTCCGCAGTTTTAAAATTTAGGCCAGCCCAGCCAGGGCCCGCATCATCTCCACATAGTAGAAGAAGGATCTTCAATATAAATTAATTATGAAAATGTTTTTTCTTCACATCCTAGGCTTGAGATAGCTGGGTAACTGATAGCGCACCTCACGTTTACAAAGATCAGTTAGTGTTCTTAAACCATGACTGTATAGCATCGATTGGCTCATACATATCTTTACCAGAAGTACCAGAAATGTCTTCTCAGAGAGTAGAGTATCCTGTCTGTATTATGGCAAATATCTTTCGTATTTAGAGATTGTGACGATGACGAGTCGACTGATCTCACTGGTTTCCCGCCAGAATAATTCTTTGTTGAGGTCAAAGGAAAGCACACCGCCGGTTTCATAGCCATATCCGAAACAAGTATTTGTCGAAATTGAACGAGACATGTAGTAGAATTACTACAATCAGACCAAAGAATGAGACTAAAATCTCATCTTCATGCAGAGGACGACCCTTGCATTGTTCTTCATACGGACGGCCATTTTCCAAATTGAATGGAATTACTTTTCCACTTTGGAATTATGTCCACCGGAAAACTCAAAGTGAGCTTGCACGTACCGAAGTATATTTGAGGTTTAATCCACAGATTCTGAAGCTGAGGATATATCCGTGACCGTCTGCCGCTAGTATCGAGCAGTTGTAAACTACAAACAGTGCGGAAGGGCAAAAGGCCCTTCTTTGGCGCCATGTCTAGAACGGTGATCTCGGGTTGCGAGAACCGGATTATGAATTTTAATACTGAATGCATCACACTAAAATGAGTTTGAAATATAAAGACTATCATGTTTCATTGACAGAACATAACACCTATAACCTGACCACAACTTAATTACTTAATCCTCGGATGTACTTACAGTACAAACCCACTTGCGTCCTCTCAGGGTCGAAAGTCTGTTTCTGTGTTTGTCTCCAGTAAATTCTACACTAGATGTCACTTATGCATCGATTTGCAAAGGTATGTTTATTTCAGTTGAATTTAACCTATCAGTAAAATTCGTGATTTTCCCCGTTTAGTAGTTCCCATACAAAGCCTATACAATAATTAGAGCTTGGCCGTTGCCTGTGATCTATGGTATTTGGCCAACAAGCAACACTCCAGTCAGTAGTCATGACATCTTGTTTCCGATTTGATCCGATCTTTTATTGACTGTTTAATATGACAGTAATTCGCTAATTTGTTTAAATAAACAACGCAATAGACTTCGCAATAAACTTACCCTGGTTCCAGAGGTTTTCTGGGACCAGGGTACAATGAACTTCGTACGTATCGTACTTTTAAAATTAACTATTCCCTTGAGCCATACCTCTCTATAAATGTTCACAACATTGATCATCGAGAAGCTCTAACTCGTCTAAGAATAAGTCACCACGCCCTCGAAATTGTGCGAAATGGTGCGGGCAATAAACATATCTATCTATCTATAAAACACAACAAAATGTACACCCCCCACAAAAAGAATATTAATACCGCCGAAAAAAAATTACCTCCCACTTACAACAGACAGACAAACAGAAGAGGTTTATTGGCACTTTGCAGACATTAATGTTTACATCAGTGTTGAATCCAATAAATAAATAATGATTAAGTAGATGAATACTAAACTTATTGTAGGGTAATATATATTACATTAATTTATCGTGGAAACAGGTGGCAAGTTACTTATATGCGGGATCTGATTTTGAAAATAGTGCCTCCCCTCCCCCACCAACACTCTGAATCCAGCTCCCCCCTAGCCTGATTTCCTCCTCGACCGTCTGAAAATCAGGCTAGCTCCCCCCTGACCTGGCCGATATCGCTCTTGCGTATGAAACTTTATCAGTTCTGTTTCAGTTCTTTATCTGACCTCAAAATGAATCCAGATTTAGCGCGAGAGAGGTCGAAAGCCTCTTTTAATGTACAAGAGATGACTTATGTGTTGGACGGCGGGCGATCCAAAACAGAACGAAGGCGATATCTTGGTAAGTTGTTGTGAAATCGTCCTGATAGTGATATTTGGTATTGGTGCAATCACAGCTAACCCAAGCTTGTTATGCGTCAATTATAATAATTACAGAGTTTGTATGGGAATGTTCTGTGTTCGATTTTCAACGTAAATCTTCAATAAAATTCAACATAACTTACAGTGTGTCTTCTCTGAGTTCTTGTAGTTTATATTGTCTGTGCCTGGAGCGACATTCAGCGAATTTCATCAAAATTTGACCTCCCTCCCTACAGATAATAACTACAAGAAGACACACTATAAGTTATGTTGAATTTTATTAACAATCGAACACATACAAACTCTGTAATTATTATAATTGAAACATAGCGAGGTTGGTCTACCTGTGGTGCAATTGGCCCCTAAGCTAAGGGAATAAAATCACAAAAGCGTAAAAGCGCAATTCTTCGGCTGCAATCAGTGCTGGCAGTTTTGCATTCTGAGTTACTGTGGGGTGGCTCGCAATCAGTCCAAACGATTAATTGTATGAGCCATGGAATAATTAAGTCATACTCCACCACTTTTTTTATAAATTAAGAAGCTCACCTTAGACCTTGCAGTCTAGCTTATTTATGTACCTGGGGGGGGGGGGGGGGGTACTCCCTAAAAATTAGGATGGGGTTATGCCGCTGAGCCCTTGAAACCCTTATCCTGTTCCAGACCAAGAAATTGTATTTTTGCAACCCTATTTCAGGCTAGAAACAACGAAAACATACCCTGTTCCAGGCAAAATGGCAAAAAGATATCATGTTCCACACCAGTCTAGCATCTGATATGATTCGCCACTCGAATCATAAACAGATAAACAGACTCTGCATTTGCAGCAGCAAGGGACCATGAATAACTTAAACCGTCCTGAGGCCCTTCAAAAAGATTACGACCCTGTTCCAGACCAAAACAGTGATTTATATACCCTGTTCCAGGCTAAGAATTTGTCAAAAACCATACCTTGTCAAGCGACACGTACCCGAATAGCCTATATATGGGAGTACCCACCCCTCCCGGGTTTATGTATGACATTTATCACAATAACATCAGTGGAGTGCATGTTCACCAGACTTACAGAAATTCATCAACATATATATAAATGTAATACTCGACAAAAAGAAAAGCAAACATTCTGTAAACAATTAATAAAGAGGTGCAGAATGATTCGATCATTACATCCAAAGGAATTAAAATCTGGGAAACCATATCCCAAAATGTGCGATCTGAGAAAAAAAAACATTAAAAAAATTACCCTCATTTTAGTATGAGAAATATTATAAATTTATTTTTACTACTATTAATATTACCAGCTCCTTTTAAAGTGCCACTACGATCAAATTTTAAGAGAGAGTGATATTTTTGTGTATTTGTAATTAAGTTGCTATATTTTTTCCTACCCATACCGTTTTTTGATATGGTGATGGGGAGTTTTTATGTCCGCCTTTACTTGAACCTGTTCCGTGACAGAGCTCATTTCCAGCGGACATTACATCATCTTCTCAACACAGCAACATGCGGGGCTACGTTCACACAAACTTTGCACAAATTTATAAGTAAAGTACATGTTTATACTTTTTTTACAAAAGGGAAAGGAAAGAACAAAGTTTTGAATGGAAATACTCATTTACAAGAGCGACGCGCTGAGAAGATGATGTCACAACAGCAAACCGCTGGTTGAAAATCTCAAAGTATTTGGAACACACTTCAGTAATGGTCGACATGATTCTGCAAAATTCATATGTTAATTTGGTCCTTTGGTAATATTTTTCAATGATTTGGATATTTTCAACACTGCAGTGTGTCATTTTGGAAGACAAAAAAGTAGAGAAGAAAATGGTTGAATTTCGTCGTAGTGGCACTTTAAGTTATCACAAAATAATCAAAAAATTACTTAGATCATAATACCAGATAATCGTCAATGTATATAATTATCATGCCAATTTTAATCATTCTGATTGTATGTATTAATCTGTAGACCAATTCAATGCACACCTATAACACATTATCACACTTTCTGACAGGTTGCCATGACTCAGTATCCTCTGTTTTGTTTAGGGCAAACCCACTCTCCCTTGCATTACGTACCATTATATATATGTAGCAACTTAGAGTTAAAATAAATGTTGTTGTTGTTATATGCTAATACCTTTGTTAACAATTAACAGAACCTTCTCTCACAACTGCAATATTTTTGGGAACTACTTCATGTATAGCTACACTCCAATGTCTCCGGCGACACATAAGGCCATCCCAATAAAAAGTTTTGTTTACCATCGCCCGACCGACCCATTTTTTTGGAAAAGCGAAAAATATATATCACCTTAGATATAAGACCATATGCAACCTAACTTTTTGGAAAAAAGTAAAAAAAATATGAAGAATATGTCTCTTAAACTTACCCGTTTTCCGGTAGTATCGTCGTGTACCGTTGAGATCCGTGTGGAATCACACCTCGCGCGCTCGGAGGGTTGTCGTACCGCTATTATAGTATATATTATACTATAATAGAATATTTTATGAACATGCTATTGGAATTCATGGTCTATTGGAATTCAAATTAGTCTGCAGGGCTAGTTTTTTACCATGACAAGAGGGAAATTAGTGATCAAATTTTCCCACCAGCCAAGGAAGAGTTTGTGGAAGTCCCGAGGCCGCTTTGGCAGATCGAGGGACTTTTACAAACTCTCCCGAGGCTTAAGGGGAAATTTAGTCACTTATAAATTCCTCGAATTGTCATGGTATAAGTTTGTAATACCCATAGACCCTATGCATAAGTCCTGGTAACTAGCATTTCAACGAGGCCGGTAGGTCCTCTGGAATGTTGAAATTGAAGCGCCCGGGGAGATTGTGAAATACACTGAACGAATGTTCAGTGAAACAATGCCGTTAATTTGCTATGCGCCTGATTGTACTATATATATAAAGAAAAATAAAGGATAAATGAGGACAGATTAGCAACATTTTTCAACTAAACAATCATATTCAACACGTTTCACACCTCCTGATATCATTTCAACTTCAACATTCCAGAGGACCTACCGGCCTCTTTTTCGTGTTGTGACTGCGCGAGTTATGCATAGTGTGTATAGTAACCAAACGTACCCCAAACTGACAGGCATGGTGTTGAGTCCCCATGAATCACTTAGTGGCGAGGTCGTAACGATGACGTCATCGGTCACGTGATTTTAGTACACGAACATATCCCTCATTTCTAATGGCAGGCAGCTCAAATTTTGAAAGGATATTAAAGCATTCTGTTTAGGTTAGTTCTCACGGAGGTCGTTTGTAAGCTTCAGAAGATTTCAGAGTTGAGGAAAGGACAGCGTAGGTCATCTATGGGTTCATTTATTTGTTTATCGTAAAGATCAATTGAAACAATGGATTTCGTACAGTCTGTTTTGGATTTGTAGAATTTTTTTCAATAATTTTTTAGGACTCCGTACCGCAGTTTTTTCCTTTGTTGAATTCTCAAGATTGAAAAATATTTATTGTTTTTCTCCTTTTTCGTAGCATCTCGCGCGAGATCGCATTATTGCACCTTTAACAATATAATCATACACTGCTTCATATTCAGTTTTTAAAATTTATAAGTTATCAATATTTTCTTGACATGGAGTTTCAGCACATTGTGCTTCTGATATCCTCAAATTGTTTTCAATACTCTCGATCCTTTACTGTCTTTTCTTTGCCTTTTCCTTGCAGTATTTTATTGTTTCACATCGGATATTTTATGTTAACCATGCAGTCCCATCTAGCCAAAGTGAAATTTAGTTTTTAATAAAATTACATAAAAAAACTATCCTCTGAAAAGCTGTAATCAATATATTTACAGAAGGAAGGAGCTGACGTCATCGCCGCCATCTTGGATGACGTGAACAACATTCTCGTTCGATCAACCATTTCTTTGTTTGATTTAACCAACATGGCCGCCATGTCTTTGTTGTTTGAATCTGGGGATTAATTGATTGAAAACCGGCAATAGAGGCAATAGAGTTACTAATAATTAACTAGTAGTCGAATTTTCTTTGAATAATTATGTTTTTTTTATCTCGAATTGAATCATTTCTTATTCTCCGCATATCAATCAAGTCGTATTCTAATTTAATGTCTTTCTTAGCATATAGATAGATATATTAGATATATTACAGGCTGCACAGTCCATGTCTAGGTCAATTAGTACTACATTAAAATCGCCACCATTGTTCATTTACTTTATGAGGAGCATAAATATTTAGTAGAAATGGAGCGTCTAGTATCATCACACTTTTTTAAACGAAAATCTAAAGTGTCGCATATTAGAACGGACACTCCTTTGCTATGAGAGGAGCCATGCGCAAAGAAAAACTCACCTCTACGTTGCTTCCTCCATTACATCCTCTAGTTTCTTTGCACTGTATGTTTCTCGTAGAAAGTAGAAATCCGCGTTTTGTTTATTTAGCCAATTGAATACGCATTTTCTTTTTCAAAGGAGCAAATCCCACGGGTGTTCAAAGAAAGTAATCATTAAATTGAAGGGCTGTGTGCAACAACGGTGTAAGTGACTCCTGATCACATTCTAAATTCTCCTTCAAATCCTTTGTTTCCTAAGGGAGAATTTAGAACGTGATCAGGAGTTACTTATGCCCTTATTGCACACACCTTTATACTGCCCTTATTGCAATGCAAGCGTGTAGGACGTTTTTGAAAGTGTATTGTGCAATAGTTTTGATGACGTCATGCAGTTGTCGAGATAACATATGATCCTCACCGCTTAGTCTTGTTTCTTACACTTTCATTCATCAAATTGCTTTTACTGAGTAGTTTCCCCCACAGATTTTCCAGTAGAATGAGTAGCTCAGGGTTTTTTTATTTAAACATATATATTCTTTGTGTTCACTCCAGGAGCAGGAGCTCATCTAGGGAGCTTACGCAACATTTATTTACTAATAATAACGAAAGGAGGAACTACGCTATATACATACATGATCATTACAAGACTTAAATCGAAACAACGCGAAAAGATTAATAGGCTAGAAAATAACAAAACAGAAGGCGAGTTGCAAGGACAAATCAGAAAAAAACGATTTGACTTCATTAGAAAGATTTGGACTTCCTTAAAAATACGTTCGTTTTGTGCTAGTGATAGGCTGGAGTCTCCAAACAGTAAAGTTCTTAACTTAAATTTGTCCGTGCAAGTTTGCCAATTACTAATAATAAGTGCAACAGAGGTAAGGAGTTTGGATCGTTGGGCAGCATACATAGGACAGTAAAAGAAAAAAATGCATTGATGTTTCATTGGAAAATCCACAAAGACAACAGGGAGAGGAGATGCGGTTTCTTATAAATAAGTCGAAATTCAATTGCGAGGTTTTCATTCTTAGACGGGTATGCACAATTGAGGCAAATCTAGAAATAGAAAAGTTATACAATGTATTATACTGCAAACATTCAAATGCAGATTTCACAGCAAATTTAAAAGAGGCTAAGGTTGATACGTTACGTATTTTAAAATCTAAGCTGTTCCAAAGCTTAATGGCAGAAGGGAAGAAAGGTTTGCTTGAAGAACTAACTGACGTCATCAAAACTATTACGCAATACTCTTTCAACAAATTTGTATACGCTTGCATTGCAAAAGAAACTGTTTTTATTGCGATTTCAGTTTCCAGTACAGTCAAAATATCGTTTTAAGACCATGAGTGCTTTGTACTCGGGTATCACTTTAACATATTATTACATGTGCATGTATTTTCTTGGTTGTAGAGTCTCTCATAGCACGGGAACCTGTGTTCCAAAAGGATGCTGATTTCTTTTATGGACGTGAGGCTGCTTACGAAAGTTCTGTAAAGAAGGGTGTACGCTTTCTTCAAATTATAAAGGAGAATAAATTATTACAGCTAGACAATACAGAGCACACCGTCCTGTTACGGTTAGTATTACATGTGTTTTACAGTGTTCAGTAAGGGAGCAGGTCAAAACATGAAGTCATGCCCTCTCGACGGACCCATTTTGGGGTAGGGGGGTGGGGGCTGCTGCAAACCATCTCCTCCGGAGAGAAATCTCAATATTAAAAATAATTTGTTCTTAAATATCTTCAAAACTAAATGGCATAATCTAGAAAAAAATGCACTGCATGTTTTGTCTTACGTTATCATTTCATTTTCTGTGTTAAAATTACCACTAGGCCCCTAGAATGGAAAATAGATGGTAAAAAATGGGGGGTGGTACCCTGCGCTGACAGCTGTGTCTGTTGAAAACAATAGGTCCTTATCTGGGGCATGTGTTTTGACCTGCTCCCTAAATTAGAGCAGATTTAGTATATGGCAAGTTACGGCCATGACTTACTGCACAGTTACCAGTGCATGTATGGCATGCTGCGATATTGAAATGGTTTCTCGTTTGTTTTTGTCTTTCTGATTCAATCAAATTATAGAGTTACAGTACAGTAAGTACAGCATGGTTACAGAAAGGCTAGCAACATGCCATATTTTTGTCTCACTCGTACGAAATCTGTACAATACAGGACTTTCATAATGACCGCCTCCTAATTTAATGGCCATAATGGCCAGATTTATATAGCCATTATGGCCATTAAATTAGGAGGCGGTCATATTACATATTACTGACATATCCCGTCAGTGAATTATTTCCGACTGCTTTACGGCGCTAATAGCTGCCACGCAGTTTACAATGTTGAGTGTGTGGTTAGTGCAATGGCCAGGCTGCTGTACTGGGTGACAATTCCCTGCCCTTATTCGAGTAGTACAACAGGTTCTTTCACGTCCCCTTCAAATACTGATTAGAAGTAGAAGGAGACAAGGCCAACGGCTTATAAACGTCCCTGCCCAAGGACGCGGCCGGGATTTGAACCCCCGACCTCCCGCACTCTAGACCGTGCTCTACCAACTGAGCTAACCAGTGATTTCGGTAGTTTATCCAGATGTATAGAAAATGTGAACATTGCCATGTGAAAGAGCATGTCGACGCTTATAAAGCAATGAAGTGACAGCCAGTTAAAATTAGACGTGTATGAGAAAAACGGCCTTTCTACCCTCGCTTTCATGTTTTTTCACAGGCAGCCCAATCTTGAATAGTTCATATTATAAATCCTTCCAAAACATGTATGTTAGACAAATAAATGAACTACTTCACCCTATAATGTTTCAGTTGTGGTTATTCATACCTCTGAGCTCTTCTAGGGTCGTTTCCGCTGTTTTTATTTCGAACCTCTCTCCCTCAGGAAGTGAGGAAAAGAGGTTCGAAAAAACAAACAAGCGCATCAAAACATCTAGAAACAAACGCGTGAAACTCCCTCATATCGTCCAAAAAAGCACATTAGACCACATCAAAGTGTAACTAGTTTATTTCACTACGAGGTATTTGGGGATCATTCGACCAAATTTGAGGATTTTTCGAGCCATTTAGCGAACTGTTTCGGTCATTTTACAGAAAACTGATGAAAACATACGATGACGTCACATGATTCCCCCCGTGCCACAGGGAGCCCACTCCCATTTATCGAGCTTGGCAGCCGGTTCAGTGTGCAGCGTTGTTTTTGCGGCAAATCGTAAAATGTTGGTTTCGATTCATCAACATTCGCACAAACCAGCTTGACAAAAACCGAAATGGAACTGCGGGAGAACTAGATAGCAGCTCTGTTTATCCCGAAAACTCCGCAGGTAAATTCTTGAAAACTGTATCGTTTTAAAATTTGAAATTTTGATTTTTCCTCGGTCAAAGTACGCTGTCAAAGAATTCAATCTGATTTTTAAGTCGTTTTTGTTGAGGGGGAACATGTTTCCTGGGTAACTGCCTTCTGACTCTGCTGCGATCGTGCATATGCTTGCCGTAATTATCGATATTAAAAATGATCTATTGTTCTTTGAGGTGATTTTACTAACGCTGCATTGTCCTGCCTATGGTTTGATTGGATTCCTAAAGTGTGGGCACGTGAACTCCCGTGAGATCTGTTCTAAATATAGCTCAATCTGGTCATACGCTGACTCACAGACCTAGTATGGGAGATGGACGCTCCTGGTAATGGGTTCCTCTCATCAGGTTCTCTTTCATAATAATTATTATGATTCATGAAAGCCGTCATGTCTGTTAGAATATATAAAGTGAGAGGACGAACTGAAGTGCATGCTGGGCAATTCCTGTGAGTTGATACGTGAATTGTTTGTCCGAGTCTGGCCGTCATCTGTGCGCATACCAGAACTTCGCGACTATAAATAGACACACCATCTACTGTGCGGTTAGGGGCCAACACAAGGGCACAGGAACACTCCTGTATAATGTACTCCTGCTGTAGTAAAACCAAAACCAAATCTATTACAATGAACCAATCACGAACTAAAGTGAATACCGATTGGTTTCACTGGCATGAGAAAACAACCAATCAGGGGAAAAGTAAACGCAATCGTGGATTGATGGCGTGATGGGCCAAAACCACGATTGGTTTTACTCTGGAATTTGATTCGCTGACCGATTACAAAACATTTTCACAGCCAGTAGAAAAGCTACTAAACGCAAAACCAAAGCAATCACCGAAAACTTTCGACACTCAATTGAAACCTGCTCTAACTATTAGGTCAGTTTGCTGTAATAGTCCAGTTTCGTATTCGAAAATTACCGCTGAATGCAATGACTACAGACGCATGTACGCAGGGTTAGCCTCATTCTGAAGTTAAACATTCTTAAATGAGAGAGCAAGTAAAACACAATGAGCGAATCACAGAGCAAGTAGAAACACAATGAGCCAATCACAGAGCAAGTAAAAACAGAATGAGCCAATCACAGCAAGTAAAAACACAATGAGCCAATCACAGAGCAAGTAAAAACACAATGAGCGAATCACAGAGCAAGTAAAAACAATGAGCCAATCACAGAGCAAATAAAAACAATGAGCCAATCACAGAGCAAGTAAAAACACTGAGCCAATCACAGAACAAATAAAAACAAAGAGCCAATCACAGGAGCAAATAAAAACAATCAGCCAATCACAGAGTAAGTAAAAACACAATGAGCCAATCACAGAGGAAATAAAAACACAATGAGCCAATCACAGAGGAAATAAAAACACAATGAGCCAATCACAGAGCAAGTAAAAACACAATGAGCCAATCACAGAGCAAGTAAAAGCAATCAGCCAATCACGAACTGAAGTAATTCACGATTTGTTTTATATTTTTAAAAGGTTCTCCTTTTTTGGCAAAGATTGGATGGGATGCCCTCCTCTCCTGAAAGTTTGGAGCCACTTGTAGCTATTGAATATGTAATTACTTTGTGTGCTATGTTTTTAGAGCTGTTGCCTCTAACTTGCCAACGAGACTGCATGATGCTATGGCTGTTCCTTCAATTAAGGTAAGTAAAGACTGGTGAAAGTTATGTGATGTAACGTTTTTGTCCAGTTGTTGTTATCTGGTGTAAAGATCGAATGATGGATTTGATTTAGCCTCGATCGTCCCCACGCTTCTACTCATTTGTGGTTTTTCCAAAATGACGGCCTTCAGTCACACCCGAGTAAGAAGCCTGGCAAAAACTCTGAATTGATTTCTAACGAGACCTGAAACAACCATGGGGGCTGTTCAAAGCGAAACAAGTGACTCTCTCAAAGTGAAATATATGATTGTATTTTTTGCGTCGACTTATGCATTTGCCCAACGTGAAGTGCCTATGGCAGAAAATTTTGACTAAGGTTTTACACGCACATTACATAGACGTAACGTTTCAAGGTCGACAATTCGGACTGGACGGGATTTCAAAGTCCGCGCAATTAGTTCCAGTCCGAGGCGCATTCCGCGATATGCTTTACTTATCACGCACAAAGGTTTCAATACGAGGCTCCGTGCTAAATTAAATTTATTCTGTTCTCTGTGACCTCCCTTTGTCAAAGGTATTTGCCTACAGTACTTTGAAATTCTTTTCTTAGTCCAAGGACTTTGAACTATGAGTATTCATAATTCAAAGTCCTTGGACTTAGAAAAGGATTTCAAGAACTATGTCAAACACGAATTGGAGTCTTTCATCAGGGGTTCCAAATATTGAGAAAACAAATGAAACCCGAGAGGCGTAGCCTAGATGTCTTCTCGTGCGAATGCAAAACCGACAATTTACATACGTTTCTTTTCAAACTTCATTAGCAAGTATTGTTTACCGTTTGACTGTTGTATCTAATTATTCAATAGATGGCTTATTATTCTTTTTTGATGGCAGTGATTTCAACTAGCGTACTAGTAGAGTAGTGGACAAGAGTTAGTACAAGCAGTCGGAAGGGTCGTGGTTCGAACTCCAGTGGAGTCAGACTTCTTCTTTCTATGTCATTCTTAATTTCTTTACTTCTTCGCTCCTTACTTGTAGTTTATCAGTATGTAATTAGTTAGTGGTTCATGAATATGACGATTAAGAAATATTGATCACTAGGGTTGGAAACATGATCAAACACAAGGGTTTCACCCGGTATCAAGACCCATGCATGTGACCAAATACAGTTCCTCCATTGGATGACTATCTCATGAATTATTAATGAGTTTGAGAACTATATTTCATAGACCTCAAAATCTAGATCGAAGCAGTGACGTCACAATATCCAGCCACACTCTGAATTTCTAACGGGACCTGAAACAACCATAGGGGCTGATCAAAGCCACGACCCGGCTAAGCCACAGATCGAATTGGAATTTTGCGTGTTAGGAAAACCGGAGGACCCGGAGAAAAACCCTCGGAGCAAGGGTGAGATACCAACAAACTCAACTCACATATGGCACCGCGAACGGAAATCGAACCCGGGCCACAGAGGTGAGAGGCGAAGCGCTTAACCACTGCGTAAACGAAACGAAAACGAAAAGCCTGCGGAGGAGGCTAGATTTGATTTATCCACAGGAGACCCATGCCAGCTTGATGTGTGGTCAAAATTATGAGGTCTAATTTGTATGGGAATTTTCGATTTAGTTATGTGAAATACAATGTACCTCTGTAAATATTGCAATAAAGTAAATGTAACTTGCCTGAAGAGTAGGTGATGTACTTCTTGTTGCCATCGAAAGCCTTATAATTCTGACCACAAAAATCAAGCTTGGGTCTCCTGTGATTTGGCCACAGTTCAAGAAGCTGATACCTTAATTTTAAACTAATGCACATGCAATTTTTGATTATATATAGTGATTTATATTAATTTTATTATTAGGCTCTTGGCACTAAGGAACAGCAGGCTAAGTGGCTTCCCCTTGCTGAGAGTCGCCAGATCCTTACCACCTATGCACAGACTGAATTAGGACATGGTACATAATGAAGCAATCAATGTTACACTGGAGGGGTTGGGCGAGGGTAGGCAGATGTGGGGCACTCTTGTCATTCCCACCCTCGGTAATTTGATAAAGAGGCTGGGCCTTGGGGTGGGGGACAGCGCTGAATAACGATCTCGTACCCAGACCCCATGTACTGAAGAACGTGACGCGCGTAGACTAGGGACGACTGCAGCGTATACAAAAATGGCGGAAATTTCAACATTTTGCGAGTACCTTCATGTTTTGTGCGAAGGGAATAAGAGTCTTGCTGGAAGGATAAGATTCAAATACTCAGACCATTTTCTCCAAAAACTGAGAAACAACATAAGTTTGGACAATGTAGTTCAGGAAGACTGAACTGAACCTGTCTTATTACAGGCCGGGGTATAGCCTCATAGCAGCCGGCTCTTGTCAAAGTTGTTTGGAAGATTTTTTCGCAATGTGGGGTCTTTAAGACTATACCGTTATCTGCATCTGAGCGTGAACACGTGAGGCGATATCCATGTTCTAACTGGATATCAAACGTAACGTGGCTCGTCATCAAACTTTCGAAGTTTGAAGGTGTGCTTGACGAAGTTTCGCGCTCAAAATACCAAGTTATTCACTTCCCGTATCGATAATTCTATAACCAGCTATACCACTTGATTTCTGAAGTCCCGAAATAAAGGCACATCTGGTTTGAACTGAGTTACGGCTGTATTTGTTTATCGTAAATATCCTCACGACTGGAGCATAACTTGATATTTTGGGCGCGAAAGTTCTTCAGTCTAGAACACCTTCAACTTCGAAAGTTTGATGACGAATCAGGTTATGTTTGATCAGAGTCTATTAACTCTGGTTTGAGACCCAGTTAGAACATGTTTTCCGCGCCTCACGTGTTCATGCTCAGATGCAAACGACGGTATTAGGCACTTTATTAGGTGGCGAATTTTACGGCTGTTAATGTTGGCGAAGCTTGGTAATACTTATGAATGCATGATGATGGAACCAATTCCTAGCTTGAGTTAAATTGCATTATCCTGATTCGATTCATTTCTTCTAAAGGCTTTTAAGCGGATAAATTGCTCGCAGGGTATAAATAAATATTATGGGTAACTATTTACAAAGTATATTGGGACCGTCGGGAATGAAGAGTCCATTAAACCAGCGCTAGTATAGAGAACTAAATCAAACGACGTTTTGTATTTGATATGCATGACAACTTAAGGTAAAATCGGGTTATAAAATTTAATAACCCACATTTTTTGCCAACTTCCGCCCAAGGATTTTGATAATATGTGTACTTTGGATGTATTTGAACAGTTTCCAGTTGTTTGAAAAATTCATTCAGCTAGATTTTGAGTAATGGCTCAAAATATCAAAAAAGTGGGGTTGACTTACATCACAATTAGATCATTAGTATGTGTGAACGGATCAAGATTTTGACATTATCAGTTGTATCAATAAATTGTGCACTGTTTGTGAAAATGTGAGCATTTATAATCACGCAAACATCTTAAAAGTTATGACATTTTGTTAAATTCGCAAAGTAGCTCAGTTTAGAGTTTCGATGGAGACACCTTAATAAGCCATTTGGTTTAGCAATTTATACATTACACCATGCATTTGCAATTTTAAAAAATGAACGCAGTTTATTGATATTAATAATTTAATGTGTAAAACCACTTTCAAAAACTCATGAATAATTAATGAGCATTTTGTCCAATCAGATGAAGCAAATCAGTCACGTGCATGCCCCTTTATACCTGATAAAATCTCATCATTCTAGAAGGCCCGCGGAGGGATTTGAATTCCGTCCCAGGGGGAAACGGGGTTAATGATTGAGACAATGGAATTTCTATTGATGTTTCAGCTTTCTCATTGAATTGCAAATTAGGATGAACGTTTTATATAAAGAATACTAATGAACATGAAATTTTATATAAAGTTTCATCCTAATTAAGAATTCACTGATAAAGACCCAAAGATAGCAAAAAGTACACGGAACATAAGGTACCTAGATAATAAATTTTCCACTAGATTTACTAATATCAGCAGACTACCGAGACACACAGATAATATTTTTAAATTGAAGGAGTATCCAACTTGTTTACCGAGATACTGTTTAGTTCCAATTATTAAACCAAACTCAAAGCCGTAAAATAATAAAAACGTGCATTAAACTTACATAGTTTGTGCCGGAGTCAAAAATTTAGAGTCTGCCGTCATGTCAGTCACATCGCTTTCCAAGTCTTGAACTTTATCGAGGTAAACCACGACACCAAATCCTTCAAGTGCAGATTCTTCTTGCATTGCGAAACGTCGTTTCAAACAACATAGTATGGTAATTTCTTCATGTCATTCCCTTGAGATGTTTGTAATTGCAGACGGTGATTACTCCAATATTTTGCATGGCGTTGTGAATACAAAGGTTCAGTGGTTCATTACGTAACCATTCCCTTGAGATGTGCGTCTTTCTTTCATTGCATTCTTAAAGCGTTTTTGAAGCCGTTTAAAACACTCACAGCACGTGTTTTATCAAGTCTAAAAATTCTCGGGCTTCGCCCTCGAATTTTTAAACTTGATAAAACACTGCTGTTCGTGTTTTAAACAGTACGTATTTCTTTACTAAAGGTGGTTCAATAAAGTTATTATTATTATTATTAGATATGATGATGATGACGACGATGACGATGATTGATGGCTGTCATTAGAAGCGGGCTATCAGCAATGGGAATTTAGCAGCTAGGCAGTCACGTGATTGTACAGGAATGTACTGGATGGCAAAACATATTTAACTTCATTTATTTAGAAGCCTTGTACGAGATCGGTATTATTAGCAAAACCTGTTTGTAAATGCTATTTTTCACCTCCAATCGATTGTCGATCTTTCTAAAACAGCGTTTTTAAAAATGGCTTGCGATCCAGCATCCATGGCAATGCCTTTCGCATGGGGATCACGAGCTCATTCATTCGTTAACGAAGTATTATATCAGCACGTGACTGTTTGCTGCAAAAGGCCTATTAGTATAAACTAGTGGACTATTATAAATCCTGCATTCTGATTGGCTACCCTACTATATGTCTATTTGTGATAGCCCATGGTTGAGAAAAACTGCACGCATTTTCACGAAATAGTAATTTTTTTTCAACTTCAATTTGTTTCTTTCTATTATTTACTACTGTCCGACTAGTTAGTTTATACTAAAACAATTAGACCTCTCGCCCTCATGGGCTACGAGTTAAATAGCCCATTCGGGCTGCGGGTCTAATTGTTAAATATCACCAGCAACTATGATGATGACCGGTGTCTACTTATGGCACAAAAAAGGCTATTTTCAGGCCCTGGTCATAATCTTCATCATCATCATTCATTCATTCATTTTTCCATGAAGAGATTCTGACAGATGTTCAAGTTCGGGCCAACCATGCAATGTGATTTTACTAATAATGTCGTATTTTCTCCAGGAACCTTTATAAGGGGCATGGAAACAACAGCAACATTTGACAAGACATCTCAGGAGTTTGTAATGCACAGCCCAACACTAACAGCATGCAAATGGTGGCCAGGGAGCTGTGAGTTAAATATTTGTCCTACATTTCTATAAGTGAACAGATAAGCTGTGGTTTAAAAGTTGAAATCCGGTAGCCACAGTAAATTACTTCGATCTTAAGCTTTAAAGTGCCGATTCTTTCAGGAACTCCAGCCCATCTTCATAGCGATGACCAATACTCAGTTCTGTAGTCATCAGTAGACATGGTGTATCTCCAGACAGAGATCGTTGGCAGGTGACTCAAAAGTACCGCGAACACGAAGAACACATGTGAAAGAAATACCATCCCTCACGGAGAACACTGCTGGAAAATGAACAATTTTCAAAGCCTAATAAAATATTGATTGATTGATTGATTGATTGATTGATTGATTGATTGATTGATTGATTGATTGATTGATTGATTGATTGATTGATTGATTGATTTATTTATTTATTTATTTATTTATTTATTTATTTATTTATTTATTTATTTATTTATTTATTTATTTATTTATTTATTTATTTATTTATTTATTTATTTATTTATTTATTTATTTATTTATTTATTTATTTATTTATTTATTTATTTATTTATTTATTTATTTATTTATTTATTTATTTATTTATTTATTTATTTATTTATTGATTTATTTATTTATTGATTGATTGATTGATTGATTGATTGATTGATTGATTGATTGATTGATTGATTGATTGATTGATTGATTGATTGATTTATTGATTTATTGATTTATTGATTTATTGATTTATTGATTTATTGATTTATTGATTTATTGATTTATTGATTTATTGATTTATTGATTTATTGATTTATTGATTTATTGATTTATTGATTTATTGATTTATTGATTTATTGATTTATTGATTTATTGATTTATTGATTTATTGATTTATTGATTTATTGATTTATTGATTTATTGATTTATTGATTTATTGATTTATTGATTTATTGATTTATTGATTTATTGATTTATTGATTTATTGATTTATTGATTTATTGATTTATTGATTTATTGATTTATTGATTTATTGATTTATTGATTTATTGATTTATTGATTTATTGATTTACTGATTTACTGATTTACTGATTTACTGATTTACTGATTTACTGATTCACTGATTCACTGATTCACTGATTCACTGATTCACTGATTCACTGATTCACTGATTCACTGATTCACTGATTCACTGATTCACTGATTCACTGATTCACTGATTCACTGATTCACTGATTCACTGATTCACTGATTCACTTATTCACTTATTCACTTATTCACTTATTCACTTATTCACTTATTCACTTATTCACTTATTCACTTATTCACTTATTCACTTATTCACTTATTCACTTATTCACTTATTCACTTATTCACTTATTCACTTATTCACTTATTCACTTATTCACTTATTCACTTATTCAGCCAATAAACTAGGCTGATAGAAGCCTATCAATGGCAAAATACATGGGTGCCAAAATAAATAATATTATGTAATGCTAAAACACTGTACATGGGTGCCTTCTTTAACCTGTATGGTATTTATTATATTGGAGCATGGAAATTAACATGGTATTTCATTTTTTGTGACAATTGCAGTGGGACATACAGTCACCCATGTCATTTTAGTAGCCAGACTGCTTACAGATGGACAAGATTGTGGAATTCATTTCTTTATTGTGCAAATCAGGGATTTGGAGACTCACATGCCTCTCCCAGGTAATTGTTTGAATATTAAGTGCTCAACATGCCACAAAAGTCATCCTGCTTAAAGAGTTACTGTCAACTCCCAAATAAACTTTCTCAGTCAATCAATGAATGACCTTTATTTATCCACGATAAAGTTTAAAGTGCCACTAATCCCTTTTGCAATTTTTTATACATATAAATCTTTGAAAGGTTTTGAGTACTTTTGCGAAGACATTTTGGCTTACAGAGGTTCTAGGTGTGTTTGAAATGGTGAAAATGTTATCTTTCCTGACCCATGACCGCGTAAGAAAAAGACTCGGTCGATTCTTGATCTTACGTCACCTCATTAATGCATTATTCTCCATGGCGCATTTTTATAACAATAACATCGATATATAGAGAATATACACAGCAGTCTGTGAGTTGTTAGTAAAGAAAACAGTTATTTTAGAGAAAATGCTAAATATTTATTCAAATTATTGCAAAGTCGAATGAATTGGATGACGTAAGATCAAGAATCGACCCGGTGTTTTTCTTACACGGTCATGGGTCAGGAAAGGTCAAATTTTCACCATTTCAAAAACGCATAGAACATAGAGTATTCTCTGTAAGCCAAAACTTTCTTCGCAGAAGTACTCAAAACCTTTCAAAGATTTATATGTATAAAAATTGCAAAATGGGTTAGTTGCACTTTAAAGCTTGGAGCTTGTGGGGTCATGACTTAACATAAATGTAATTAATTAACGAGCTAAAATAGGTAATTTGTATAACTAAGATACTAATACTAATATATTTTTATTAAATAATGCTAGTATATAACAATAACTGAAATTATAATAATTAATGCCAATAAATAGACCGATTATGCTAAATCTAAGCCTAAAACATTAAATGTTAAATGACCTTCGTATCTCTTACGTTTCTATTAGTTTGCACAGATATCTCATGACGAAAGACAAAAATAACTACTCAGATTTAGGCAGAGAAGGATCCAGTAGTATCTCGGCATGCATTGCGATATAAGATATTATATTAGTATATACCACACCAGTGAATATGACTTTTCGCGCGCTCTGATTGGCTACTCAAACAGTGAATATGATTTCATATTCACCTCCGAGCGAAGCAGCGATCACCTCGCGCGAGTTTTTGTCCATGTGACAGAAAATAAAATAACTATTTGGTGCTGCTATTCACCTGCAGTGTGGTATATACTAAAACAATTATTATTCATTTTACTCACTATCTCAATTCTTATTGGCTGATAACACACAGCTAACTCTCGATATCTAAAGCATTGACTGCGCATGCGTACAATATTATCTTTAGGTATTGTAAGTAGGTTGTGACGTCACACTGCTATTGTCTGTAGGTAGCACTCGATGACAAGAAAGTACGACCATTTACGCTAGAAAGTAGAGCTTTTTTTTGTGCCAATTTTGCTATTTTATTTATTTTATTTTATTAGCTTCACCAACAGCAATATCATTATAGAATGAGAATACAAAAGAAAATCAAACACAAACAAAAATACATTGAGATGGCAGGGGAACCGAAACAGCGAATGGCCAATTACTGCTGCTCCATGACGATAAGAACCATAAAACCTGAATACAAATATGATGATAAGATATAGTATGATGCAGCAATTACATACAACAAGAAACTGGGCGAGTTAGACTGGGGGGGGGGGATTACACTTTGGACAAATGGTTTTAAACGTGCGTGGGTTTTCACAATCATAACAGGATGCGAGAGATGAAAAATATTACTTAAGCATTATAGACTTAAATGAAGGAAGGCTGTCCATGTTTAAGTTGAGTTCGTCAGCAAGAATGTTCCAAATTGTACTCGTTCTAATACATTTGCGAGTTACAAACTTAACTACATGTACGTTACTGGATGATGATCTAGTAGTTCTAGTATTTCGAATAACAGAAACGACCGAGAAATTCATACTGACTAGGCCATGGGTGATTTTAAAGAAGAAAACCATATCTAGATATTCATGCCAATAGCAGATTGGTAAGGATCTAAAGACTTTAACATCGTCATGTAATCTAAGTAGCATTCAGGCCTTTTTTCTAATCCATCAGAGTTTTAATCTATTAACTTAGGAAAACCGTGTTTTATATAGCTTTAGATAAATCAGACAATTATTGGGAAAGTCTGGAATGTTTTCCAGCCTTTCTAATGGATTTTTTCGCACTAATTCACGGATTTTTTCCCCTTTTTTCCGTTAAACTGAAATGCAGGGAGAAAATACGGAGACCCAGGTTTGGTGCATGAATCTTCTCGTGTATTAATTAAATCAGACATTTACATATAACCGGGAACGTCTGGGTTTTTTTCCAGGGCTTTCTTGGCTTTCCAGACTTTACGTGATTTTTTTTCCGGGCTTTCTGTGAAAGGCAGGGG
The DNA here is from genome assembly GCA_030867875.1 of Actinernus sp. WN-2022. Lineage (NCBI taxonomy): Eukaryota > Metazoa > Cnidaria > Anthozoa > Actiniaria > Actinernidae > Actinernus > Actinernus sp. WN-2022. The sequence goes on along the minus strand of JAOWCC010001210.1, from coordinate 17,162,485 downwards.
GAAACGAGCTTTCCGGGCTTTTTCCACGGAAGTCTATTGCAAAAAGCATGGTGAATAGTCCGGGCTTTTCCGGACTTTCCGGGCTTTTTACCTGGCTTTTGGTGCAAGGGCTGAGTGAGTGTCAGTACAAAGTGGAAGTTGTAGGGTGTACTTAGTCGCTCGCCTCTGGATCCTCTCTAGTTTTGCTTTCAGCTCGAGTTTTTAAATCCGATAAAGCACGGCTACCCATTCTGTATCAATTACTTACCATTTGATGCGTGACGTACGTAATCAATTGTCTTCAGCGTTCACATGTAATCAGCTTCACTTTTGAAAGATACCTCCTTGCTATTCGCCCATTGCATCTCAGAGGAGGTCAGTATAGTTGGCATTAGGTGTTTTGAGCTTGGTTTGTCGACAAGTTCACGTGAGTTTAGCCGCTTCCTCTGGTTTTCTTGGCGAATGTCGTATTTTCTGCCGATACAGAAGCTCGTTTGAAGCCGAGGATCTCCTGGTTACCGCCTCCCGGTTAGCTCAGTGGTTTAGCTCCGGTCTGTCGAGCGGGAGGTCGCGGGTTCAAACCCCGGCCGGACCAACACTCAGGGTCTTAAAATAACCGAGTAGAAGGTGCTGCCTTTACATAATACAGTAAACGGTTAGACCTAGTGTCCCCAATTAGTTGCAAAGCTAAATACTTTGACACTTAAATAAAGTTACTTACTTACTTGTAATCTAGAGAGCGAGTAGACACTGAATCCATAATGTTTCACAGTTTCGATTGCCGATCGCGAAGCACAACGTTAACCATAAACACTCACTTACTGAATGAAAAATGTTCTGGATGGCAATGGTTCTGAAACTTAAGCATTTTGGATTTTCTGCATCCAGGCATTGCAATTTGGTCCTTGCGCATTCAATTTTTGTGCCCTTGTGCATGACCACAACGCAAATATGCTTGCTCGCTTGCTTCAGGCTCGCTCGCTGCACAACAATAAACCTCTATAACTCATGGATGCAACACTAAAATCGAGAAATATTCTACTATTCAACTATTCGCTTGATGTAGAATCAATATTAGTGATAAACATGTTTGACCTGATATACACTTTAAGTTTCTTTCTGTTAATTTTTTTTACAAGAGCCTTCCAGAGTCTGCCCTGACTCTACCGTACCCAGGGGTTTCAATAGAAGCTCCAGCAGCTACTTGACCCTGTACTACTGACCACTTCTACAGGTTATCTCCCCCAATCCTTCATTTGGCTGTCCACAGCAACTTTTAATGCCTTTAAACCTACTTTAAAAATTAATGAAACCCTGAAACGGAAACGATGAAATCGCCGTTTCCCTCAAGTAGGGGATGCTGTACGCAGGCTAGAACATCTGAGGATGTTGTTACAGTACTTCCCGTTGCCATGCCAGTAGTACATGTATGTACTTTCCATGTCAATCTTTAATCATTGTATGTCCTCTCCTATCACGCAGGTATTAAAGTTGGGGACATAGGACCCAAAGATTCCATTAGATTCAATAGTTTAGACAATGGCTTCTTGATGCTAAAAAATGTGCGAATACCAAGGGAACATATGATGATGGCAATGGCTAAGGTAACAAACAAACAACAACACATTTATTAATTGCAAACAACACTCTTGAAAATCCACCCCCATTTAGCACTGCCATCCTAGGTGGGAGTAAAGAATAAATTATTAATCTAAGATATAGAAAAGTATACAAATGACAGTTCTGCAACCGGCGTCCTATTGTTCTCTCCGACGCCCTATTGTTCTCATGCGGCGGAACTTCCACCCTATTGTTCCCTACTATGAGTCATCGCCCCGTTTAGATAGCGATGACATTATAGCTTGTGTGGGCTGCCTATTGTTATGCCCCCTCCCTATAAATCATCGTCCACCTTAGATAGCGATGACATCATAGCTTGTGTTTTTCGGACCACCCCTCCCCACCACTTTGAGATGATGATGATATAATCTATTTTTGGGATTTACAATGTATCAAACAAGAACCATTCTGGAGTCATGACATCATCCTAAAATCCTATCTATTTTTAGATTCATGGAACTCTGAGTTATGATTCAATTATGAAACTAGAGTATAGATTGTGACAGGGTGAACTTCAATTCACTTATGTAGTTGAAAATATGGACTTGCTACGTTTTGCTGAGAAGCTCTATACCAGCGCCTGTGCTGTGGAATTTGCCATCAAATTTAATTCTGACAAAATTTTGTTGTGGATGTAAAGATTCTCATGCTTTCCGAGAGAGAAAAGTGGAACTGTACTTTGAGAAAGCAGTGGCAAACATGGACTTGGAGAGAGTACAAAGAATCCTAATAAGCAACATCGCTGCCTTTCAGTTTTCCGATGAAAAATTCAAGTTCATTATTCACAACTACCAGAAAAGTCTGCGCAAGACATGGCAAGAAACAAATTAATCAGAGAACTTGTTTTGACTATGCGATTGTATTAGAGCGGATTTCAATTGAGTGTCGAAATGTTTTGGTTTTGCGTTTAAGCTCTCCTATTGGCTGAGAAAGTAAACCAACCAATAAGATTCCAAAATTAAACCAAACGCAAATTGGTTTTGGTTTTGCTTTGGTTTGTCATTGGCTCACAGGGAAGCCATTTATGAGTTACTTGTGATTACTCGCTCCTATGATTGGCTGGCTGTGGGTAGTTTGCGTTTGGTTTTACTACACTCAACTGAAAACCGCTCTATAGTATGCTGTCATCAGATCTGTACAATGACATAAACACATGCGATGGATAGTAAAGAAAGTTTCGCCGAAGAAACCTGTGGTGATCAATGAATAATTGAAAGGATTAACAAGATCGAAAGATGCATGAAGTCATTATGGAATGGTTTATTGTTTGAAGGGAATTAAGAGGGTTTCAAAGGATTACGGTACAATAGCGCAAGGATTCGACAGTACACAAATGCCGGCCGCTCAAAATGTGCAAGCGAAGGGATATGCTATTAAATTCACCATGATTTTTTTTTGATTTTCAGAAGGTTTGATTCACCATATCGCTTGTACATGTTCAATTATTTGCAAGCTCTCAGAAGGGGCAAAACAACCAAGACTACTTTAAATGAGTGACAGAAAATACGATTTCAAAAATAAGTCTTTAACAGGAGACCATTTCAATTCTGGCTAGGAACAAAATAACAGTCGCATTTTGACAATTTTCTAATGAAACGTGGCTCCCAGCTTCGATCAGCCGGGTTTCCACAGGTCAGGGAAAAGTCAGGGAATTTTGCATCTGGTCTAAATTTCTTGTCAAGGTCCCCAAATAAAGGCACACCTGGTTTGAAGTTACGGCTGTATTTGTTTACTGTGTTTATCGTAAATATCCTCACTTTCAAACTTGGAAAGTTTGATGATGAATCAGGTTATGTTTGATATAGTTAGAACATGTTTTCTCCTCACGTGTTCACGCTTAGATGCAAACAACGGTATGACCTAAAGGTATGACATTGGCTTGCACATCAGTACAATTCAATACAAAGTATGTCTTTAATCATTTATCTTATAAAATTGCCACAATGACGTCAGAGCAAATAGCCGCACATGCAATTCATGAACAAATGGTCAATAGCCATTGCCCACTCAGAGCATGTTTATTATAAAATAGACACTCCTGGTGCTAAGGTTAGACAGTGTACCAATAAAGGGCTCAATCCCAGTTTCCGGGAAACTACCCACCCACCCCTCCCTTGGTATGCATCGTTCTATTATTGATTAACCATCAAAGGTTAGGATAAAGTGTGGGGGAGGGGTAGGGGTTTCCCAGAAACCGTGATTGATCCCATAAAGGATATTTTGTTACTTATACAGAACTTAACTATTGTCCTTGTCTTAGGTGTCTCGTGATGGCAAGTTTTCAAAGTCAACGAACCCAGAGAATGAGAAGATTTTATACAGCATCATGCTCTATATAAGATCATCGTTACCACGTGATGCTTTCTTTACACTGTCAAGAGCTATAACCATAGCTATTCGCTATGGTGCAGTGCGCCGACAAAGCGAGCTTAAACCTGGGTTAGTGTTTTTTTTCCACAATGCAATAAAGATCACAGAACTACCTTCTCAATTTAACATCTTATCACTTTCACCATTTTCGTTAGCGATCTGGCCATGGGAGACTCATACATGTTAAGGCCTGGTTCATTTAACGGAAATATATTTACAGTAATTAAATGTTTCTAACAGGAACAACAGTTTAAACAAGATCTAATCAAACCATAACACTAATATCCACTTCCTTAATTTTTTTAAGTGGATGATTGTCGTATCACGTGATCGATGACGTCATAATTGGAGAAAATCGGCATTTAAGTGAAATGCGGTTGCGACTATAACATATGAATTGAAAGTAACCCTGTTGAAATATTCCTCTTCCACCAGTGTTTTAGACCACGCTTAGAAAACATGACTATCATGTAAAGATAAGGAAATATTAAGGGTACAAAAAGTCAGGTGACCTATTTTGCATATTTTCGCCTAAATAATGCGTTAACATATTTTCTAAGCTGAAATTGGTAAAAGGCTTTAACCTTAACCACATCCACTCATTCATATTCTTATATTATGGTCTTCTTTGCATGGTAGAGAGGGTGAGAAACCGCAGTGTTCCGCCATTCGAGTCAATTACTGCACACATGCTAGAAAATCTGTTTTTACCAATATTATTATTGCCTAAACTTTTTTCAAATACAATTTCTAGTACCTGTTTATCTAACAAATAGATTCCATTCTGCCGTGCGTCTGTCCTGTTATAGATGCACAGATGACGTCACAACGTGAAAAGAACAAAGAAGTGCGCCACAAGACACAGTCGAGTAGTGTAACTGATGTTCTCTTCACTGCCTCGTTTCCAGTCTCGCTCGCACGCTGGACACGGAGCGGGGCGCGAAAGGAAAGATGGGAGCGGGGCGCGAAAGGAAAGATGGGAGTGGGGCGCGAAAGGAAACATGGGAGCGGGGCGCGAAAGGAAAGATGGGAAGGGGAGAACAAGTGAAGCGACTGGCAAATCTTACATCCAAGATGGCGGCCTTGGCGGGGGCTTTAATGGCAGACCGAGAAAATTACATAAATTCCAGTAGGTCGGGCCACGAAGCCTCCCGAGGGGGAGGGGGGTATGATCGTCTGCCTAGAGTAAGAATGTGTAACACAATTGTTATCTCTTGAAGAAAACGGTGTAGGCCAGCATTTTCGGTCTATTCATGAAAAGGAGGTGAAAACAAAAGATCACCTTAGGCTTAGCGAAAGCGACGTAGTTTATAGTGAGTTAATGCAAGAACTGTATGGCCGAGTAACCTTGCATACATTGTTGCAATCTCCGAATGGAAATCTAAGGTTTATACTATTCTATTACACAATACTCGTACCTTGCACTCGGTATAATAAGTGGTATAGAGACGAGAAAATTTCCCAGCCTCTTTTGAAGGGAGTCCTACTGTTTTGAGTAAACTAGTACCTTGGTGAATTTATTTTGATTAATTGTCATTGGATGTTACACAATACGGCTGTCAATTCAATATCTACAACAACAACAATTTATTATGAAAAACACTTGCAAACTTGCAATACTTTCCACTGTTCGGATACTGTAACATGCGCAGTACCCTGACATAGCCTCACTGGTTAGCTCAGTTGGTAGAGCACGGTCTAGAGTGCGGGAGCCGTCAGGGGTTCGAATCTCGGCTGCGTCCTTGGACAGGGACGTATAAGCCGTTCGGTCTTGTATCCCTTCCTCTTCTAATCTATACGAGGGGGACGTGAGAAAACCTGTTGTGTTATTTCGAGAAAGAGTACGGCATTGTCTTCCGACACAACAGCCTGGTATTCTGAGGTACGAACAATCACTCATGATTGTAAACTGCACGACAGCACATTGCGCCACAATAGCAGTCCGTATCACAAAAATAACTTTGTGAAGCGCATTTGAATGTATATTCATATAGAATTTGCGCTATATAAATGAATACCTTTACCTTTACCATTTTTATACAGCACCTTTAAGGTTTCGGCAATAGAGCCTGCTTTGAAGAAGGTGTGAGGTCATGTTTCCAGCCAGCCGAGCTTTTCAGGCTCTATTTACAGATCCTCTAACTTTTTCGCCGTAAAACGAGCGCATTTTTGTGATATTTTGAGGTAAACTCACGGCCGGTTGGGGTCGCCGAGCGAGGGACTTTCACTCCTTGTCATTTTTACTGTACTATGGTGAACTTTGGTGAGGAATCGGTTTTTGAAAGGCTTAAAACAGCCCCAAATCATCGCAAACAGGGTCAAAAACAACAACACAAGGTCAGTGAAGTATATATCTTTAATAGTAAGACATTCTTTTAGGAAGATATCACATTTTCGAGATAGTTTACGCATAAAAATCAGTTCGCTGTTACAAAGTCCGATAATAATTACCACCCCCCGCGGCATTTGGCTTCCTGTGGTCTTTTACCCCTACAGGTAATAAAAACAAATATATAAAGACAACAACAACAACAAACTTTATTCACACTAAATTGCAACATTACAATAAATAAAAATATAAAGTTAACTACTCTTCGGAACTTGAATATTTAAGAGATAAGTTGATAGTCATACATACATGTTTCTCTTGAATCACATCACAGGCACAAAGAATTGCACAAGTCATATAAGCTTATTAATCTAAATCTTATAACACGAACAGCACAACTGATAATTCTCCAAAAGAAACTTCCAAATCATCCAAAAGAAAGTCTTCCAATGATAGTAAAGGATTGTCGTCCTCAATAAACTCCGCCATTGCTATAGATTTCGTTCAATTCCCATTTTCTACTGAATTACCGATTTTCGACACAGGATTTCGCAGGCTCCTGACTTTTTTTCCTTCCCGTCAACGTTAACCCTCGCACGCTCGACCCAGCTTCTCCGACCACGCGCTTCGAATTTTCCTTGGAAGAGCCTGTGGAGAAGGCAGTTCTCTTAACGTTTTGGCGTCATCTGTGCATCGACAGACGCACGGCAGAATGGGAACTTTGTTTATGTAACAATCGCAAACTAAAAACTATGAAAATCTCCAATCAAAACGAATTGAGAACTTGGTTGCGCATGCTCATGACGTCACCATGTGTGTGTCCTCTAATAACACACGGCTCTTAACCAATCAGGGCGTGCGTTTAGGACTGATTATTATATAATATTTAATGGCGATTTCTTGCTTTCCTGTAAAAATCTTGTGATGTCCTTTTTGTGTCATGTCTCGTGGCTTGCATAAAGTATCAGTGTTAAAGTGCTCTTGAAGTCTTCTCATATGCTTATATTATGGTCTTCTTTGCATGGTAGAGAGGGTGAGCTACAGATCATAGACTACAAGACCCAGCAGTACAAGTTACTCCCAGGGCTAGCCATATCCTATGCCATTAAATTTGCCTCTAGGCGTGTGTTTGAAGAGTACAGCAAGTCCAAGACAATGTGGGCTGCTGGGGACTACTCCTGTCTTCAAGAGGTAATGACAATAGGAATAATAATACATTCTACATTCCGATCATTCTGAAAACACATATTCTAGAGGGGCCTCACTACTTAAAATCAAATGGAAAACTCATTAACATATCTCTTGTGGATGGTGGAGACTACTCCTGTCTTCAAGAGGTAATGACAATAGGAATAATAATACATTCTACATTCCGATCATTATGAAAACACATCTTCTAGAAGGGCCTAACTACTTAAAATCAAATGGAAAACTCATTAACATATGTCTTGTGGATGGTGGAGACTACTTCTGTCTTCAAGAGGTAATTACATTATGAATAAGAATACATTCTACATTCCCGCGATCATTCTGAAAACACATCTTTTAGAGGGGCCTAACTACTTAAAATCAAATGGAAAAGTCATTAACATATGTCTTGTGGATGGTGGAGACTACTCCTGTCTTCAAGAGGTAATGACAATAGGAATAATAATACATTCTACATTCCGATCATTCTGAAAACACATCTTCTAGAGGGGCCTCACTACTTAAAATCAAATGGAAAACTCATTAACATATGTCTTGTGGATGGTGGAGACTACTCCTGTCTTCAAGAGGTAATGACAATAGAGCCGGTACCGAAGTGATGACGTCATAAATGATAAATGATAAAATTCTTCATCTGAATTTTGCAAATTTGTGACGTCACACTTCGGTACTCTATATGAATAATACATTCTACATTCCGATCATTCTGAAAACACATCTTGTAGAGGGGGCTAACTACTGAATATTCAAATGGTAGACTCCTTAAGATTTGCCTTGCATCTAAGATTTTCTTGTGTTACCACAGGAAGCCTAATCCTTTCTCATACAAAATTCGAACGCACTTTAATAATCTATGATTACTTCTAATAATAACAATACATTCTGCATTCCAATCATTCTTAAAGCACATCTTGTAGAGGGGGCTGACTGGTTAAACTCAATTGACAAAACTCAATAAAATGCGTCTTGTATCTAAGATTTTCTTATGACAATCGATCATTTTATCCCAACAGCTGCATGCATTATCTAGTAGTATGAAGGCATATTGTACGTCCCAAGGTCTTCGCCATGCCGAGACATGCAGGCTGGCATGTGGTGGTCATGGCTATTCTCTGTTCAGCTTTTTACCTGAACTCTACGCTTTATTGAGTGCTATGTGCACCTACGAAGGCGACAACACTGTTCTGTTCCTGCAAGTAGCAAGGTAAAGTCGTATTTGTTATCCTCTGTGACTTACTCTTAGAGTCCATTCACTGAATTGTTTTTGTCTTCAGGTATCTCCTGAAGTATGTGTCCAAAGCTCGTAGCGGTGCCACGTTACCTTCAACAGTATCTTACCTGAACGGCAGTGGAAGTGATGGACCATGTACAGCAACTAAGGCAGAGCATTTTTTGGACCCTCATGTTCAACTCAAGCTATATAGAGATAGGTCGTACAGGTAGGGGGCTTAGAGCGATTTTTCATATTAACCGTCTCCCAGTTAGCTAAGTGGTTAAGCGCTGGTCTGATATGCAGGAGGTCGTGGGCTCAAACCTTGGCCGGGCCAACACTCAGGGTATTAAAATAGCTGAGTAGAAGGTGCTGCCTTTGTCAAACAAACTCGTTCTCGAACTGCAAATTATTAGACCTTCACGTCTTCATGTTTGTGTAGTTTACTAACAGTTATTTGGTTTTGTAGACTGATTAATGATGCCACAGACAGAATGCAAGCTAAAGTAATGTCAGGAATGGATCCCATGGACGCGTGGAATGAGCAATCTGCGGATCTAGTTCGTTGTGCTACTGTAAGGAAATGTTTCATGCCAACATCCTATTTTATGGGGAAACTTCATTTGTGTAACACTTGATTAAACGAGTATTTTAATCAAAGAGAATATATATATAGTGAACAGAACACTCTTAAATTCCATTCTTTGTATGTGCTAGTGCTGCTGGGAAAAATTAACTCTTTTATCGAGAACAATAATTATTTTCTTAAGAATTATTAATCTTCTGTGGGGACGAAGAATCATAACTTCAGAATTACTCTTAAAGGGATACCCGAGTGAAAAACACATTGGGGCTCAAAAGAATCTTCAACATGTTCTTTGTTCAGAAAATGTATTAAAATTTGATCAAAGGTTTTTAGTATTAAGAACGAGCACCTCAAAGTTGGCCCCGCGAAGACATGGGCGCCGCCATCTTTGTTTGCATTTACGGAAGTGACGTCACTTCGTCCCACCAGCGTATCGCGGCTACTTGTCTTTGTATGATTTTCACACGCTCGGAATTAAAGTGGATATATTTTCATCGAGATTGCAGAGGAATTCTTACAGAAACCGGAATTATGATGAAGACGACATTATGAGAAAAGTTCAGAAGACTGGAAGGAGGAAGAAAAGCGAGAAATTATCAGACGAACAACAAGGTCTCGTAACTGCCATTTAATAACAGCAAAACAACATGGCTTAAAAGACTCGAGTGACTTCTGAATAAGTATAAGAACTACAATGTATGTGAGGTACAGTTAAGGCGTTTATCATCCTAAAAACACCTAATGTGTGAGAGAGTGAGAACGCTGGTGGGACGAAGTGACGTCACTTCCGTAAATGCAAACAAAGATGGCGGCGCCCATGTCTTCGCGGGGCCAACTTTGAGGTGCTCGTTCTTAATACTAAAAACCTTTGATCAAATTTTAATACCTTTTCTGAACAAAGAACATGTTGAAGATTCTTTTGAGCCCCAATGTGTTTTTCACTCGGGTATCCCTTTAAAGGAGGACATAATAATCTTCAAAGAAGAATTATACGTATTGTACAAAGAATCTAATTTTACAGCAGAAAAGGTTGTTTAAAGTCAATCATAAACTAGAAGAATCGTTATAACCAGTGCATGAGATAAAATAGTGGTCCATAAATATTGTCACCCCAAACATTGGTGCTACTTCATTTGGCGTTATCCGCTGTACAAGGACGAATACCACCGAACACTCAAATTTGTTTGCTGTGTTCGTCGGTCTTAATAGGGACTAAAAGGGACTAAAAGGGACCTTACGCAACCAGGACGGTGACGGCAGTGACGACGGGAGGTAGAAAAGTGCTTTCTCCCAAAATCTGGTGTTTACTAGTTCCTTTATTTGCTTTTAATTACGTTTCACATCCAGGTCTTCGAAAAATATGATAAGCATAAAGTTTTGCTCACGACGAACGAAAAACAGAGTGATTTACTTTCTTACGTTTGCGTTCTCTTGTAAACGTGAACTTTGGGATTTTCACGTGGTGTTTTCCAGACAACCGTTGAAATGTAAGCGACTGCGTGCATTTTCACGTGCAGTTATTGTATTTTGTATTGTTTTTTGCCGTCTTCCTAGACGTTGCCGTCCTGATTGCGTATGGTCCCTATTAAGAAACCAGGACGGCGACGGCACTGACGACGGCACTGACGACGGGACACAGAAAAGTGTTTTCTCTCGAATTTTTTTTTTCTTTTTCCTTTATTTGCCTTTAGTTATTTTTCACATCCAATTTTTCTAAAAATATGATAAGCATCAAGTTCCCTTCACGCCAAACGAAAGACGGATTGCAGTGATTTACTTTTTGACGTTCGTGTTCTCTATGGAACGCAAAACGTATGGTTTTCACGTTGTGTTTTTGCAGACAACGGTTGAAATGTAGGCGATTGCGTGTATTTTCACGTGCAGTTATTGTATTTTGTAATTAACGCTATTGTTTTATGCCGTCGTCCTTGACGTTGCCGTCGTGGTTTCTTAAAGTCCCTAATAGCTTAATATATGCTATGGCTTCATTATGAATTCGATATTACTGGCTTGGATTTAGAGGTGCAAGGCAATAATTACAAGACACTTTAATCTGGCCCCTTTTTGCCAGCTCGTTTTTGCTGGTTTTGATCCATTTTTCGTTTTGTTTTTTTCTATTTTTGTCTTTCTTCCAGGCCCACAGCGCATACCTGGTGGCAGTGTATTTCATGGATGCTCTGAGGACAGACCTGTCTGGTGCCAGTAAGGAGGTGCTGTCGGCACTCAAGTCCATGTCGGATCTGAACGCCTTATATGGTATTATGAATGACTCAGGGAGCTTCTTAGAGGTATATTATAATCAGATGTTCTGTCCAGTTTACCTGACAACGCATCAGCCTTAGCCAGGGGTTAGTGGTATAGCGATGTTTCGTGTGTCGTCATCTATTGTCATTAATGTGCCAACCAGAGATCCATTGGTTCCTAACACAAAGCGGGCTTTACAAATCATGGTTGGCACATTAGCATAACAATTGCAATGTTTATCAACACGAAACATCGCTATTCCCAAATACCATGAATACCCAAATACCATAAATTGTGACATTCAAATCATATGTCAAAATTTTGCCGTATACTTTATACCAGATAATCCCAAAATTTAAATATACTAAATACCTATATTTCAATATAAAAATACCGTATACCCAATTTTAAAACCCTTGGAGACCAGTTTACCCAATACCCCTGGCCCACCCTGATGAGTTCATTCCTTCAGGGGAAGCTATGTCGGCCAAGTACACCTCAATTAAGAAAATCTTGTACTTTGTTTTATTTCAATCTACAGTACCTTCACTGACTAATAAATGCTATAGTCGTTGTACGTAAACCGTTAATAATATTATTATGCAGTGGTTACGTTTTGTTACAAATGGCATGGGATGAGTCCTTAATTATAGGACTTGCTTCATAAAAAATACGAGACCCAGACCAAAAACGGCAACGAGTCTGAACAAGAATCGAACACTGTTGGTTGAAAATGTTGGGTACGTGGAGGGAAAGGCTGTCAGATATATTTGATGGAACAAAAGCACACTTCATCCAATATTTGATCAAGAAAAATGTTGGGACGACAAACTATCGAACAATGTTGGTCCAACATCGTCCAACATGGGACGACAAACTATCGAACAATGTTGGTCCAACATGGAATGACAAACTATCGAACAATGTTAGATCGAATAGATTGGTTGGGCTTTACTATCGCTTTGCGATCGATTATCTTGCGTGGTACGTGTCGCCGATGACGCATGACATAACAAAACTTGCCCAGGAACAAAGTTAACATAGGTACACAATGGAACTAGGGTCTATTAGATCATATTCTATGTTAGCTCTACATTGCTGGGTAAGAATATCCTAATGTCTCGACCTTGAGGCGATAATAAAATTTCTCATTTCAGACTTTCTTCCGACTTGCTTTGAAATAGGTTTATACTTCCATACGCACTTATTTTTTACATGGCTTGGTTTTCTTTGCTTTTTCAGGAGAATATATCTCATGTTTTTATATCACACTTCAGGTTCTTTTAACGATGATTTAATATATATAATCCCCTTGCATCTTAATATTTATTCCGCTGGACGTATTCCCTCACACGTTTCTTGGTACTTAGAACTACTGATTTACTCTTTACGTACGGAGAAGATGAAAAAAAACGGCACGTGTTACGCACCGGAACTCGAACCCTCGATCACCCGCTTTCACTCTCTTGTTTTTTTAGTTCTCTATCCTATCCACTGTACTACAAGCTGTGTTAGCTAAGAGGATTGAGAGAAAAATAATGAGAAACCTTGCGAACAGTTGCTTCTTAATTATTTATGAAAAGAGATGTTATTATTGCACATATGAGAAAACCTCACCTTGTGAAAAACAAGCATTTTATCGGCCTTCTGCTCGGAGGTATATATGGGACTTATTCACTTCGGGCGAAACCGTACATAATACATGCATAAGACATGCATAACACATGCATAACACATGCATAACACATGCATAAAACATGTTCTACTCTTAATTATTTATGAAAAGAGATGTTGTTATTGCACACATGAGAAAACCTCACCTTGTGAAAAACAAGCATTTTATCGGCCTTCCGCTCGGAGGTATATATGGGACTTATTCACTTCGGGCGAAACCGTACATAATACATGCATAACACATGCATAACACATGCATAACACATGCATAACACATGCATAACACATGCATAACACATGCATAACACATGCATAACACATGCATAACACATGCATCACACATGCATAACACATGCATCACACATGCATCACACATGCATCACACATGCATCACACATGCATCACACATGCATCACACATGCATCACACATGCATCACACATGCATCACACATGCATAACACATGCATCACACATGCATAACACATGCATAACACATGTTCTACTCTTAATTATTTATGAAAAGAGATGTTGTTATTGCACACATGAGAAAATCTCACCTTGTGAAAAACAAGCATTTTATCGGCCTTCCGCTCGGAGGTATTTATGGGACTTATTCACTTCGGGCGAAACCCAGACCAATAACCTTTTATGATACATACATAATATGTAAATAATACATACATAACACGTGTTCTACTCTCTATTTTCTACTCTCCACAGACAGGAGTCTTGACTGTAACGCAAGTTTCTTTGGTTCGAGATCAAGTCAGCTCATTGTTCGAGAAGATTAGGTGAGTACAAAAACACCAGATTAGAAATATGAACTCTTTGATTACTTGAATTGCTTTGCTAAGGAAACCCAATAACTGTATTGCCTGCTTGTATTGTGTTCTCTGTTTTGTCAAGGGTTCAACCTCTCATGTAGACCGTCTGTAGTATTTTCTGATGATCTAACGCCCTGGTCCCTGGATGAAAATGTTGGGTGGTGACAAAACGCTGTCAATCATTTGATTGGACAAAAGCAAAAATGTTGGTCCAACGTCCAACATGGGATGACAAACTGTTGGAACAATGCTGGTTTATATTAACATGGGTTTCCTGTGGTCAAATGTTAAACTATTGAACGTTGTTGGATAACACGATCCAATTTTATTATATGAAAATATTGTGGTGACAAAACGCTGTCAAACATTTGATTGTACAAAAGCGATAATGACATGGGTTTCCTGTGGTCAAATGAGATTAGAGACCTGGACAAACTATTGAACATTGTTCGGGATAACACGATCCAATTTTGTTGGATGAAGATATTGGGGTGACAAAACGCTGTCAAACATTTGATTGGACAAAAGCGATAATGACATGGGTTTCCTGTGGTCAAATGAGATTAGAGACCTGGTCAAACTATTAAACATTGTTGGATAACACGATCCAATTTTGTTGGATGAAGATATTGGGGATTTGGGGTGACAAAACGCTGTCAAACATTTGATTGGACAAAAGCAATAATGACATGGGTTTCCTGTGGTCAAATGAGATTAGAGACCTTGTCAAACTATTGAACATTGTTGGATAACACGATCCAATTTTGTTGGATGAAAACGTTGGGGTGGTGACAAAACGCTGTCAATCATTGACAGACGACTGAACCAACATAATTGGCGGGAATACAAAAACAAAGAGGAAAATATGGAGCTAACGCGAAAGCGAAAGAGCCTAAGTATGACAATAAAATGGTGAGTCCTGATTGGCTAACAGTGTAGGCGTGTCTCACTTCTCGATATACAACTTTGTTGGAAGACTGGTCAAACACTACAACATTAGTCGAACAGAATTGTTGTATGGAATGTTTGACCAAAAGCAAAGTTCATCCAACTGATCCAACATGAGATGATAAACGGTCGAACAATGTTGAATCGAGCAAACCTGGATCGTAGAATCTAACATTGTTCGGGCTTCAAACATTTGCCTGAGAAAACAGCCGTTTCTATCCCAGGGCTAAAGGCGGGCAGGCTACTAAAGCGTGTATTTTTCCCCTTTCAGACCGGATGCCGTAGCCCTTGTCGATGCGTTTGACTACTCAGACTTCCTTCTCAACTCGGCCCTGGGACGATACAACGGTGACGTGTATCAGCGGCTGTACGAATTGGCACAGAAATCCCAACTGAACAGACAGCCGGTACGTGACACGTGACTCGTTACCAGGCCTAGCTCCTTCCTCTTGGCAGTTTAAAGTCTGGAACGAATGTTCAAGTAATAGTAAAAGTTTCTGTTTTTGGCAACCAGTCGTTGCTTCCTTCTCGTAAATGCGACCGTGTTTGCTGTCAAAAGTTCCTTATGGATGCCGAAATCTATCCTTTAAATGTTGATGTCATTCCCCACCCGCCACCCGGGGGGGGGGGTATTATATCCCTCTATAAGACAAATAACAAATTATCTATACTTGGATGTCGGTGTTTATTGTGATCTTGTATAATGAGTGTCATAACTAAATAAGTCTTCATCAAGCACTAGACTATACCCTGTCCAAGATCTGTTGATGTGAAAATGGATACCCTGTCTAAGACCAGAAACTCGAAAAACCATACCCTGTCCAGCAGATCATCCCCGTATAGTCCATATATGGGAGTGCCCCCCCCCCCCCCCCCTGGGTGTCATTCATGGACGTATTTACCTAGCCATCAAGCTCATTTGAATTTCCCGCTGATGATGGATTTTAATGACGTCACACGGTTGTCACTTGTACAATAGGCCCTTTGCAGGACCTGGTCACGTGACCTTTTTAGCCTGTCAATGAAATAAAAATGGCGCTAGAACAAAATGGATGCCAGAAATGGAAAGAGCAAGCCAATATTAGTAAAAAGCCCAACTTTCTAGGTTCATATCTTTAAAACTGAAGGAATGGCATATTTTTGAAAACTCTATAATTTAACAGAGTTTATGAGGCTGATTCCTGCTGACTGACAAGCCGTGCCAACTCTGTTAAATTTAGAGTTTTCAAAAATTTGCCATTCTTTCATAAAGATATGAACCTAAAACTTGGGCTTTTTACTAATTTTGGCTTGCTCGTTCTATTTCTGGCATCCCTATTGTTCTAGCACCAATTGTTTTTGATTAACAGGCTAAAAAGGTCACGTGACCAGGTCCTCCAAAGGGCCTATTGTAACACAACAAAAGAGCTATTGTCCTGCAAAGGGCCTATTGTAACACAACAAAAGAGCTATTGTTTCTGACAAATAGGGACAACCGTGTGACGACGTCATAAGATTCGAAGACGGCGGCGCGCGGGAAATTCAAATGAGATTTAAGGGGAAATCCGCCCATAAATGACATTAGTAGTAATAGATACAGAATGAGTGGCCGTGCTTTATCGAATTTACAAACTCGAGCCGAAGGCGATACTACCATTTGCAAGCTACCGTTAAGCGTGAACCTTTTTCCGCATTCGTTTATGTTTGAAACCTAGACGTCTGGCGGCACAAACCTTTGCAATTTAACCGCGATAATGACAACCTTTGACATGTCCCGCCTTCACGTTTCAGCGAGTGGGATTCAGGTTTGGAAACTTTTCAGCTAGATTTTCTTTCGCGCTACGTGCTAAATCATATAAATGTCGGTTTAAGTTAAAGTTTTGGACGTTCAGAATTATGAGAGATGCAAGACAACAACTGTCTCTTGGCATAATCTGAGTTGCACGACGGTAGAAGACATATCAAAGGTTTTCAACATCAAGGTTGATGCAAATCATGCATATCACTTCAAATAAGCTTATATAGTTTCTCAGAGGCTTCCTTGTCACTCTCAAGCGTTAATTTTTTGTTTATTCTAGTTCTTTTATATATTAAATATTTGTAAACTATCTATATTTGTAAACTATCTATCTATATTTCTGTGTAACTGTAATATTAAATGTAACGTTGTGAGTGACAAATAAATACAATACAATACAATAATTAGTTGGCCGAGGAATTGACCTATATCACTATGACGTCATATCAAAACAATCTATTGTTTAAACGCTAAGGATCACGGTCGTGGGAGGGGGACAAAACAGCAACAACACAAAGGAAATCGCTATCAAATGCATTTTGAAGAACGTAGAATAGCGGTAACAGCCACCAAATACGGTAAATATTGTGGGATAAACATTGATACAGCTGATATCTGGAAACCAGACAATTCGAAGTTAAATTTTCCTCAGCAGAGCAGATTTAGTTCAAAATTCTATTGTTCAAGTCGATTCTGTCCCCCTCATAAACAAGCCGTGACGTCATAATGATATAGGGTAATTGCAAAGGTTTGGGCCGCTAGACATCTAGTTTCAAACATAAACGAACGCGGAAAAAGGTTCACGCTTAAACGGTAGCTTGCAAATGGCAGTAAAACACGGACACGAATTATGTATATCACTTGTCAAACGTTTATAGGTGCATAGCTGGAGTAGTGTTTTCAGTTATTTTGACGCATGATACGACCTATTTCGGCCGAGAAATTCGAAGCAAAATATTATGCAAATCAGGACGAATCTGTATCTTATTTACATATCACTTATTACACACCATTTTCTTCAGTGTTTTTACTTCATGAATTATTAATGTCTTTGATAAGTAATAGATACAGAAGATAAGCACATCAATAGATTTAGACATCCACAAGGAACATTTGAGAGCAAACTT
Organism: Actinernus sp. WN-2022; assembly: GCA_030867875.1. Classification (NCBI taxonomy): domain Eukaryota; kingdom Metazoa; phylum Cnidaria; class Anthozoa; order Actiniaria; family Actinernidae; genus Actinernus; species Actinernus sp. WN-2022. The sequence continues at coordinate 17,144,587 of JAOWCC010001210.1, read as the reverse complement.
TGTTTTTCAGCCGAGGTTCCCTTTACTAAAACTGTCTTTGAGCGTTATTCAAATATTTATGGTCGTTTTTTGAACGTCGTTTTTTTCTCTTGAAGTTTGACGTTGAGACGCTTCGTTTGAAAACAAAAAAAACCTAACTAATCGAGAACAGGAATTCCTCGGTTGAATTGGGAATTTAGGTTGGTTTTTGCGACACCTTTGTTCATTCTCGATCCCAGAGCCCTTCTTCTTTGCGTCGAGGTTGCCCAAAAAAGCAGGGGTCTGGGGACGAGAATGCACCCCGGCTCTACATGCTGCTCGGAACTTTAAACAACGCATGCGCGAAGTTAAATGTTTTTTAAAAAAATACGTGGTTTTACATGCGGATCCGATATCTATTATCTCAACAGCGCTCTCTCTTTCGTATTGACGCTGTTGTGGTTTTTTCTCGCAGGTTCTCCCAGCCTACAAGTACCTCAAGCAAATCATGAATGGACACAAAGCAAAGCTCTAAACATCACACTCTGGGGATCTAAGAATACGTAGTACAGAAATAAAGGGTTTGCATAATCTCACATCAAAACAAATAAACGAACAAAATACTGACACCAAAATTTGATGGATTTGAAAAATCTAAGTCAAATGTCATGATTTCCCGGGGGGAGGGGGGTACTTGCATGATTAATGGTAGATATATGCGGCTATAGGTCTAGAACCGGACCCTGTTTAGCTGGGTCCTGACTTTGATCAGTCCCTAAGGTTGTTTCAGGTCCCGTTACAATTCAGTGTCAGATTCAGTGTTTCTGTCCGTCAAACTCCTCATTCAAACGTTTGTATACCTGACTGTCGCTATCTCTACGATGGAATATCTCGAGCGTTTTTGCTGTCTCTTTATGGTTCGGGCAAGACTGACGAGTCCACTCAAACAGGCACTATGAAAAGTACATTTAATAGTAATGGGAATCTTACTCTGTATTAGATGAGATTGGAATTGATATACTCAGTTTAGCCGGTCGTATCAAATCATATATCGTAGTGCTTTTTCTAGTGGTAATAGGAATGTTTTGTAGTTTTTTTATATTCAATTCACGTTGATTCGATTCAATTTATTGGTTCAAAATCCTGAAACACAAATCAGAGACGGCAATGCCTTTCATTTTGTTTCAACAAAAGTACATTTAACAAATAAAAGATAGTTCTCCTCGTTCTATTTAACAATTAGACCCGTAGCCCGAATGGGCTACGAGTCAATAGCCCATGAGGCGCAGCCGAATGCGCTATTTAACTCGTAGCCCATGAGGGCGAGAGGTCTAATTGTTTTAGTATAAACTAACTAGTCGGACAGTAGAAAATAATAGAAAGAAACAAATTGAAGTTGAATTTTTTTTATTATTTCGTGAAAATGCGTGCGGTTTTTCTCTACCATGGGCTATCACTAATAGACCTATAGTAGCGTAGCCAATCAGAACGCAGGATTTGTAATAGTCCACTAGTTAGTTTATACTAAAACAAAACAATGCACGCTCGAGGTCTCAAGCATGTTAAGGCCTGGTTCATTTAACGGAAAATAGATGTACGTTAAAAAATGTTTTCTGACAGAAATAACACTTTAAACAAAAACTAATTACACCGTAATACTAATATCAACTTCCTTAAATTTGTTAAGTGGGTGGTTGTCGTATCACGTGATCGATGACGTCATAATTATATAAAATCGTTTAAGTGAAATGCGGCTACGACGATAACATACGAATATAAAGTAACCCTGCTAAAACATTACTCCTCCCGCAGTGTTTCAGATCACGCTTAGAAAACATGACTATCATATAAAGATAAGGAGATATTAAGGGTACAAAAAGTCACGTGACCTATTTTGCATATGTTCGCCTTAATTACTCGTTAACGAAACATTGTAGTCATCTTTTCTAAGTTGATTTAGGTAAAAGGCTTCAACCTTAACTAAACATATCCACTCATCGTCCAAGCTGTTTTAAACTCGGAGCCGCGTTTTTGATTTACTGATTTCGTGTTCTAAGTCACGTGACAGACCACGTGACACGTTTTACTACACACAAACCACTTAAGGTAGTCAAGATTAGCGATACCTGTTATCGTGAGAAACTTGACTTACTTACCATACTCGGCTGTGCTGAAATAAGGGAAACAGTTTTTACCCGAAATTTGACCCCTGAACCAGGCCTTAACATGCTTGAGGTCTTGAAAGACTGCGCATGCGCGAGAGGGACGGAGTGGATTAGCAGCTTTTCAAGACCGAGAAATTTTAATATATAATTATGGATGAAATACCAATGTGTATTTCTTTCTAAAAAGTGATATCTTCACACGTGCAGATATCACTGTTGAAAATATGACTGGCTTTAAAAAATGTTTTTGTTAGTAAGGGTTCATCGAAAATTGTATATTAAACAGAACACGGCCATGTAATTGTTTTTGTTTTTTAACATATAACTCGATCTACGCGGAAAGAAAACCAAGCACAATGGGCAGCCAATGAAATCGCGCGTTCTTAGGATGCTCCCGTAATTTATATTATGAAAGAAAACCAAGCACGCTGAGCAGCCAATGACATCGCGCGTTCTTAGGATGCTCCCGTAATTTATATTATAAAAGAAAATCAAGCACGCTGAGTAGCCAATGACATCGCGCGTTCTTAGGATGCTCCCGTAATTTATATTATAAAAGAAAACCAAGCACGCTGAGCAGCCAATGACATCGCGCGTTCTTAGGATGCTCCCGTAATTTATATCATAAAAGAAAATCAAGCACGCTGAACAGCCAATGACATCGCGCGTTCTTAGGATGCTCCCGTAATTTATATTATATAAGAAAATCAAGCACGCTGAGCAGCCAATGACAAATACTGGTCGAGTCGCATGTAAACATACCAAATGTTGGTATTCTTTCTGATTGGTCGAAGAACAATGCTAAGTTAATGCATTGTTCTGATTGGTTTTCACAAACCAGCCCAGCTTCCAGTCTATTTTGTCGCATCTAAGAGAGGTGTCGAAAATTTTGTAAAAGCATCTCTTCAAGGCTTTACTTTCCAGTTTCTGAAACCAGAGCAGAAAGAGTGTATTAGGAGACTAATCTGTTGTAGGGAAGACGTGTTGGCAATTCTGCCTACGGGCTATGGAAAGAGCCTGATCTACCAGCTACTTCCGAAAGTATGCGAACATATTAAGACAGGCAAAAGCGAGCTGTGTGTTGTCGTTGTTGTCAGTACCTAAATTCAATTGTGCAAACACCATTCAGTGTGTCTACCTTTGACGTTCCAGCGAATTTTGATTGGTTCAAGCTGACGGCTTAATTATTTGACATGATTCGTGACAGGAACCGTGACGAGGGACGGAAAGCGACTCGACCAGTATTTGTATCAGGCGTTCCTTTCCCTTTTTCTCTGTTCTTTTTTTACGGGAAAGAAGTGCGTCTGAAACTCGGGTTACCAATGACATCGCGCGTTCTTAGGATGCTCCCGTAATTTATATTATAAAAGAAAATCAAGCACGCTGAGCAGCCAATGACATCGCGTGTTCTTAGGATGCTCCCGTAATTTATATTATATAAGAAAATCAAGCACGCTGAGCAGCCAATGACATCACGCGTTCTTGGGATGCTCCAAATTTATATTATAACCGATCTATAGACACATCAGACCAGATTTCGTATGAGTGGGACGAACTACGGCAGGTCCGTAATCGTGCTGTACCGTAATGGTCAGCAGGACAAAAACAACGGGAAACCATTTCAACGTTACCGCATGCCGTGCGGTAACCGTGCTGTTGTCCCACCGCGGCCACACAGCGGTCAAACGTCTGCGCATGCGTCAAAAGTCTTGCAACAACAACAACAACATATTCCAAAACAAATTCAAAGCGAGCCGGCGGCCGTCACTGTTCACACACCCGTTTTCAAACCTTGAGAACGTTTTTGGTAAATTACGAAAACATTTGGTAAACTCACAGTTTGAAGTTTGTTCAATTTCCCGTCGACTGTGAAAATAAAAAGCTTAACTTTCACGTATTTTTCTTAACTTTTGGGGGTAGAAGTTCACTGTAATGTGTTTTAAGGTAAATCTTGCGCGGGAAATTCGCGCGGCCGCCCACCAGACTGACCGTAATACGCACGCGCAGACGTTTGACCGCTGTGTGTGCACCGCGGCAAAACACTGTGCTCCGCTGGCCGAAAGAATGAAGGCTCTGGTTTCAAATACAAGTTTCCAAGGTCTTTAACTTTTCTAGTAAATAATTTTATAACTTAGTAAACCCACAGTGAATTACAAATTAAGAAAACTTAAACCTGTTGAAGTCTTTCGCTTAGCTTTTAAGTAGTTTTCTTGTTTCTCGCGAAACATTTCATGTAAAGAAGCGTACGAATGTAAGTCTAAAAACACGGGTGATGGCCTCTGTTTTCTTTTAGCTTCCGCGGGGAAACTGTGGCGGACGCGCGCTAGGCTCGTCAAAACGCATGCGCGTGACGTGTTGCCGCTGTGTGGCAGTAGCCAGAGCTGTAGTTTGACCCACTCGTACGAATATGTTGAGTGTAAAGTAGATAAATATGTTGAACTGCAGTGTGCAGTTAGTCATGATTTAGTCACCAAATTTGTATTCTTGTTTTTATTCTTTGTATTATGATATGTCTGCTCGATGGCCAAATAAATATTTCTCAGTAAAAATGTTGTCTTTCCCGTTAAGTGTTATCCACTTATCCCACATTTTCCTTTCACCAACCTCAGTTGAAATCAATAAAACTTGGTGCTCGCCTTTCGGTCGTTTTAATATGACGTCCGTACGATAAAATATAAACTACTCTCTCATTCCAGACTCCTAATTTTTTCTAAGAGACGGGGATCGGTTTCATAAAACTTTCAGTAAGGTAAGTGAAGACTTGAGAAGCCATTACGGGTAAACTTACTGAACCTACGGGTGTTGCCTGAAACTTAGGGAGCGGTCATTAATTACTGGGGGGGGGGGGGGGGGGGGTTGTTGTTTGTTTTTCGTCAGATACCCCTGGAAGCCTCGGTATCAAGCTTTTTTAGATCTCGAACGTGACTCATTGTGGACATTTCCGAAGTGCACCACATGCTTCATAATTATAGCAGGAATGGTTCATGACTTTTAACGCACAGTTTCTGTAATAAGGCATGGACTCAGAAAAAAAAAATTAAACATCCATCGTATTTATTATGAAACAACAAATAGCAACTTGTGACTCGTTGCATTTCCTTGCTATACCATGCTCGTAAAATGCTTGTAAAACACTCATCTCATTTTTAGCAGCAAATGCTATATGGTTAATTAAAAAGAAATGGTATTCTGACTTATGGTCTATATGGTTTATACTTTCAAAAACTCTGTGGAGATTAGACAGTCTAACAGTGACAACGATAAATGTAACTGAATCAGTAGTTGATGACATCAGTCGGATTCGCATATTGGCTCCTCGTAAGGTGCACATCCAGATGTTTCCCAGTACAGGCCAATATCCTCTGAACTACTGCTGTCGCCTGCGACTTCTGTTGTAATCCCCACGCAACTGCCATCGACATGCACTTGTAACTGCTTCGCCACCACTTTCACCGCCATCACTTTCATTGCCATCACCTTAATCACTATCACTTTCACCGCCATCACTTTCATCGTCATCACGTTCATCATCATCATCATCTGCATCGTGACCACTTCCACATTGACTTTCATTTGCAACAAAACCTAAAATCTTGCGTAGTTCGGATTTCGCACTGTCATCCAAAATATTACATCCTGAAGATGTGAAAGCCACTGCCCATTTCTTTTGTCTCTTGCCGAGTTGGGTGATGATCCCTGCGCGTAAATCCTCCTTCGTACATACCTTTCCTTCCGCCAGTTCTGGCGCAATCTTCTTTAACACCTCAATCGTTCTTGCCAAATGCCTCACCTTCTTTCCGTTTCTTGTACTTGTTGCTGTTCTGTATTTTGCTAGTCGAAAGATAGTAAAATAAACGAGCCAAAGTTTTGGACCATTTCAATGTATTATTGGTGGCTTTTGTAAATGCATGAACAGCTTATTTTTACGCAGATGTGCACTTGCGTATAGGCACACTACGCCCCCCAGGTAATTTGCCGTTATTTAATACTTCTCTGAATAGCTGATTGGTATCCCACCTTGAATGTTTCGACAGTTATTATTATTATTATTGACAGTGTATTGAACACTCCTGTGTCCAAAATTGATTCCTATTCCTATGATGGAACAAATTGACCGATTGGAAGGAAGCTATCTCAAGGGAGGGTCATAATTGTTTGGGCTGATGTTTTGGGGAGGGCCAACAGTTTTGGGTCCTCGTTTTAGATATTTTTACCGGCCCTCGCCCCCCCCCCCCCCCCCCCCCCCCCCCCCTGTAATTAATGACCGCTCCCTTACTTAGCCGCGCTCGTAGTGAACCAGTTAGGGGTTTTATTAGCATTAGTTATTGATTGATCAGTCCAGTTGAAGAAAGTTTTGTGCATAGACAACTAAAAATGCTCAAGACAAATAAAGCAATTGGCCTTAATCGCATTAGCGCCAGACTGCTGAAAGACTCTGCAAGCATCATAACTCCTGCTTTGACCAAGATTATTCAATCGCTCGCTTGACGGTCTTCTACATTCCCTTCTATCTGGAAATTTGGTAAAGTAACAGCTCTCTTCAAATCTGGTGATCGAAGCAACGCCAACAATTACAGGCCGATTACAATCCTCCGGACAGTTGGTAAGATCCAGGGGTAGGTAGGGATGCTCATCGGACATTTTCGATTTGATCCCTAAGAGGTACTAAAATGGGCGTGGCTCAAGCTTATTTTGACCCCTAAAAGGTACCGATAAAAACATGCCAACATTTTAAACTTTCGATGCCCTTTATTGCTATTGACACCCGACCCCTAAAAGGTACCGCTTTACATATAAATGTCTGTGTTTGATCGTGGATACTCTAAGTGGTACCAAACTCCTGATTTTGACCCCTAAAAGGTACGACGAGCATCCATGTACCCCTCACATAAGGGAGTCCCCCCCCCCCCACCGGGGGGAGGGGGGGGGGGGGTAAGATCCTTGAGAAGGCAGTCCATGTATATAATTACCTAATATATGGAGGAAAAGATCCTTTACACCCAGGCAGTTTGGCTTTAGATCTAAACTATCAACTCGGCAGAGATCGCTCTTACTCATTTCACCGATACTATCCTTGCGAATATGGACAGTGGTCTAGTAACCGGTGCTGTTTTCCTGGACTTGTCAAAAGCGTTTGACACTGTTGACCATACTATTCTCTTCAACAAACTAGTAGCGGCTGGCTTTTCTGACACAAGTGTGAACTGGGGGTAACTGGTTCAAGTCCTATCTATCTAACAGAAGCCAAATCACCAACTTGGCAAATGTCTCTTCCTCTCCCAAGAAAGTTCCTGTCGGAGTTCCTCAAGGAAACGTCTTAGGACCACTGCTATTTCTAGTTTACGTAAATAACTTACCCTCATGTGTCAATGGTTAGTACTGAGAAGTTCGTAATTTATGGCAGCGCACGCAAGCTCAAGGATTTCAGAGGTTTCACTGACCATAAATGGCTCTGTTATTGACCGAACTGACTCTTAAATAGTATTTAGGAGTGACAGTCAGTTAGAACATGAGTTGGTCAGAACACGTGGATAGAGTCAGTAAGAAAGTCAATCGACGTCTTGGCATCATCCGCCGGGTAAAGCATTTGCTGCCCTTGCATGCGCGGCTAACTCTATAATTCTCTTGTCCTTCCCTTACTTGACTATGCCGATATCGTCTGGGGAGATAAGAATAATACCGTCCTCATGGATCACCTTCAAGTTCTTCAGAATAATGCTGCTCGACTTTTGCTCGAATTTCTCTCAAGCTCTTCTGCATCTCAAGCACTCGAACTATTAAACTGGAAACCACTGTAACTTCGACGGCGCTATCATCGCTGTATTACTATCATTGTCAAAGCTTAAATAGCATGGTGGGCTTCAACTTTAAATTAAAGCCGAAGAATCACGACTTTCATACATATAATACACGCCGTCAGCACAATCTACATTTAATACCATTCGCACGTAGGAATTGGAGGACAACAGAATTTTACCTACCATGCACTGTTAGACTGAAACTCTTTAGACTCTGAAGTTATACAATCAACTACATTATCAATTTTTAAATCTTACTGGCACATAACTTAATTTCATAACAATCCTTGTACTATTTCTATTTTATTTCAACCATTTATCTTTTCTGTTTTCCATATATTAGTGAAATATATATTTTTAATACAGGACCTCCTGAAAACCGCAAATTGTGAGTAGAGCTTTCCTGTCAAAATATTATTGTTGTTGTTGTTGTTGTAATAATAATAATAATAATAATAATAATAATAATAATAATAATAGAGGTGCACGTTAGGGTTTGTAGTGTGTAAGTCGTGAATTGTTTACCGTTGCAGATTCAAACCTCGTTTGATGAAGCTGTGTGTCTTTTTTCTATAAATCCTTCATTTTCTTTTAAAATTATTAAGTTTTTTTTTTAGCCATAACAATTAGGCTTTGCATTACCCTGGATGCCAGAGGTTCCACTGCCCTATCTAAGCCAAAGTTTAGGCTCGAAGCCTAAATCTAGCTGGCACCTGAGTCAGGCTAGTCCCTAGGTTTTGTCTGAGTGCATTAATGGGATCCCTGTGGTTTGCTGAGCCATTACAAACCACAGGGATCCCATTACCCCACTCAGACAAAATACCAACCAGTGGCTAAGGGACTATGCTGCACCTGAGTATCTTTGCTCCAAATTTATAGCTAAAAACGAACTAACAAACTACCCCCTTAGAGATATCTAAAACGAAGCTTTGGCTATCGTGGAGCGGTTCTGTGGAATAGCTTGCCAATCGAATTACGCAAAAAAGATTATCTAAATGCTCTTCAAAAACTCATGAATAATTAATGAAGCAAAAACAAAGGAAATCAATGACTGTGAAGATATTTTATATTATACCTGATAAAATTTCATCCTAATTTACATAAACTTTTAGCTTGCGTTTGGTTTTACTTTGGATTCTGATTGGTTGGTTTACTTTCTCAGCCAATAGGAGAGCTTAGTTGAAATCCGCTCGAAACGCTATACGGGCTGTTCACCAACCATAATCCGGCGGTTGTAGGTTATTGCACCGCTGTAAATATTTAAAGAGAAAACGAAGAAAGACTAATCTCAAGAAATGGCTCTAAAGAACAAAGTATATATATATATATATTACCGCATTTTAAAATATTTTCTGTGAGGAAGAGGTGTATAGAATTATAGAGCAGATTTCGTATGAGTGGGACAAAACTAGCCGCCGTGACGTTGAAATCGTTTACCATTGTTTTTGTCCAGCTGATCTACGGCTGTAACAACCGTGCTGTAACAACCGTGCTGTAATAACCGTGCTGTAACCGTGCTGTTGACGTGTTGTGCCGTAGTTCTGTGATTTGATTGGATCAGCAGGACAAAAAGAATGGGAAACCATTTAAACGTCACGGCATGCCGTACAGTAACCGTGCTGTAGCCAGTGCTGTAGTTTGTCCCACTCATACCTGCTCTACTCAGCCACGGCTACGGACATGCCGTTGCACATGTTTCACATGCAATTTTAACGAGCAGTATGATTGGTCAACTCTTATTCCAAATTTGGAAAAGCACCAAACTAGCCAATCACGTTACGTGTTATATTTTTCAAAAGCCCTTGTTGTCAAAGCGAGGTGGAAGCCCTCGCTCTGTGATACTGTTGTAAAGGACTTGTTGAACTTCTGCAACAAAAAATATAAAATGAAAGCGGGAAGCAAATATGAAAACTCATCAGAGAACGACGAGGATGATGCTCGGGTCTACATTTTTGACCGCAGAGAGGGGAACAAGCCAGAGGAACGCGTTCCCCTGGGCGGCATTTTCAATTTTGCCGCCTTCAAGGACAAAGTGTGTCAGGTATTTTAGTAGAATGGTTACTAAAAGTTTGCAGTATTACTATTAGCGTATTTGAATGGGGATTGGTGTGTTTACAACTGTATTTTGGAAATGTTACTTCTATTAAAGCTGTTTGGAGTCACAAAGACAGAGAAGTTTGTTATGGTAAATACGAACCGCCAAGAGATCATGGATGATCTAACATATGGTGAGTTTCTTTGAGTTTAAAGTTAGCTTAATAAGTTAATTTATGGTCACTATATCGTAGATATTATTGTTGTACTGCCTTTTACAACAACCTTGCTATCGTGATTACAAATGGTTTCGATTTGTTTCCCATTGTAGAAGAGCTAATAGAAGGAAATGACACTCTTTACATGCTCAAGTCGATCACCCAAGAATTGAGTGCCCCGACAGAAGAGAGAGTAGAGTTTATCCCTCATTACGACACGCTTGTTAAAAGTGGCATGTACGAGTATTATGCCAGTGAAGGCCAGAACCCATTACGTAAGTATAGATAAAATACACGTAGCTCCATGTAGAACTGTACCTAAAAAGTATACAGACTTTCTGTTTCTCTTTGAACAACTATAGATCAGAACTTTCTCAGCTTCTGAATATATTTTTGAAAATGCTATTACTTATGTTGATTCAGTGACGAAGCCTTGGTGAAATGGTTCCAACATCAGTTCAACATTTGTTGCTTCAAGTTGAAGGATGTTGAAAACATGGGTGTCAAATGGTTTCAACGCCAGTTCAACAATATTGGGTAAATAAGTTGCGAGATACCTGGAAATGAGAACCAGACTACTCTCATCCACGCTGCTGCCATAGCAGTGAACTGCCACGTCATCGATTGTCATTAGAGCAGGTTTTAATTGAGTGTTGAAAGTTTTCGGTGATTGCTTGGTTCTGCGTTTACTTACTAGGTTTTCTATTGGCTGTGAAAATGTTTTGTAATCAGTCAGCTAATCAAATTCCAGAGTAAAACCAATCATGGTTTTGGTCCGTCACACCATCAATCCACAATTGTGTTTACTTTTCCTCCTGATTGGTTGCTTTCTCATGCCAGTGAAACCAATCGGTTATATTCACTTTAGTTCGTGATTGGTTTGTTGTAATTGCTTTGGTTTTACTACAGTCAATTGAAACCTGCTCTAATGTGCCAAACCAGAGATCCATTGGTTCCTGACACAAAGCGGCCTATTGAAATCATGGTTGGTACATTAGCATAACAATTGTAATGTTTATCAACACAAAACATTGCTATAGGTGCACATGCCCATAACTAGACTTGCTCCAAGTCGAACTCGCTGAGTCACTGGGTAAGCGATTACTGGGTCAAAATCGAGCGCGAGAATCAAAGCAAGAGGCGAGTTAGACTTGTTTCACTTGCAGGAAATTGAATCGGGGGATTACGTTTTGGCATGAAAACACGGTTCAGGGACGGAGCTTACATTTCGCGCCTTTGACAAAATCTTTCTAAGTACAATTAAATTGTAAATACCATATCCACGGTCGACTGACTTGACACGTCAACATACAATGCCTGAAGAATTGACGCTTTGTGATTGGGCAAATCTTAGTACGTCATAAGCCACGCCTCCGGTTGAAAAATCAACTGGTAAATTTGGCGCGCTGCAAGTGGGAAAAGTCCTTCGTGCGGGGGGCTAAGAAGGACTTTGAGAAAGTCTAGCCCATAACCAGCAAATGAAGGGATCCATGCAAGAACATCACGAATGACTATTGATCACATTCTAAATTCTCCTTCATGCTCTTTGTTTTCTAAAGGAGAGTTTGGCACTTAGGCTGTTCTTGTACAGACCCCTTCAAATGTTGAATGAAACTTGGTCAAACGGTTTCAACATGATTCAATATTTATGAAAACAATATAAGTTAATTATAAAAAAAAAAAAGTTGGAGAGATGTTGAATCAAAGTTTGAATGCATTAAACTCTATTCAACATCTTTCAAAGATTCAGATTCAGATTTCTTTATTAAACACTATTTAAAGTATGCACAGAAATTAAGTAAAGATTACTATTATAAAATGACTAGTTTGATTATATAAGTTAATGTATAGAGGAAGAGTGTGCAGTGGTTAAAGGAGCTAAGCTTTCGAGTTAACCACTGCCACATAGGAAGTAAAGACTAAGTCCAAATTAAATTATATAATACAATATATGTAAAAACTGTAAGTACAGGCTGGAATGATAATTAAATACTGTATGTCATCTTTGGTTAAAGCTGAAATTTAAGAAGATGTTTCTTATAGTGTTTTTTAAACTGTGAATGTCTTAATTTTTTTATCTCAGTTGGAATAGTTTGCCAAATTTTTGATAAGGAGAAGTTGAAAGTACGTAAGCCATAGTTCGTTTTTGCAAGGGGTCGAAAAAATATATAATTTTTTGCATACCTGGTATTGTAAGGATGGATTTCAGATGCATGTATAACGTATCTAGAAAAAATATTTGGAGTATTAGATTTGTCAATAGAGATTTTATGACCAAATATGGAGATTTTTAATTTATATATATTATCAAGAGTTAAAGCTCCTAACAAATTAAAATAAGGATTGGCGTTTTCCCTACTGTTTTCCCTACTGTTATGCCTTTGGACAATATTGAAAGGCAAAGGGTTTGAACATCAGATTTCAACAAAAGTTGGAATTCTGTATACAAATACATATGGTTTATCAAACATCTACTAGATGTATAGAGTCGTGTTTTTCAACTATTTTGGCGATACAACCTATTTCAGCCAAGAAAATTGAAGCAAATTGAAGTAAATTGGGACAAAATGAAATCTGTATCAGATTTACAGATCACCTTATTACACATTCAGTTCCTTTATTTATTTTATTTACAACATTTGGGCGTAACGCCACAGGAGACAAACAATAGGACTCAAAGTCCCCTACGAGGCTTTTCTCCGCCAGCAGTCACGATGGATGTTAACGAGAAGAAAAAAGAGGGGAAAAAAACATATATATATATATACATACAATAATTAGATAATGAATGAAGAAATACAAAATCAAGTACGATAATAACATTATGCTACAAATAGTTTGAATGCAAGCAGCGCAACTGGATGATATGATGATAGTAACAATAATCAACTACTTAACACGGGCATACGGTTACAAGGTTAGAACGACGACAGAGGGGACAAGTAACGAACCAAGTTCGAATGTTGAAGGTATCAAAGACCGAGTTTAGCCTTTCAAAGTAAAGTTTTTTCAGTTTGAGTTTGAAAGAGGAGGTAGAGGGAGAAGAGCGAAGATCGACTGGAAAAGTGTTCCATAGAGGACAGATACGTACAAAGTAGGAAGAACGAAAAGTCGAGGTACGGGCAGGAATTAAGCGTAAGTCTAGACCAGAGGAGCCTAGGAGTTAGGTTTTTCCTTCATGAAAATTTTATTAATGAGTTTGATAATGAAATTAAAAACGTTCTGAAATGCATTAATTTAACAGAAAACTACAATACTCTCCAACTCTTACAAAGCTATTTTAGTGAACACTACAACAGAATATTGGATCCTCAAGTAGCCAATGGAAGCAAGTCAACAGAGGGTGCCTACAAAGCTCTGCTTTTGGACCCGTATTATGGAACATATTTCAAAATGATTTGATGATTCAAAATTATCCATATAGAAGATCACCAAATTTCCAACAATATACTTATGTTTACATGTGAGTGCAGCCAAGGCTTCTAGCTGCTATGACAATAATCTGCTTAAACTAAAAAGCAAACCATGCCAAATTTCAGAGTATGTGTATCACCAATCAAGGAAAGAAGGGAGCTAAAGCTACAGTTCAATGAAGTCAAATTATATATTTGGACACTCAAAAATTACTAAGAGTAGCCATAGATACCAATAGTAACTTCCATGATCACATTCATGGTACTGGTACTGTATGCAAAAAAATCGATGAACTGCAATAATATAAGGTCATCATCCTAGCTCAATTAAAGTGCTTCTTGACCTTTGTGTGAATCTTTGAAAGATTTTGAGTACTTATGCAAAAATATATTTGGTTTACAGAGAATACTCTGTTCTACGCTTGTTTGAAATGGTGAAAAATTGACCTTTCCTGACCCATGACCACGTTAGAAAAAGCCTGGGTCGATTCCCGGGTAGATATCATTTTATAAATGCATTATCTTCCATGGCACCTTTCTATCACAACAACATTGATTTATAGAAAATATACACAGTTTGTGAGTTGTTAATAAAGAAAAAAAGTAATTTTAGACAAAATGCTAAGTATTTATTCAAATTATTGCAAAGTCGAATTAATCTGATGACGTCTACTTGGGAATCGATCCAGGCTTTTTCTAACGTGGTCATGGGTCAGGAAAGGTCGATTTTTCACCATTTCAAACAAGCGTAGAACATACTTTTTTAGAGTATTCTTTGTAAACCAAATATTTCTTCGCAGAAGTACTCAAAACCTTTCAAAGGTTCATAGGCAGAAAAATGTCAAGAAGGGTTAGAAGCACTTTAATAGCAGAGCTCCCTTGCGAGTGGAGCATCATACAAACAGCATGAGTGAAAATTTTCTGGATGTTCTTGCCCACCCACCCGACCGTTGCACCAGCATGTGGAACATGCAAGGTTTGAATCTTGAATTGGCCTGCTCGATTTTGTATGGCTATTTAATGCCATCCTGTCATTTACAATTCAATTCTCCCATTTATGGGAATTCATGATTTTCCAAACTCATGATCAGTGTGACTTTTTACCATAACATGTAAAATATTCAATTTCCAACTTTAAATTCTGTTACATCTCCACGTACACACATACATGTTGTGTTGTTTCTGTTGTACATCATCACCTTTCCCATTACATATGTACATGCAACGTATCTGCACATGCAGTATTTATTTTCATAATTACATCTGCATGCATACATTGTACATGTACATTATACATTTTTTGTTACACATGCACATGCAACTCGACATCTTTTTTGCTTTCTAAACCGTTTGTACTGTTTTCCCTTGATTCAACCACTGAGTTATTTTTGTGTTTTTATCTTTGTATTTTTGTATATAATTTATTGTTTCTTTTGGGTCATTCCCTCAGTTCAGATCATTGGGAGGTCCACTTTTAGGCTTGCCTAAATATATATATTATGCCATCTCATTTGCCATTTTTGTAGAGCCAGTGATATGCATAAGTTAGACTGCATACACGAAAGAGGACTTAGGGTTGTTTTTAATGATGCTACATGTACAGTAGGTCAAGCTATGGATAACTACTTGAAAAAGCAGCCCTATCTCTTCATTCTAGCACATTGACATTACACAACTGTAATATTGCTTTGCCTCTTTTTCAGCCTTTGCCTTTGCAGAGCTCATAGACAATGCCCTGGCAGCCACAGCAGACAATGAAGGGCTGAGAACTATAGAGATAAGATTGGTAAGCCTGATTGCAGCTACAATGGCATCCTAAATGTGGTCATATATTAAGCTTTTTTTAAATGCTGGTTTGTGAAGCTATTTGGTTAGTTTTGTGCACCAGTTCATTGAGCTTAGTCTGATATTAATAATAATCAGGGTAAAGACAAAAGTTGTGTCTGACAGCCTAGGGTTAGTGAGTTTTCATGTTGGGTAGTAGATCTGTTTGATAACTTTCTTGATGGACAGTGTGCCAAAGTAGACTTGTTAGTGAAAGTTATCCGGCAAGCTTCAATTTTCTTTTTCTTCTAACCCTGACAATGCATTGGATTTGTTAATACTTTCTTTGTTTTCAATTGGTAAAAAGATGTTTGATGACACAAGCGGTAAGCATGCAGTGTGTGTTTTGGACAATGGGGCAGGAATGACACCACGTGAGCTGAACAACTGGGCAGTTTATCGTCTATCAAAGTTCAACAGGTTGGTAAATATAATCTATTTGACTGCAAGTGAAAGTAGAGTTTAAAGGGAACTTCCACTAAAAAACTGTGTTTGCTCTCAAATACTCCTCATAGATGCCTAAACCTGTTTGCTTCTTGTAAATTATACATTGGATATC
Organism: Actinernus sp. WN-2022; assembly: GCA_030867875.1. NCBI lineage: Eukaryota > Metazoa > Cnidaria > Anthozoa > Actiniaria > Actinernidae > Actinernus > Actinernus sp. WN-2022. The sequence continues at coordinate 17,128,618 of JAOWCC010001210.1, read as the reverse complement.
ACTTAACAATCAATTTTCCTGGCCATAAAACTCATTTGAATTTCCCGGATGCCGTGTTCTTGGAGTTATGACTTCACATAGTTGCTGCTATTGTCAGGAAACAATAGCTCATTTGTTGTGTATAACAATAGACTGAGGCAACCATGTGACTTCAGGAAAATCGCTCTTTAAGTGACATCTAGTGTACAATTTACAAGAAACAAACAGGTTTAGATAAGGAATGTTTTTCAGTTGAGGTTCCCTTTATAGCCATCATTAATGTCCCTTGTCAAACTTGTATTCACTAACTACATAATACAATGTAGTAATGTTACAATGCAGTGTTTTTCTTTAGTGGACAGCTGGTCACCGAAGCAGGTGATTAGCTTGCCAAAGTTCTTGAGTTTGTTGTTTATAAAAGGTGAGGCTTTTAGAAAGCAGTTGAATGTGAGAATGGTAACGAATTTGCACTTCCTTTGAAAATATTAGATGTCTACATGAATGTCATTAAGTTTTTAAGTTGCTGGAATAATGTAAAAAATAGCTTGTTCTTTTTCTCTGGCTTTAATTTTTACATTATATAGCTGATGATCATCATTATTGCTATTAAGCTGGCAGTAATTGCTGGTATAGAAGTAATGTAGTTGGCTTCTTATGACAGCCTGGAAAATGTAGCTGTGTCAATATATTTTAATGATCAAAGCATTTACTTCTCATGACATCTTAAATGCAAAACACCAAGGGACCAATCACTAAACTTCTTAGAGGGGCAGGTGATCTACATGTAGTGTGAGCTCAGCATGAATGCATTGTTTTTCTCAGCCAAACCTTTGCCCTTTTAGCTCAAAGCACAGTAAAATTATTGGAGGTGGGCTGGAGCACATTACCTGGAGCGTCCATCTCCTATATTATTTCTTTGAGTTGGCGTATTTACACCTTGGGCTATTTATAGAATAAGGTTTCATTGTTTTATACATGATGTACCTCCTTTTGCTAGAGTGTGAACACTGAACGCATGAACGAACGGTACAGGCTATTACCTCCTGTTATTATTTTTCTTTTGAACAAAGAAAAAAATATTTGTGGAGAAACACATTTATTCGTGGGGAAAATAATGAAAGGTGTAAATATGCCAACTCATAGATATATAGTACATATGGACACTCCAGGTATTGGTCTCCTGAGGTGGATGGTAATAAAAATATGCACAATTATATGCCCACTTTTAAAGCACACAAAAGCAGGTGCTACTTTGAAACTTACGAATTGTCAAATTTCATTATACTTCACGAGGGTCGAATTTGTGTATTAAAGTGATGTTTGTGTGGACTGCACAAATTCCCTGGTTAGTAAAGTAACTCTGGATTACTTAGTACAGTAACCCCATCTTAATTTTCAAGAATCTAAATAAGATTTAGGGCGCGTTCGATTGACCGTATTCCGGTATAAGAATAGATGGAATAATCTCTGGAAATCACTGGTTCAGGCACATTTTGCATGGTAAGCTACTAAAGTTTGCTGAAATATGATATTCGGGATACATCTTGTATTTCATGGACTAAAAATTCCCGAAATAAGCGATTTGTAGTTATCATTCTGTGTATTCTTATTCCGGAATACGGTCAATCGAACGCACCCTTAGTCAAAGCTTATTAGCCATTTCGGAGTTGAGGAAGGGACTGGGACCAAGTGTCAAAACTTAATCTAATTAAGAAATGAACCCCATCACAAGAAATATCATGCTAAAATTATAGTCACCGATTATGATGCGATTATTTCAAACAATCTCGAGGGGGTTTGAAACGATTACGCAGCGTAAAGATCGGCACACACGAAGGGACAAGTCCCAGGGTTAGGTTAAATATGAATTGAATAGCAAGCTTTCAAAAATCGTAACAATAAGAGAATGTATGGTTTGGAGGAATATGCCACCCCTGAAAGCGTTACATTCTCTCATATTTTTGAAAGCTTGCCACTTGTTTATTATCCAACCAATCTTCTCAGAATTGGTAAGCTTACTAATTTTAGTGTCATCTTTCTTGATATGTTGTTCATTTCTTAATAGGAATAATGCTTGCCATAACCGTGCAGCCTGTAACCGGGCTGTGTTGTATTTCTGTAATTAAATTGGATCAGCACGGCAAAAACAATGAGAAACCATTTCAACGTCACGGCATGCCGTACGGTAACCATGCTGTGGTCGGTGCTGTAGTTTGTCCCACTCATACAAAATCATCTGTTCTATAGTGAAGCCCGTAGAGGAGCTCCAAGTAGATAATGTTTCACTTTCAAAATAATGTTTTCTTTAATAACTAATTTCAGAAGGTTGCAAATGATAATTTTACAACAACATCCAATTTTCTCACTTTCTGATTGGCTCTCCGCTATATGCAAAATAAGTACATACAATGAAATGACGTCACTCGCAAGCCGTGGTAGCTTTGCAAAGTGCTTTCACGGCGAGGTTTGTGAATTCAAATGGATGTTAACTTCGCTTCCAAAAACAAGAAAGTGAGGATTTCACAAGCATTTTATTAATAGGAGAAGTCAATCGGTGAGTCAAACTTCTTTGTAGTGTGCCATTTGGCAAAATGAGAGTTTTCTCTTAGAGTGGAGAAAGTTTCGGCGAATTTGTACTTGTAGTCAGACTTTGTGACTAGTTCTCTCAGAGCTCAGAAGTTTTGAATTATATAACAATAACTTTTCTGATCCAGAAAAAAAAAATGAAAGGATTTCACATGCATTCCATCAATTACAGAAGTTAATCGGTGAACCAAATTGTCATTTGTCTAAGAAAGCTTTCTCTCGGCAACGGTAATTAGAAGTATTTACGTTTTGACTTTCAATGGCCTTTTTCGTATTACGCACTCATTTGAAGCTATAAGTGCTTCGTTGTTCCACTTGAGTTTTGAACATTTTATGGCGTCATTTCTATGATCAATACGAGTACAGACAATGGCAAAATGTGTGTGATTTGTTAAATTGAATAATTATTTCACCATTTTATCACCCATACACATACTTTCTACCAGTGTAAATCTTGTATATATATACAAGTCTTTCGATTGTTCCTAGCACACTGCCACTTTTAGTAGCTCAACTCCAATGTTTTTCAAATTCAGAAAGCTGTCAAAATGAAAACTCTGTGTGAGTCTAGCAGTGACTACATGTAGTTTCTGCTAGATGAACTAGGTTTTGTGGTGATCCATTGTACATTGTATATTGTAAAGGGACACTTGAAAGGGTGAGGGCTACCCCCCAAAAAAAAAGAGTTAAGTTTTGTTAGGGAGAATTGAGAACTTGATCTGTCCTCACTTAAGTCGTTCTTGCGCTCACCTCTTCACTTGTCCCTTGACCGTACTTTTCAAATCCATGTGCATTCACTGTCTCTCCTTTTGTTACTGGGAACTCTAGCTGTACATGTATTATTATTGCACCTGTATGTAATAGATACAAAATGAGTGGCCATGCTTTATGGGATTTACAAACTCGAGCTGAATATCGCACTTATCAAACGTCTAGATGTAGAGAGTAATGTTTTCAGTTATTTTGGCAATACAGCTTATTTTAGCTAAGAAAATCAAAGCAAAAGTTTATGTAAATCACAACAAATTCTCTAGCAGATTTAAAGATCACATTTCCTTTGTTTTTGCTTCATGAATTATTAATGAGTTTGATAACTATAGATAATATGCTTCTATTTTGTTTTCGACTGAATATAGGTCGAAGGACAGTAAACCACCTTCCAAAGAAAACCCACCTAGATCTCTAAACAGTGACATCTCCTACTTTGGTGTTGGTGGCAAGCAGGCCATTTTTTTCATTGGTAGTGCTACCAGGGTATGTCTCTATTAATTACTGTGCAATAGGCGAATCCTTGTTTACGTTTTTACCTCATTAGCATACATCAAACTTCAAGCGACATAGATACAAACAAACAGAGTGCACAAATCGAAAGAGCTTGGCACACTTGATAATCACCGAAAATTTGAGTGTGATATGATAAGTATATTTTGAGGAATGAGCGTTTAAAAATCTCTAAATTTACAAAGAATGTATGGCTGTCAGCAACTCTTGCCCCCCAGCCGATTTTACAGTTTTGAAAAGTGAATTTCTCCGTAAATATTTAACATATTTATCTCACATTTTCGGTAATGACTAAGTTTAAAATTCTCTTTCAACTGATGTAGATTGTATGTTAGTAGCTTGAAGTTTAATTTATGCTAATGAGGCAAAAATGTAAACAATGACATCAGCAAGGATTCACCTATTACATTGTACTGAAACCAGGGCCACTTAGACAACAAGAACCAATCACATTGCAGAACGAAAACAAAGCATTCCAACTTACGGTTACTTGAGCCAATCAACATGCTTGAGCTTTGATCCGGTAAAAGGTGATTATGAAGTCTAAGACAGTCTTTCGAATAAAGAACATTGTGTGGATGTGCTAGGATTTATACTTTGGAATTGCTTTATTTTCGTTTTGCAGATGAGTGTTTCCAGTTTCAGTAGTTGCACTGTACAAGCTATATTTATGTTGTGGAAACTAAGAAAGTTTGGGACAACTTAAAAAGGTAGCCTGCTGCAGCAGACTATTTTTTCATTCTCAAAAATTAGAAGAAAAAATTATGTCTGCTTATGTGAATGCTTAATTGGTTTCCAATATGCAAAGGACGATGTCAACACCCCATCTCTCGCTTTCAATTGGTGAATCAGAGCCGTTGATAGAAAATCCGACGTGAAATGTACAACTTAGTCTCGTCTCAAGCGTAGGAACAGTCTCTTATGATTGGCTGATGTCAAATTTTGTAGATGTTACATCACTTTCTAGGATATGGAAAATAACTTTTGATTGGTCAAGAAGTATTGCATACTGGAACTTAATTAAGCGCTCGGGTAACCTTCCGAATTTATGAGGGTGAAAAAAAATGTCTGCTATAGCAGGCTACAGAAAGGCAGCTACATGTACGTGTATTTGTTAAATAATGGTAATCATTTGAGGGTTAGATACTGCCGTTCATGTTTTTGACAAATACAGGCATGCGCTGACTAAAAGTAATTAATAATACATGTACATATTGAGGAGAAAGCCCAAATGCAGTATGAAGAGATGTTGAGTGCCTGAGTGTTTTTGTCAATAAAACACAAACTGAGCGCACAGCGTGTGGTCACCAATAAAGCACTGTCATATTTTAAGCCAATCACCTGCTTGGATGTTGTACTGTGCACAAACTTTGAATATTACAATGAAAATTAATAATGAAGATACTGTAAAGACCCGTGTATAAGCCGCACCTTTTTACCTAAAATCTTCGTTCAAAGTCGGGGGTGCAGCTTATCTACGGGAACACCTAGAAAGGAGACCCAACATTAACATATATTTACATATCATGAACCTGTATGAGGCTTTTATTATGTGAACGGTGTGTATATTACAATCTGCTTCAAATCACATCCGATCGTGTAACAGCAATTTAAGCATAATCATTGAAAAAAACACGCAATTTGAAAGAATTAAAGCAAAAACTCTTCTAAGACCTACCTAAGACCTAATATATTAGAATTTCGTGAATATTTAAACGTGATTAAGCTTATTTACCTTCCAAAACATGCTGATTCGCAGCACTTGTCAAAGCATGCATCTAAACAACCAGGCATTCTTCGCAATTTTACTCGTGGGAGATTGGCAGTAGTTAATGAAAATCCAAGATGGCGGACCTCAGACCTACTCGTGCAAGTATAGTTTCGCCAGAAAACCTTCCTTGCTCTAGCAATTAAAGGAAAGTGGTTCCTTGGAATTGTTGTTAGTTAATGGGGGAATAATAGCGGAAGAATTCTGGAGTGATTTAAAGATTGCAGGTTAAAACATACACAAGAAATGACAAGGCAAGTTGTAACTTACCATAGTGGCATTCGATCGAATTAAAGTTGCGATTAACGGTATGTATTCATGAAAATCTGATGAAGTTTTGCTTCAAGTACGAGCGTTTATGAACTCCAACAAAAGATTATTCTTTTTTTTTAAGAAGTTTGGCATGAAGTACAAGCGTTTATGAACTCGGACAAAAGATTTTCTAATTATTTCTTGTATTTTTCAAAAAAGTTTTTCCTAAATTCAAGCTTCAAAACTTGGGGTGCTGCTTATCTATGGGTGCGGCTTATACACAGATCTTTACGGTAATACTCAGCACTGCAATCCTTAATACATGTAAATTTATAATACTATACATTGTATCTACCGTGCACATAATGTGCTTGCAACTTACATGTACAGTACATATTATTTGAATGATAGACATTTGTAATTTTCATTTTTGAACAGATGGTGACAAAGACAAAGGACTGTAGTGATGTGCATGAGTTGTGCATCTCTAAAGAAGAGTTTGAAAGGAAAGAGAAGAACAAAGAGTCCATCTACAGTGGAATGATCAGAAACAGAAGGGTACACTTGTCTAATACTCGCTGAATTAATCAATGTTAAATGTAATGTTTACTAATTATAAAGTACTAATGTGGGCATGCCACTCACAAAAGAAAGGACACAATAATACAGTTAGCTGTTTGAAAATGCTTCAAAGGGCTGTTATTAGATGCTGCGGGGTACCAGCGATGATCATCAGCAACTATGACGATGATCACGGACTACTTAATGTAAAACTTAAAGACAGCTTATGGCACAACAAATATAATGTACATGTTAGGGTTCTCATTAGAAGCTGGTTACTGGTGATTATCGCCATTATGATACTCAAGGACAGCCTCTTTTAAGTTTCGACGACATAATTTTAGATAGAATGCAATTCAAGAAAAACAAACGAAAAGGAAGCATAGCGCACTATAAAGACGATTGTTGTTTTAGTTTGTGAAAGTGCCGTTCGCGTGTCACTGTCACGTAGCTGTCAGCGTCTGTCAATCATGTTTTGCGCATCATTTTTTGCGGGAAATTAAAACATGTTTTTTCAGGGCGTTAAAAAGGAATTTTAGTTTGGATTTTTTTGCTATAATAAAGCTAAGACCTAAAGCATTCTAAATATGCAAAAAAAATATTTTTGGGGAATTTTTGCCTGAGTGTGAACCTTTTGCCATACCTTAAACAATACGTTTTCTAAAGCAACTCAACTGCGACGTCTTTAGTTTCGGCAGAGAAAACTAAACTTCTCAGAGATTTGTTCTGTTCCTCTGCGATCATGGTATAACAAACTTATACCATGGCATTTCGGAAGTGGCCTCAGACTTTTACAAATCTTCCCTTGGCTCTCGGGGCAATTTAAATCACTAATACCCCTCATGCCATGGTATAACTAATAATTAATAATATATAGTTTCATTTGATAAGTAGTTTACAACATTTGCATTTGTTTTTGGGTCGAGATTGTATAGGCTGATACAACTACATAAAATGTACAGTCACATACATGTAAACAAACACCTTATACTACACTGTAGGTAAACATGTTTTCATTGTCATCGTAGCCTGGGGATATGAGTCATGTGCCAGAGGATGAGGAGAATGTGAGGAAACTCATGAAAGAAGAAACTAATAAAACAAGCTTTACAGAGGTTATTGTGACAGGCATATCCCCTCAGCACAGTCACTATCTCAAGACTAACTTTAACCACTGGTGCAGACAACTAGCGTAAGTAGTATTGGACCTGTCTCTATAAGTAACACAATTATTACTTCTGTAGGAATTGTAGGATTCCTACGGTGATGTCATATTCCTACAACCATAATACCTAACTCTGGCCCCTAACCCTCCACCATTTAGGGTGTTTAGAGCTAATTAGCACCGTAAACAGCGGCAGATAAGCCACACCTCTTTTCCAAAAATCTTCGTTGCAAATCGGGGGTGCGGCTTATCTGCGAGAACATCTATAAAAGTTCCATAAATTTCCATCAATTAATGTTTTTAAAAAACATAGTCAGACTGATTAAAACTACACAAAACAAAAGAGAAAGGAAGCACTAATCACGACTTTTGCAAGCTTGGTGGCTCCTAAAAGAGCTGTATGTGTTACAAGTCTGTTTCTTGTTGGTTACTTGTTTCGGATCCTTCCGTTAATAGATCTTCTTCGTTAAAAGATATTTTAAACATTCAACAGTCGCTTTTCTCAAACAACTAAACGTCACCAGACACGGAATCTCCATTCTACCGCAAAGCTTTTTGCAGTGTCTGCATTTCCCAGTAACTTCAACAGTTATAGTTTCTCTGTGAGCGAAAAAATACCACGCTATTCCGGAGTACTCACGTGGTAGATGACCAACTGTTTTGCCACTGTTTAGTACTTTAACAGTAAATTTGTCGAACTGATTTTCCATCTCTCTATGAGCAATCAGAGCAATGTAGATGTGATAACCACGTACGGCAGATTATCACTGCACTCCATGTTTTGATTTGACAGCATTCTAGTGTCCAGTTTTCTCTCTTCCAATAAAATGCATGGTTACTAAGCTTTGATAAACGTGACTGCGAGCATGCTTTTGTTGACTACATTTAGCTAACAATCGACCTTGGACAAAAAGTATCATCAAACAAATGCTATGGAAAGTTCTATTGTATATGTGTAGGCAAGTAGACATGAAGTTTAAACACTTTCAGATTTAAAATTATGGGTAAAACTACGGATTAATCTCGTTGAAGGTTCGATGTAGCAAGGAAGGTGATGCAGATCTCTAATCTTGATTTTCCTTTCAAAACTTTTTTCCAAAATTTGAGCTTCTAAACTCGGGGTGTGGCTTATCTGCGAGTGCAGCTTATCTGTCGGTGTTTACGGTAATTCATACAGTCATTCCTACAATTCCTACCAATGGAATAATCTCTTAATAATTTTTATTATAAATGTATGTAGCTACAGTACCGGCAAGAAACATATGTACATTTGATCGCGAGCAGATCGCGATCACGAAGTGCGATCTGCTTGCACTTTGTTCGCACTTTGTTCGCGATCTGCTCACACCTTGCTTGCGATCTGCTCGCACCTTGCTCACGATCTGCTCGCACCTTGCTCGCGATTTGCTTGCGATTACAAGCTGATTGCGAGCAAACGTCCGCAAGCAAAAGTTGTGGTAAAATATTTTTCTTTCTACCTTTACATGTGTAAGTTAGAATAAGAAGTGTATGAAACATGGTAAGTTGAGCAGAAAACGAAGCAATTCTGATTCCACGTTGCTTAACCATAACTTTGTATATGATCTTGTGAGAATACAGCTTCATATAGTGCCTGTCATTCACCAAATAAATATAACCTTTACTGAAAACCTTACTGATAACCTTACTGATAACCTTACTGAAAATCTATACCAAATAATCTAGAACTAGCATAAAATATGTAATCCTGAACTAGCGAAACAAATAATCACAAAACAACGGCTGCTCGCTTATATTAATTAGTTCCCCGAACAGCGGTGCGGGACCCGCTTAAAGCACAAAGCAAAACACCAATAAAAAATAGGTACCCAAAGGGTACATGTGTCTACTATATTTTTGTCTTCTTAAATTTGGGAGTTACAGCTGGCCTGAAATATTCAACGATACAGTAGTTATAGTCACAGATCATAGTAGTTGAATACTGAAATAAGTTTTTTTCAAAGTGTACCTATGTGGCAAGCTAAAAATCAGCCTAGGAATCTTTTGTCTTGTTTACATCCTTTGGGGGGGTGGTCAACAATTAAGAAATAGAAAACATTTCCTGTGTTTCTACAGAGTTATAGAAATACGAGTGGAAGTTTGGGAGAATGAGAAATGGCAGTGAGAACACGAGCCCGAAGGGCAAGTGTTTCCACAGCTATTTCGAGTTCCTCCAACTTCCACAAGTGTTTCTATAATCTATAAAAACAAGGGGAAAATGTTTTCTATTTCCTTTATATTAAATAACCCACAGAAAATAAGTACAACAATGGAAAATCATGCATTTATTAGTATTACAAAAATGTAAATTCTCCTAACCACGCAATCAAAACGTCATCAACTGATCACTAGCTCAAGTGCGCACTCAACTTATAGAGTTATAGAAACACAGCTTTCAGCCAATCAGAGCGCATGTACATGGCAGTACTATCGAATCTAATTTATAAAGTTTTGTACTGGGAGGCTCCACCCCGAGGTCCAAACCCTTACCCCTTTTATATACCAATTTTTTTTCGTACTTTACAAGTTAGCAAAACGATTTATTTTAAGTTTGCAGCCTGTTTCAATATTTCTGATTCCCCCCCCTCCCCCTCCAAAATCCAAAAAACAATGGTCCGTCCCTAATAAGAAATAGAAAGGTATTGGGCAAAGCATTAACAAAAGTAAATTGATATACAATTGGGTGTATAGTTTACTCCTTTTTTTCAAAGAAATTAAGGCTTATTATTATGCATGTTCCAGTAAACAAAGTAAATAATTGAATTGAGGTTATTTTAGTTTTATTAGCATTTCAACGTTTGAATAACATCTTATTTTACTTCGATAATTTATGTTCCTGAAATAATTACATAAATTGTATAACTGATCAGAACAAGGCGCCTTCAATACAGTGATTGCAATAAACTTGTATAAGTATTAGTTGACTAATAGACACTGCATGATGCGCTGATTCTATTTTCATTCAGACAGATTTATTGCAATCACTGTACTGGAACAATGCATAAGTATCTGTGAACTGTATGTAATAACCTTTACCATTTCAAATTCTGAATAACATCTTTTTTAACTTCGATAATTTATGTTCCTGAAATAATTACGTAAATTGTATAACTAATCACTGAGAACAAGGTGACTTCAATACAGTGATTGCAATAAACTTGCAAAAGTATTACTTGACTAATAGACACTGCATGATGCGTTGATTTTTTTTTCCAGACATATTTATTGCAATCACTGTACTGGAAAACTGTAATAATGCATTAGTATCTTATTAATTTCAACTTTTGAATAACATTTATTTTGCTAAATAAATGGCCCTATTTCATTATGATGTTAACAACGAAAACAAGCCGCTATTTGAGGAGGATAAAACACAGATTTGGATTAAAACACAAATGTTGAAATGGGCCTCATTGTCATTTCCAGCTGTTCTAGCTCTCTCAGTACACGAGGCCGTCGTCATAATTCTCAGTCTCGACATCGCATGGCTCTTGGTATTCAATTGCTGTGAAGTACATTGAACATTTATTGAGCTATACATTTTTTGTTTACAAAAGATAAATGTTAAAGACGAAGCCAGTGGCTTATTTGATCTTTTGACAAGGGTCATTAAAATACAATTACAATAATTACATCGACATAGAACTTGAAAGTATCTCTGAAAACCTTTCATTTGACCAGTTACACACACTCTGCGAAAGCTGTAGCTAATCAAGTTTGTAAATCTTAGGAAATTCATGGTAAAATTTGGACTTAAACTCACCTATATCTTGCAGAAGCTGGCCTCGCTTGGTAAAAGGCAGACTTCAGCTCAAACTTTACACGTCATCATCGGCGAATAGTCGTCCTTTTTCGTCCCCATTTTCTGATTGGATATCGCTACTAAATGAAGATCCGAGTAATGCACGAAGCCATCAACACGTTTAATTGGTCCCGAATAATTATCGACAATGTTAACATCCTTACATCGGAAAATCGACACGATAACATAGTGCCTACAGCTTCTTCAAGAAGCAGTAGACACAAAAATGAAATAAACTTTTGCTTCTGTAGTTTCAATCCTTGTGTTGTTAGAGGTTTCGGTTAAAATCATTGCAAATGTTTGCAGTGCTAAGGCATGTTTTCGAAATTAAAATCTCAACTTCTCGGAGTCTGAATTCTCACGTGCAATCAGTCAGGCATGTTAGTCTCGATTTTTGACAGGCCTGTCAAAATTGCTGAAACTTTATGGGAACGTCAAGTTTTGAAGTGAGACTTGAAGTGAGTTTTGAAGCCAGGTTTCTAAAGCCACGTTTCTAATGCAAAAACGTCTATACTTGAATTATTTTAGCTTCCGTTACTACATTCATTTGATAACAATTAGCATATTCCGTTCAACATTCATAATAATAAAGGACAAGACCACCAGAATTCATCCACACAATTATTTTATTCACACACATTCTTATTAACAAACGAAGCCAACTGCTTCGAAGTAAACATTCTTTAAGAACGATCTTTGACCAAAAGATTTTATTCTCGTTCACACTCAATGAGTTGTCTTTCTTACTCAACACCGCCATCAACAAACGAAGGCAACTGCTTCGAAGTAAACATTTTGCTAAACGGTCAGAAATTGCAGTCAGATACATTAAGTTTTTTCTTTTGAGAATCGATTCTGTGACCGCGATCACCACTGAGTTGATCGCGATCATTTTGCGATGTGATCGCGAGCATATTGCGAGCACTATGCGAGCAGATCACGAGCATGGTGCGAGCAGATCGCAAGCAGATCACACTTAGTGATTGCGATCTGCTCGCGAGCAAATCGCAATAAATGTACATATGTTTCTTGGCGGTACTGTACATGTCATTAATTTTGTGACCTATGATTGGTCAATTCGTGGTCCATAACTTCCTCGCTGAGCAGCCAATGAAATCACGCGTTCTTAGCATGCTCCCGTAATTTATATTAGAAAAGAAAATCAAGCAAACATCTTTAGTTATTAACCTCAGTTGCTCAGTCTGTACTGTCTGTCTGTAAGTTATGGATCCTTGTTTTCCCCCCATTTTATGGCTCATATACTTCTCGCTTGGGCCATAAAAAGGGAAAAACTTGGTCTATAACTTACAGTATGGCCCTCACACTAGGTTAATAAGAGGTATATATTATTCACATTCACGTAGAGTGTATTATAAATTTTACAATATAATTTTAATTATTACAGGAGCATCCTAAAAACTTGTGATTTCATTGGCTGCACAGCATGCTTGATTTTCTTAAAGAAGGCAAACATAGAAATATCCTTACGTAGTCCTACTTATTCATAACATAAGCTTTTTTATTTCTGTGTAGATAGAATTTTATATTATAAAACAAATAGAAGATGGTTCTCCTACAATTTATGTCCTATAACAAAATAATGCACTTTCAAGGTCTTGAAAAGCTGCTGAATGCACTTGCATTCCGCTCGTACATCCACAGTTTTTCAAACCAAGTGTGCATTATTTTGTTATTATTATAATAGAACATGGACAACCATCTTTTATTTGTTAACGTAAATTCACATTTTGTCATATTGTTATTTCATTTTTATGAATTGTGAATTATTGTTTTTGTTCCATATATCTCAATTATTAGACACATCTACCATTACTACCTGCATGGGCCAAAAGGAAATGAGAAAGTAGTTGGCCGGTCTGCCAGTCCCTTTAAGAACATCAACATTAGTGTAAGTGACCTTGACTCGTTGATACATGTAGCTACAATTTATTAGTTACAATGGATAACCAGTTCCTGTGAAAACTAGCGTAGGTCTGCATTGTTGGTGAAGATACAGCAGTTTACAATTGAGTGTCAAAAAAACAAAAACAAAATAATTACAGGACCAATCACAGAAGCGAGTATCAATGAATGAATCAATCACAAACTGATTAAGATATATATATATATAGCTGAAGTCAGAGGTTTATATGGCAATAGGTGACAGGGTCCGGTAGAGTTACAAGAGTATAAAAATATAATATAATTGATTTTTACAAGTTTAGAGATTTTGGGTCAAACAAAAACTACAGGGTCATTAATTATTATAAATAAATAGATGTTTGGTTTTAGTGTATAACTTCATTGGCTGATAATTACAAAACATTTTTCACAGCCAATAGAAAAACTAAGCAAACACAAAACCAAAGCAATCGCATATTACTTTCGACATTTGCTCTAAACACTGGTGTAATTATCTAAGGCCCTATTTATATGGAGAAGAGTTGGCTTGCACACCTGAGGCACCCTCCCCCTGAGCCACCCTTGGCAAGCCAACTTTTCATACATTTCTTAATTTATAACATGCAGTCAACCGTTTACACGAGAAATGCAAACATGGCTTGCAATGTAGGATGACCCGAGGGGGTTTCTCCTATAAACACTTTGGCTACCCTACCCAGGACAACTCAGGTCACACAGAGCATGCACAAGACAATATTACATGCCCAGACTCCCTCAAAACAGAGTTGTCGTGGGCACCCTGGACAATTTTTCTTCCATTTAAATGTTCAGTAAAGTTGTATAGGGAGGGAGGATGCCCCGGGTCCCCAAACTTTTCTTCAATATAAACAGGGCCAAAGAGTAAATTGAGCTAAGCTATGCTGTGGAGTGCTGCAGTTTCAAGGAAAAGTCAGGGAACATTTTTTTCCATGTCAGGGAAAAGTCAGGGAATTCTGCATCTCATCAGGGAAATTCTAAATTTCTTGTCAGAGTCAGGCAAAAGTCAGGGAATTTTATTTTTAGGTTGCCACAATGGCTGCTCATGCCTCAAAGTGTCTGCGAGAGGAGGCTACTGGTTTTGCTAATGACTTTTGTTTTGGATGAGGGAATGCCAAACAGTCTTATTATGATCAGTGAAAATTGTTTTCTGGTCAGTGAAAAGTCAGAGAATTTGTTTCTTCCAGATTCCTTCCTAGAAGGCAGCACCTTCTACTCAATAATATAAAATAAATATCCTTAGTGTTGGTTCAGCCAGGGTTTGAACCTGCTGCGTCTCATACCACAGACTGGCACTTTACCGGCTGATATAACAGGGAGGCGGTAAGTATCTTTTAATTATCTACACTATTGGATACAAATCCTCTTTTTCTCCTATTAGGTTGTATTATGTGAGAAAGGCAAGCAACCTAAAACAAAAGAGTTGCTGTCTATTGATGATGATGTTCAGACCCAGTTCATCAGAACAGCAGCATCCATGTTTGAGTTTCGTGCCCATGTGGAAAATGCTGGGTGTGTTGAAGGAATGCTGCGGTATCATCCATTCCTTTACGACAAGGAGACTTATCCTGCTGTTGATAGTGGAATTAAAGGTAAAGGCATCATTGTTTGGTGTAATTTTTTTTTGTTCAATTGAAGGGCTGTGTGCAACAAGGGTGGAAGTGACTTCTGATCACATTCTAAATTCTCCCTTAGAAAACAAAGAATTTGAAGGAGAATTTAGAATACAATCAGGAGTTACTTAACGTCCTTCAATTACTCATATCGCATTATGGTATTCGTTCAGATGTATCGATAAAATCACCAGCATATCGCCTTAAAATATTTTTTTACATGGTTTCTTTTTGTATAAGCTATAGCGCTGTATTACTTGATATTTTAGTTCTAAAATATCTCTGTTTTAGAGTACATTGCGGCTACATTGTCAGGCAATGCCGTGAGACATAAAATAAATTGAGATAACATGTGAGTTCAAAGAAAAGAATCGTGTAGGATTTCAACTCAAAATCATCCCTTCTCATAAAAAAAGATTGAACAAAGTGCTTCTGAAATTGTTTTGGAAAATTGAAGTTTAGGCTTATTGTGTATTTTTCAAATTTCATTTCAACAATGGAAATGTGAAATGAAGAATGAAATCAAATCCACTGTACCAAAAAAAGATAACGGTTTGTACTTTTACCCACAATCCTTTGTTGCAATTAGCTTTAAATCTGTTATAATATCACGGTAGAGAGGTTTTAAATCTTAAAAACAAGCAAGTAGAAAAGTAATGCTGTTGCCAATCCACTGTTATTGAAGAAAATAGAGGATTTCTACATATTGTTTTGACTGTGTTAGGCTCGCAAGGAATTGTGGTCAAATGTACTGCCTCCATATTTTTCAGTACAGTAGATTTATAATAATGCATTTCATTTTAGCCACGATAGCATACATGTACATACGAGTAAGCATAGCAATATATTGTATTTCTTTTTCTTTAGCTGAAGAACTCAGTAGTGTCACTGAAGATCTGTTAGATACCACTGAGAGAGACAGTCGTGCACCAAGAGGCTATAGACCTGCATTTGAGTGTTACTGGAATGGACGGCTTATTCCCTATACTGCTATTGATGCGTAAGTGTTGTAGAAGTTTGCGTGGTTCTGACTTGTTGTGCCAGGCAGCAGTTTTTGAAATAGCTGTATGAATGACGTAATGGCTTGTTTTATTTGTTGTTAACTGTCAGTCTTGAATGGTGCCAAGCTCCGAAGAAGAAGACCAACATCCCTCCTGAGTGCTATAACAGGTATATGTACCAACAACAAGTCTGGCTAGAGCGGATTTCATATGAGAGGGACAAACTACAGCAATGACTATGTCATGGTTACTGACAGTACAGCATGCCATGACATTGAAATGGTTTCCCTATTGTGTTTGTCCTGCTGATCCAATCAAATTACAGAGTTATGGTATGGCACGGTTACGGTAAGTCTACAGGCATGCTGTGGTTTGTCCCATTCATACAAAATCGACTATCAGGGTAAGCCTTAGTTTACGAATTTTCAATTGAAATGTGTATTCATTTAGCCATTTCATAAACAAAAAAGGACTGGAACCAAGTACTTAACTTTATTCGAATTAAAAAATAAACTCTTCCACAAGAAAGATAACATCAAAATTGTTGTGTTGACTGAGTTTGGGGACAGCAATTTTCAAGCATGCTGCTCACTTGGGTTGCATGCTCCAGGGCATAAGTCAACAAATTTTTGCCCACTTCCTATATCATATACGAGCCAGGCTGCGCCATTGCACCATTCCCACTTTAAAAATACATTATTTTGTCCCTTGAAAAACAATACAATAATGGTCAAACTGACCCGCTTTGTCTGCTTCCAAAGGAAATTAAATGCCAGATCACTTGCAAAAGGGCTGAATTGTCCCTTCTGGCTCAATTTCTGGCTCAATCCCTGATCTACATGTATGGTTGACCCATGCAAGAGCTTGCTATGATTGAGAGTGTACAGTTGAGACCCCGGCGAAACTATGGTGAACAATTCATGAATGGTTCATGAATTTATGTCCATAAACATTCATAAAATATTCATGAACTGTTCATGAATGGGAATGAAGATTAAATGGCCACATTCATGAAAGACGATTTTCATGAACATCTCATGACCTAAAAGTACATGAACATTTCATGACGATGGTTCATGAACAGTTCATGAATCAGGCATGAACATTTACAGGCATTCAAATAAATTTGTGTAGATTCATGAACAGTTCATGAATAAGGCATGAACCTTTACAGACACTGTTCAAATAGATTTGTGTTAGATTCGTGAACAGTTCATGAATCAGGCGTGAACATTTACAAGCAGTAATTCGTAAAATTTATTAGATTTGGTAGATTCATGAATAGTTCATGAATCGGACATGAACACATCAGACAGCAGATTTGACCATGATACAATTATAAATAAAGTAACATAAAAACAATATCAATAAAGAGTTAATGCGTGTTTCATGCTAGTCCAGCTTTTAGTTTATTATTTATAGCATAATTTCTAGTTCTAAATACAAGCGATTCGGTTTTTCAGTCACTACATCATGCATACTGATGCATTTGACTTTCCCCTGTTTATTTCAAGACTTGGCAAGCTTAAATGGATCTGCAACTCCAAGACCTGCAACAATATAACCAACAAATCTGGAATTATGATTAGAATTGCTTTTAAAATTGACAATTTAGTAGGATTTGTTTCTCTATGAATCCCATAGGCCGTTAAGCAGTAATCTCTTGGTTTGAAAATTTTATGCCGCAGGGTTTAGAATACAAAATATAAACTTTATTCCACTTTACTATAAGATCTACAAAAGTCATCACTGAAATATTTTCGTGGTAAGAACAGTTTTACCAAAGATTAATGCAAATTTTGCTGAATGAATATGGGGCTCCCAGATAAAATAACGTCAGATAATGTCAGATAAAATAACGGCCATTTTGATGACATGTTCGGGAAGGATTTTACCACATTGACATTGTTATTTGAAGCATATTCTATGGGAGCAATAATCTATTAAAACAAACTGAATTACGAGAAAACTTTAAGCTATAATTGTGGTTTAGGTAGTGACTGTTGCATGAAACTGAAGGTGAAACTGAAAGCACATATATCGTATTTCCAGGTGGTAGTATAAAGTAAGATATTTTAAGCTTACCTACTCGGCTACTGTACATATTTCTCCATTAAATTGTGTCATTCAGAACTAGTGATGCCTCTCAGTTGCAGCGGTTATTATTATCATTCCATCTAAAAAATATTGTGCTTGAAATACTCTTTGAATTGACCTTTCATTGAGCTTGTAAAACTCAAAGTCCACCCGAGTAACACACGTCCCTTCAAAGAATAACCGCCCCTGGAGGCCTGGCAACTCTGCCAACCAAATATGGTCAACTTGGTTCCAGTCTTAATAAAAGTAAGAGTCGGAGATCGAAGGTCCTACGTTCTTCTGTTCGAATTTCTTAGCAGAAATACACATTTTCAAAGGGGCATACAGAAACACTTTGCTTATATAAACGATGGGAATTTCCTTTTTGAACAAGCCAGTCAAATTGGTAAGTCAACTCTTAGTCTAAAATAACCAGGAGAATGCTGTGATGCTTAATATTATTTTAGTCTCAGCCCTGACAGCCTCCTTACACATGACTGCTATCTTAATTTAACTTATTTTATTTCTCATTTCATTGTATTTATCGTGATGTTTATCCTGCCTTCAAATAAGATAATTATGTAGCTTTTCCATTCAGTAGTCTCTGTTCCTTAAGGATTCCCTTAGAAACCTGGAAATTCATTTCGCAAAGGGAACTTGGCTGAATTGAATGAACTCATTTGAACCGGAAAAGACAGAATGCATTGTTGTTTCATTGATTATGTTGTCAGTGCCAGACAGGTCTACTTCTACTTTATTAACTGATAAAACGGTGTAACCATATCACATCAGTGTAAATAAAATAAAAATTACAATAATAACAACTAGGTTAATAATAATGCCATGATAAAAGGACACATACTTAGTAATATGATAACAACATTAAAACAATTTAACCATTCTCCTGATTCAATAAAATGTTGGCATACAGCGGTCTTAAATTTGTTAGTGTCATTATTATTAACTACGCTCGGGGAGCTGTATGTTGATTACAGTTTGAATGTGGTCTCAAGAATAACATAGGGTTCGTAAAAGTTCATCAGAGGCTATTAATGTTGCAGTTGATGAATTTCTTGTGAACTCTCATGAACTTTCTAGCATTCTTGAAATGTTCATGAAAGGTTCTTCAACTTATTATTTTGTGAAATTATAACAGTTAATGAAAGTTCATTAGAGTTTCATTATTGTATTTCATGAATTAATTATGAACTCTCCTGAACCATCTTAGGTTCTTGAAATGTTCATGAAATGTTCTTGAAATAATTCAGTGAACCTTTCAAGAAAAATTGTATTTTGTTCCATTCATGAACAATTCATCATAAGTTCATGAACATATTTGGTATTTATCAGTGACCATCAAATATTCATGAACAGTTCAATGAACATTTCATGAATTTTAGTTCATGAACTGAGACAATTGCCAGTCAAGAACATATCAAGAACTGTTCATGAACTTTCATGAACAGTTCATGCTGGTTCATGAAATCATGAACATATTTTTGCCGGGGAGGTGGCTGCATGGGAGGAAGAGAAATGATAAATAACAGTATTGAACAGAATGTAGTTGGGGTAGCCCACATGTACATGTAGGTTTGAGTTTAGCAATATGCATTTCATTTTGTGACTGGGTGGTTTGATTATTGTTTTGTGGTTTCCTGGGCAAAAGCAGCTGTAATTTTCGAATAGGAAATGTAACTATTATTGTTTTTGACACCAAATGACTTCAGGTTTTCAGGTGTTCTGTGGACCAGTGATGCTTTCCAAGTCAGTACAAACAAACTGACCTTCATGGACCTGGAGATGAAACTCAGAGATAAGAACACAATCTTCAACAGGGTTGTCCTGGGACAGGTATGAAATGATCTCAACAAGAAGTCACTACTGCAACATTCTGTCCACCAAAGTTTGATTTGCTAAAAACGTTATTTGTGTCAGGCCCTGGCGAACTCCTTTTTAAATTAAATAAACAATACCTACTTGTGGCACAGAAATATGGATATAATATAATAATAATTATAATAATAATAAAGTAATAATAATAATAATAAGTTCTTGAGAATGCATTAAACTGAAGTCTCAATGCTTTTTACAATGATATTAGCATACCAATCAATTACCAAAATAATCCCTATCTGTTTATGTTGAGGAATAAATTATATTAAAATCACAATCTACGGAAATAATACTCCATGGGCTATGAAACGTCAGAAAATAAAACCTTGCTTTCTTCAGGTTAATAGTTGTTCATTTCATATGGTCTTTACTTTGTCATGATTATAGACCGTATTCAATAATGGTGAATCTGAGTTGAATGGGATAAATTGCAGCAGGTCACTGTTGACAGCTTCCACATTAAAGAGTATGCCACCATTAGTGGTACTGTGAAGTTTTGCTGTGATAGCGTAAAATGGTACTAAGTTATTGAGATGTCAGTTTTTATATGGCCAAAGCCACGAATGACCGAGTTACCTCGTTTTCATAATTTTTCTGGGATTTGAATGTGTAACATCTTGGCAATAATTAATAACTTAAGTCTTAACTTAACTTAACTTAATATGCTAACTAAAGTTAGTACAATATAACCTATTTGTGGCTTCAAAATATGTCCTGATATTTCATCCGTGGACATTATCTGTTCCACTGAAAAAGCATGGAGTGACAGTAGTACCTTGGATGGCAGTCATTTGAGAGTGAGAGGAGAGAATTTTTAAAAGCACATCATTATTAATGTCTCTTCTCATTAAATAAGTGTAACTACAAGGCAAAAGGTAGAAGGGGGGAATCTCCCGGTGTTTACCATGAGGTCCAGCACAAGGTACGTCCAGGACTGGCTGTGTTGGAATCAATTGGCCTTGAATTTCTTTCACTAAACATTGAGCATGTGTATGAACGTCATCAGTATCTAAGAGTTGGTATAATTTTTCAGGAGCAAAGAGTTCAGATATCACGTGCTTTCTATGACTGGATAAAAGAATGCCACGAGAATCATGACAAGCAGGTGAGAAAGATCAAACATTTAGTTTGGTTCTTTATCTATTACCCGTACCAAAATCGCAGACCTGTTACAGACATGTTTTTGACCTTTAACATACCTGTAGATTAGCTTAAACATGCCTTAAATTTTATTAACTGGCAGATCTGCCGGTCACCTGTATGTTGTAGGGAGTTCGCCTGTATAAATCAGGTGAAAGTAAGGTGAAGAAAAGACCTGTAAGAAACAGTCAACCGTAAGGCAAAGAACAGACATGTTTACATACCTGTAACAGACCTTACAGACCTGTTACAAACCTTTTTAGTATCGGATTTCGGCTTGAAATAAAGGTCACTTATCAGCTTCCTGTGTCTGGGCTTTGTCATATTGACTGCAGATCCCGGCTGTCAAATATCCTTTTGAAAAGCTTACTAATTATAATAAATGCAATCGTAGTTCTTTTTATTTGCGCTTTTACCTCTACATTGTCTCCCCAGGATATGATAGTCTCACAATATTACTAGTTTCATATATGATATGCACGTGAAAACGTTGTTGATCGATTGTAGACATTTAATTAACACGTTTTCTTTGTTTAAATAACTCATCTACTTGAAAAGCGCCTAATTACATGTCTTCTCTTTTTATAACTTTAACATGTAAGAGGATAAAAGATACAAGTACAAAAGTTATGTATCCTGATACACGATTAAATTGAGTAACGTAGTTGCAATCCTTTACAAAACTTAATTAACTCAGATCTTTGTCTTCATTTTCGAGGATCGTGAGTGTTTGTTCGGGTACTACCGGAACTTTCCACTTTAGTGCTGCTGCATTAACGTATCCTGAAAGTGAAAGAGTCAAGATCTTTGATTCAGTGGTCACGAACTACGTAGAATACAACGTACTGCTAGCCAACTGCCCGACTATCAAACACACCGGGCAAACACAATTTACAGCGATTTTCAATAGTACGTGGACAAAGGTAGCCGTCTGAGAAAACAGCTAGCCGACTCCCATATACAAAGAAGGTTCGTTCTGCCGAACTCACTGAAATATAGGGTACAATAAAGAACATCGTACAGACAAATAATATCGTACGATCATAACTACAACGGCCAACAGAATATTTACGAATGATGGCCGTATGAAGCTCTCCCAATACGGTAAGTTTCGCGCTGTTGAAATACTCTCGATTAACGGCATTAGAACGTGATATTGAAAATCGCTGTAATTTAAAAACATTGACCTCTTTACTTATTTTTGGCTCGCTCTTTCAAGTTCTGTCATGTTGTTTTAGCGCCAATATTTTGATTGACAGGTCATGAAAGGGAACGCGACTTGAAATCCCTTGTAGCATGCACGGCGTTGAAACAGCGACATGAAGGAAATGAAATAACGATGAATGTCCGAAAATGTCTGAAATTGCGAGAGCGACAGAGAGAAATAAGAAATTCCAACAGCGACATGCCCACCTTCCGAGATTGCGACACAACTAGTTTTGAAACTCGGACAGGGGAGATGCATACCCCTCTAAAAGGGCCTCAATAAACAAGCAGAGTAATACCAGAAACTACACGATAATAACCATGCGCAGATAGAAGGGAAATATACAATTATTAATTGTATTGTCGCGATCGCTTTTGAGCCTAAACGTAATTTAGAAGACGAAACTGGTATAATTATTGTCTCCAGCGGTGTAGATCGCAAGGGCTGTCGCCAACATATGTTTGGAAATATATTTAAATATAAATATATATAATTACTACTATTCAATTTATACAGATAATTTGTAGGTCTATAGGAAATATGTTGGGTCACTGAAACCTCAAGAAAGATCCCGAAGAATATGCACACATTTTTGAACGTTAAGATTTTCGCTACGATTTAAACATCTGTAAGTTTACGTTAAAAATATGTACTTGTTCTTCGCGATATTTCTCGACTTACAACGGTCACACAAACATTCTGTGGACCCCCTCCCTACATAAACTGAAAAGTATGGCACATGTAAAAGCTCAAACTTTACTTACCTCCAATTTTTTCCAGCTTTTTCTCTCTGCTCTCACGGTCGCAATTTCCCCCTCTTTTCTTTGTTCCTTTGGAACGCGCGTTAATGGAACAGTGTTAAATTCTTTGGTTTCAGTTTAACCAAAAACTGGAATGTGCTTCTTCGAATTTCGTTGTGTACTCTGTTTAGCCGGAGCAGTTAATACAAACGAAGTAATCAAAGCAATCGCTATATTATATACTACGTACAGTATATGCAGACTCCAACGACCAATGTAGATATAAAAGTGTTCAAATCTCACAAACCAATCACGTCTTAGGAGATATCGTATTGTCAATTGTTGCAAAATGTTGATTTGTATCGTGAGCGCCAGAGCATGCATGAATGAAAGGCAAACAAGTATAGTGTATTTAGTTTGGTAGCATTCTAACATTAATTATAACCTAGTATTGAGACAACTTTAGAAGCTACATATAGTTTTGAGAACTTCTGCACGCAGGCTACGTTAATTAACTATCGTGAGTAGAAATACTAGCTTGGTAACTTTAGAATAGGTGCATGCATGCATGATAGCAATTAAACTAATGTTTGTTCAGTGATAAGTGACTTTGAAAGGTCACACACAAAGTATACGTTTCAAGACGTTTGGCACGCTACACGGATCAAGAGGAGCATTGTACTTACAAATACGTTCAATAATGGGTCGACGTAAAAGAAAGTTTAATCCCGAAAGTTCAGCAGCCCGGCAATGAAACTGACACTCTTCCCCCACTCTTCACTATGAAATCACTGATTCCCACAACCGTACAGAAGATATCTGCACTTCATCACTAGAAGAACATGCTACTAAACTATCTGGGGACGGCAGCCGATGAACCTTTTCAAGATATGCCGAAAGATGATCCTGGCAAAGAAAACAACACACCGGGACGAAACAGTGAGCTTAGCTACCACAGACTATTATATTTTAATAATCAAATAAAGGTAAGATTTTTCTTAGGTGCATACGGATCGGGATTTGTAGTTTAGCAAGTTCAAGCATGATAAGTTCGTGGATCGCGACCTAACGTATAAGACTAATTATAAAAAAAGATGTAGCAAAAATAAAAGCAAAAAATAGTGGAAAGCTTGTTAAAATACTACAGTGTTTACATTAAATACGGTATAAAAACGAACTATTGAACTTTGGACTGCTCGTCAGATTATTTTTGTCTGTTTAACATACAAATTATCTATGCTATTTTGCGTGCGTCATTTTACATCCATGAGTTTATACATGCAGGTCTTTTACAGGTCTTAATCAGGCGAACAGATAAGGTCAAGAGCAGATAAAGGAGTGCAACTTGTTAAAAAAATAGTTTAATTAGAAAAGACCTTTTACATGTCTGTTACAGGCGAAAGGAAAGGCGAAGTGCAGACATTGAAACCCGATTTTTTTAGTCCCGTCTTACACAGGCGAATGGCAGGCTTACAGACATGTCATTTCCCCCCTCTTGACCTGCAGTACGACTGAAAATACATAATACAGACCTGTAACATGTCTGTAACAGGTCTGCGGTTTTGGTACGGGTAGGCAACCTCGGCTGAAAAACAACGTTTCCTTTTAAAATAGTGTTCCTTACGGATGCCTCAATCTATCGCTGTGTCTGTCTCTGTAAATTGTACACTAGATGGCATTTATGTACTGATTTTCCTGTCCATAAAACTCATTGGATTTCCCATACACCGCCATGTTGCCTGTATTGTTACACACACAAAGGCTATTGTTTTCTGACAATAGGGGCAACACTGTGATATCATAATATCCAAGATGGTGGCACAACGAAAATTAAAATGTTTTATAGGCAGGAAAATTGGTCCATAAAATGACATCTAATTTGCAGCTGACACAGCTCTAATTATGGGCTTTTATTATGCAGCAGCCATGTTGAGTCCAAGGATAATAAAAACCTTTGTTTTCATCTGGTTACAAACTCGTTCTAAAACCCATCAGTGTGAGGCTACCGGGGCCAAAGCCATTGTTTTATCAAAGATGGCCAAACTATGATAATTGCCCATAGATTTAGCCATCGATTAGAAAGATTTTAGAGGATTTTTTTTCAGCTGAGCCTCCCTTCCATGAAGATTTTAGAAGCTCTTCTGACAATGCTTATTAATTTTATTAAATTAGTAATCTTTGATTGGATCGCATACAGTCATGATATAAACTTCACTTTGATAGCTATTCAAAACAGTAAAATGTTGTGTTGCTATTAAATTATCACTGACTACAATGTATATGCATGTTTAATTATTGACCATATTCCAGAATAAGAATAGATGGAATAGTATGTGGAAATCACGGGCTAAGGCGAATTGTGCACAAATGCTAAATGCTTGCAGGCATAATTTTATACATTTAGTATTCCAGTTTCTAAAAAGTCCTGATAATTGTAAGCACTTTGTAGTGATCATTCTGTATAGGTATTCTTATTCTGGAATACAGTCTATCAAACCCATTCAAAGTCTAAACTTAATTTTGCTGTATACTTTTAATATTATTTTTAATCCACCTTGTAATAAATAAAAATGCCAATAAACATGATGCATGGGATCCAGTTGAATGTAACCTGAACTCTCATATCCAGGGCTCAAAATGAATGTGCACAGACTTGCAAAATGCCAACAGATTTCTTGATTTGCGAGGGAACAAAAATATCCATTAGCAAATTTTGTTTAGTCCATCTTCCTTTAATTAGGTACAATTTGGAGTCTGAAACCTCAAACAATTGTGGCATACATTTTGTATTGACAAGATTTTATTAGGCAGCCTTATTCTTACCTGATGAACAATTAAAAGCATGAAGCATCTGGTGTAGTGGTGCCCTGTGTAAATTATATAAAATACTGGTACATGTATTAATGTACTTATGAATTGAATATGAGAGTGCCATTTTATTTTGCTAGTGGTCACTAGCAGACATGTGCTAGTGGATTTAAAAGTTGGAGCCCTGATGTCCTTGACAAAATCCTTGTTATTTTACAACAGGTGAAGTTTGCTAATTTCCAAGGTCAGATAAAGCGGCCAGAGCTTCCCCAGAAGCGTAACCAGAGCCCTTGGTCTGTGTTCGACTCTATTGAGTGGGACGGCAAGGTGTTCAAGGCAGGGCAACTGGTAGGTACCATCCTGTAAAAAAGAGGGAAGATCTTGAAAGCTCAAGGACCACAATCATTACTAACTTTTAACAGTGCTACATTACTGATATAATTATATACTATTCATACAGGGAAGGTGTACATTATGGATTACTTAAAGGAGTTTCTGTTTGGTATATTATTTTCTACATGTAAAGGAAGCATAATAATATCCAACACTGGGAGGGAAAGGAACTACACATTCTATTCATGTCTGTTGTTATTAAACACACATTTACAATTCTAGAATGATAACATATCAATATTATTGAAGGACTGTGTGCCACAAGGGACCAAGTGGCTGTTGGAAGTTGTTTTTTAAGCTACTGTGTACAGACTTTTGGTATTTTTATTGAAATTTGGGGGGGGGAATAAAATGTCCTGAAAGGGGCACTTGGTCCCTTGTGGCACACAGCCCTTCAATTAACATGTTCATATTGCATTACATGATGTACAAAATGAAGTATCACATCAATACTTTTTGTTCTAGATAAGAACCCATCGCACACTACCTCTCATTTGTGGTACAGTCAAGAGATTTCTGTTGTTTGGTGATCATGAGGGTGATGTGTTTGCTACTGGGGGAGAGATTGAGTTTGTACAGGTAAAATATTCAAAGTAATGTCTGCATGAAATTTCAAATGGTGAGAGGATTTTAAGCCCTGGTGATTCATATATGAAACATCATCTACTACTCATTAATTATTACCTGTACATTCAAGTTGTTTGTAATTGAAGGGCTGTGTGCAAGAAGGGCATAAGTGAATCCTGATCACATTCTAAATTCTCCTTAGAATTTGAAGGAGAATTTAGAATGTGATCAGGAATCACTTACGCCCTTCTTGCACACAGCCCTTTAGTTAAGAGTATTGTAGTTATCCTGCTCATGGATTATTAATTGTTTTTTTGACTGGAAAGTTCCACAAATTTTTGTTTCAATGTCACTTCATTTCTTTACTGTTGAAATGTTAGTTTCCCAGTTATTATGGAAAGGACTTAGACATTTCAAAGTTCCTAGTACCACAGGCAGCCCAAGCTCTGTATTTGCACTGTGTGACTATTATTTCACAAAATTCTCAGATAAAGAAATTAAACTTACCTTAAGAGTTTGTTGTTGTCCTGTTGTTTCTCTGGGGTCTAGAAATGGCGGTTATGGGGCATTTCTCTCACTTTGGGTTTTTCTCTCTTCTCTGTCTTAAAGAAAAGAAAGGCTGCACACTCCAATTCAAACCACGAGGCACTTGAGGCCGATTTTTCCCACGAAAACCCATCCGATAGGCGTAATTTCCTCTGTCAGGTGAAAGGTAGATAGTTTTTCTTACCCCAGAAGTTTACAGACTTGAGAAATCATTATCCTAACTCTTCCAAATGAACTCATTTCTTTGAAAAAGCCCTCTCATTCTTCGTCAGAAACTACGTGTTTGCTGCTATTCGGTCATGACGTGGCAAACTCGGCTTTGTAGCCTGGTTTGCTGACAAAATTCCTCTTTCCGGCAGAGGGACAGTCAATAAATTGCAAGGTACTGTACTCTCTCCCCACAGGGTCTAACGTGCCGCCTATTGTACTGAGTAGCCAATCGCGTGGCGAAGAACACAGGTCGCCAAAGGGGGTTTGGCACGGATTTTCCTCGGGAGCAGTTACGAAATAGTGCCGAAGAAATCCGACACCTCGTTTATTTTGCGGGGAGTTGGAGAAGAAAGTCATTCACGGCTTATTGACCAATCGCTGAACGGTGGAATCTGCAGAGAAAACCCACGAAGTAAATTAACACACATGTGTAAAGAAATATAATGTGGTCCATTCGTTAGACCCCGTGGGGAGAGAGTACAGTACCTTGCAATTTATTGACTGTCCCTCTGCCGGAAAGAGGAATTTTGTCAGCAGACCAGGCTACAAAGCCGAGTTTGCCACGTCATGACCGAATAGCAGCAAACACGTAGTTTCTGACGAAGAATGAGAGGGCTTTTTCAAAGAAATGAGTTCATTTGGAAGAGTTAGGATAATGATTTCTCAAGTCTGTAAACTTCTGGGGTAAGAAAAACTATCTACCTTTCACCTGACAGAGGAAATTACGCCTATCGGATGGGTTTTCGTGGGAAAAATCGGCCTCAAGTGCCTCGTGGTTTGAATTGGAGTGTGCAGCCTTTCCTTTATTTAAGACAGAGAAGAGAGAAAAACCCAAAGTGAGAGAAATGCCCCATAACCGCCATTTCTAGACCCCAGAGAAACAACAGGACAACAACAAACTCTTAAGGTAAGTTTACTTTCTTTATCTGAGAATTTTGTGAAATAATAGTCACACAGTGCAAATACAGAGCTTGGGCTGCCTGTGCTAGTACTTTCAAATTCCAAAGTCTTCAAACTTCAAAGTGTAGTTGAACTTGTGAGACACGTGGTACAAATAATTTGTCTCTATTATTGAGACCTCTGGGTGGTAGTTGTTTTCATGAATAATTAATGAGTAGTAGAATTAAATTAGAACAATAGTCCAGCTTTGTATTCAAGAATTACCACTGGATGTGATAAAAGAAAAGAATAAAATTGAATTGAAATTACCCCAGAGCCTCAAACTGAAACCTTTGTCCATGACAAGTGAAGCATATATTCAGTGCTTGAACTAGACTTTTTGCTTTGGTGGTCCATGGGACCAGTGAGCTAACAATGTACTGGTCCAAAATGGAAGTCACTGGTCCCAATGTTCAATAATTTTTCCTTTCTGTAAAACATTGGTATGTTGTCGCTACAAACACAAACTACGAACACAATGTGATATTGTTTCCCATGAGGTCGAGCCCAGACCTAGTTGTCAAAATCTAGTGAAGCCTGGTGGTTTTTTGTTTGCTTTCATTTGTGTCGGCGATCACACTATGAGGTAAAATCATCACTGTTTTCATCATTTGTTTATGGTTCTGAATCAAAATCATATTTAGAGAACAAATAAATATACTCATCCAGGGGACGAGTGGAGGGAAAATGTACTTGTTTTTCTCGTTTTTTACTTGTTTTGGACAAGTGGACGACTGTTGAGGTCGAGCACTGATATTGAAAGTGGGCATTTTTTCAGGCATTTTTTCCTAGAATGGGCAAAATCTTTAGGACTAAGTCAGTTATGTTTGACCAACGTGGATCTGAATCACTGCTGTTGTGTCATACAGTATTGTGCAAAAGTCGAATTTCGCTCTTCCTACGAATGTCGCCAAAATTGTGTCTAAATTTCGGGCATCTTTTCTTTCGAAATTTCGCCGAAGAATCGATCAGATACGCGAAAATTTGAATGCCAAGGCGAAATATCACCAACCTGTGAGCGACATTTCGACGATATTTCCCTTACTGTCAAATGAAAAACCAGGTTATTGAAATATCGTGATCATTGAGCGTATGTGTTCATTGCACAATTTCGTATTTTACCCTTTCTTACAACAGGATTACCGCATGACAAATTCAAATTAATGACAAACAGTAAGATGGTTTGGGTAAATACCCTGCATGCCAGAGGCATCAAAAAGTCAAGATTCTTATATAATAAAAGTCCCTGTCAATCGTGAACTGTGAGCCAGATGCGTGTCTCATTTCTGACACAAATACCTTGGGGGCACAATTAATTTCCATTTACGCGAACTGACTGATCTGATCCTATGCATTACAGCTCTTTTAATTCAAAAGGAATTGCACTTTCCCAGTAGAAGTTTTCTGGTTTAGAAGTATAGAAGTTTTTGCTCGTCTTTCAATAATTATGACAAATGTTGCTTCAAAACTATGTTGATGTTCTGTAAAAAATCAGACTAACACGTTCACGCCTGACTGATTGCACATGGAAATTCAGACTCCAAGAAGAGTTGAGATTTTAATATGCAAACATTTACAATGATTTCTGCCGAAACCTACTAGTAACAAGAAGCTGCAAACAGCTTGAACTCCGGTGTATCTTTTGTAATGCGGACGCATCTCAGATACCTGCATGGTTTGTATATTACAATGTACAATCAGATGCAAAAGTACCCACACACAGTTCATCTCATCTACTGTAACACTCCACATGAGTCAGAACACGAGTGAACACAAGTAGAACACGAGCAACTTAAAGTAAGCCACGGGTACCCTAGGATAACACAGGTATAGCTAAAAAAATACTAGGGTCCAAATACTAAGATGATCTGATCTAAAACTCCACATGAGTTAGGACATGAGTCGAAATATCACCGGTTCGTGAAAATTTTCGTTCATTTTCGCTGTAAAGCCATTTGCAACCTGAAATGTTATTGGTTACCCAAACAATAGCCTACCCCTAAAACAATGCAAACTCTAACCCTAAAACAATGGGATTCTTTATCAGTGAAGTCCAATAGGATACGACCTACAGAACAGTGAAGTCTAACCGGCCGTGCTTTATGGGATTTACTAACTCGAGCTGGAAGCAAGAGTTTATAAATCCGATAAAGCACAGACACGAATTCTGTATCTGGCTTATCAAACTGCTAGATGTATAGAGTAATGTTCTTCGGTTATTTCGGCGATACAACTTATTGGCCCAAAAAATCGAATGTTTATGTAAATCAGTATCACTTATCGCTCAGTGGTTTCCTTTGTTTTTGCTTCATGAATTATTAATGATAGAGATAGTTGTAGTTTCGGAATTGAGTTGTCATGTGGGAGACACATGCAGATATACAATGTAGAGAGTTAATGTATTCTGATCCAAGTTTCCGCAAGTATTCCAGTACCGTATTCTGTAGCTGCAGTACAGAATGTTTTTTAGGGGTTCAAAGCCAGCAGCAGTCCCATATTTTAGGGTACAGTTTGAAATTCTATCTGTAAAACCAGGCATTGCAGAATCTCTGTGTACTGAATTATTGATTACTACCCGTACAGGAGCCAGTATCTCTGTATGGTGAAAACAAGGTTGTCTCCCTTGCAAAATTGGACAGGAGCTTGATTACAGCCCAGGTGAAGAAATTTATTGAAGAAGAAGAGTGCAAGTAAGTTATTGACTATTTTCGTTTTGAGCAGCAGCAAGCCCACCCATTAGTTTTCTATAGGTAATGCCCAAACAAAGGTACATGACTTTTGTATAACTCATTATTCCGGGTTTATAAGTGACTAGATTATGGTTATGTGTGGTTATAAGTAATAGATTATGGTTAATGTACAGTGTATTGCACGGACTGGTGTTGGCATTGATAATAAAATAATTATGCTGTTGCTCTTGTGACAAAATCGCATTAGTGTATGAGAAGAGATGTTTCTTGGTAATTACCTTAGTTTTACAGTGTGAATACTGAAGCCAGGGCCACTTAGACAATGAGAACCAATCACATTGCAGAATGAAAACATAATATGGTTACTTGAGCCAATCAGTGTTGAGTACAAGACAATAGCATTTTGACTTGCTCAATCTTTGATCCGGCAAAAGTCGAATTTGGTGGACTAGTTCGGAAGTCAGTCTTTCGAATGAAGAATATATTGCATGGATACACTAGGATTTATACTTTGGAATGCTTTGTTTTCGTTTTCCAATGTGTTTAGTTCTTGTTGTCTAAGTGGCCCCGATTTCAATAGTCACACTGTAATAGTTATTGCTATTATATAGTACATGGTATGCAACAGTATTATTTGCCAAGATGCTGCAGTATTATCCCCAAGATGCTACTGACAGTATTATCATTAACTTTATTTAACAAATAGACAGTTTTTTAAAAAGGTTTTCAATGTTCTATAAGAAATAATGCATGCTTGTAGTCTGTTAAAGCTGTGAATGGATGCACAAGCAGAACACAAGTGCTTTCAGTAGCTTTTAAGACCTTGAAAGTGCATTATTGTTCTTAATATTTCAACTTTGTGCACATGCAAAATCCAAGCAGGTGATATTTTGAGGCAAACATTTGTATACCGTAGTTGATCACTTATAAGCCACACCCCTAACTTTGACAACCTTGCTAACTCACTAATAAGCTGCATCATGATGTTAACGATTTCTCCAAAACCAAGTCGAGTTTCAAGTAACTTTTCCTCACTTTTCGGAAGTTTCTGGATCTCAATTTGCCCCAGATTATGTATAATAGCTTGAGGATGTCTTACATATTTACAGTTCATAAACCTAACAAAAATACTGAAAACTCAAAGCTAAACACAAGTCCTTCTCTGGGTTGTGGCCGCCATCTTGAATGTAGAATGCTGACCACAAGATTTGAAGGCTCCAATATGGTGGACAATGCAGCAAAGGTCCAATGATGTTTTCATGAGTTTTGGAGCACATTTAAAAAAAGTTTTGGAAAATGCTCGGCTATAAGCCAAACTTCCCGCCTCATGACCTTCTTGACATCGACTTCCGCCTAACTACCCTCGTTTTCGTGTCCCGCCCTAACGCTCCGGCCGTGTATCTGCCATATTGGAATGGGGTGTATAAGTGATCAACTATGGTAGTTGCTCGTCAGAAATGGCTGATTTGCAAGTGTTGCAAGTACAACATGAATACAGCTCAGTGAACAAATATATATATACTCTTACTAGTAGTCGTATTGAAGAAGTGGCATCATAACATGGTTAAAATAGCTGTGGAGCCATTTGGCAAAGATGCCTCATGGATCCACAGCTGTTTTGGCCATGTTATGGTGAAACTTATCAATATTAGCCAGGACAGACACAAACTATCTTCAATTTGTTTTTACAACAATAGACAATAGGAAAATGTAGGAGACTTCGACTTTTTTAACAAAATTTATGCAGTCACGTGGACGCCTCATGTGAGCATCATTGTCTGTCTGTCTTATTGATAATAAAAATTACCAATTAGCGTGAAAAAATGGGTGGTGGTTGTAAAAATTAATATGGATTAACTCTTTAAAATGATGGTCATCTAAGGAGGTTGCAGCTGCCCCTATATACTGAGAGTACATACAGATTTGATTAAATAATGAAAAAATACATACTAGGCTGTAATTTATTTTGCTGCAGGCTTCCGAGCAAACTGATTGTTGTTTGGCCAGAAGGGGACAAGTTGGACAACAATGCCAAAATACCTGCAGGGACTACAGTTGGTAAAAATGCATTTGTTAAAGTTCACCTAACATTAGCCTGAATTTCAGCCGTCTCCTCTGGTTCATTCCTCCCGAGAGAGACGTCTGAATCCAATAGGCGATAAAATGCCGTCCAGTGACGTCACTACCAGAAAACCTGGTAGTGATCTTTGATTGGTTCATATTTTATAATTTCGCATAATTATCATAAGTAACTCATCAGAGAAGACAACAGGATTTTTTGTTTCTGTTTTGGACTCGCGATGGGTTTCAATGGAGTGCTTGTCTTTGGCAAAGACCTTAAATTCGTAAGGAAAGCAACTGGAAATTGATTGAAAGTGTCCTGCAAAATAACCGGCCGGCTGTTCTGTAAAGATGTATGTTTTTTCACGTCGCCGTTCGCAGGGTTGTTGATAATCGATTATTCGTTCACACGCACTCAGTGGTAAAGCTGTCGCTACTCTCTTCAAGGAACTGTTCTTTCCCGTAAAAGTGTCTTCGAACTTCTTTGTAAATTCTCCAAATATCCTTCAATGCTTTTCTACTTTTCTGCTGCATTATTTACAAAGGTAATCTCCCGGGGTAATCTCTCCCTGTCTCGAACCGAACCGGGCAGATCGAGAGACTTTACTAGTAAACGGAAGACGAAGGCCTCAAATGTTACTGAACAATTTGTTGCTTCAAAAAAGTTTTCACAGCATACATTTAAGAGGCACTTGAGAAGCAAATGGGATGTAGATAGCGAGAGCTTTGTTTTTGTGACCCAACGAACTCTTTACAGTTGTATTTGCATAAATTAAAATTTTAATCCCCTTTGACGTCACTGGACGGCATTATCGGCTATTGGATTCAGACGTGTCTCTCGGGAGGAACAAACTGGAGGAGACGGCTGAAATTCAGGCTAACCTAACATATTTTTTTTTTAATCATAAATATCGATTTTACATCAAGTTTTGAGTACTGTACACACCCATGTATAAGCCACACCCGTAGATAAGCTGCACCCCAAGTTTTGAAGCTTGAATTTAGGAAAATACAAAAAATAATTAGAAAATATTTTGTCCGAATTCATAAACCCTTGTACTTGATGCCAAACTTCTTCCAAAAAAAAAGAATAATCTTTTGTTGAAGTTCATAAATGCTCGTACTTGAAGCAAAACTTCATCAGATTGTCATATTAAATACATAATCGCAACTTTAATTCGATCGAATATGGTTCAACTTGCCTTGTCATTTCTTGTGTATATTTTAACCTGCAGTCTTTAAATCACTCCAGAATTCTTCCGCTTTTATTCTCCCATTAACTAACAACAATTCCAAGGAACCGCTTTCCTTTAACCGCTAGAGCAAGAAAGGTTTTCTGGCAAAACTATACATGTACTTGCACGAGTAGGTCTGAGGTCTGCCATCTTGGATTTTCATTAACTAGTGCCAATCTCCCATGTGTAAAATTGCAAAGAATGTCTGGTTGTTTAGATGCCTGCTTTGACAAGCACTGCGAATCAGCATGTTTTGGAAGGTAAATAAGCTTAATCACATTTAAATATTCACGAAATTCTAATATATCAGGTCTAAGGTGGGTCTTAGAAGAGTTTTTGCTTTAATTCTTTCAAACTGTTTTTTTTTTCAATGATTATGCTTAAATTGCTATATTACACGATCGGATGCGATTTGAACCTGATTGTAATGTATGCACCATTGCATAATAGAAGCTTCAAACAGGTTCATGTTATGTAAATATATGTTAATGTTGGGTCTCCTTTCTAGGTGTTCCCGTAGATAAGCCGCACCCCCGATTTTGAAAGAACATTTTGGGTGAAAAGGTGCTGCTTATCTACAGGTGTTTACGGTACTTCTGTGAAGAGAATACTCTATGTTCTACACTCGTTTGAAATCGCGAAAATTTGACCTTCCTGACCCATGACCAAGTAAGTAATAGCCTGGGTCGATCCCTGGGTAGACGTCATCTCATTAATGTATTATTCTCCATGGCGCTTTTCTGACAACAACATCAATTTATAGAGAATATACACAGTCTGTGAGTTGTTATTAAAGAAAAAAGTATTTATTCAAATTATTGCAAAGTTGAATTAATTAGATGATGTCTACCCAGGAATCGACCCAGGCATCGACCCAGGCTTTTACTTATATGGTCATCATGCTCAGAAAAGGTCAATTGAAGGGCTTATTTATTTCAGGATTGAGAATAACATGCATGGTGCAGAAACAAAAGGGGACAAAGTCCCCTACAAGGTTTAGGCACCAGTAACCCAGCCCACAATAAAAACCTGATCACACCCATCCCCAGTTACACCCTTGGATTAAGATAATAAGATAGTAAAGCAAAGATAATAATAAAGCAAAAGAAGGATCTAGCAAGAACAGATAATAAAAGCATTGGCACGGCGACACTTAGGACATATAAGCTTGTAGCTGCGAATGCCGTCTTGGTTGAATGCATGTTTAAGCCTATGAAAAAAGAAGTGTCTGAGTTTTCTCTTATAGGTCGCTAGAATTGGGGATGATTTGATTTCATCCGGGATGACATTCCATAAGTTAACAATGCACAAAAAATACGAGTCCCTAAAGCTGGATGTCCTGGGAATGACAGATTGCCTAAAGTACAAACCAGAGGAAGCACGGCGGGAACGACCGGAACATGAGCTCACGTATTTAGTGATGTCAATACCAATAGCATTAGACTTGCATTTGTAAAAGAAGACTAGATCTAGGTATTCTAACCAGTAATTGATAGGTTTAAGGTCACCAAACAATCCTTATAGCTAGGTCAAGGCAAATTTTTACAGATAAATCTAGTTGCCCTGCGTTGAATAGATTCTATAAGCATAATGTTTCTAATAACAGATCGAGGAGCCCATAACTGAGTACAGTATCCTATTAAAGTGAGATCTGACCAGAGCTACGTACAGAGTCTTTATGGAGTTGGTAGGTAGGTACAGTTTCGCTTTAGAAACCCAAGCATTCAATTTGCTTTCGCAGTTATTGTGTCAATGTGGTGATTCCACTCATAATCATGACACCAAGATACCTTTGAGTGGGAGTTGTGAAACTTAACTTAACGAAGTAGGAACGGTCAAAGCTGTAGCGTTTACAACTGATACGAAGGTTTTCACATTTTTTCGGTTGAAATTCTAGTTCATTACATGAAGACCACTCACTTAGAGCATCAAGATCTGACTGGAGGGAGGCAGAATCTGACATAGAAGTGATGACTTTGTAACACTTCGAGTCATCAGCGAACATAGAAGTGCTGGAGTTCCGCACGACATCTGGCATATCGTTAACATAAAGAAGAAATAAATTGAAATAAATAAAATGCTGCTTTATAAAAATATAACATCAAACCTAACCAAATAATACTGAAGTATAGTTTTAAAGCAATTTCGGCTCGAGATATCGTGCAAATACGCCAATGCAAGCGGATTACTCACGGACTTCTACTTCTGTCACGTCTTTTGATTTCTTGTCCGCCTGACACATTTTCAAAACTTTGGCCATGAATACTAATCGTGACACTGCTCCTTTAAGCCTTGTGGAACTCTGCTGTGTGCAACAAGGGTGTAAGTGACTCCTGATCATGTTCTAAATTCTCCCTTAGAAAACAAAGAATTTGAAGGAGAATTTAGATAGTGATCACGAGTCACTTACACCCTTGCGGCACACAGCCCTTCAATTTGTCATGATTTCAATCAAGCGTAGAACATAGAGTACCAAAACTTTCTTCACAGAAGTACTCAAAACTGGATGTAGAATCAATATTGTTACCAAAAAAAATCATAAAAGTTAGGTGCACTTTAAACAAAGTATAAAATATTTAATTATTACTTCTAAATAACACCACTAAATACATTAGTTATCCTTATGAGTTAATTATCTGCTAGATATTAATATGATGATGTGCTGCTGTGGTACATAACTGACAAAATCCAGTGCACAGAAGATTGAAGTGCAGCATCTGACTTTGTGTCAAACGTGCTGGACATCCCTAATACTATTCAGGGATGCTTTAATTGCCAGGTAAAAATAGGTTATGAAATGTTGTAACTTAGAACGAACTGTTTGTTATTAGGGGCCATGAAGGTGGACATAGTAAATGGAAAAGGAGAGTCTATGAACAAGTTACCTGGAGATAGGAGGAAGCTTCTTGTAGAGCTCAAGGTTATCTGGCATGGTGAGTTAACCAAAATGGTGTGAATATTAAGGGTTATATAAATTATTCATCATCATTGATGGTAATAATGATGATGACAGGGATAGGTCAACCCACAGGTCAACTCCTGGCACCTGTCGCACTGATTTATCTCCCACCACAGTGGTGGGTGGGTGGGACAATCCAGCAAGTGAATGCAAAGTGATGACTGACCACAAGGGTAAGTTTGTCAAGCACGATGACCCTGGGTACACATGTACTGAGGAGAATAACCCCTGGCCAGTAGCTTATCTCTCAGTTAACTATGATTATCAATCTCAATTTGACAGGTTCTGATAAAGAGGGAGATAAAGTCATCACTACCCATACCTGTCAACATGGCGGCAAGAACTGGCCCTACTGGTTCAGGAAGATGGGTAAGCAGTTATTGTTTAATAGCGATAATCATATTTACGTATTTAATGTTTTTGATTAACATATTCTGTTTTATCAAACACAATGAGTATAGTCATGTGGATCTTGTAAACTAAGCCATTAAATACCAAACCATGTACAAGTAAAGGTGTTCATTGATGTAATGTTTCATATACTCATCACAACATTTAATGGAGGTTTCAAAATCCACTCAAAATTTCAAATGCTGCGGGTGCAGCCAGAGCTGTGTAGTTGGTAAGGGAGAGGGCTAGGAGTCTGTGTTCTGAGAAAGTTGCTTAAATCTTGCTGGATGCAGTTTTTTCATTCGACATCATTTCGCTTCTATACTGTTGACATGTAACTTAGATTCCCAGACTATATGGACAGGTCTTAGACATTTGAAAGTCCCAACTAGTTTGAATATCAAAGTCTTCAGACTTTGAGTTGAGCTCCGCATGAGAGTATTAGACATGGGTTTCAAAGTATGTCACATGGTACAAATGGAGGCTGCTGGTTGCCAGTACTTCTGGTCTCATGAATTATTAATGAGTAGTAGAATGTCATGTCATAATTCTAACAAGACTAGTGTTCTCCAGACATTCAGTAGATGGTGAAACAGTATATACTGTTAAGTAGCTAGTACCAACACATCTAGTTACGCTCAACACAACTATTAGTAATCAAGTCGGGGAGCTGGGGTGGCGCAGTGGTTAAGCAATTGCCTCACCTCTGTGGCCCGGGTTCAATTCCCACACTCGGCATCATACATGTGAGTTGAGTTTGTTGATATCTAATCCTTGCTCCAAGGTCCAATTTGACTGTGGAATCCATGCCCAATTAGTGGACCTTTTCCAGGGTCAGCTAGAAGACTAGAACATAAATAAATATTTAGTATTTTTTTTTTATGGTGAAAACTGATTCTAATGACAATGATAAATACAATAATCATATACAGTACAGCCGTAAAATAATGCACGCGCAAGAAGTGGCGCAAGTAACTTCTTGCGATGCAAGAACACGCAAGCTGCCGCAAGAAGGCCTAAACCAACTTTTTGCACTTTAGACGCAAGAACTACTGAACCACAAGAAGTTCAGGCTGAAGCGCAAGAACTAAATGTTTTGAGCTTATCCGCAAGAAGATGAAGTCTTAACGCAAGAACTGGTCTCTTCTTTGAGCTCGGGAAGGACGTGGCTGTTTTCATACATGTACGCTAAGATTTACATGTATGTTTCCAACTTCAGATATCGATGTTCGACTTTTATTTCCCTCTTGGATCTAAAGGTTTTCTAGAGTAAGATAATCGAAAAGTGAATATATGTATCTCAAGCACTCGGCTGTTTTAGCAGGCAAGTAGAATAAATATTGATACACTCAAGGGAAGTGAAAAAATTAAAGACTGCAAATCACGAGCAGCAAAAATTTGGCCCGGCGGGAATGTGTCTCATGCTATCGCATAGCAATGTGGTATTAAACTAAGCTTTTGAAGCTATCAGTCTTCAAATCCATAATGAATGTTCCTTGATGGTCTTGACTATCTAATGGCCACCAAAACGTTATAATGAATGGCTCACATTGATCAAATTAATAATTATCGAAGGGTCACCGAAAGAAAGGTTGTGTGGGATTGCGTTACTAAACACTGTCCTATCGTTAGTTCAGTGTTTTTATTTCATCTGATATACTTTAGCTTTTGTAGATTAATACTTTAATAGATCCGTCAATCATTCAATATTTTTTAAAGTCATCTATTGCATATGTTTTCAATTCAAGAAGCCAGCTTTTCGGTGATACAACGATTCTCCGAGTTCACGTGTGCTTTCAGCCGTGGAGACCGACTGTCTGGTTTTTGACACGAGTGCCGCAAACTTTGCGGGAAGTGTGTTTCTATTGATTCGTTTTTATTGCATTGTAGTTTAAAATACACCACAAGCTTCTCAGCTTTACTGGAACATGATAAATTCTACCAAATAAATATTCTGGAGTGATAAATTCTACCAAATAAATATTCTGGAGTTTATTTTTTTATTTAAAATAAATGTGGCTCCGTTTTCAAAGTTTGAGTCTTGAATGTGTGACATTTTCTGCGAACCGATTTGAATAATCAATGAACTCTGTAGTGTTTGTTTTGCTTTGAGATCGCACCAAAAATTGTCCTTCCAAACCAAATGTTTTGAAAGTTTCATTTTACTTACGGATCTGAATAGTTTCCACCTGATGCGAAAACTGGTGTGAGTCTATTCTGTCAAATCGATACACTGGTGAATAAGTCTTTTTGGATATTTTAATTTGTTGTCTGATTAATAATTTGTGTGAGATTGTATTTGGAGTTTTGATTTCATCTTCTTTGTGACGAGTTAATAAAACATTCAAGTCTGCGGGTATCCAGCTAATCTCTACTTCAGCTTAAGATATGAAAGTAAACTTTCATGGTTCTCAAAGGTTCCATTTCTTATTAGCGATCTCACATAAAACACAAACAGTCATGTTCTCATATGCCACGTCTTGCGTGTTCTTCAGCGTTCTTGCGTGTTCTTCAGTGTTCTTGCGGGTCTTCTTAAAGTTTACCTTCTTGCGTATTCTTGCGGGTTGATCTTCTTGCGGAAAGAACTTCTTGCGGGTTGATCTTCTTGCGGAAAGAACTTCTTACGGGTCTTAAGTTCTTGCGTTAGTTAAGTAATTTCAAGCGCAAGCTGCATGCAAGAACATGTTGGCTTGCGGACGCAAAAAGAAGTATTTTATGGCTGTAATGTACACAACAACATTTCTCGATTCTGATTGGCTGAGAGCAGTGCAATTAATCCCAAATTGCACTGTACTCAAAATTTATGAGACAGTATATGATTAA
This sequence comes from Actinernus sp. WN-2022, assembly GCA_030867875.1. Classification (NCBI taxonomy): domain Eukaryota; kingdom Metazoa; phylum Cnidaria; class Anthozoa; order Actiniaria; family Actinernidae; genus Actinernus; species Actinernus sp. WN-2022. Next base: position 17,087,977 of record JAOWCC010001210.1, on the reverse strand, counting down.
CAATTTTCACTTGTGTGTTTTTCAAAGAGCTCAAATTGCACTCGCCCTGCGGGCACGTGCAATTTTGATACTCTTTGAAAAACCCACTTGTGCAAATTAATCCCAAATTGCACTCAAAACTGTATGATTACGTATACAAATATAAATGATTATGATAGCAACATAACAAATTTGTCATTCCATGGGGAATGTGTGATTACCGGTGGTTGCTTTAATTTAGAAATTTTTGAGAATTCACAGTAACTTTTATTCCAGTTAAAATAATACATTTAACTGGGCATACATTAGTTAATGAACTTAAATAAGGTGATAGTTGCAATGGTTGTGTAACAAAAAGTTCCACACATTTGTAATTTAACAATGATAACTATTGTTATTATTCAGAGAACATCACCCACCTTGGTTCACATACCCTTCACCTGCAGGCACTGTTGAGTGACAGCTCCACAGTACAAGCTATCAAGAGTCTCCCAGCACATCGCATCAAGTTTGCTGTTATAGGTATTAACTCTGACTCATAGTTAAATGAAGGGTTGAGCATGAAAACAGCCTACAGTGTATGTGATGTTTTAGTGATTTTTTTCAATTCACCAAATTCGCCTAAAAACTTCTATTACCAGTTTAACAACTGTTTATTACTGTTTTGGCATTTACATTGCGATTACACTGGTAAAAACCTAAAATTCTTCACATAGAAACAGTCAATGTTTGCTTGACAACGATGCTTTCGTCTCCCCATGGGACTCTAAAATTATGCATATCTAGTACTGGTTCGTATTCTGACAGTTGAGCAGTTAGACTGTTATTCTCCTGTTTATCGGGATTTTCACTTTCTCTTGATCGAAGACTTAACCCGATCTTGTTCTGTAATGCGTCTGTGCTGTGGAGTTTTAGTTTATGGCTGGACTTTGTCACTTTGAAGTAGGCAGATTTCATGTTTAAAAACTATTCCACAGAAGAAGAAAAAAGAGTGTTCACAGCTGTGATAATCATTAGTAGAAGCGCTCAACCGAACACAAAGTAGTACTACATGTAGATGTGCATAATTTTATAGTCATTTCTATGTGAAGAATTTTAGGTCTTTACCAGTGTAATCACAATAAAAATGCCAAAACAATAATAAACAGTTGTTAAACTGGTTGTTTAGAAGTTTTCAGGCGAATTTGATGATTTGAAAAAAATCACTCAAAAGTCACATAGGTCGTTTTCATACTCAACTCTTCCAATGTTATAGGATGTATTATTAGAGCTTAAGTAAGAACAACTATCTGGATACAGCAGAGAAAACTGTGGCACTACTGCTCCTAAATCCCCTTTTAAGGAAACTGTGACTGTTGGAACAAATCCCTGTTAAATTGTTGGAAGTATGGTCTAAATTGAAAATTTGGAAGTAATGTTTCATATCCTCGTCACCATGTTATTCTATGGGGGTTTCAAAATCCGAGTGAAATTTCAAATGTCGAGGCCACTTGAAAATTTGTCAATCACATTGCGAGAAAATTGGCAGTTGTTGCAAAAAATATTATTGCCACCAATTATTTAACAGCAATTTGTTCCAACAGTCGAGGTTGTTCTGAAAATACTGGCTGAAAAGTCAATGTTTAGATAACCGATTTGTGTTGCACCGAGGCAACTTTCTGTTTAAATGTTAGTAGCAAGCAATCATCAGCGAAAAGAGAGAGATATTGTCCCACTGAGTTATCGTTCTGGGGAAGAATGATAGGTGATGATCACGAGAAGCAGTGGACACAGAAAAGGTGTCAGACCTTCAGGATGTGTGTCTTGTCTTTGTTTTGTTTACGTTTATGCTTTGTTTGTGTCAACAGAAGCACAGCCTAACAAGTTCACTTTTGGAATGCTCGACATCCCACTCAGGATTGGAGTCCCTTTTCAGGTAAAGATACAGGTCATGATCAAGCATTTCACTGGGACTGTTCACTGTTGGCTGTGAACAGTCTGTTCAATGTTTTTCAACCTCGGCTGAAAAACATTGTTTGCATTCAAATGTGCCTTACGAATGCCTCAATCTATTGCAGCTTAGCCTGGGAAACCAGCCGACTCTTATCGCTCCCTACTCGCGAAAGAGACGTCTGGGCAACGAGGCAGAAAATTCCATACTGATGATGTAGCAGATAGCCGTTTCACAATGCATAAATTAGTTGCAATTCTCAGAAGCTGAATGTGAACAACAGAGTTCTTTTCAAGGAATGTAACTACTGAGGCTGCTCATTCAATGCTTGGCAGTGGATCACCGTCATGAACAACCATGAAATTCAAGCCTATTTAGCATGTGTCGATAGCTTGTTTGCTTCATTCTTTCAGCGGCTCGGCCCGGTCAAGCGAATTTTGTCCTACAACTGTCAAAACACAAAGTTGTTTATGATTTCAAAATTAAACCTACACACAGCACAGCAGGCCGCTTTTCAAGCCAAAGAGGTTAGCTACAGAATGCAGTTATTTTCAAAGTATACTACCAAGGCTGCCCGTTTGCTTGGGTGAACTGTGGCCATCACGTTCGTGATTCATAGCGCACTTACATGTAATGTTTATTCATAGTTTAGCAAAAGATCCGGCTTGAAAAGTGGCCCTGAATGATTTATCTGGCAACAACAACTCATCCAGTGTTCTGTGATAGCTCAGTGTGTGTAGGTTTACTGGTATGAAATTATAACAACTATGACAGTACCTTTTTGATCACTTACTTATAAATGTTTTGACAGTATGAAATTTCACTTTACTAGCTGCTGAAAGAACTATGCAAAGGAGCCACCAACATCACCGACACACGCTAAATAGGCTTGAATTTCATGGTTGTTCATGACGGTGATCCACTGCTATCTGCTACGTCATCAGTATGAAATTTTCTGCCTCGTTGCCCAGACGTCTCTCTTGCGAGTGGGGGAGCGATAAGAGTCGGCTGGTTTCCCAGGCTAATTGCAGCTGTGTTTCCTGACTTTGTTGGACAGGAAAATCAGTCCATAAATGACATCTAGTGTATAACAAGAGATAATTACAGCTTGACCAGTAATTACCAATAACTTAATGTAGACAGGAAAGCCAGACTGTAGTCTTGGAGTTTCGTTTTTAGATTTCAAACTTCAATCCATGACAGGCTCGAAAGGCTTGCCATTTTCAGCATTGTCTAATTAATTAGCAAGTTGAGAGAAAAAAGGAACATCATCAAACAGTATGTCATTTAATTTCATTCTGTAAGGTTTGAAATGGGTTTTATTTTCTTGGGATGCAGCATGGCTGCTGAATAAATGGGTCTATAATTATTTTATGAACTTGCCGTTGAGCTCTACTCTTTTTCACAGATTCCTCTAAACCTTCTTGATGAGTTCAACAATCCATCCAAGCTTTCTACTGAAATTGTACCAGTCATAAGTGCAAGGTTTGTATTCGTGGTGTAGATAGCATACCTAATATTATTTACAAGTAAGTCTAGGAAAAGAGTTTAAATTTATACAATGAACAGTGAAATGCATGCTCTGATTGGTCGATAGCAATGTGTTATTGGAGTATGTATGCACAGTTGACATCACATTTTGCACAATATCATTCCATACCTCTTTTCCTTGCTAATTATTGTATAAAACAAATAGATTTCACTTCGGCATGAGTCTGTCTTCTTATAGATACACAGATGATGTAAAAACATGACGAGAACAGCAGTTGCACCACTGCCATACTTCTTTGTGATGTCATCTTTTTATTCTTACTATAAGAGGACAGATGCACAGCAAAGTGCCATATATTCCTTAATTAACTTAAAGTGCAAGTAGTGCACCATAAAACAACATGAACTCTTTTTGCCCCAAATTCTATTTCAATCTGATATACTTCAGTTGTCTAACTTAGTTTTCTTTGAGAAGCAGGAGCAGCAATTAAACTTTATAGTAGAATAAAGGCTATCCGAATTGTAGGATTGATTCATCTTGTGATGTCACGATGGAAACCTACGGGATTTTATTGTTAGTAGTAGTTTTCTCTTGGGAGGGAGTTGATTCATCTTATGACGTCACAGGACCCATGAAAAGTAACCAAAAGTAGGGATTGTAAATGCCCGAAATGTCAGAAAATTGATACCTTTTTGTGAGAAAGAAACGATGATAGTACAGTATAAATGTTTATTTTTTGACATGATACAATGTACATGTACTTGCACAGTCTTTAATGTGTTTGACATGTGTTATATGTGTGGGTAGGTGAGAGGATACTGCAGTTGTTGTAAGTTATGATTTTCTCCTTTCCTAAGTGGTCTTGAGCTCAGTTTTAATGGCATCTCCGGGAAGGGCAACAGCCTGATCATCAAGGGTGTGGTTGCAATGGGGAGTGTGCCCTCACATGCAGGCAAGGTTTGTCATGGTCTACTCACTCTATTTTTTCTCTATTGCTGTATTTTTTTAATCTGAGAAGTATAGTACTATCTGCTTATCAATAGCAATGTATGTCATTCTTACCTATCTCATACTAATTGATTATTACAGTGAAGTAAATAAACACTTGATTCTATCTTAGTGGTACATGTACTTGTCCTGTTGGTACCTATTAAATAGGTATACATGTAACTTATTATATTTTGCCAGGATTTTAATTTAAAAGTGACTCTACCTAAACTGGAGGAAGATACACAAAGCCTGAAGATTAGATTGCTTCCAGGTAATGCTGTGAATAATGTTTGCTTAATAATCATCATTAGTTGTACACAGTATAACCCCATGATAGTCTGTGTCAAACATTTAGTAAATTGAAGTTTAACTCAATCATATACATAGGCATACATAAAAGCAGATATACATATTATACATAAAAGTAGAGCTCCAAATTAATTGGAGGGAATTGGGGCAGGGAGCTAGGGTGGTGCAGTGGTTAAGTGCTTTGTCTCTCCCTTCTGTGGCCGAGGTTCGATTCCTGGATGCGGTGCCATATGTGAGTTGAGTTTGTTGGTATCTGATCTCATCCTTGCTCCGAGGGTTTTTTCTCTGGATTCTCCAGTTTTTGCCCCCTCTGCAAAAACCAACACACTAAATTCCAATTCGATCTGAGGGTTAGCTGGGTCCTGGCTTTGATCAGCTCCTATGGTTGTCTCAATGGAAGAATTGTAATCCTGGAATAAATGCATTAAATTTGTATCAAGAAAATAAAAAGTAAACCATCTGTATTGGTAGAGTCAAGGGAAATCATTGTAGTGGGATGCTACAAAGAGGAAATAAAGGGAAAGGAAAAAAGGACAGAAAGAAAAAAAGGTTTTTCACTGGGATTCGAACCTGGGCCTTCAGGTTCAGAATCGTGCTTGCTAATGAACCATAGAGTGGTATTGTAATCACATGCTGTATGTAGAATAGGAGCAATTTTTCAATCATGCCACTTGCCAGGTGTGGGGGCAGACATGAATTCAGCACATTTTTGCCCTCTTCCTATATCTATGTCGCTCTGCTCGCATGGGCCTTTGAATTCTTTGTACACATAAGTTAATTAGTTTTACATTAATGTAGAAGCCTTGTGAACATTTTCACTAGACATCCAGTAATTAATATTGTAATAAAATTACTTGTAGTGCAATGTCATTTATATTGTCTAGGATTCAAAGTCTTCTTTGGTTATGATCTCCCATTTTTAGTAATTAATTATTACAATTAATTTCAGTAAATAATTGTAATAAAATTACTTGTAGTGCAGTGTCATTTACATTGTCTAGGATTCAAAGTCATCTTTGGTTATGATCTTCAGTTTCTGTTGAAATAATTAAAATTGCTGTTGATATGAATTACTTGCTCTTCTCTGTAGTACCTGTAAGTACTGATTTTAGATGTCAATAATTGTACTCAATTCAGAGATCTTCAATGTTATTTTTTTATTTGGGATGTTTTGGAGATTATCCCCCAAAAAAAAAGAATACTAAAAAGCTTGCATTGCGAGGCTGTTTTGAAGTTCTTTCCAAAAAAATGTTTTGAATATGACAACAATAATATTGCAATCCAGGACAATGTCATTTGACATATTTCATGATTAATCCCAAAGGTCCACCAGATAAGTTAGCTGTGACACCAATCTCTCCTGAGGTCACTCTTGAGAATGGGAACTCCCTTCAACTGAATGTCCAGGTTCAAGACAAAGCTGGCAATGTTACTGTGCATCCCAGACTCAATGTGGTTTGTAAGGTAGGTCTTGATGTAAGATGAGATACCGTAAACACCCGTAGATAAGCCACACCTTTTCACCCAAAATTTTCGTTCATAATCGGGGGTGCGGCTTATCTACGGGAACACCTAGAAAGGAGACCCAACATTAACATATATTTACATATCATGAACCTGTATGAAGCTTTTATTATGCGACGGTGCGTAACTATATTACAATCAGGTTCAAATCGCATCCGATCGTGTAATATAGCAATTTAAGCATAGTCATTGAAAAAAAACGCAGTTTGAAAGAATTAAAGCAAAAACCCTCCTAAGACCCACCTTAGACCTAATATTAATATTATAATTTCGTGAATATTTAAACGTGATTAAGCTTATTTACCTTCCAAAACACGCTGATTCACAGCACTTGTCAAAGCAGGCATCTAAACAACCAGGCATTCTTCGCAATTTTACACATGGGAGATTGGCAGTAGTTAATGAAAATCCAAGATGGCGGACCTCAGACCTACTCGTGCAAGTATAGTTTCGCCAGAAAACCTTTCTTGCTCTAGCGATTAAAGGAAAGTGGTTCCTTGGAATTGTTGTTAGTTAATGGGAGAATAAAAGCGGAAGGATTCTGGAGTGATTTAAAGACTGCAGGTTAAAATATACACAAGAAATGACAAGGCAAGTTGAACCATATTCGATCGAATTAAAGTTGTGATTATGTATTTGACAATCTGATAAAGTTTTGCTTCAAGTACGAGTGTTTATGAACTCCAACAAAATATTATTCTTTTTGGGGGGAAGAAGTTTGGCATCAAGTACAAGCGTTTATGAACTCAGACAAAATATTTTCTAATTATTTTTTGTATTTTTCAAAAAAGTTTTTTTCCTAAATTCAAGCTTCAAAACTTGGGGTGCGGCTTATACACGGTGTTTACGGTAAGTTAAGATAAGATAAGTTAGCTGTGACACCAGTATCTCCTGAGATCACACTTGAGTATGGTAACTAAAGACCAGTGTATAAGCCGCACCAGTAGATAAGCCGCACCCCGATTTTAGAGGCCTAAATCTGTCCCCCCCAAAAAGGAATCTGAGAAAGCTGTTCGAACACAGTTGCTTTCTTGAGTGTTCACCTTATTCTTCAAGTGTTGCGAGTATCACATCCGAAGTCTTTGCTCATAATTTCAACTCTAAAATACTTTAAACAACTAGTAGATTTGCAATAAATCTGTCTCTGTTATTTGTTTTCGTGGGGGCGAGTACAGACCGAGGAAACAAGGTTAATAAGAGGTTTTTATTTTACTTGTACTTTTTAAATCCTTTATCCCTTTCCATTGCAGTTATCAGGCAGCCCTAACCTCCCTACATATATAGCTGACTGCAGTTCTTCTGGCAAGGCAGCTCTGACAGGAACAGAGATATTCCTAAAGCTAGTTAACAACAAATCTTTTAAACTCAAGGCCAAAGTAGAACTACAACACCACAAGGAGGTAGCAGTAGTTGAAAAAACAATTGTCATAACCCCCAGTAGGAGAGCTGGAGAGGTGCAAGTGTTTTATCAGCCCCTTGGTACTAAACAGAAGAAAAAGCTAGAAGATGGACAGGAGTTGGCTTGCGTAGCAGGAGACAATGTTACAGGATTGAGTATGTGCCGTTATAATCTGTTAAAGTGGCTATAAGCCCTAGCCAATTAACTTTGATTTAAAAGTCAAACTGGAAAACAAAATGACCGACATAGGAAAAAAAAAATATTATAGTCTGCCAATATAGTTTATCAGGGAATCAAATTTCATTTAAAGGATAACCTATTTATAGTTCCTTTTGCTCCCTTTTTATGTCTGCTCCACTTATTAAAAGATATTTCTATAAGATTGTAAGTATCAAATTTCTGACACCTGAAAAACAACTGTATAAATGGATACATTCATTGTAAGTTATAACTCAATTAATTTTCCACTCATAAGCACAGCGTCCCTTAAATGACGCCATTTTAAGGATTTGTAATGGTTTTTATAACAATACTACAGCCATGAATTGGCCAAAAATGATTGAAATAATACGTAAAACACTCAGAAGCGATTTTTAAATACAGTGAGAGGGCAAAACTGAGGCAAAGCCAAGGTTTTTCAACCCCTTCTCAGTGTATTTAGAAACTCGCTTCTAAAACAAGCTCCAAGTGTTTTATGTGGCTTCTCAAACTCCACTTAAATGATAAAATTAGCGATCTATAAGTCTTGAAATGCAAGCTGTATTTGGAAACAATTTCTAAATACCGTAGAATCCCGGTTATAAGCCCTGGGCTTATACAACTTTGTAAGGGTTTTGGGTGGTTTTGGTTTTGGCTTATAACCGGGAGGGCTTATAACCGGGATTCTACAGTACTTGTTATGGTCATGATTTCTATTATATTCACCAACACTTTACTGCACTCAAAATGAATAAATTATTACTGGCTAGAGCTTATAGCCACTTTAAGGTCGGTTTTCAGATTTTCTCTTCATAGATGCACAACACAGAGAAATAAAATCTTTGTACAGACATTGGGTTGATTTTAGGGTTCAGTTCCCTTTTAATGAAAGCCAGTTGAGGGAAAAAAGATTGATCTTGAAATTTAGCATCCTTGGAGACCCAGGGCATTGGAAAGGGGAAAGGGGAAAGGATGCCTTGTAGAGTAACTTACCAGGGCATCGTTTTCACCTTTGATGTTCCAATACCCTGGGTCTCCGAGGCCTTTTGAAAATTGACTTGAGTATTTTACCTTAAGAACGTTTGCTTTCTTTACCAGGGAAAGTACAGTAGCTAACACTTAAGAGATAATAAATGATACTTCTGTAAATGAAGTACATTATTAATAATATAAGGACGTTAAATCATACAAATGTAGGTTCATCAGTGGATGAAGAGCCACCTTGTGGAAATGCCACTGATTAATCCATTATTATTATTGTTGTTGTTGTTATTATTATAATTATTAATGCTTGCTAATTAATATCTTGTTTTGTGTCTTGGTTAAGCCTTCAGGGTGTTAGATGAGGGTGAACGAGAGTTAGGCATCGACAATGCTCTAGTTGGCAGACTTAAAGTGAGTATTAATACATTTTTGATATACATTTTGTTCTTGTTAGTCAATGAAGCAATGATATTGTTGTCTTTTCATCTCAGAAAGAGTTATTTTGACATTTAACTAATTTAAATGTATTATTCTAAGGTGAATTGGGTGCAGAAGACAAGCAAGGAACTTTTAAAGCAAGGCATTTTACCAGATGTCAAGGTATGTTATATCTCTGCAATCTAAAATCTCTGAATTTCTAATGGGACCTGAAACAACCTGATCAAAGCCAGGTCCCAGCTAATCTACACATCGAATTGAAATTTAGCATGTTGGTTTTTGGGGAGGGAGGAAAACCGGAGTACCCAGAGAAAAACCCTTGGAGCAATTAAGGGCGAGATACCAACAAACTCAACTCACATGTGGCACCGCATCCGGGAATCGAACCTGGCCCACAGAGGTGAGAGGTACGGCGCTTAACCACTGCGCCACCCCGGCTCCCCTCAAATTGAATGTATTAATATAGTTACACAAACAGCTATGTTTCTAATGTTAGCCCTTCGTCAGAGCAAAAGAGGGAATTTTGGGTAGGTAAATCATTTATAAAGTGTTGTGTGCTGTTTGTTGTAGGCTCCTACCTTGTGTGATGAGCTCAAGTTCTGCCAAGTAAACTTGTTGGGTTCTGTTGGTTTGGACTTCTCCTTTTCACTAAGGTATTGTTCAATATCATGCCAGTTTTTGTTAGCACTTGACTCTTTGTTAGTTTACGTATAGTTGGTGGTGATGTTACTTCATTTGGCCAGTGGAGAGACTGTAAAAGATGAATAAAAATGTTACAATTTATGAAAATAATATGTTACAAGTCAGCATTAGGCTCAAGAACGTTTGTGTCTTTGGTGTTATTTTTATGGAACTTTGGTTAAATGAAAGATCAACAATAATTGTATCCTCTCCATTTGACCTTAAATTTTATATCATTAATATTAATATTGGTTCTACATAAAGTCAATAGGTGAATAGTAGAATATTTCTTGGTTAGCTCAGTGGTTAAAGTGCCCCCCAACCCTTTTGCAATTTTTATATATATGAAACTTTGAAAGGTTTTGAGTACTTCTGCGAAGAAATTTTTGGCTTACAGAGGATACTCTATGTTCCAGGCTTGTTTGAAATGGTGAAAATGTGACCTCTCCTGACCCATTACCGTGTAAGAAAAAGCCTGGGTCGATTCCCTATCTTACATTGTACGTCATCCAATTAATTCGACTTTGCAATAACTTGAATAAATATTTAGCATTTTGTCTAAAATAGCTGTTTTCTTTACTAAAATCTCACAGACTGTGTATATTCTCTATATATCGATGCTGTTGTGATAGAAAGGCGTCATGGACAATAATGCATTAATGAGGTGATGTAAGATAGGGAATCAGAGAGGTCACAATTTCACCATTTCAAACAAGCCTAGAACATAGTATCCTCTGTAAGCCAAAAATTTCATCGCAGAAGTACTCAACACCTTTCAAAGATTCATATATATAAAAATTGCAAAAGGGTTGAGGGGCACTTTAAGCTCCAGCCTGTTGAGTGGGAGGTTGCAGGTTCAAAACCAGGCTGGACCAACACTCAGGGTCTTAAAATAACTGAGTAGAAGGTGCTGCCTTTGTGAAACAACTGCAAATGGTTAGACCTTCACGTCTTCTTGGATAAGGACGTAAAATCGTAGGTCCACTGACGGAGGCAGGCCTAGAAGGGACCTTGATTCCAGATTATTTGTACTCCTGTGATCGGGCTCTGATCCGAATGTCTCAAATCAAATCTATGAGTAATAAACTTAAGGTTTATAATTATTTCAAATATGGTAATGCCTGATGTCAAAGGAGGCATTTATTGTCTTAATTTTCTTTCTTTTTGTGAGTGAAACTTATTTCTGATTTAGAAACAGTATTTGGTGAAATCACATGATATAAGCTTCAAATACTGTATTAATAACATGGATGTTTTTGTGTAATAAATTATGCCTTCATTGATATCACGTCATTACCATATTCGAAATATAAACCTTAATTATAACTCATAGATGCAACACTCAAATCAAGAAATATTCACCTAACGTATTCACTATATTAATAAGTATAATCGATATTAATAATGTATAACATTTGACCTTGTAGGCACTTTAAAGATGATATAAAACACCTTGTTCTTTGAGCAGCTTGTTATTTTGATTCAGGGGCATAGGGAGGTCCTGAAAAATGGGAGGAGGTGGGGGGGGGGGGGGGGGGGGGGGCAAAATGATGAATTCTGGGACATTTTCATTAATGACTTCTGTCGGTCTATTCTGGGACTGGGCAGAGGGGAGCAACTGTCCCGACCCCCTACCCTATGCCACTGATTTGATTGGTCTCATTAGAACCTCTTTGTATATAATTTTACGATCTTATAATTTACCCACATAGCACTTATGAGCTTGTTTTGTATGTGCTTTCCGAGATCGAATTGGAGAGAGCCAGGAGAAAAACCATCAAAGCAAGGGAGGGTTGTCATATACTGGTAATTAAACTGTGTGTCTTCTGGTCATTGTTCCTTGCATATTCTTCCAAGGGCACAAGCTGACGTCCCTGCTGTCCTGAAAGCCACTTGTGCGACCCCTAAGCTGAAGCTTGGAGAAACATTGAGCACTGAGATCTTTGTCACATTTACTGACAGACATGGAAATAAAGTATCAAAGGTGAAATAGTTATGACTATTATTTTGTACTTCCTGATTATACATTGTTCAAACTTTATAACTGCCTATAAGCCCATTTTTTATCATTAAAATAAATAAATAGGTGAAGAGTAAAATATTTATTGATTTAAATGAGTGTTGCATCTATGAGTTAGAGAGGTTTCTATTTCTGATATGCTAATTAGGTGATGTCACAGGAGGCCAACTGAAGGTCATTTCTTTCTCCTTGTAAATGAAACTATTTCTGAGTTATACAAAATATTTGGTAAAATCACTGATACACGGGCAGAAAAAATATAACATTGGTGTGTAGAAACAAATATTTATCTCTGCCAGCACGTTTTTGTCTGAGGCCTCCTGTGACATCACATAATTTGCTTATCGGAAATAGAAACCTATCTAACTCATAGATCCAACACTCAAATCAAGAAATATTTCACTATTTGCCTATTTACTTGATGTAGAATCGATTTTGATTATTTAAAACATGGGCTTATGGGCACTTTACCAATAAGTAATGATGCAGCAAAGAACGATAGCAAAAGACAAAAGGCTGCAACGAGCATGCGATTTTGCCTGAATATATATTAAAGTGCAAGTAAAGCCATAAAACAACATTAACTCTTTTTGCCCCAAATTATATTTCTAATATACTTCAGTTGTCTAAATTAGTTTTTTTGAAAGACAGGAGCAGATATTAAACTAGTAAGAATAAATGCTACCCAAAATGTGGGATTGATTCATCTTGTGATGTCAATGAAAACCTATGGGATTTTATTAGTAGTTTTCTCTAGGAAGGGAGTTGATTCATCTTATGACTTCACAGGATCGATGAAAAGTAACCAAAATTAGGGATTAAATGCCAGAAATGTTACAAAATTCGCAAGATTAATACCTTTTTGTGAGAAACAAACAATAGCACAATTTTACTTGCACTTTAAGAATTTTATGAGATGTCTATAGTCCAAACTACACCCAGAAAATAAAGTTGTTTTTATGCTATGATTCTTTTTACTGTGAAAACTCAAAGAAGCCACCATCCAGCCACTGGAAAGGGAGAAAACAAAAGATATAATTTGATAACTTTTCCCACATACAATGTTCTTCGAAATTAAGCCATAGTTAGTTTGATCAAAAAAAAAATCAAAACTTCAAAAATTGTCGAATGAAGATGTATAATTTCGATGGTTTTCTATTGAATTTTTGAATATCAACCAATGAAATTACTAGAGAGAAGAACAGGAAATTAACTCCTTTTCACATTCCTTGCTGTTCAGCGCTATTGTTCGTAGCTGGAGCATTACTCAAACATGAAACAGAGATTGATTTAAAAACTCTCTAGTTGGGCACAGCCCTAGCCCAAGCCAGAATCCTGCAGTTGAGACACGGTGATATCTTAGCCTTATTTAGATGCTGCCTAATATTATTTCTGCTCATTGGTTGTTGAGTTGTTAAAACTTTTTTTTCTATTAGCTCCCAACTGGTGCTCTTCCATTGTTCCATGTTTCTGCTAATGGGCTGAAGGAAAAAGAGGTTGAGATAGGTGTAGTACATGTGAGTATGGTATACTTCGAGCTTGTTCTTACACATATCTTAATATATATTAAGTTGAAACTTAGGCAGAAGGGTGGCTTAAATGTAAGTGGTAATTACCGTAGTTGAGCACTTATAAGCCACACTCCCTTATTAGCTACATCCATAACTTTCACAGTCTGGAAATGGTTTGGAAAAGTCTCACTTATAAGCTGCATCATGATATTAGCGATTTCTCTCCAAAACCAAGTGAAGTGTCAAACACTAAGCCTAAATCTCGAAGCTCGTTTGGCCAACATCGTCTCTGTTTTCGTGCCATCCAAGACAGGAATATGCTGTCTGAGAGCACAAGAAACATTTTAAATTAGTTATTATAATAGTAGTCAGGGGTTTCAATAGAAGGCGGCTACCGGCGATTTACCTCAGGCTACTTTGCTTCTTACCGCTGGCTACTTTACACAATCATTTTTTTTTTTTTGTAAAGTGTTAAGTAAATTTACTAGGTAAACCACTGCCTCTGACGACAGGACCACCAGTTGCCTAAAAAGTTATTAAAATGCCTGAGTAGTTATTGTTGTTATTATTATCTTCATTGCTATTTTTAAAATCATACTTTAGATTACTAGATTTAACCCTTCATAGATTGATACAATAGACATTTTTTATAGTTTTAATTTTTTTACTCTAAGACAGGACCTTCCTGAAAATCACCTTAGGGTGAGGTTTGCTTCTTGTATTAAGACTTTGCCTCCTGTATAAAGACTAGTCTTTCAAGACTCTTGTGATTCACCATAATAGTGTCTCATTTTGCTATATAATTATAACATGTCCTTTTAAGCTAAACAAGATATTAACCTGTGTTGGCAATGTTTCTTTTTTCTACAGAGTGGCAGTGTAGTTATAAAGAATATCCAGTTTGAAGATGGACCACTTGGAACTCGAGAGCTGACAATTCAGTGGCAAAAACTGAAGTGCTACTTGAGGTTGGAGGTAATAATTTTATAACATGCAAAACCACATTAAGGCTTGGCGAAAGAAAGTCCTTCATTGAAGTTTCAGTAGCCTTTTAATCTGGCACATACAATTTTTGGCTAGCAAATCTGGTGAGAATGGTTCCCTCCAATTTATTCTCATTTTTAGCTGCACTGAAGCTCACGATCTAAGGAATTGAAATCTATATATGACTATTAAATATACATTGTAAGCTACTTGGATTGTCAGAAAAAAGAAGGCACATTTATTGGTTCTGGGAGTGTTATTCAGAACCTGCCAATCTTTAAATTTGCCCTACAAAGTTAAATGTTTCATTGATTTAGATTGATATGTTAATCAGTATATCTTCACTTCTGTCCTTCCAAAAGATTGTATCTGGATCTCCTTCCAAGTTGGCCCTCGTAAACATTGATACAACTGAAGTAAGTAGATATTAAGAAGTTACATGATTGTATAAGTTAATATAAACACGTCTTTGGTTCTTTATTGTAATATCAAAACTGCTTCAAAAAAGGTTTTGGATTTAGTTTCTTCTCTTGAAAATAGTTTTGCCATTGCTATTGAAAAAGGGAGACAGCAGTAAGGGTAAGAACATGGTGTTTAGCAGGCCGAAATTCTGGCTACTTTTGTTGGAGTGCCACCTTGTTTAATTTTTTAAGCCTGATTGCCATGGATGTGTATTTTGAAATCTTACATAAGTTATATACCCGGTACGTTCTTCTTTGAATCGTCTACTTTAATTATTTTTTAAACCTGGTGGATATAAGATTGTTTGAGCAGCAACATTGTGAAGTGAATACGTATTGCAGCTTGGTGCACTAAACCTTACACAGATAACACTGATAATAATTATAAACATGATGATATTCACAATGATGATGATGCTAATGATGATTTTGATGGTGATGCTGATAGTGGCAGCTTTTGTGATTGAGATGATGATGCCAATGATGCTATTGCACAGGAACTCATATTGCTACTTAAAGTGTTTTTTAACTCTTTCGCTGCTACATTCTGTGTGGTAATTTTGCCCATAATGCTATATACATTGTATTTCTGAACTAAAATCACTTTACTGACCGGCTAAAGTGAACAATCTGCACCGAAAAAAAGTGGTCGGTAAGTGGTCGGTAAGTGGTCGGTAAGTGGTCGGTAAGTGGTCGGTAAGTGGTCGGTAAGTGGTTGGTAAAACTGTGTCGGTAAGTGGTCGGTAAGTGGTTGGTAAGTGGTTGGTAAGTGGTTGGTAAGTGGTCGGTAACTTGCGAACTCGAAAATTACGTGTTTGTCATCTCTTCACTTGGTCCAGTTGAAATAAAATACCATATAAGAACACTTCAAAGCTTCTAAAGATAGTTTCACAACACTTTAGTGTTCTTGCAACTGAGGGCCAACAATAACATCGATAGTTCTTCACGAGCGTAAACCCGACGCCATTTTGTTTTGACCGCATGGCATCACTTGTTACCAGTCCTAACGGAACTAAAGCTGCGCTAGTAGACTCGCAGTGCTTCTCCGTTGTTCTTCGAGAAGCGTCAGACATGCCGGAGAAAACTTTGGAATTTCCGAGAAGAGATGGCTGCGATGAGAGCTGATGGGAGGCTGCTGCCAATGGCCTTTGATGAGGCATTCTACCGATCAGATTAGTCTGATCAACCACTGTCAAACAACGGCTCCTTTAGGAGCCACACCATCTCTGAAAGGCAATGACCTTATGATCATGCAGAAACCCATATTAAATAAACCTTGCTGACCTTAATTGGCTTTAATAAAAAAAAAATACTTCGCGGCACGTTTTAATAATATATATATTTCTTCGCGGCATGTTTACGCTAATAATAAACGGCCTCTTGTCGGCACGCTGGCGCTACTGAGGGACGGGCCGACAAACAAAATAAATGGCATCTTGTTGGCACGCTTTTCTTCGAGGCATGCTTACGCTAATAATAAATGGCCTCTTCTCGACAAGCCAAACTTGTAGTTTGCAATAATTATAGTCTAAATATAATGAATAAAGTCGATCACTGTTAGCACCAGCTGCTATCGATATCTCTAATCCAGATATCGATAGCAGTATGTTTATTTGCTGCGGGCTGCCTGTGTTGTTAAATGGCAAGATGGGAATCCAAGATGGCGCGGGTTCGCTAATTAACGGAGTGAATGCTGCAAAGAAGAAGATCAAAGAAGAAGAGACAAGTACACTATTTTCATCAATATCCAACTGTCTACAACATAGTAAGCGTATGTTCCAATGCATAAATGGCAGAGGAAACCATCTAAACTGCAGTTCTCAAGTATTGTCGGGTTCGCTAATTCACGGAGTTGTGTGACCATTTTTGGCATTTATACTGAGAAAATGCTGCAAAGAAGAACAGACAAATATAATGAGTACACTATTTTCAACAATATCCAACTCTCTACAACATAGTAAGCGTATGTTCCAATGCATAAATGACGGGAAACCATCGGCATAAATGATGGGAAACCATCGAAACTGCAGTTCTCAAGTGTTGTCGGTAAGTGGTCGGTAAGTGGTTGGTAAGTGGTCGGTAAGTGGTCGGCCGACCACTTACCGACCACTTTTTTTCGGTGCAGATTGTTCACTTTAGCTTTACTGACCACCATGACAATTTCTTTAATTTCTCGAGTTCAATTAAGGGTACTGACATGAAATCTTCCAGATATGTACAAAATATAATTCTGAATCTCGTTATGCATAATGTATGCTAATTAGTCACATGATTGATCACATGGTTGCCTAAAATATGCTAATTTCGAAAGAGTTAATGTGCCTAACACATTGTGATGTGTACTCAGATGTTTACATTTCCAATTGAGTTTTTCAATCTTTTGAGGAATAAAACCAATATTCCACAAAACAGATAACTAAAAAGCACTTTTTCTAATCACCTTCTCATTCTGGTATTTCAGCCTTTGTCAGCTTTCAATGATACTTGCCTCCCAGTGCCCATCACTGTACAGCTGTGTGATTCTATGGGAAACGCTACACCTGAACCTAATGTTAAAGTGGTTCTCAACACAGATAGAGGGGTCAAGGTGCTGTACTCTACTAGAGCGTATGGGTGGGACAAACTACGGCATGTCCGTAGCCTTGCCGTAACTGTGCTGTGTCATATTTACGTAATTTGATTGAATCAGCAGGACAAAAACAATAGGGAACCATTTGAATGTCACGGCATGCCGTACAGTAACCGTGTTGTAGTCAGTGCTGTAGTTTGTCCCACTCATACGAAATCTGCTCTAATGCAGCAATATCAGCAGGGTTCTCAGTAGAAGCTGGCAACTGGCAGATTTCTGTCGGCTATTAGGTTGAAAATAGCCACCTGTTCTTTTGCTTGCAAGCATAAGACTCATATGATTTATCTTTTTGCGAAGACAGCTTTTATGACAATGTAGCTGCGTGTTGCCAGTTATTGGCCACCTAACTAAGTAAATACTAAATAGTGTATTTCACTATTCGAAAACCGGGTACAATCAGCTATGTCAACTCAATAAGATGATAAACAGGAAAGATCCATTAGTTTATAGTGGAGCTCCTGCGCAAGCAGAGCACCATACACATAGCAAGCGATCCGTTCGACCAAAATCCCAAATCTTCAACCCCCTGTCTGAAGTATCTCTCAGCTAGTCAATAAACCACAATTCCTAGAAAGCTGCCAAGTGCTGTACTGTGATCAGAAATAATTGGAGCTCCACCTATAGGCTTGCCTATTTAATTATATATATATTATTTTCAATTTACAGTACTGGTAATTTGGTTGTAAGAGTCTTAGTTTTCAAGAAAATATAGTTATTACTTAACATTACTCTGATGTTCTACAACATGCATTGGGTGTTCTGGTAATTAAAGAAGTTTGTTTTGTACAGATTTCTCCATGTCCAGCGCAACTAAAGACTAATGCCAAAGGCCAGGCAAGTTTTGGAATCCTAACAATATCTGCAGCAAGGTACATATCAATTAGAAGTTGTGGTCATGGAAAGTACAGTATATTTTGAGCAATGTCTGAACCCTTGCATAACATTCATGCAATCAGCATTACCACTAAATTTCAAAGTTGAAAATGGCTTCAATATAACGTTTTTCATTGAGTAAAGCTTAATGTAGAAATTGCTGTGCTAGTGTTCTGCATGATATTCAAAAAAATCTTTACATTTCACTTGTACGCTCTCACCTTACCTATGCTAGCCAAGTCTGGTCGCCATGTTCTTTTGGATCCATCTACCTCCTGCGTAATTTGGAGCGAGTACAAAGAAGAGCTACTCGCGTCATTTTGCGCGGTCTCGAACTAGATTATAAATCAAGGCTCATTCATCTTAATCTCCTCCCTCTCTCCTTCTTTCTTGAATATCTTGATCTTTTATTTCTCTTCCGTTGTACAAAAGGCGTGATTCTGCTTGACACCTCCGAGTTCCTGCATTTCTCTAGCTCTAGGACTCGTAGAGGCTCGTCTGGCTTGGATCTATCTCTCCACCCAGCCCGTACTTCTACGTTCCGTGACTCTTTTTTCGTGCGTATCTGTCCTCTTTGGAATTCCCTACCTCTAACTGTCCGTGTTTCAGAATGTACTGCTGCCTTTAAGACTCGTCTTAAAACTTTACTCTCCAACAGACTTCTATCCACTTTTGACGTCGACAACATTCGAACCTGGCGCATTATCTGTCCGCTTTGTCGTCGTCCTAACTTATCATCCGTCTGTAAATGTTAAGCTGCTGCTCTTATGCTTTGATAAGTGCTTGCGTTTTTTCTTTTATCACTGGAACTATAGCTGTTCTAGGTTTTACGCTCTAATAGATTAAATAGATTGTATTGTAGCTTCTTTATCCATTATCGTTTCCGTTCATTCTTTGTCTATATCACTTTTCGTATATATATATATTTTGCTACGTTTTCCACCATCACTGACCGGTGCTCGCGTGGAGGCAAACCTTGTAAGGGACTTCGAGTCCTATTGTTTCATCTCCCGTGACCTTGTGTCCGAATGTCATAAATAAATAAATAAATAAATGTTGTTAAAATGTTTAGGTTTCTCAAAGAAAATTAGTATAGTGTGTATTAGCCATCTTGTCTTATATTTAGTTAAAAAAGGCCAAATAAATAAAATATGTGGTTCTTGTTAGTTAGACTTTGGAAAAAGATGGGGTTGGTACAATGCATGGATTTAATTTTTTCACAAATTCCAAGAAAAACCTTAAGATAGTGATTCTCTAATGTCAAGCTTGTAGTCGAAATCTTGGTGGAAAAAATTGTAGGGTCAGCAGGGAAAATCTAGGTGTGGTCTGGTAACCGGACACATGTATTTATTTGTTTGGCCTAAGTAACAAAGTTGTCTCCTTCCAAAGAGTCTGGTTTAATGATATGATAATTTATACTTGTATCTTGTGTAGAGGGATGTATGGGATCAGAATCAAGGCTCTTCTTGGCAGATATGTGATTGAGGCTCCTGTGATTAATGTCAGGTATAGCCAGTGTGAAAACTGTTATGATTATTGAAGTGGTGTCTCAGCAGATGTAACAACATAGAGGGGATGCCCTACACAAACCATTTCAGTCTAGGAAGACAGCGCTTTTAAAATGGATAAACAGTTTATTATAATTTTTGACATCCTCTACCATGTATATTGGAAAAACCTAGCCAACTTAGTTTGATAAAGTAGCAGACTTCCTTTGTCAGTTGTCGGCCCTTAATGAAAGGGCTGGAAGACAATGAATACCTTTTTAAAGTGTGTCCATTTGCACATATTTCGAGTACACAAATAAAAGTCATGGGATGTTTTTCATCAGGGTGGAGCCAGATCCATCAAAGCCTGTCAAACTGAATGCCACATTCAACAGCCAGGCTCCTTGTCAAGTAGGGGAACTACTTCCAGGTCAGTTGTTTCATTGGTTACTCTAGTTTCTTAAGAAAAAGTTAAAAAGTATGCTACCCGCTGTAGAAACTGGTGATATTTTTTGTCTTGTTTACAAATGGCTATTATTAATGGTAACAACAGAAGCTTTTCTGCAGTGACACAAAATAATGCCTTCTACATACAATTTTATAAGTCATGTAAGATGAATGGTTTTTATTTATTAATTGTGTTGTTTGTCAATCCAGTTGTAACTGCTCGCATAATGGCAGAAGATGAAAAAAAGCTCAAAGGAGCAAGTGCAAAAGACCTGGTGCTCAAAATATGGCACACCAAGGATGGACCAGCCTCTGATAAACCTCCACCCAGGGTTAGTAACTTCAATGTTACCTTATATAAAGAAATGTGTACATGACCAATCTACAAATATAATCAGGTCATGAAAACATTATACAGTTGTTATGCTACATTTACTACAGATACATACATTATTTAGTTTTGCTTCTTTCGTTAAATAAAGCATGATGCACTACTTCACATTTTCTACATTCCTTTTGTATTTAGAAGATACCATACTTCATATTTTCTGGTTTCGTTTAGTTATTTGAAAGGTACTATACTACTTGACATTTTCTACATTCCTTTTCTGTTTTGAAGGGTACTATACTACATGTACTTCACATTTTCTACATTCCTTTTTGTGATTTGAAGGGTACTATACTCATTCACATTCTTCGCATTCCTTTTGTAATATCAAGGGTGCTATACCACTTCACATTTTCTACAATCCTTTTTGTGATTTGAAGGGTACTATACTCATTCACATTCTTCGCATTCCTTTTGTAATATCAAGGGTGCTATACCACTTCACATTTTCTACAATCCTTTTCGTATTTTGAAAGGTATTAAATTACTTCACATTATTTACATTCTTTTTTGTGATTTGAAGGGTACTATACTACTTCACATTTTCTACATTCCTTTTCGTAATTTGAAAGGTACTATACTCATTCACATTTTCTACATTCCTTTTCGTAATTTGAAAAGTACTATTCACATTCTTCGCATTCCTTTTGTAATATCAAGGGTGCTATACTACTTCACATTTTCTACAATCGTTTTCGTATTTTGAAAGGTACTAAATTACTTCATATTATTTACATTCCTTTTTGTGATTTGAAGGATACTATACTACTTCACATTTTCTACATTCCTTTTTGTAATTTGAAAGGTACTATACTCATTCAAATTCTTCGCATTCCTTTTGTAATATCAAGGGTGCTATACTACTTCACATTTTCTACAATCTTTTTTGTATTTTGAAAGGTACTAAATTACTTCATATTATTTACATTCCTTTTTGTGATTTGAAGGGTACTATACTACTTCACATTTTCTGCATTTGTTTAGTTATTGTACTACTTCATATTTTATGCATTTGTTTAGTTATTTTTAAAAAGGCTGCAAGGACCACTGTTACAAACAAAATTCGGTTGCTGGATCTGTGGAGATCAGGATCAGCAGAAGGATTGAAATATATGACAGACAGCTGTACAATGTCATTTATTGTACCCTATATTTCAGTTTGCAAGAACAAACCTTCAGGAGTTATATGAGCTAGTTATATATTTAGTTATTTGAAGGGTACTATACTACTTCACATTCTTTACATTCATTTGTAATTTGGAGGATACTGTAGTACTTGTTTGTTACATTCCTTTTGAAATATGAAGGGTACTGTACTACTTGATATTTTCCGCATTTTTTAGTTATTTGAAGGATATGTTCTTTGCATTCCTTTTGTAATTTGAAGGGTACTATACGACTTACATTTTCGGCATTCATTCATTTATTTGAAGGGTACTATACTACTTGAAATTCTTTACATTCCTTTTGTTCTCCTTTTAAAATCTAGGCAACAACCCTCTACCCATCTAGAAAAGCACCAGGAGACAAGGAAGGAGAGTTCTCCTTTAGGTAAGATTTTTTTTTTTATATAATGATGGCGAGGGTTCCTGATCAATAATAGGAAAAAGGAATGGAAAAGCTAACTTCATTCTTCATTTTTTCAAGGGACTTGAAGGTACCTGATGTTTCTGGTCCCCACTGTATGGTGGTCCAATATGGCTCTGGAGCATCACTCACATTAACTAGTGAGATGGTTAGTTCTACAGTGTATAATTTTTATGCCTCTCTTCTCAGATGAAGGCATACAAACTCTCAATATTCTGTTTTGTTTGATAAATCATAGAATTATATTTTGTACTGAAGAGAATACTTCCATTTTCAGATTACATTCACAGCAGCAGCTGGCCCACCAGTAAGACTTGAGCCTGAGTCAGTGCCTCCAACACCCACTGTATCCAATACTCAGAGGAATTCGGGTAGATGTTTAGTGAAGAGTCTCAAACTACAGCTAAAGGTGGGTTACCTGACTTAAATGTAAGTGCAGTTCCTAATCTTAAGATCAACACACAAGCACATATGCGGTGGAATGGTTCTAATCAGCTAGCTCCAATCTACTTTATTTACTTTACATCCAGCTTAATGAAACTAGACATTATTTTTGAGTCAGATCAGAACCACGATATTGAATAATCCTGACACATTCACTTATAAACAAGACGCTCGTTACATATTCAACTAATCTAGCGAAATCTGATTGGCTGGCACTTGACAGCACAACAATAGACAGTGTTTCCTTTCGATTAGGAACTCATTTCTCTTTTCCTTCGTGCACTTCGCTACGCTTGTTTACTCATCCAAAGAGAAATGACATGTTTCTTTTCTTTCTTGTGCTTCTGATATCTTATTTTTATTTCTGGATTTAATCTAGTTTCAGAAAGTTAAAATACCATTGATTGGATTGAGATTTACTTGATATAATTATTATTTTCTGAAGAAGCTGGATGTTATTTTTTAAATTAAGGATTGTTGCAATGTCTATCAGCACAGTCTGATTAAAACTGAACATTATTCAGCTAAAGGAAGGATTGTTTGTTATGGTGCACATTAAATTTAATGAGCTTTATGGTAGGGATAGTCTGTCATATACATGTATCATATCTGGTTATCAATATACAGGTGACAAAGATAGTAATAGATTAAGACATCCATAAGGAGCATTTGGAAAATCAGGGAAGCTAGACACTCAACTGAGATACCTAATTCCACTATACTTGCAAGAGATATGTTAACAAAACCAACACACCTGACTGTCTCCCCTTTTAATTTACTCTTCATTGTTATTATTTGCTTTTAGGATAAGTTTGATAACCTGACTGGAGAGAACCTACGGGGTAAGGTGATCATCAAGGTGGCAAGTCCAGTGGAGGGCATAGATGAGATCCCGAACCTGGTCAATGCATCAAGTGATAACAGCTTGCAAGTTCACCTTCTCAAGGGTATTGCTACTGTACAAAACCTGTTTATACAAGAAAACACTAACGGCAAGGATGGACAGGAGTATCTATTGAACTTTCAAGCCATGCTTCCTGTGGGCTCTTCACCACACCCCATACCACCATTCACCTTGGCATTTTTATTTTATAATGGTAAGTATATGTAGAAGGGTCCCAAAATGCCTTCTCGACACATTAACTACTGTCCGGACCAGTTTTGACTGTGTTGATTATTACAAAAGTGCATCAGACTGGATGAAGCTTGTCAGGATAATACACTTAGTTTTTGTTGGATTCTGATTGAGTTTTATTGGAAATGAGATGATTTCATGGGGATTATCAAATAAGTAAACAGAATGATTTGAATCACACCATCCTTTCCTTAAGAACAATATATTGTTTTCAGTGGTACCACGATTTCTAAACACTTGTCTTACTAGTAATATTTTGTTAGCTAGCTTGTTAGGCTTATAAAGTCATTAGTATGTCTCAGCTGAGAAAGGGCAAGCGAAGGATTAAGTAAGTTCTTACTTTTGTGCAGGATGGGTGAATGGAAAGACATAGTTCCAGGATTCCATTGTTGTACTTCCTTTTGGACTATGCAAATCAATGAAAATCAAGAGAAAGAAATGGCAACTTCATACCCAGTCCCCATTTGTCTCTTACTGCACATGCTTGACGAAAAAATAAGAATAATCCAATTTTTGTGTATTCTGATTGGCTGTTCTGAACAATGGAATTTCACTGGAAGGCAAACATAAAGCCTTATTGGAGGGTTGATTTATTTAGACAAAGGCATTGAAAACTGGGGGGTGTTGCACCCTCAAGTGTAATAATTACCCTCGAGTGTAATAAAGTAATAATACCCTCAAAGTGTAATAAAGATTTACCCTCAAGTGTAATAAAACCCTCAAGTGTAATAAGGGTTTATCCTCAAGTGTAATAAGGGTTTGGCCACAGGTGTAATAAGGGTTTCACCAAATAAAAGTTATAAGAAAGATCACATCAAAATTAGTATATTTTCCAAGTTTGAAGAGGATTGGTTTGATATTATACGTGACGCGATTTTAAAAAATCGCTAAAATAAGAGAGTATATGGTTACAGGGGACACTTGTTCCCCCTTCCATACATTTCTCTCTTATTTTAGCGACTTATTAAAGCTTTCCATTCGGTTCGTATTCGCCCAAACATGCTAATATTTGGTAAAGTTACTAATTTTGATTTGGGGTTAAAAAAATTTATCAGATTAATTTTCCACACTCGGCCTCAGCCCCCTACTCGTTTCTAAAGTGGCCAATTAGTGGCACAGAATGCACACAAAAACACAAAAGATAGTGGGCATGTTCTTACGATGCTTCAGACTTCGGTGCCATTCCACAGTGAAACCATAGCTGTTAAATTACCTGTTAAATTTCCCTGTGAGCCAGGGGAGGATTTGTAGCTGAAGCCTGCACTAATTTCCCTCAATCATGGCATCACATATATAGGTACTACATTTGGAAGAATGTTCAAATTGATCACCTGGCTGGCTCATACTGTGTATCAATTACAAATAATGGGTACAAACACAATAAATGTCAAATTGGCCACATGATAAATTGCTGCACTCATTCGCCACATTGTCAATGTAACAATGTAATACCTTTTTTTGGTGAAACCCTTATTACACATGTGGCCAAACCCTTATTACACTTGAGGGTAAATCCTTATTACACTTGAGGGTGCAACAGGGTTATCTAAATGATTCTTAGATATATGCTTGCATCCTATCGGGAATTCAAATAAATTCACTGCCAACACAAATTGCACACAGTACATGAATTCGAAAATCGAACCCAACCAGCAGTAACAGTTGATATAGCCAAGGGATTCACAGTAACAGATAGACAATACTGCACATTCCCATTTTTACAACAGTGTTTGTAAGTGCTCTATAGGCATAAGTGGCATTTTCTGATGTCATAAACTTGTGCACAGGTGCTGATCACTTAAATATATGCATTTGTATGGGAATGCAATGAACTCAAGCCTTCAAAGAACTAAAATACGAACAATATATGATAAAGATGCCTTGACTTGCTTCGACAGTGTATTAAGTTGCTTTTGTTTGGTCATCGAGCTCAGGTAAGGCGATTTAAGCTACGTTTTTCGATCAATGTGAATCCTTGTGTATGAATCTGATGTCTGATAAATCCACCTAGGCTGAATGATAAACAAACACGAGCCTGATACATGAAAATAAAGCTGTAAAATCCCTACAAAAAATTGGCAGAAGATGAAAAAAACTCCCTGAGGCTTGCCCTAGCTTGCAAAATATTTCTACCAAACTACCGGACAAACTTCCAAATCCAAACCAAAACCTAGTTGGGTTCAGTTCTCGCTTAGCACCGCAGGCAAGATCTCACCAGAAGGGTGATGTAATGATAAGCATGTGCAGAGTTCCCGGAAGTCCATGATTACCGGATCGGATTATTCCAGAGCCTATTTTTTTGTCAAGCATGCGCAGTATGAAACAAAGGGTGTCAGGAAACGAGACTGGATAAATTGATGTTGCATATTATTTTATTGCGTGTGTGCTTTCTGTCTAACAGATGTCCGTAAACAACAGCAGATGGCACAGCTAACAAAGGAGAGGGATCATCTATTTGAGACAATTCGCACGTACAGGTCCCTGTTCGATACCACTCGACAACTCATCCAGGAAATGAGGGGTACAGTGTACTTGAGAATGCAGTTATCAATCAGTTATGACCTACTCCTAAAGCTTGAGGATTATAGACCAGTTTACGGTACATGCGCAGTTGTTAAAGTCTTTGTTCCAACTGGCGGGCCACCATTGTCTGACATCTGCCAAATAAACAAAGGATATGTACAACTGTGCATGAACCGTAAACTGGTATATTGGCTGATATATCTATTTATGATAGGAGGATAGCAAATTTTAATGAGATCTTGAGTTTGTTTTTCTTTCTCAGTTTCTGTTCACGAGGCATCTCAACAGGAGCAAAAACTAAGAGGAGAGTTGAGGAAACAGAGTGTTCCCGCTGCGAGCTTGCAAACGGTAGGCTTAAATGACAGAGGTCCTAATTTTAGGTCTTAATTCTAGCTCCCTTTAATTCCAACATTCACAATCTTAAACAGAAATGTGCAAAGTTGTGAATGAATATTTGCTGGTTATTTTCAGCCTCAATTAGTCGATGGTTACCTTACTTCGTTAATCAAGAAACAACAAGAAATATCCAGAGCACCTCGAAGACAGTGTAGCCTAAACCCAGGTCCTCGGGGAGATCAAGACGTACTGGGCAAGGTAAATGCCAGGATTGGGCAACATTCTTTGTGTTCTATTTAACAATTAGACCCGCAGCCCGAATGGGCTACGAGTCAATAGCCCATGAGGCGCAGCCGAATGGGCTATTTAACTCATAGCCCATGAGGGCGAGAGGTCTAATTGTTTTAGTATAAACTAACTAGTCGGACAGTAGAAAATAATAGAAAGAAACAAATTGAAGTTGAAATTTTTTATTATTTCGTGAAAATACGGGTGTTTTTTCTCAACCATGGGCTATCACAAATAGACCTATAGTAGGGCAGCCAATCAGAATGCAGGATTTGTAATAGTTCACTGGTTGGTTTATACTAATTAGCTATAGCCTATGAAGTACAGCATTTTGTGCAATTAAAAATAAATTTGGAGAGCACAAAAAATTGTTTTTCATTGTTGAAGTCTTGCATTATTAGTATTGTTGTCAAAATCATGCAACAATATTGTTTTGCCATTAAAGATATGCTAATTACATGCATGACATCTAGTGGTTTGCACATTTATATTCACAAAAGTAAAAATATGGTCGATAGCAAGGCTTCTTGGAGAAATAATATGAAGCAAATTTATGCTTGCATAAATTGTAGTTAATGACCAACCGCAGCCCGTCGTGTATATACATGTTAAATAGAGGTGGGAAACAGCTTCCCGGTCAAAGTTTGTTCTTGGTTCCCCTCCATCGCACACCAGCTCCCTGGTAACCAACCATATTTGTCAGTGCATGTGTGCTGTCAAGTAGACATTTAAAATGAGAATTAGACAAAAATGCACTGTATTTTTCTATTATTTATGAAGACGAATATAGATGTGCAAACCACTAATGACACGCATGTAATTAGCATGTCTTTAATGGCATAACAATTTTCGTATGATTTTGACAATAATATAATGCATAACTTCGACATCGTGGAAAAAACATCATAATTTGCACTCCCCAGTACACAATGACTATAGGAAACCTGAAATTTAATAAAATAAAAACATGGATTGGTCTTTTTTAAATTTATTTCATAGGCACTTTAGCACTACAAAAAAATGACATGCTAGAATAAAAAAAAAAAAAGCGAGTTGTTTCACTGCAAAGTTTTGGACATTTTATGGCATCATTTCTATGATCAATACGAGTACAGACAATGGAAAAATGTATGCGATTTGTTTTTTACAACGACGAAGTACTTAGCTTCGAATGAGTACGTAATAAACTGCTTTCGAGTCGAAAAAGGCCATTGAAAGTCAAAAGGTAAACACTTCTAATTACCGGCTTTCTTTGACAAATGACGGCATACAAGGAAATTTGGTTCATCGATTAAATTCTGTCATTGATAGAATGCTTGTGAAATCCTTTCTTGTTTTTTTTTCTGGATCAGAAAAGTTCTTGTTGTAATTCTAGACTTCTGAGCTCTGAAAAAACTTGTCACAAAGTCTGAACCACAAATTTGCCAAAACTTTCTCCACTCAAGAGAAAACTCACATTTTGCCAAATGGCACACTACAAAGACGTTTGACTCACCGATTAACTTCTCCTAGTGGTGAAATGCTTGTCAAATCCTCATTTTCTTGTTTTTGGAAGATAAGTTAACAACCATTTGAATTCACAAATCTCGCCGTGAAAGCACTTTGCAAAGCTACCGCTTGCAGTGACGTCATTTTCATTGTCCGTACTTATATTGCATGTAGCGGAGAGCCAATCAGAATGCGAGAAAATTGGAAGTTGTTGTAAAAAATAGTTTTTATGTCACCTCACCTCTCAGTCATTTTCTTATAATTCTCTAATTCTTGTTTCTTACACTTATATTCTTAAAATTGCTTTGATAGAGTAGTTTTTTCCAGATTTTCCAGCAGAATGAGTAGTTCAGGTTTACTTGAACAACAACATGTTGTCATTAGAACTATTGTGGAATACACTTTCATAAAATTCCTATAATTGTGATTTCAGTTTTCAGTACAATATAACTAATTTGGAGATCATAAGTATTTTGTATTTGGGTATCCCTTTAATTTCTCTCTGAAGCAGTATTTTACAACTGCTTGAATATTTGCCTCATCAAAATGGTCTCAGATTTTCTCCAAAATACCAGGGAATGTTACTTTGTTAATCTAAGAGGTTTGTTTTGCTTTTGCTCATGAGAGCATTTATCTTTTGAGGGTTGACACTGTACAAATCTTCTTTTGTCCCACAGGTAGCCCATCTAGCCAAAGTAGCAGACAATGATGTCGCAAGGGTGTTATCATGGCACATGGCCAGTGACATGGACTGTGTTGTCACGCTTACCACCACTAAGGTAACACTGTGTTGTCACACTTACCACCACTAAGGTAACACTGTGTTGTCATGCTTACCACCACTAAGGTAACACTGTGTTGTCACACTTACCACCACTAAGGTAACACTGTGTTGTCATGCTTACCACCACTAAGGTAACACTGTGTTGTCATGCTTACCACAACTAAGGTAACACTGTGTTGTCACGCTTACCACCACTAAGGTAGCACTGTGTTGTCACGCTTACCACCACTAAGGTAACACTGTGTTGTCACGCTTACCACCACTAAGGTAAAACTGTGTTGTCACGCTTACCACCACTAAGGTAACACTGTGTTGTCACGCTTACCACCACCAAGGTAACACTGTGTTGTCACGCTTACCACCACTAAGGTAACACTTTACTGAGGTACATATGTAGGACCTATCGATGTGTAGTGATTTTGCTGGATGAAATGATGGCAAAATTCTACATGTAGTTTAAAAGCACCTACAAGTTCTCATGTTTTGTTTAATTAGTTGTACATCTATTTCCTCTTACTAAAGAAATGCAGCTTTGAGGAGATTACTCATATGAATTAATGGCAGGCATAAGAATAAGCGATCTTAGTTTCCTGGATTTAACGAGTTGAAATAAAGTCTTAAGATGTATTTTGAGTCCAAGGGTACAAAGGTTTAAATTCGCTGAGTCAGTGACTTCATGAAGGTGCCTTGCAAAATCAGGATCGGTCGATCGGAACACGTAGCAATTGGATCACAACTTATTGCCCAAATGACTTTCTTATTCTTGCTTTATCCCCTCAAGGACCAATGTTTTAGTAGGACCTGCATTTTCTTCTGAAATATTTTATTGTATACAGCTATTCTGTCCTTGTGGTGTTAGTGCTAAACAAATATATTTATCTGTAGACAAGACAGAAAAAAGAATTGGTGGCTGAATTATTCTGTAATCTTAAAAATCTAATATTTAGTTATCTCTAAATTAACTTACATTATTACTTTTGTGCTGAAATTATGGTGGATCACATGTTCATACTGTAATGGTGTAGCCCCCACTCCATGTGCGCACACACACACAAAAGGAAATATTTATTTTCATAGACTAAAGACACTCAATTTGCACCAGTCACAGCCGTCCTTTCACAAAACAATTCGGCCCCTGTATTCTATTAATACATTTCTGTTGGGATGCCATATATATGTGACCAAGTAGAGGCTGCCTACAGCCTCTTGTTTAAGTAATACATTACAGCAGTATGTGCACCAGTGCAAATTTAATGAGTATAGCACTCCGATCAAGCACAGGGTCCAAAATTGCGCCTTATTTGGTGCCAGTGCAACTAAAATTTGAGTGTTGGCAACCAAAATTTCATAGTTAGTCGCCAGCTGATCGAATTACCTAAAGTCTTCACAATGTCCCGAAGTCACACAATGTTCTAAGTAAATTTAGCCAATAAAACATGCCAGCAAATGTTCTTTGTCCCGTGTCACTTGAAATGTGGCAACCACAATTGGTCTTTTGGCAACTAAAATTTGTTTGCCTTGTCACCAGTTGCCGCCTACCTGAAAAAGTTAATTTCGGACCCTGAAGCCAACATCTGATGCAGTACCTCCTTTCCTTATTTCAACAGGCAAAAGAGGTATACCGTGAGTCAAATGGTCAACAACAAGTACTTCCGCTCGACTCCATTTACAGACGAAGTTTACCAGAATGGGACCGGTAAGACTGTAAAAGAGTACCTAAGGAGAGGAATCACTCACTCGTTCTGTTTGGCTAAAAATACATAGATTAGCAGTGGTTTAAAAATTTAAAAATTTGACAGCAATTGAGTGACAATGGTTGCTTTGTGTAGTTGTTGCGACATTTGTCTTACGAGTAGGAAGAGCGGGATTCGAGTTCCAGAAAATCTCTCGATTTTTTTACCTCACCATTTTCTTGAGGTTTTTCTTGAGAATCCTAGGTGGGTGAGCTCTTGAAAGCTCTAGGTGGGTAAGATCTTGTTTACTGACCGGTTAGGGTTTTTTTATGGTTCAGGGTAGGGTTTTAGTTAGTTGATTAAGTGAGCGATTCCTCTCCTTAGGAGCTGGTAGACTGTGCAAATGATAAATGGGGGCATTAACTAGAAATTTATGACAACTTAATCTCTCTGAGCATGCCAACACAACACAACAGCAAGGTACCGACAAGAAAACAGCTGTTGTGGGTCATGTCTGGGACCTCTGGCACAGATTTTAGGTCCCATCCTCAAAGACGAAACAATACATTGTATCACCACAAAGATAACAGGTGAAAAGCGAGGAGCACCATGGAGAGGGAATTTGGTTTCAGGGTGGTGGGATCGAACTTCCTTGCAAATACTTTCTCTATGGACCGAAGGAATCCAAGGCGAGAGTGAGGAGTGCACTACGTAAATGAAAATAAAATTAACAAAGAAAGCTTAACCATAATGGTACCGGTATGTGTAGTATGTGTAATTTGCTGTGGTTTATTTTGTATTTGAGGGCAAATCCCAAATATAAGCCCTGTGGCTTATATTCGGAGGGGCTTATTTTAGGAGGTTTTATTGCCGTTCGAATTGGAGGGGCTTATTTTCGGAATTTACGGTAATCCAATTTTTTTAATTAAAAGTGTAAAATAAGAGTTCAGCTCAACATTTTCAGCCAACGAAATTGTGCATTATTCTTATGATATGATACGGTGTTCCCATAGTTTAAAATATTAGTATAAAATCTGATGTACTGTTCTGTTTAACAGGCCTCTTCCGCACGTGCGAAATGGTCCACGTAACTACAACCCACCGGGTACCCCTGTATATGCACGAGATATGCTGATGTTCCCTGCAGATTCTGAAAAATGTAAAATGGGTACGTTGGGTTAGAACCCTAAATTTAATATTCAATATTTCTTTCAGGCCTTGTCCATGCTAATATCTTTTCAATAGCCCACTTTCAAAATATGCTTCACTTGTCACGCACAAAGATTTCAATAGGAGGCCCCAGGGTATTCTATTGTCTGAGGAAAGAATAAATTTTACTCAGAAGCTTATTATTGTGTGTGACAAGTAAAGCATATAATTATCTAAAGTGGACTATATTCTTTCAACTTTCATTTTTTCTGAAATGCAATAAAAAAAATGTTTAACATTGTTATGACTTGTCAAGATGAAAATGATAAGAACAACTAAAACTGCTCCAGCACCATACTGTAAATATGTACAAGGCAATGAAAACCACGACAGCATCATACTGTGCATATGTACAAGGCAATGAAAACCACGACAGCATCATACTGTGCATATGTACAAGGTAATGAAAACCACTACAGCATCATACTGTGCATATGTACAAGGCAATGAAATCCACTACAGCATCATACTGTGCATATACACAAGGCAATGAAAACCACTACAGCATCATACTGTGCATATGTACAAGGCAATGAAAACCACTACAGCATCATACTGTGCATATGTACAAGACAATGAAAACCATGACAGCATCATACTGTACAAGGCAATGAAAACCACTACAGCATCATACTGTGCATATGTACAAGACAATGAAAACCATGACAGCATCATACTGTGCATATGCACAAGGCTACTACCCAGGTAAAATGATCATGAACTGTTCATGAATGTTCATGAATATATTCATGAACATTCATGAACGACTGTTAATGAACGTCCATAAAAGTTCTTCAAAATGCCCATCAACTGTTAATGAATGTCCTTGAACAACAAATGATACATTTCATGTTCACGAACGTTCATGAACAACTCCAGGCAAAATGATCATGAATTGTTCATGAACGACTGTTCATGAAAGTTATTAAATGTTCATAAACTGTTCATGATTTCATGTTCATGAACGTTCATGAACAAATCCAGGCAAAATGATCATGAATTGTTCATGAATGGACTGTTCATGAATGTCCTTGACAAACAAATGAGACATTTCATGTTCATGAACATTCATGAACA
The DNA here is from genome assembly GCA_030867875.1 of Actinernus sp. WN-2022. Taxonomy (NCBI): domain Eukaryota; kingdom Metazoa; phylum Cnidaria; class Anthozoa; order Actiniaria; family Actinernidae; genus Actinernus; species Actinernus sp. WN-2022. The sequence goes on along the minus strand of JAOWCC010001210.1, from coordinate 17,054,709 downwards.
AAACCAGGCAAAATAATCATGAATTGTTCATGAACATTCACGAACATGTGTTCATGAACTGTTCATTAAATTTTTCCTAAAAATCATTTTCAATAGGTAGTTCACAAACTTTTGTTATTTCAATTCAACACAACATAAATGGCTAAAGGAAGCTTATAACTACTGAATCACCAATGTCATAATTTCCAATGTCGCTGCTCTTGTTCAAGCACTCTCAGCATACTCTATGGGAGATATATTGAGATGTATTGTTAGAATTTGTTGATGAGGTCGAGGGATGTACATGAAAATGTATCATCATGAATTATGTTTTCTAAATGGTTATTGTGAAGAATATTGTACTATTACTATTAGAAATCACTTGAAAACATTTGAGAACAACAAGACTTCACAACATTTATTAGCAGGGAATAACGAGTTAATGTGTTATTTTTAAGTTCTCTAATGAGAAATTACATTATAGAAAATACACAAAACCTTATAGTGGTATTCTTTTCTACAGCAAAGGAAGCCCAGGTCAAAATAAAATTAAAGGCTTAGTTTGTATGAGAATTTGCGATTTGTGCAATAGACCAGTTTGCGGTTAATTCAGATATTCTGAAAGGGTTGCAAACATGGCGCAAAATACAGTGTTTGTATGGGAATCCGATGCCAAATAAAATACGTAAAATCGAATTTCTGCAATATTCTTCAGATATAAACTTAAGATATCAGGTAAAAGATTTACTGATCGAAATTTGAGGGATGTAGCTGTGCTGGGAAGCGTGCAATCGTGTTTTCAGTTTTTCATACATTTGTCTGCAAAAACGAGTCTTAAGTCCACGGGAAAATTTATAGACAATGTATGGAAAACTGAAAACACTATTGGTATCTTAAGTTTGTATCTGAAGAATATTTCAGAAATTCGATTTTACGTATCTTATTTGGCATCGGATTCCCATACAAACACTGTATTTCATGCCATGTTTGCACCTCTTTCAAAATGTCGGAATTAACCGCAAACTGGTCTATTAATCTCGGTAAATATTTCAATAAAGAAAATTTTACTCGCCTGAAGAGTAGATGATGTCATTCTTGTTGTCTGGTGGCAATTAATCAAGCAATATCGAAGACTTTTATCCCCTCTTTACACCGGCCATGCGGCGACCTCACCATCTCAAATTCTCATACAGAAGTTTTAGGGCTGCGAAAAACCGTACTTCGCTAAAATATTATATATAAACTTTGTAAAATACCCAATGTGCTGATTAACAAGGATGAGGTATGAGTTATTTTCCTATAATAATGGCCATACAGTTGAATCCCGATAACTCGAACCGTCGGTAACTCGAAGCTCGCGCTAACTCGAACAAAAATTGATTTCCCCTGGATTTGCGTCTTACATTTAATGTAATTTTACCCTCCGTAACTCGAACCCTCGATAACTCGAACCTCCCACTAACTCAAAGCAATTTTTGTTTCCCTTCAGGTCATTTTCTTTATAATTTTACCCTCGAGAACTCGAACCTCGTTTATCAAGACGTAACGAGGCAAAACGTACTTCAGAACATTGAATTTATTTTGAAGCAACATCTATTCTTTGTGTTAACTTCTCTAGTTTCTTGGTTTTACGTTACATAAAACGTGTCAGTTCAGTCCTGTGAGAATAGTGTACGTGATAAGCGGTGTCAGCAGGAATCAAAGGGAAACAAAGGATCCATTCAACCAGCTTTCATCAAGCTTTGCCGCTTAGCTTATTTCCGGTCATTTGTTCCCATCTCTCGCTTACTCGAACTCCCGCTAACTCGAACCTTTTGTGATTTCCCTTGGAGGTTCGAGTTATCGGGATTCAACTGTATTTATATAGCGCCATATCACCACAGTCTCATGGCGCTTTACATATTACAGATCAGATTTCCCGTCAGTGTTTTTTTCGGACTGCTTACTGCGCTAATAGCTGCCACGCAGTTTACAATGTTGAGTGTGTGGTTAGTACAATGGCCAGGCTGCTGTACCAGGTGACAATCCCCTGCTCTTTTTCGAGTAGCACAAGAAGTTCTTTCACGTCCCCTTCAAAAACTGATTAGAAGTGGAAGGGAGACCAGGCCAACGGCTTATAAACGTCCCTGCCCAAGGACGTGGCCGGGATTCGAACCCCCCCCCCCCCCCCGTGCTCTACTAACTGAGCTAACCGGTGAGGCCTATTAATGATTTCACCATTATTTTGTTTTATGTGATATTACACACCCAGGGAATCAAAGTACATTTAATTGTAGCAGGAAACCTTACAACTTAACTTACTATCAGTACTGTGACTTTCATGGAATAGTAATAGATGCATTATATATTCTGATCACATAAGGATCTTGATTCCTGTCTATAAGCTTAAAATGATCTTTGAACAGTACAGACATGTTTCAAAAATTTGAAACTGAAAGTGTGATAAATTAGCGTGAAATAATCTTATTTTCCTTGTTACAAACCACAAAATTTAATTATGGCATCTTACCGTTGTAGTTTTCTAATCTTCTGCGTATTCTGAAGACTCTTTTGCCAAGTTTGGAAGGCATTTTCAGCAGATATTGCAGATACATCGAAGTGAGGCACTTTCCAACCTTATTGACACTGACAAGGGACAAATTATGCAGTTACAACATTCATGGTATTTTTAGAGCAATATTTGACATACGCTGGAAGGAAATATGACAAGACTAATGAGTGGCTATAACAATATTATGTACATTAGTTGTGACAGCTACTATACATGTACATGAATGTCAGGAATAAATGAATTGGAAGGCAGCCAAGTACGTAGTGTTAGAGTAACTGTGCTAATTTAGTAAAAAGCCATTGCCATATTTTCTTTGGTCATGAAATCATAACTGAATACATATCATTAGTTCATGATTTGTTCATGAAAGCATTCATGCACATTTAATGAACTTTGGTGAATTTATTAGTTCATGATTTGTTCATGATCTGTTCATGAAAGCATTCATGTACATTTAATGAACTTTGGTGAACATCAAATTTCATTTATTAGTTCATCATTTGTTCATGATCTGTTCATGAAAACAAGCATGCACATTTAATGAACTTTGGTGAACATCACATTTCATTTATTAGTTCATGATTTGGTCATGATCTGTTCATGAAAACAAGCATGCACATTTGATGAACCTGATTTCAGTTGATGTGAGTTCAACAAGAGTTCATGGAGCAAGTTCATGAACTGACTAGTTGAACTTTTCATGAACAGTTGATGAATGTTCATGAACGTTCACCATAGTTCATGACATCATGAACTTCATTTCACCTGGGAAAAACCACTACAGCATCATACTGTGCATATGTACAAGGCAACTAAAACCACTACAGCATCATATTGTGCATATGCACAAGGCAACTAAAACCACTACAGCATCATACTGTGCATATGTACAAGGCAACTAAAGCCACTACAGTGTCATACTGTGCATATGTACAAGGCCTCTTTCATGATTATTCAATTTGGTAAGATTGCATTTTCAGATCTTTCCGCTGTGAAACGTTCATTCAATGAAAATGATGCCTTTGCTTTATTGCTTCAGTGTGGATGAGAGGAGGAAATACAATAAAAGTTGTTTGAGTGTGTTGATGGGACACAAGGTTTTGTTTCCCTGGTAGATTGTTGCATGCAGATATTGATAACCAGGCTTGTCATTGTTATTTTCTGGCAGTCACTGCAGCAAACATGAGGAGCTTAACCTGGCTTAGGATTTCTCAGCGTGAAGACTATGACGTCTCAAAATCGAATTACGATTTTGACATTTTGTGGTTTCAGTGTTGTCACCACTTTATTTAATATAACATAAACACTTTCGAAGATTTTGCAGGTATGATTCCTGTGGAGAGATGAAATTGGAGGCAGAAATTATATTCTAGCCGTCGACGCTAAATGCATGCGATCATGGATGACGCGAACGCTAAGACCTTTCACTTAAAATGGTTTTTGGAGCTTCACTTGACAAACTTAAGATGTGGTACGCTCTGTCAAACAGCAATTGTGATTGTAAAGTGAGAAGATTTGTCAAGAACAAGGCTTTTGAACGGTTCTCGAACGAGATTTTCCAAGTGAAAGTATCAGATTTGTGGCGGGAAAATCAGTGGTGAAATTATGCGCTCCATTCGAATCAGTTCTGGACGGAAAGAAGAAACACCGAAGAAGAGCATGTACGCCATGACTCTGTTGTGGGCTGTTAAAATAGCAGCAGTCTTGTTGGGATCATATCAAGGGTTTTTGGCCTCATCCGAGTTCACTAAGCAAGTAATAATTGACGCGATGAACTCCTTCGACCTCACGCGGTCCGCTGTGATCGCGGGTGAATCAGAGAAAAAGGTAACCCTGAAGACTCGTCGCATTCAAGTATTAGTAAACGAGCTGTCGTTTTAACTAGGAGAAAGAAAGGAAACGAAAGCACCCATCGCTGCTAGCGTGTTACAATTTATTATGTTTGAAGTTATTTATTATTAAGTGGCTACGTAGATTTTTAACTGGCCTGTTGAACAAACCATCAGTCAGGATTATCAATTTTTCCTCAACCATGCAAATTTACTTAATCTTTTTTAATTTCCTCTCAAATCATGTACATGTAAAGGTACTATCATGCATAGATAATATTTTTATTTTATTTTAGTATAATGTGTCATTGCATGTGTATCTCTATTTTGTGTATTTGTGATTTTATATATTGCCATTGTAGAATGCAACATATCATTTTTTATAGCATATGTCAGGTGATGGTTCAGGAAGCTGTGGAGTTGGAGTAAAACATCATTATTCTGAGCGATACATTGCTTCATCCGATGAAGGGCTGATCGATGTTTGAAAAAAAGGGAGAATTACCTGTGTTACGAGCACTGGGGTGACTAGATAGATTGCCTGTGTTAAGAGCACTGGGGTGACTAGATATATTACTTGTGTTAAGAGCACTGGGGTGACTAGATAGATTACCTGTGTTACGAGCACTGGGGTGACTAGATAGATTACCTGTGTTAAGAGCACTGGGGTGACTAGATATATTGCCTGTGTTAAGAGCACTGGGGTGACTAGATAGATTGCCTGTGTTACGAGCACTGGGGTGACTAGATAGATTACCTGTGTTAAGAGCACTGGGGTGACTAGATAGATTGCCTGTGCTAAGAGCACTGGGGTGACTAGATAGATTACCTGTGTTACGAGCACTGGGGTGACTAGATAGATTACCTGTGTTACGAGCACTGGGGTGACTAGATAGATTACCTGTGTTACGAGCACTGGGGTGACTAGATAGATTACCTGTGTTACGAGCACTGGGGTGACTAGATAGATTGCCTGTGTTAAGAGCACTGGGGTGACTAGATAGATTACCTGTGTTAAGAGCACTGGGGTGACTAGATAGATTGCCTGTGTTAAGAGCACTGGGGTGACTAGATAGATTACCTGTGTTAAGAGCACTGGGGTGACTAGATAGATTACCTGTGTTACGAGCACTGGGGTGACTAGATAGATTACCTGTGTTAAGAGCACTGGGGTGACTAGATAGATTACCTGTGTTACGAGCACTGGGGTGACTAGATAGATTACCTGTGTTACGAGCACTGGGGTGACTAGATAGATTGCCTGTGTTAAGAGCACTGGGGTGACTAGATAGATTGCCTGTGTTAAGAGCACTGGGGTGACTAGATAGATTACCTGTGTTACGAGCACTGGGGTGACTAGATAGATTGCCTGTGTTAAGAGCACTGGGGTGACTAGATAGATTGCCTGTGTTAAGAGCACTGGGGTGACTAGATAGATTACCTGTGTTACGAGCACTGGGGTGACTAGATAGATTGCCTGTGTTAAGAGCACTGGGGTGACTAGATAGATTGCCTGTGCTAAGAGCACTGGGGTGACTATAGATAGATTGCCTGTGCTAAGACTACCACGATCGCTAGTTAGACTGGTTTAGCTGATAAAGGCGGGGATTTAGACCAGCTTATCCACAATCTCGTGAAACCGACAGGGACATCATCACTTTATAGCGACACATTTTTAAAAAGAAATGATGGGCGTCAGTTTTGGTCAGTAGTTCGTCAAACGCGGTAAGTTTGAATTTATATTCCATTTTATTCAGTCCTTTGCAACCAAACGTTGTCTGTCGATAGAAAAATAGTATTAAATGATTTATCAGAATTAATTCATTGGATTCGAGCAAATTCTAAAGCATTTAAATTGTTTGTGTATGTCTATAATTATAGGGAACATATATACATAAAATTTTGTGGGGAAGCATTTAGAGTTAACTCTCTAAAAGGGTTAACTGCATGAACTCGCCACTGATCGCATCCTTCAACAAAGAGTAACCATAATAACCTCCGCAGTACTTCTGTTCATGCTCTTGATCTTGGTGTGAGCATTGACATATAAGCTTGTTCATCAATCGATCGGTAGATACTTAAGGAGAGTTATGTTACGGTCCCTGTGGCGCAAAAGTGAACATTGAATGTTCACTAGCGGCGGGGAGTCCATATCCTGACCTGTGCTAAGCTCCTCATGTGTAGTGATCAGGAAAGATGGTGCAAGTTGGTAGTAATTCATGATACAAGATAATCTTTATCTCCATATTCTCCTCACTTGTTGTTATGCAAAATTTTCAAGGGTTTCTAGTCATTTTGAAAGAAGGCATAGCAAATGTTGTCGGACAATCAATCAATCAGCAACTTTATAAGTGTCTAATCTTCTAGCTGACCACAAGTGGTCTACTAATCGGGAACACTAAAATAAAATAAAAGCTCAGTTGTATGCATTGGAAAGGTGTATGTATGTGGTTAAATAATAGTTAGGTAGGTATTAAGTAGTTTATGTAATCACTAATTCTAAAATGCTTCTAGATTAACTAGATAATAATATAAATAAACATGCAGTCTCTGATGCCGAGATGCATTCTAACGTAAGCCTATAAGATACATAGTTAATGATATCCAGTTCTAAAATGCCTGCTATCAGACAGTGTACATAATATATTGTCTATTATTCTGATAATGTACTCAGGTGTTGCAGAGATATAGAGGATAGTACATGGCCACACGGAGATACGGATTTTATCTTCGAACGTTGATTAAATATCTTACGAGTGAGCGCAGCGAATGAGTAAGATATTTCATCAACATGATAAGATAAAATTCTTATTTCCAAGCGGCCATGTAATGTTCTGTTTGATATATAATTATCAATGAAATACCAATTTCAATCTCTTACTAAAAAGGCTAGAAATCTTCGAAAGCAAGCCATATTTTCAAAAGTGATATCTTCACATGTGAAGATATCATTTATATCTTCACGTGTGAAGATATCACTTTTTAGAAAGAAATATAGTTTCCTGTCTGTAGTTTTGACCATAAAAATGGTCCAAAATATTTCAAGGAGTGCTTTCCATAACGGACTATATTTACACTTGGTATATAGAAATCGGTATTTCTTAAATTATAACGTAAAGGCAAATTACTAAACAGATCTAGAATGTTATTAGGTAATAGTGTGCTCTTCACTTTAAACATAAAAATAGCTGTGTCATGTAGACTTTTATTGTATACAAGAAGTAAAACAAATTGGAGGTACTCCACAGACAAATTATCCCTGGTCTTCCCTGTGACGTAATCCTTTTCATAACAATATTTTTCCTCTCCTTGCATGGTATATTTTCAGTGTTTGGCATGCTTCTGGGGGATACACTTATCTTAGAAGACTTAGATTGTGCCAACTTATACCGGCAAGAAGTAAGTGTACTTGTAACAAGATTAGTGAATAATAATATTACTGGTGATTTATCATATATGGAAACTTGGAAAATTCTATACAATGTTTTTGTCAATGCAATTTTTAAATACGAGTCTGTGCTGTTTGTTGAGCAAATTAAGATTAATTTCAAAACAGTAGGTTGATAGATTTTCAGATTTAGACTTCTTTTGAAAATAGTCTGTGCTTATAGTCATGTTATCTATTTGCTGTAGATTACTACAAACTGTAATGTTCAAGTACAAACTTGTGTCGTCTGTACTTATGTTAAGGTAGTGAAGTACAGCCATTGTCCCACTATTCTAACGAGAACAGGAGACAGAATTAGGAGTAATGGTAAGTGGAAAGTACTACTGTCAAGAGCTTCCTCTGGATAGAATTGTGTGATCCTTGTTGTAGAGAAGACTTAATTTGTAAAGTGCAAACACAGCATACAGTACTAGCCACTGTAGTCTCCTCAGACTGTAGGAATGTCTAGTGCCATAGCTTTATACACAGGAAACCCAAAATCAATTCTTATTAGAGATGCCTGTAGTAGAGGTTAGTCCGATCATGACCCAGGATAGTGCCAATCTATAATTATTATTGTAATCAACAGGGTCCTGCATGTTGAATTGAAGGGCTGTGTGCAAAAACGGCTTAAGTGACTGCTGATCACATTCTAAATTCTCCCTTAGAAAACAAAGAAATTGAAGGAGAATTTAGAATGTGATCAGGAGTCACTTAAGCTGCCATTTTTGCATACAGCCCTTCAATTGTAGTATAATTACATGAGTGCCTATGAAGTGCAAAAAATCAACCCAGTTTTTAATTTATTTTATTCAATTTTAGTCTTCACCTAGCGATTTTGTGCAATTAAAAATAAATTTGGTGAATGCGGACATTGTGTTTTTATGTGTTGAAGTCAGGCATAATTGTCAAAACGGTGCAACATTTTTTATGCCATTAAAGACATGCTAATTACATGCATGACATCAAGTGGTTTGCACATCTATATTTTGTCTTCGTAAATAATACAAAATACAATGCGTTTTTTTGTCTAATTCTCAGTTTAAATTTGTTTTACTAGAGAGGACTTTGCTGCCTTTTATATTTTTCTCTTGTCGTCTGCCATATTTTTACTTTGGTGAATATAAATGTGCAAACCACTTGACGTCATGCATTCCATTAACTTATCTTTAATGGCATAAAAATTGTTGCATAATTTTGACAATAAATATTATGCAATGCTTCAACACGAAAAATATGCTTGTACTCTCCAAATTTATTTTTAATTGCACAAAATGACTAAGGGGACACTCGAATTTAATAAAATAAAATAAAAAAGAGGTCGATGTTTTTCACTTCAAAGGCGCTTTAAGACTGTTACAAAAAAAGGGTTAATTCCTTATGTCATGTTTGACATTTCCAGGCAAATTTGGTGGACTTCAAAACAAGGCTCCTGTTATAGAACGAATGCGTGGTGTTGTGTTCTCTGCACCTGTACCCCTAGCATATAACACTTTGTCTACACAGATAGGTGAGTTGGCTTTGAGTTGGCTTTATGGGGAGCCAGGGTGGCGCAGTAGATAAGCGCTTCACCTCTCACCTCTGTGGCACAGGTTTGATTCCCAGATGCGGCGCCATATGTGAGTTGAGCTTGTTGGTATCTCACCCTTGCTCTGAGGGTTTTTCTCCGGGTTCTCCGGTTTTCCTCCCTCCTAAAAAAACAACAACCTACATTCCAATTCGACCCTGGAGTTCGTCGGAATACTTAAATATAAGCCTCTGGCTTGGGAGACCCAGTAATGGCTTCCTGTATCTTTGACATAAAATAAACCATTTTATTATTTATTATTTCAAACAAGCCATGGTTGGAGGTGGCAGAGAATGAGTCTAGGGCTTAAACCAATGAGAGAGTATCTGACTTTATTTTATTTTGATTTATTATATTTACTCTGTCAACATGAAGGTTCCTTATTTAAAAGTTTAAAACTTTTTACACTTATAGTTAGCTTTTGCTGCATAATTAGGTAGGCTATTCCATTCATTAATTACAAATCATATAATATAGCTATACTCAAACCTATTTGTCCTATCGGTACTGTAAATATGATTAACGGTCCAGCAAGTTGGATCTTCTTAGTTGATATCCATTGAAATCTTTACAAAATGTTATCAGATCGATGTTAATATTATATTAATATAAATAATTATTGTAATGTCCATGAATTGGGTTATGTAAAAATACTACATCCCTTGTAAATCTCCTATCCATTATCAGGCCAGTCCCAGATATGGTTGCTTGAAATATACTTTTTGCCTATCAAATTCATACCCTTCGATCGCAGCACATTACACTGAGTATATTCGTACCAGAGCCCCTCTGGAACCAGGGTAACCCTTACAGTGTGACTACTGAAACTAGGGCCACTTAGACAACGAGAATTAAAACACAATACCAAAACGAAAACAAAGCATTCCAAAATACAAATACTAGCATATCCATGTGATGTCCTTCATTCGAAAGACTTTGACTTCAGAACTAAAATAAGCCGACCAAATTCGAATCTTACCAGATCAAAGCTTGAACAAGTCTAACGCAAGTGCTAACTCAAGTCAAGTCCTATTTAAACTGTATCCCAAACTCATCTTTTCCCATGCAATATCGTTGTAAGACTTCACCTAAACATTGAAAAGTTACAAAGGTCAGGTTTTCCTGTATTAAGGCAAAAACAAAAGAATGTAGCCGCGTGCCGAGTGCATTCATCGGCGAATGGAGATAGGAAATTCTTCAATAAAACTCATCGGAGACCAAAGCTGTTTTGGCAAACTATGAACTGATAGCATCCTAAAATTCGGCAATCTTGCTTATGTTGGTGTGCTCTTTCAAACCATTATATTATTGTTTGCATTTATCGAGTTTTCAAATTTAATACCTGCAGCTCCGAAAGAAATTAACTTCATTTGTGCTCAGAAAATAAATCAAAGCATTGTAGATGTACTGTAGACGAGGCTTTGCTTCCAAAATTTATTTAGAATCCACTGATAAATTCAAGTAAACTTAATGGTTGAACAGTAGTCCTTCTCATTGTTTACTGGTGGGTATAGTCATGCAGGGTTTCAGTAATTTATAGCCACTTACGTTTCATTGCCAGACCTAGTCTCGTTGTTTTGTGCTTTTAAGGTCTCTTGTACAAACATTTATCCAACGCTGACATTTCTCACTGAATTTGCTGTAAAGGTTTTGCAACAGAAAAGCTCCTCCTGTGAGTGATCAAAAAGGCCGAGAAAAGATGAGAAACCTCTAGTAGCGGTGTACCGATCGATGCTTCATTCTCCGAGATCTCTTTGAGCGCCGGATTTATGAAGGTTTTTCACATCTAGAGTCACTCTTACATCTCCCCCAGCAACAATGGTTGGTAGTTACCATTACTGATATGACTGGGAATCTTACTGAAGGCATTGATTCTTTTTTTGATCGAAAAAAATACGAATTCGGTCCTAATTTAGTCTGCTGTTCTGCAGGTTCAGAGTACTAATAGATGAGTGTCTCAAATGTATGTTTATATTTGTCCCATATTATAAGCTGTATCCTGTCCATCTATGATGGAGCTATCACTATATTTCTCTACTGTTCTTTCTACCCTGCGGCTAAGACTTTATTATCGCAGCTCGCTGATCGCTTCCATATCGGTATTTGTTCGACTAAAGATTATTAACTGAAATGCCCGTTTTGTTTATCTCTATTTAAAAGCTTTTACCCTCCTTATATTACAGAACTATAAAGGGAACCGTTAGAAGCCTTTAATTTCTCGAACCAAAACCTCGGCCGTGAGAGGAGTCTTGTTTACCTTGATAGTTGAATAACTGCTTCGGTCATCATAAATTATTCTGTGCTGAGTGTTTATTACCTACGAAACGTACCTCAAACAAGAGCGCCAGTTGAAATATCCTGAGCCTGTTGGAAGGCTTTCGCACGAGTGAAGTTATATAAAACATTAAACTGCTTACATTTGAGAGATGGGACTACAAATTTGAGAGAAAATTCCTCGCGCCGTCGTCCCCCATCTTGATTTTACTGTATTAAATTATGTAAATAAATTAACCTGGCGATTGTTGCGTGACCAGCACAGTGCAATCTGATTGGTGTGAACTTGACCTTTAACGCATGCGCAGAAATTTTGCGGCACCCAACAAAACAAAAAAAACAAAAATGCATTTTAAGACTCGGTGCTGCCACAGGCAGCCCGAGTAATAATTATGAAAGCGATAGGTTTCTCTGGGGATTCTCTCCTCGGTTTTATTTTTACTTGCAGACAGAGAGAGAGAGATCTGCTAGCAGGCAATCTCGTTGCTGGCAGTAGCAGAGAACCAGTTCAAGAGAGAACAGTGAACGAATTACAGCTCGTTTCGATGAGAAATTAGTATCACGGCGGCTCTGTTATCAAATTTCGTGCGAGTATAAACTTTGATTGATCATCTCGGCGAAATCACTGTGTGAAAGCCCTTCGAAACCAGAGAGAGAGACCTGTTTCCACAAGTTAAACGCCGAGGCCCTCAAAATAATTTTAGGAAATTGCTAATTCTGTTCGGGTCGACCAAGCGAAGTTTCGTTGCCTATAATATTTACCGCTCATCCGTCGCTTCCGAACCCTGTCATCAGTACTATAAACAGAGAATATCGAATTATGAAAAGAGAGGTTTCTCCCCTCGGTTTTATTATTCCCTGCAGAGAGAGATTATCTGCTAGCAGGCAATCTCGTTGCTGGTGCAGAGAACCAGTTCAAGAGAGAACAGTGAACTAATAACAGCTTGCTTGAATAGGAAATTATTATCATGCAGTCTCGGCGGCTTTGTTTGTCAAATTTCGTGTGAGTATAAACTTCAAATGATCGACACGGTCAATCCGAAAATCTCGGCAAAATCACTGTCTAAAAGCCTGAATCCGCCCTTCGAACCAGAGAGAGACCTGTTTCCACAAGTTAAACGCCAAAGCCCTGAAAATAATGTTAGGAAACTGTTCTTCAAGTGGAGTTTTGTTGCAAATTGTGGTCACGTAAGCCAGCCACGGTGTTCAAAAACCCAAATCGGCTCAAAGATTGTAGATACTCGCTAATATATCTTTATATATAAAGATTAATGGTCAGAATAGCTTCTCCGTGTTGTAGGTCGAAGTCGTGGGCACAAACGGACAATTGTTTCCTTTCGTTGAGTTAGAACGAGACTGGCATCCATCAGAGAACTGCGGCCACCTGAAATAAAACTAAATTTTACATCGCCAAATAATTTAAAACACTTAAATAAGAGGTTCAATAGGAAGAACAATAAAAAAGGTTCAACCTAATATGATTTTTTTGACGATAGCTGGAAGGATGGCAGAGATGTAGAGAAGATTAAGACCACTGCCATAAAACTCTGGATTTCGATGGCATCGAAAATGGCCGTTATGCTATGTGAGCGCGCTAAGCACTGTGGGTGAGACGGGCCCTTTAAGCATATCTCTTTACACTAAGTTTATACAGTCAACTCTCGTTATAGCGGACACCCTCGGGACACCCCCGGGACCGTGATTTGGTTTCCGTAATAGCGAGAGTCTGCAATAGTGGGGTGTGAGAGAAAAAAAGTGATTACAGCGTGAAAATGTTTATTTATGCACATGTAGTGGATATCACTGTCAACTGACCACTTTTTCACAATCTTACGAGGTATTGATAACAAAGTAATGATTACATGCGTGTTCTTGAACTGTAACTTTCTGTACTGTACTGTAGATTTATTTAGTTGAACTGCTTATCGTTTCGCACAAGCATGCTCTAAGGATCTATGGAAGCGCTGACAAGGCATATGTTCCGTGTAACCTGCGTTCAGTCAGTCAGACCGAGATATCCAAGTCATTCTTTCACGAAAAAGCGTCCGATGCTGCTCTGTGACTTTCTGCTTTTGGCAGCAGTTTCACTAATTTCTCCCCAAGCCTGTTAAACTCGCTTGCGAGCGCAAATTGACCGCGCTCTAGAGGAAACAACTCCACGCTATTGACATTTAGTCCCCAAATCTCCACTAAGGTGGAGCGTTTATAGAGGGACTGTTTATGAAGCTAGACATTACGGCATCAACTAATTGTAGCTGAGATTGTTCATTTCATTTCCAGAGACTGGGGGAAGGTTTGGAAGGACACTTGTCCGGCCAAGTAAGACACAATATTTGAAGGCCTTGGTGTCCGCTATAACAAGAGTCGAAACAATAAAAATGTTACGTTGGGACCGCGTGAAGTGTCCGCATTTCTGTAATAGCGAGAGTCCGCTGTAGCTTTCACTGGGATCTGTCTGCTGGTCCGTAATAGCGGGGTATCCGCAAGGCGAGAGTTGACTGTATACACTATCAACATTGTAAACAACTGTGAATGTGAAATAAAAGTAAAGTAAAGATCATGGGGGGGAAGTTGTGTTTACAAAAGGGAAAGCTATTATGAATAACAGTATTTCCTTCCTATAGACCAACTACAAGCTTACCAGCAAGCACAATTCAAACATACACAATCAAAGGGAGATCTAGAGGTAAGTCATGACCATGGAAAAATATCCAATAGTGGTAACCAAGGTGACATCGAGGCTGGAGTTGAGTCAGCTTAGTTAGAGACTTGTATCTAGGTATCATGATAATCAAAATCTATTCATAGTCATAGAAAGAGGGTTTGTATCAGTGCAGGGTCAACTCCAGCCTCCATGTGAGGCCGAGGATTGGTTACCTTTCAAGAACTACAAATTGGACTGTCAACTTCTTGACTTCTCTTCCCCTCCCCCCTACCCTGTCCCAAAGACTACATGACAGACCATAGATTGTTTGCTATAAGTTGCCACTGAGAAAGGAATGAAGACAGTTTCAAAAGCTATAGGGAGTAAAATCTAGGGTCTGAGGGAGGGTATTTAACTGTTTGTAGCCAATTTACAGCCACCAATCAAACATCGACTCCATACATGTACAACACCATGACACAGCCCCTTTAACTGTTTGTAGCCAATTAACAACCACCAATCGAACATTGACTCCATACATGCACAACACCATAACATAACTTAACTGTTTGTAGCCAATTAACAGCCACCAATCGAACATTGACTCCATACATGCACAACATCATGACATAGCCCCTTTAACTGTTTGTAGCCAATTAACAGCCACCAATCAAGTTTGAATTTATGATAACAGTAGTTTTGTTTCCCAACAGCTCCAGCTACAACAAGGCCAAACAGAGGAGATGAAAATCAAGCACAGAGAATGTCATGATGCTGAAACCCAGCTGCGCATGATAGAAGAGCGGCTTGGCATGACACCCACACAATACGACATGCCGGCCAGCCCTGCTACCATGCTGCACACTGAACTCAACACCCCACTTAGTCGCACAGCATCTGCACGCCGCAATTCACGTACAGTAGCCACTACCACACCCACGACATCAGCCCCTGTTGTCAATGGGACCTCAGCCTCAGGAGGTACTACTACTTCTCCTCGGACACGCCGAGGGACACCACTCAATACAGAAGAACCAAGAAGCAGCAAGAGAACAAGAAGAATGTGAGGGTGCTTGTTGAACAGTCTGGAATGCAGATTTTACATCAAAGAAACGTTGCAAATTAAGGCCCGGTTCAAACGTCGAACATTTCATGTGCCGAACACAATTTAAAAAAAAAGATATAATTAGGCAGATTCTTTTGATCTAATTAGATTCGGTGCTTGAAAAGTTCATCGTTTAAATCAGGCTTAAGCTGTAAACCATAATGGTGCGCGGCAACTTGCAGTGGATACACAAGAGATAAGCCACTAGTTGTTGCCCATTGCATTTTCGCATATTACTTTTACTCTATTGATAATTGCCTACAACTCAAAGGTCTTAGTGTTACTTTTTAGCCTGGGAAACCAGCCGACTCTTATTGCTCCCCACTCGCGAGTGGGGGAGCGATAAGAGTTGGCTGGTTTCCCAGGCTAGTTACTTTTGGGCTAGTCTAAAATACTTAAATAAAATTTAATGACATTAACATGGAATCAGAATAAATTTAATTACACTTATGCACCATTTCACTTTGTCTGCCAATTCATTATGGTTCCCAAAAAGGCAGTTAAATCATCTGTATCTAAGCTTTGCTGAAAGACATTTTCAGCATTTTCTGGGCTTGAGAATATTTTTATGTAGGACATTTTCCACATTTTTGATATTGTTTTGCCCATTACAGGAATCCTCCACCAAAAAAAACAATGTTTGCTCTCAAATTTTACTTAGGCTGCCTAAATTTGTCACTGTTTGTCTCGTAATTGTACACTAGATGCCACTTACAGACCTGCAATAATCCTGTCCTATTAAGTAATGGTCCAGATAAGAACTGTAGTGTCTACGGCAAGGAATGTTAAAAGGTGTTAATTTTCTATTATTCTTTCTCGTAATTTCATTGGTTGATACTTAAAATTCAATAGAAACCCATCGAAATAATGAATTTTCATTAGATATTTTTTTGTAGTTTGAATTTATATTTGATCAAACTAGCTATGGTTTAATTTCGAAGAATATCGTGTGTGGGGAAAGTTCTCAAATTTGCGATTGAAAAATCCTTTTTTTTCTCCATATCCGATTGGCTGGATGGTGGCTTCTCTGCGTTTTCACAGAAAAAAGAGCCAATAGCATAACAAATACTTTATTTTCGAGATGTAGTTTGGACTGTAGATATCTCCTAAAGCACTTAAGACATATTCAAGCAAAATCGTATGTGGGGGAGGCTCATTGCCGCAGAACAATGGATTCCACTACAGTTCTTATCTGGACCATTACTTAATCTCATTTGAATTTCTTGCATGCCATTATCTTGGATCTTATGATTTCATGTGGTTGCCCCTGTCAGAAAACAATAGCTCTTTTGTTGTGTAACAATAGGAGTAACAATACAGTGTGACAATACAATACAAAATTAAGCTTTATTTAAACACGATTTGTTTAAATGCAGCACAATTGCTGATGTGTTTGTGGGTAAATTGAAGGGCTGTGTGCGACAAGGACATAAGTGACTCCTGACCACGTTTTTGGAGTTGAGGAAGTCAAAAATTAATCTGATTAAGAAATGAACTCCATCACAAGAAAGATCACTAAGATTAGTAAGTGTACCAAGTTTGAGAACGTTTCCATAAATACGAACCGAATAGCAATCTTTCAAATATCACAAAAATAAGAGAATGACTCCCAAAGCCACACATTCTTATTGTTGCAATTTTTGAAAGCTTGCCACATTGTTGTTATTAAACCAATCTTCCTCAAGCTTAGTCTCTTTCGCACCCATTCTTAGGGGCGCCCCTAAGAACGGGTGCGAAGGAGACTACCTCAAGCTTGGTAAACTTACTAATTTTAGTGTGATCTTTCTTGTGATGGAGTTAATTTCTGTAATCAGATTAATTTTTGACACTGACACTCCCAGTGGGGAAATAACACATTTGCATTTCAAAATCAAGTTTTTTCTTTAAGTTATTATTGTGATTTTGAGCTTCTTGCATGTACATTATTTATTAGATAGTTACAGAGTCCAACAGCAATATTAGAAATATTGCAGTCAGTCGAGGGTGCATCCCAAAGCTGACTGCAATATTTTTTATATTGCTGTTGGCTTGAAGTAATTATCTATAATTATTGTTCTTCATGCAGTCCCATTTATCTCTCTGTGCACAAAATCAGATAATTAAAGCTGCACTTTCTATATTATTGTTCTTACATACACAAAACAATGAAATTAGTACATACCATCTGTCATTTCAGGTGGGAATTGCTGTACAACCATTGGGAAGCATTGTTTGCTAGAAATTTTGTTGAATAACAGTTATTGATCCCAACATTCCTATTGTTATTTTGTCTTATTCAAGTCACACTCGGTATGCTGGTTTTTATTTCCATCTGTTCCTTAATTTCTGTTAATGTAAAACCAATATATTCCTTTGATTTCTTTGTCAAGTTATCGTTCGATAGAATTCTGGGAGCAAACTGATATCAATAATAGTGCAGCTACTGAACAAGTTCTGGCTGCAATAATAATAAAGTTGCAGCATGCTGCAATCTCCGATATAGTGCAGAGAGAGAACAGTGGGGTTGCCGAGGAATGGTAACTGTTGCAATAATTTTCTTCATTCTTTTCATCCAATTACATCCACTGAACTGCTAAAAGCCATTCATATTTCCTAAGTAGTGTTTCATATCCTCATCACCTTATTCTATGGGGGTTTCAAAATCCAAGTGGAATTTCAAATGTTGAGGCTGCTTTGGCCAAGACATTTGAAATTCTCATGAGGATTTTTGATACCCCCATAGAATACGGTGACGAGGATATGAAACAGCTTCTATTACTCATTAATAATTATTTTTATGTAAGCAGTGCTTCTATTTTTGGTAATTAGTAAGAGTATTGTTGGATTATTATTATTTGGGGGACTGCAGAATTCAACAAGTGATTCAGTAGTGTAGTTGTTTAGGATGGGTTCTGGAAAAGTTGGTTTGAATCTCATTGCGGGCATTTTTCTTTCAATGTCACTTCATTTCTTTACTGTTGACATGTTAGTTTCCCAGTTATTATGGACAGGACTTTGAAGTAGTGCCGACAGTATTCTACAGGGGTTTCAAAGTATAGAACAAATCTAGCCCTGGGATTGGTGGTTTCCCTCATGAATAATTAATTAATAGGAAATTTATTAATGAGTAGTAGAAGTTGATTATAATAATATTAAAGATGTTTGTCTTAAAGAAATGTGTATTTTGACATTTATGAAAAGCTAGCTCTCATTGTTCTTTAGAATCATCGGCAGCTGGAGTTTTCCTCAATTACTCTATTGGGAAATCACATGCCTGATGAGAATTCCACAGAAAATTGCATGAGAAAGCAAGAGTCGCAAAGTGGTGAAATTACCTAGTCAGGCATGTGATTTTCCTTGAATTACACAGCCTGTGAATTACTTTATCATTAATTACTTTTTTTGATATTTTGCTAAGTTATAAATAGCACACAATCTATTGGTGATTCAATTCACCACTCAACCAATTTTGCAAACACTAGTGTGATTCAGCTGTGACTGATTCTATCATCTACAGAAAAATGTCTGGAGAGAACACCATTATTGAAAGGGTCTGTGCTGATCAAATTCTAATGCAGAATTTAAGAACCACTTAATATGCTGTTCTTGCAAAAGCCTTTAAACTGGAAATAAACAAAGACTTCAAGTAATGAATATTTAACAAAAACAGCTATTTCCTGATTGATAGTTTGTCAATAGGCAGGTTTTGTATTCTCCCAGATGAGCTGGATGAGCACTCGAAGAAGGCTCTTCCAGGAGAATTTGCTAAGCTATTTAGTGTTAGAAATATTCCCACTGCCTCCATTTTAGTGGTTGCCTATTCATAATTATTGATATTTAAATACTTCTGATTAATAAGATTGATAAATTAATAAGCAGTAAAAATGATTGTAACAATTTTTTTATTCAATCTGTCATCCATAAACTGTTACATTTTAATAGTATATTGTATGTCTTGTTACTGAGTGACATGTCCTTTCCCTATCCTCAGTGTCCATTTCTCCTCCAGCTTTTATGGTACAGGATTTTATGCTTAAATAGAGAGACAGACTGTGTACACTCGAGGCATGTAAAGAGAATCTAGGTTCACAGGATTATTAAATCGTGAACAAAATATATGGGCTATGTAACCCTAGGAGTTAAACCAAAATGGAAATTTGAATGGTCATGTGAACGTAAGGAAAAGGTGTCCTTAGCATAACCTGTAATGTGTCTAAAAAGTGTTTACAAAACTCAGTATTGACAGTATTCATAAGGGCATCAAATCGAGGCCAATTGTACCAACTTGCCACAAAGTTAATAATTTCCTTATAACATACAAGAACAACAGTGTGGTATGACAGAAAAATTCTGACCAACTCTAATTTTGCGATCTTTGGTACAACTAGCCTCACTTTGATACCATTGTTATCTTGGGCTCGTGTGGGAAGTCTGGTAATAAGGTAAAAGAGAGCTGCTACTCTACTACTTGTCTTTGCTTATTCCATATTTTTCTTTCATCTTGTCTAATTCTTGTCTCTTCTTTTCTTTATCTAGTTTTTGGAATGCCTGGAAAATATAACAATCGGATATTGAATATACCAGCAATAAAAATGGCAAAATAATTTTATGACTCCTAATAATGCATGTGACATCACCATCGTCTTACAAACCTGTTTTTAATATAAATTCTAGAGATCAGTCGATAGGGTGTTTTGTTCCCGGGTTAAATGATTTTTAGTTTGACAGAACAGCTTGGCATGTTTCCTGAAGGCTATAAAAATCAGATTCGTGCCAATTTGACACTTGGATATTATATTAAACCTGGGTTGAGGAAGGTGAGACTTGGTGGTTAAAGTGCCCATGAACCTTATTTTTTTATTTTAGATATCAATTCTAAACCAAGTGAATAGTAGAATGGTAAAATATATCTTGCTTTGAATGCTGTGCCGCTGAGTTAAGGAGGTTTTAATATCCAAAATGCTAATTACATGACTACAGGGGAGGTATTTGCAATCACTTTGTGGTTGTGAATGGGCATTTCTACTGATATAGGAAAACACATTTCTAACATTTTATTTCAACCATGGGTATAACACTGATAATTTGAAAACTGTAACATTTTTTGTATAATAATCTGCCTCCCCTGACGTGTAATTAGCATTTAGGAAATTAAAACCTCTATAAGTCATTGGCACAGCATTCAAACCAGTATATATTGTACCATTCTACTATTCACTTGATGTAGAATTGATATCTAAAATAAAAATATATTGTTCATGGTTCAACAAAGGAAAAAGGCCTCAACCATGAAGTTTAAAATAGGGCCTTACTCGTACAGTGAAAAGTCGTATAAAGACCATTTCGTTTTATCGAGTATAAAGAAGCATGCACGTGAGTGATTTGCTTCATCTGATTGGACTAGACTCCGCGTTTGATTGACGGCCGGCTAAACAATTTTCCAAAAGGGACATGAACCTTCCAGGGTCTCACTTCAATGAAAACGGTGGACTTTAATGCCTTATCGGTCCAATCAACTCCGAATTTTATGCCTGATTTTATAATATATTATTCTAATTTTATAATATTTCACACACACTAGGTAGTTCAGGGTAGATTAGATCAGATAGTCTTATACAAGACCCCACAAGTGGCAACACTTAAACTTTATTGCGTTTAAATAAAGATCATTGATTGATTGAACGGTATTATTGTACCGTAATGTGGTTGCATTCAAAGTTACATAAAATTCCTGTCATACATTCATTGGCCCACAGCTCGGTTAAGAAATACTCTAAAGTTCCAAAATGTGGGTTATAAGTATTTTTGCAACCAATTTAGCAATTGAGGGTTATGTTAGCCTCTGTACTAATAACTAAACTAATGTAAAGATTGAGCCATCTTACCTTGTTAGACTGGTAGTACAATACCACTAGATACCTGCCACACACATTGAAGCCTGATAAATGATCACAAGCATTCTTAGCATCAAAGATGTCTTCAAACACTACAAATGCTGTTCCTCTCGTGTCGGGAGCATTCCCACTGAAAAAGAGGATTAGATCAAACTACTGTAATTAGTAGAGATATGAGAACAAGAAATTGTCTATGCTAATGAAGTACCGTATTTACTCGATTAGACGCCCCCGGCTTCTATTCAAAATACAGCGTTTATTAAATGAGTACAATTTTCTATCTCACTTATTTCCATTTCTGACATTCATTAACACTCGAACTTCTATAGATTCCTCATAATCAAAGAATGTCGGGGTAAAAAAAACGACAAACAAAACTATTGTAAATGGCGTAAACGTTGACTTTCTTGGTTCACAGAACATGACTTTCTGTCGCCGTGGTTGGTTTAAAACCTTGGTTAGAATCACTTATAGCGACTGACTAGAATAGACGCCCACGGCTTCTATTTAAAATTCGGCCTCGTCGACCCGGCGTTAATTCGAGACCCGGCATCTAATCGAGTACATACGATACTACTCTATCTGCATTTACAGAAAACAACACTATTGAAGTATGCTCCGGCTAATAACGATTAGCGTGAATGGCAAAAGAATGTAAAATGTGTTTTTGTTCTTCTTTCTTATAATTCTCGTAGATTCACTGGTTAATATATTAGCATAGGTAATCAAATGGGGAGGAGTGAAATTAGGGATAAATTTCACGCGCGTTTGTCAAAATCGAAGTAATTTCCCGCGCGCTTCGGCTATTTGATTACCATTAATATTATGGAGGACAAATTACGATGCAGAAAAAAGATATTTTAAGCGCGCAAATTTCACATGTGAAATTACAAATTACGCGTGAAATTTCTTCAAGTTAAAATTAGGGATTAATTTGTCCTCTATGGTATTAACGAAATAATACTTTATATAGGCCTGTGTAGAAAACCATCAAAGTTATAAATATTTTCATTTGATAATTTTTGAAGTTTAAATTTATTTTTGATAATAGAAATAATGGCCTGAGCTCAAGATGGGGGGATATTGGCCAAGTTAATTTTTTTGCGTGTTTATGGACCGAGACGAAGTCGAATAAGGTTGGTCAATAAGGTTTTTATTAAATGGCGAAAATGAATAAAATCGCACTTTGACGCACGCGCCAGGAACCCATTGCGTGCGAATAGAAATCAAGCTAAAATTAGACAAGACTCCACGACTTTCACTTGAAAACCAGTTTGTTTTCCGACGATAAATTTTTTTAACGGATGAAAAACTACGTTTCAATGACAACTTTATCAGGAACCCGAACATATTATCTAGAGACAAAAATGTGCGTTTGATGCGGAAAACCGACAAGTTGAAATCACTACTGTGGTAATCTCAGACAGCAAAATTATATGTGAAAACAACGTATAATAATAGGTTTTGCTGTAGCAAGTGAAATGCTGACGATTTTTGGTGCCATCAGATGGGCAAAAAGTTGTTGAAAATAATGTTGAAAATATAATATTGATAGAACGATTTCTAAACTTGAACATGATACTTAATCAGTTTGAAAACGTGCTCGTGATCTGTAATATGAACACATGACTGATTTGTATTAAACTAAGGCCCCGTCCACACGTAGCCGGATACGTTTGAAAACGCAACTTTTCGTATTCATTTTTTTTTATCGCGTTCACACGTAGCGTTTACGAATCGTATTCACAGCAAAGAAACAGTTGGACTCAGTGGACTTTGATACCGCGGTCGTATCTTTGGAAGCAGGACTTTCTGGACTAACTGGAGATAAAAACGGTGAAGGTCATTGCTTTCTTTGTACCATGGTTGTAGAGGTTTTCTCCGTTGATCTGAAGTTTCACATATAAGTGGATATAAACACTTCGGGAGCCGTGCGAAACTGACTAAGCCGGTCCTTAGAGCAGCAAATCCACAGGAAACTGACCTACAGAAAGCAAAAGGTGGACTGCTGAAGGACTATTTGTCAAGTCGTCGTCTCGACCTTTCTCTACACGTCGTTCTAAAGTTACATTTGAAACGGTATATACAAAATTTAAGATAAAAGAAAGTCAGTTAAACACATATATGTCCAAATAAATACATGATTGCCCAAAGTAGAGATGGATTTCGAAAGATTCGATATTCACATAACGATGCCGATCTTTCTGATTTTTACCCTAGAATTTGTTTCAACTCGTTTAACGAGTTGAAAAAAGTCTTAAAGACCCTGTGAATCCACCAAACTAGGATCTTATGCCTGCTATTATAATTATATATATATATATTTTTAATGAGTAATCTCCTCAAAGCTGCATTTCTTTAGTGCAATTGCAAACAAGGAAATAATACGACTAATTAAACAAAACATGAAACTTATTTTACTATCCCGCAAAATCACTACAGATCGAGAACTCCTTCATAGGTACCTCATATGTTTTCGAGTTTTCCCTTTACGGAAAATTAAATATTTCTGTCCTTGTACTCACGGTTCTCGACTGGATTCCCGCTGGTTTGAAACTCGTGAGAGTACAATCTTCGGCTAGCGCTAACTGGCTGTCTATCCCCGCGTTAATTACAATCATCGAAACTGCTCTCGCAAATTTTTGGGTATGATAAACTGACTGGGTTCACACTTCGTTTCTGCCAACCACAGAATGCAACAAATGTGGTGTGACTGGCCTGTGTGACGTCACAGTAAGTATTGCTATAGGATGTGTCACACAATACAGCCTAAGCCCGATAATGTTGCACACAGTGCGAGCGAACCAGGCGTAGCGGCGTCAACAAGATCCTCTTCACGATGTACTGGATAGTAGTAACGTTGGTATTGTTAGCTGTGATCTACTGGTACGGTGTTAGCAGGTATTCTCTTATTGCCAACGTTCCTCTCAATGGTCCACGTCCGTGGCCTTACGTAGGCAATCTACTAGATGTGTTTAAATATGGCGGCTTTCACAAGATGTTGTTGGAGTACTTCAGGCGTTATGGCCGCGTGCATAAGATGTATATCGGTAGGACAGCCGCTATAGTTGTCAACGATCCCGAGATGGTCAAGCAGATTACTGTGAAAGAGTTCAGTAAGTTTCCTAACCGACCTGCCTTTATCAAGCCCAACCCCCCACTGGACTCGGTAATGTTCCTATCACGAGATGAGACATGGAGGAGAGTAAGGTCAACTTTACTCCCCACATTCAGTGCAGCCAAACTTAAGCAAATTGTGCCGCTTATTGAAGCCTCTACTGCTGTTTTGCTTCAGAAAATGGAAAAGTTTTCTTCAACGGGTAAGTTACCGTGGAATTCCATTTCTCAAACTCATGAATTATCTACGCTCTCTATGCTCTCTACACGATCTATACTCTACACGATCTATGCTTTCTACACGATCTATACTCTCTACACGATCTATGCTTTCTACAGGGTCTAGACACAGTGGTATATATATATTTCAGTGATATAGAGACACACCCTATTTCAGTGGTTGATATATCGAGAAAGAGCCAATTATCTGGTAAAACAATGGTTCCAAACTCACTAGTGTTTGGTCAAATTTCCAACACTGAAGGATCAATATTTCGTGATCTAAATTAACACTTGAAGTAATATGTAAAACATAAAGAGCTGTTTTAGAAGCGATTTCTAATACAATAAGCGTCTCACTGTATTTAGGAACTTTAAAAGGAGCACTCTAAAACAAGCTCCGAGTATTTTACATGGATTCTCAAACTCCACTTTTAATGATAATCTATCTAAAAGTCTTGAAATGCGAGCTTATTCGGAAACGATTTCTAAATACTCGTCATGGTCATGATTTCTATTGTATTCACCTGATAAATTTTAATTAAGTAACGGAACATGTCCAGAGGTTTTCTAGAGAGAGAACAGCCGCGGAGAAAGAGCATCGCTGCTCCGCGGCAACCTCTGGAACCAGGTTCCATGTTTGGGGTCAGGGGTTCCAAATCCCTAGGGGTTCCAAATCCCTTGGGATTCATTGTTTTCTCGGTGTTTGGAGCTCGTGATCAAACAATGAAATGAGTGTTTAGAATACCGACTGTAGTCATTGTTATTCTGGAAACACTGGGGCTGCTGACTTACAATAATGAAAATAATAATCTTTATTCAGACGGCCTACATCTTCAGTAAGGCTCTGTGTATAGCTGGCCTAATCTGCATAGTGCAGCTTATTTGTGAAGTGAATGGCGCCCGTATTGAGCAGTTTGAGAGTTTGGTCTTTTAAAAACAAGTTATATGACACGACTACATCAGCTCCGCTGTAATACTAATACAGCTCCGCTATAGTATTCAAATACTCAATTGAAATAACTATATGGACTGACTGGGATACTCGTGGTACCTATTAGGGATTAAAATGCGTAGCTTGGTTCGCGCAACTCGGTTCACGAGTTGTTGAAATTTGATATCTCATTGGTTATACAGAAATAAACATACAGAAAATAGGAAAAAACTCTGATTTCACAATATTTTTTTAAAGAAAATAATTGAAGCGGACAATCTGTAACTATGTAAAACGAGAGAAAGAAATCCTATTTGGGGAACATTGAAATACTTTATAATATCTCAGCTTTTGTCTTAGTGTCTTTCTATTGGCTAAATTTGTTTTGGAATAAAAAACATATACACAACGAGCGATTTTATACATTTTAATTTGAGAACATTAAAGTGCCTATGAACCGTATTTTTTTATTTTAGATATCAATTCTAAATCAAGTGAATAGTAGAATGGTACAATATATTTTGCTTTGAATGCTGTGCCGTTGAGTTAAGGAGGTTTTAATATCCAAATGCTAATTACATGACGTCAGGGAAGGCATCAATTATTATACAATTTTTTTGTTACACTTAATTTTTTTTTTTTATAATCAGTGTTATACCCATGGTTGAAATAAAATAATGTTAGAAATTTGTTTTCCTATATCAGTAGAAACGCCCATTCACAACCACTAAGAAATGATTGCAGATACCTCCCCTGACGTCATGCATTTTGGATATTAAAACCTCCTTAACTCAGCGGCACAGCATTCAAAGCAAAATATATTTTACCATTCTACTATTCACTTGATTTAGAATTGATATCTAAAATAAAAATGTATTGTTCATAGGCACTTTAATAGCACTAGTCAAGAGTTATCTTTAGTATATAATTGAACCATATTCTATTTGAGATTTAATAATGAAATCACATTCATGGCCAACAACAGATATTGCTCTGGTTATTATATGAATCATTACTTAACACACTAAGTGGTACAGTTGTGTTTATCGTATTACTACTTGTCAGAAAATAAGATTATTGTTTAATCATGATCTGTTGATGCTATGACACTAAAACGTCACAGTATATAGCTGATATGATCGATGGTGAATAAAATTTATGTATGTATCACTACATTAAAGAGTATTCCAACATTAGATTTATATTCTCGGGGATGTGTTGATTTCTAGGCTAAACCTCTCGTAATAATAATAATACGATTTTTATGTTCTAGGCGCTTTACAATGGAATAGACCTAATAAATAATAATACTAAAAAATACTGAATAATTACAAATTACTATTAATATTACATATTAAAAACAAATTAATAATAAATACTACTAATTCTTATAGGAAAATATGACTTAAAGGGATATAAAAACAGCACCGTTAATTTAACTACTTACAAATTGTAAGCAGCTTTAAAAAGATGTGTCTTCAGCCTAGACTTAAAAATAACTACATTCTCACTCGACTTAACATTTAGTGGCAATGCATTCCACAGTTCAGGAGCAGCTATGGAAAAGGATCTATGTCCATAGGTATTCAAATTGTAAATAGGCTTATTACGGCGTGATTGTGAAGGCGCTAATGTCTACTGTACACTACACACATTTTGGGCGGCACGGCACTCCTAACTTGGGCACGGCACTCCTAACTTGGGCACGGCACTCCTAACTTGGGCACGGCACTCCTAACTTGGGCACGGCACTCCTAACTTGGGCACGGCACTCCTAACTTGGGCACGGCACTCCTAACCTGGGCACGGCACTCCTAACTTGGGCACGGCACTCCTAACTTGGGCACGGCACTCCTAACTTGGGCACGGCACTCCAAACAGGCAGGCCGAGACTCCATTTACACGACAAAAATAAGGGGTGCCATGGCGATCATTTTTAGCACGCCGTCGCGTACCTAAAATTTAGGAGTGCCGTGCCCATAATGCTTGACGTTTGTAAACCGGTTTTAATTGTCGTGTTATAACACAAAGATCATAGACTAGTTTATACTGTAGCTGTCAATGTTTGGACATATTTCTATCCCATCGTACTGATGACGCGTTACCACCATTCTTTATGCTTCCCAGGTGAGAGTGTGGATTGTAACAGACTCTTCAGCTTGTTCGCTCTTGATGTGATCATGAAGGCGGCGTTTGGCTTCGAGACAGACATCCAGACTGACCCAGACGAGACATTAGTCCAGAAAGCCAAGGATGCCTTTAAAACTCCGCTGTGGATTCGCGCGTTCTCTATGTTCCCGTTTTCCAATTACTTTAGCAAGTATGTGAACATCCTGAGAAATACTGATTACTTCTTGGAGCTCGCACACACCATGATAGGCCAACGCCAGGAGAAGGGCAATCCATCAGGCAGACGAGACCTCGTGCAACTGATGCTAGAGGCTCATCAAGAGAAAGCTGACGGCGTCGTTAAGTTGAGTGATGACGAAATCGCGGCCCAGTCTGTCACGTTCTTGCTAGCAGGGTTCGAGACAACTGGTAACACCCTTTCCAACACAGCCTACCTTCTGGCGACCCACCCTGAAGTCCAAGAGAGACTAATACGGGAGCTTGACGAAGCGCGCCAAAACCAGGGGGACACTCCGTTGTACGAGTTTGTCCAGAAAATTGCCTACCTTGATCAAGTGATTTGTGAGGTTCTGCGGCTGTGTTCGCCTGCGTTCAACCTCCTTCGTGAGTGCAAAGAAGCGTGCGTGATAAAAGGTATTCACTTCCCCAAGGGTGTTGATGTTAACATACCAATATATGTACTCCATCGTGACCCCGAGGCATGGGCACAGCCAGAGGAGTTCAACCCAGACCACTTCTCCCCCGAGGTCAAAGAGAAGCGCCATCCTTACTCGTTTATCCCGTTTGGATGTGGACCTCGCCAGTGCATAGGTTTGAGGTTCGCTTTAATGGAAATCAAGATGGGCCTTTTGAAAATGCTGGAGAAGTTCAAGTTTGAGGTGGCGCCCGAGACGTCGGAGAAGCTGGAAATGACAGCTGTTCTCTTAATGCGTCCAAAAGATCCGATTATTCTCAAGTTACGCAAACATTGACGATCTTTTGAACTGGTTTAAGTTTGCACCCGTAACAAACACTTTAGTTTTCGAATACTAGTGCCTGTTATCCTGAGATCCACAAATTTGTACTTAAGGTAGATTTGAACTTGTCCAGTTTGTTTGTAAAAAATATTACTGTAGCTTCCTTCTCAACAACAACAACAACAACAATTTATTTAATACCACGCAAATAACTGGATACAAAAGTGAATAAAAATATTGCAGTAGTTGGGTATTGGCTACCTAGAATAACTATAAGAGAGCTAATCTAGCTAGGTAGCTGTTATGTAGATACACAAGCCGAGTAGTCAGTGTTTTATTACAAACTAGAATAACATTGTTAAAAAAATTATGATTAATGTATATGATTAATAAGTACGTAATCATACCTTTTCTCGTTCAATTTGGGATCAATTATCACTGGTATCTTTTTCAAATATCTCAAATTGCGTTCGCCAGTTAAGGTGGCTCGCCTGGATTTTCCAGGGACGCACCATACCCCACTTTGAGCGGCTGATACTCCACTGACAGAGCTCGGTCGGCCTTGACACTTCAACCATTAATAGAAATAGAATAAACTTTCCAAAAATGTAGGTTTATCTGACATCGGTGTTACCATAGCATATTTTACATATCATCAATTTTCTCGAAATCTAGACCTAAACTTTTAAAACGACCTAGTGTTCCTAGTAGTCTAAATGTAGGTCTTCAAGGCTGCAAAGTTAAAAAAATTGTATGAGAGCGTTTTCGAAAAAATTGGGTTGAATATTTTCGTTTAAAAAATAAACAATTCGCCTTACTTCCTGTTTAGTCGTCGAGAACTGTATTTTCCGGACAGTTTTAGCATATGTCATACCTGTGGCATAGGACTACTTCCATGAAAATTTCATTATATTTGCTTTATTCGATTTCGGTTTATGGAATCAGAAGTAATGTCATAAATATGCTCATTTTACTCAAAATAGTAACGTATTTGCTAAGGAAGCTGTAATTCGAAAACTAGTCGATAAATATTCTTTTAAATCTTTTCACCTGAAATTCAACATGTACTGGATTAAATTAAATTGCAGCATTCAATTCATAGTTTTGGCACTAACCATGACGAACACAACATCTTGTTTGCAAATTTGAGGTAAGATCTGCGAACCTTGCAAAACTGAGGGGGGAGTGATGGAAAATCTTATGCATTTCCTTTAATAACGGTACCCTCTCCATTTAGAAGTGGTTGAAGGAAGTTTCAACTTAAGAATCACAGTTTTGGTACTAAACACGACAAACACAACATAGTGTTTGCGAATTTGGGGTAAGATCTGCGAACCTTGTCAAACTGGAGGGGGGGATGGAAAATCATATGCATTTCCTGTTAATAACAGTGTGGGTTGAATGAAGTGGCAGCTTAAAAAAACATAATTTCGGTACTAAATGTAATGAACACAATCTATTTTACCATTGCAACATATTGTAAGTACCTCAATATATCTAGCATAAAGTTTGAAAGGATGCCAGTTTGCGAGGTTGTGATGAAATTCAATGCATGCACTTAGATGGAAAATAATGTTTGTTTCAAGGATAAATTATTTTGGCCTGACTTTTAGCCACTTATTTCGACGAGAAATGGCCGAAAATTTCTTTTTTTTCTTAGTAGGTGGCAAATGACAATATATACTTATGACCAATATCATGTCCGAGAGTATTAGTTGGCTCCTCCTTTCATTAGTTTATACTTTTTATTTAAAAACATAATTTTGCATGGGCTTAAATATAGCGTAAAGATTATTTTATTAGAAGTTCGATTGTAGTCAGTTTAACACATTCATTGCATGGGTTAACTCCTTGCCTTGCCCTACTACATTTAGCACTGGGGACTTTGCTGAAAAAAGTACCCTCACATGTGGGGAAATATAGGGGCAAATTTAGCCCAGGGTTCCTCCCCCCCCCCCCCCCCCCCCCACCCCCCCCCCCCCCCCCCCCCCCCCCCCCCCCCCCCACCCCTCGGTGAAGCCGATGACAAATGCCTTCACTTCGTCGTCTCAACCTCAGTTCGCAAAGATTTCTGGGATTGTGCTTGGGGCTCGAAATGGTTTGTGGGATGGTGACAATCATCTGACCAGAAATCCTCGAAAAAATCAACTGAAATCGACTTTTTGTTAAGAATATTAATTCTGCCTCACCTACCGGCTTTGGCAGCAATTATGCTTATTGTCACAGCCTATTGTCTTTTACTATAGTTCTTAGTCAAATCATCAAGTAATTCATTGGACTATGCAATTCAAGGAAAATCACATGTCTCATGAGGTAATTCCATGTTAAATTGCACGAGAAAACCAATATCGCGTAAGTCGCGACAAGGGCAATATCGGTTTTTCAAGTGCAATTTAACATGTAATTACCTCGTCAGGCATATGATTTTCCTTGAATCGCATAGTCCATTTATTACTTGATGGTTTAGATTTTTGTTAACATTTTACAAAGTTATAAATAGCATGTGTAGGCTACAGTGACGATTCCACTCTAAATCACCAGTACTCCTCTCAGTCAATCAGTATCTGATTTTGCAAATACACTAGTGCGATTCAGCTGTGACTGCGATTCACTATAAAATTATGGTTACAGGTATTTGTGTCGATTAAGTAAAGACCAGTGTCAAAGAGCATTAATTAAAAGTAGCTTTCTGTTGATGATGTTTTTAATGTTTTACCATCCTGGTTATAAACCACATCCCATATATAACAGGACTTTCCTTCTTAGCCATTGACCGTATATATATATAGATGGCTGTAGAAACACTGAATTTCTAACGAGACCTGAAACAACCATAGGGGCTGATCAAAGTCAGGACCGAGCTAAACCACAGATTGAATTGGTTGGTTTTTGGTGGAGGGAGGAAAACCAGAGAAAAACCCTTGGAGCAAGGGCGAGATACCAACAAACTCAACTCACCATGTGGTGCCGGGAACAGGAATGAACCGGGTCACAGAGGTGAGAGGCAAAGCATTTAACCACTGCGCCACCCATGTTTTCACTGATATCTACATATTCATCGTTTCATGATCACCTTCAATCATTTCTACTCCAAAAGCAAACCATTCTACTTCAATTCTTTTTTTAAATGGAAAGCCCTAATAAGCCCTCCTAAAACCCCTTGTGAAGTTGTATAAGCCCACAACTTATAAGCAGGATTTTATTGAGACACGAATCACATAAAATTGTGAAAAACAAAACTGAACTACTTACAGTCTTATCTGTCTGATAGCTCCAATATTTTCCAAATATATCGTACATTTCTTCTGCAGTGATTTTGTATGGAAGATTTCTGCATAGTGAACAAAACATTCAAATCAATTCACTTTGGATACACTTTTATTCAAAATACTCATTCACATTTATGAATAAACAAAATTTGGTACTTTATACACAACCAGACAGTATTACAATAAATAAATTAATATTTCAACTTTGTGCACAGTACAAAATCTATGCAGGTGATTGGCTAATGGTGGACTACAGCATGCAGACTGTGTGCTCAGTTGGAAAAGGATTAAACTTTTTTTTGTATTTTACGTAATAGATACAGAATGAGTAGCCATGCTTTCAGCTTGAGTTTGTATATCCGATAAAGCATGGACACAAATAACCCCACGTTGATGATGTTGCACATGCAACTAGAACAATGCACATAAGATCTGAATAACAAGAGACTGGCGGGCCACACAGACTATTTGGCAGGCCACATCCATTGTTCTCTGATGCATGCGCAACATCGTCAAAGTGGCCTATTCTGTATCTGACTTATCAAACGTTCTAGATGTAGAGAGTCATATTTTTGAGTTATTATGGCGATACGACCTATTTTGGTTTAGAAAATCAAAGCAAAATTGATGTAAATCAGGACGAAATCTGTATCAGATTTACAGATCACTTACATGTATCGCTCAGTGATTTCCTTTGTTTTTGCTTCATGAATTATTGAGTTCGATAATGACAAATACAGGCAACTGCTGACTGTACATTGAACTCATGATGTTTCATTCATTGTACAGTCAGCATATGTCTGTATTAAATTTTGTTAAAGTGCTTATAAGCCCTAACCAGAAATAATTAATTTGGATGCATTACCTTTCAGGAACTTAACGTTTTAAATATTGTTCAATTATTTTGGGAAATTTATGGTCATACTACTGCTATAAAAATCATTACAAATCCTTGAAGTTATATAATTTAAGGGACGTTATGCTATTACCGTAAAATGAGTTGAAAATGAATACTCCAGTTTTGTATTCGCTGAATGCAATGAGTACAGATACATGTACGCAGGGTTAGCCTCATTCTGAAGTTAAACATTCATAAATACAAGAGAGAAGGTGGGCTATTCACAACACTGTGTATTGTTGTAGTTTAAAAAAATAGCCTATTTTCTGCTGATAAAACTAGTTTGTGTGCAGCTCAATTCAGTGCTTTTTCCCCCTGTATCACACGTCATTTACACCAAGGAAAATCAACTACACCTTCAGCACAAAAAAGCACAATAGTGCATAATTATGAGTCGTTAGTCCATCTATTCAAAGCCAAGAACAACATGACAAATTTAATTTATTCCCAGAATGGTTACAGATTACAGGAATTGAGCTATCTGTACTTAGCGGCAGTTGGGGTGTTAGCTCCAATTAAGGGCCTATTAGGTTATCATTTAAATTATGTCATTGAAATTATTTTGATTCCTTAATAAACGAAATTGGCAGACTAATTCTTATTTTTCCTATGTCAGTCATTTTGTTTTCCAGTTTAACTTTTAAGTCAACGATAACTGGCTAGGGCTTATGGGCACTTATATCACACTTGACACGGTTTTCTTTGTTCTTCATAGGGGTGAAACTCTGGTATAAACCCGTTGAACAATAGACTAATTAAATAACAAATCTGAGGTTTATAACTGTTGCAGGGAGGTTTATAACTCAGTTTTAAACCTCCTTTCTACTCGAGAAAACCTCGCCAAATGTGATATAAGTCACTTTCATACCGAGAACCTTGGTTCTCGGTATGAAACTCTTACTTTATACAACATGCATGCAGAGTGCAGTTTCACTATATAAGGTAACACAACCTATTATCGGACAGTTTATTTTGATCACTTCCAGTCATATAAACAAAGATGGCTACAGTTGTATTGCCAATGTTTTTCTTCCTTCATGATCTTTAATAGTTGTGACTATGTCTGCATAACCCGATTCCTTTCGAATTTCACTATTCTCCCTGAAAATCGACTAAAGATATCCGTTATTGACAAACCCATTATCAGACATATTAAAGAATGCCAATCAGGATTAATGCTTTGGCGAGCTTGAACAATAGAAAACCATTACAATCCCCATTTTCGTACAGTACGAAAATGGCGATCGTAATGGTTTTCTATTGTTCAAATGTAAACACGGGCTTGCAAAGCATTAATCCTGATTGGCATTCTTTAACCTATTATCGGACAAACAATACCCATTATCGGACACTCAATGTGTGTGCGCTTTGTAATCATGAGAAAACCTTAGTTTAAAAAAATGTTTGGATTGAGGCTAGAGTTAGTTTTTTTGCCTCATTGCACTTTATAGTTGTTTTATAGCTTCTTCACTGTGCTATAAAGTGTGCCTCAAGTTTTCACATTCTTATAATAAACTATTCTTTGTGATAACTTACATTGTACCTTTACAAATGCCTTTTTCACTATTAATTTGTTTGTTTACACTCTGGGCAAAAAGGAATTCCCGCCACAGCTGTGCTCCAGATTGTCATGTTTCATTGACAGGGTGTCCAATAGTAGGTTAGCAAACTTATGTTGAGAATTTACTCTCTCTGCAGTGGAAATTTGCCACAGGATGCAATAAAGTACATGTATATTCACGAGATAAAGGTTGGCCGTTAAAGTGCGCTGCTTTTGGGTATGAATTTGTTCATTTTTTGGGGAATTGTGTGGTCACTGCAATGAAGTACAGCACAAGGAAGGAGTGCCATTTCTGCAACAGGTAATCAGAAAGTCTATTATTTGGCACAACTGCAGAATACCCCCTCCCAGATGTGTGTTACCAGTATCAAGATATGCATATCAGGAGTATCACTCGGTATAATTGTATATCAGGATTATTTCCAGTTTCGATTTAAATAGAATTTACATTATTTACGTAAGAAGAAGAATAAGATATGCATAAGTATCATTCAGAATATTTGTATGGGAATCTCTCACAATTTCACTTTCAAGTGAGCACTTTTTACGTGAGAATAATTACAAGATATAATCAAAGAATAATTTAAATTGTTTTCAGGCATATTCACAGTTGCGCAGTGAGGAGTATTTATATTGATCTGTTTTACAAACACTATAATTTCAGTTGTAATTGTACAGTCAACCTTATATATCAAGTTTACCTGAGAACTTCTTTACTGTCAGTTAGGTAGTTATTGGATAAGCCGATGTATTATGATAAATACAAAAAAAAATACCCGTAACATGTTTACCTGTGATCTCGAATCACCAATTAGCCCTAAAACCTTGACGTTTGCCTGAGAACGTCTTTGCTGATGGTTAGGGTTGTTATTGTTGTATCACGTGTATCAGACATATCATGTGTATCACATTCAGAGGTATCACGCATATCAGATGCATCATGTGTATCAGACCTATCAGGGTTATCACACATATCAGATGTATCATGTGTATCAGACGTATTAGGTGTATCACATGTTTCAGATGTGTCACGGGTGTCATGTTATCAGACGTGTCATGTTTATCAGACGTGTCAGGGGTATCTTTGGTTGTGAGGTTCATTATTCGGAGGGGGTATTCTGCACTTACTCCTCTTATTTTCACTGAATCTTAAGAGTCAAGAAACAAGATGATATAAAGTGAAGAGTCTCAGATAGGCGTGAAAACGTTTTTGTGTGCCTCCTCTATGAAGAGATTTATATGTTTACGTGCGTGCCTGGGAAGGTTCGCCTGGGGGAACGACTGCAGAATACCCACCACAGCAATTAGACTTTATTCATGTCAACTTTATTCTGCAGTCTAGCCCGCCTGGGAATTCGTTCTGTCCGATAACAGGTTGTGTTACCTTAAGTATAAATGCTAATTACGCTGATGAATTGCGAAACTAAAAGGTAGCCATTTTGAAAGTCACGTTATCCACATGGTCATCCACATAATTCACAATACGTATTCAATATGCTGTTGTCCTTCTAAAGGTTATTATCAGGTTTCCAAGATATCAATATATACCAGCTTACCTTATATAGAGTATTCTGTTTACTTCTGGTGGAAGGCGAACCTAAAAACAGTAAAGTTATAGACATCAGCCATACGGCATACATTTACGTTCTGCATTCATGCATGTCGAATTTCTGAGTTCTCTAAGACACGATCTCAACGATATTACTACATTGAACTCTAATAATATCATATTATATCTCCCTGTGTTCAAAATGTAGAATGTATGCCAAGGTAACGCAATAAATAGCCACTTACATTCGCCTTTCTCTGACTTTGCATCGCCATCTTGATGTTCTTCTTCGTTGTCTTAACATCCGGGAAGGTTTCGATGGCCGCTGTGCCTTGTGGTACTTTTTACCACACCACAGGAATCCCGGTTTCACATCATTTTCCTCGATTTTTCGATTATATTAGGGAATAGGTCAAACAATGGTGGGTTGTACCCGGAACCACCACCTATTTTGGCAAGATCTACATTTTTGACCACAAATATCTTCTTGAATAAAATACTTATTGAGGAAGTAACTGCATTTCTAGTCTCTACAGGCAGAGAAGAACGTGTGTCTGCATTAAAATCAGGTATCCCTATTTTACAACGCGAGAAAATCACCCTCGAAAAAAGGGGTAGGGGGTATTACCCGCCACCCACCACCTCCCCTGACAAAATTGGGTCCCATTCGAAATCCGTTGTTTTGATCTCTTCCCTAATAGGAGTTGCCTGCGGAGGAGGCTAGGCCGCACCATGCTTCATTTCGCTTAAAGTGCATATGAGCCTTCCTGCAATTTTCATAGCTATGAATCTCAGAAAAGTTTTGAGTACTCCTGCGAAGAAATTTATGGTTTACATAGAATACTCTATCTTATACGCTTGTTTGAAAACGTGGAAACGTGACCTTTCCTGACCCATGACCGCGTAAGTAAAAGCCTGGGTCGATACCTCGGTCGACGTCCATCTCATTACTGCATTATTCTCCATGGCACCTTTCTATCACAACAACATCGATTTTTAGATAATATACACAGTTTATGAGCTGTTAGTAAAGGAAAAAGTCATATTAGTGAAAATTGTAAGTTTTTTATTCAAGTTGTTGCAAAGTTGAATTAATTAAAGCAAATTTGTGAAGTAACTATTAATTATTTTAAGCCGTTTAAACAATCTTGGTCCGGAATGTCTCGCTAAGCTATTGTCAAGACCTTCCTATCGTTATTCTATAAGAGCTGTTGTAAATAATAAGTTATGTACGGTGGCTCGTAAGGGACATCAGAACTCGTCAAAAATGACAAGTTAATTTTGCAAACCACTTTTTTCGCTAATTCGTCAAAAATGACGAGTTAATTTTGCAAACCTACGGAGGCCCTGTAATACGGAGCCCTGTACGGAGCCCTGTAAGGGCCATCCACAAACACAAATGTTATGAAACAATATCGCGCGATACTGACTTATTATCGCGCGATACAGTGCTCCTATCGCGCGATAATTATCGCGCGATACAGACCTATTATCGCGCGATAAAGTGCTACTATCGCGCGATAATTTATCGCGCGATAGGAGCACTGTATCGCGCGATAATAAGTCAGTATCGCGCGATAAATGTTACTATCGCGCGATAATTTATCGCGCGATACTGACTTACTATCGCGCGATACTGCTTTATTATCGCGCGATAATGTAACTCATAAACTCATAAATGTGTAGCGAAGATTATAAGTAGCTTTTTTAGTTCTTAATGTGAATTCAACACCATTAAACAAAATGAAAATAGCTTTTGACGAGCAGTTGAAGTTAAAGGACATATATTTTACAGTTGAACTCAATCATGCATTTATTCATAGTTCGAAACTTGACTAACTCAGTAACTGTATAAACTTATGGATGTCAGTACGGCTTTCATTCGTGATTTATTTTGCACCCAAAAAAATCCCTAGTTCAAAAAAAAAATTGAACTGAGATCAAATTTGAACTACCTTAGTATTACTTACTTCTATCATCAACAAGATAAG